>CATNEN010000039.1:16724375-17337500 GCA_950097015.1 Macrostomum hystrix
CAGTTCTAGGAGAGAAGTGAATGTTATTCTTGCACGAAATTTATGGCTTGTTTTTCCTGATAAGAAAAATAAAATACTGATTGAAAATCACATTAAATTATTTTATTAGTAATTGAAAAACACATTTACAAGATAAAAAAATTACAATATTAAAAAAATAACTTTCAGCAAAGATCTACTTTATACTACTTCACTGTACACTAAAGATGGAAATCTCGTGCACACGCGCGTGTGACGACAGAGCGAGTTATTTTTAGAATTTGCCCTGGGATATGACGGGGATAGAGAAAGGAGAGGCCATGCCAGTACAACAATGTCAGCAGAAGGTTACTTGGTTGGAAAGTTCCCGAAATCGGGCTTGTGGTATATTTTTAACCGTTAACCCCTGAAAATGTACCGTCAAACACAAACACGGTACAATTTAAATTTAAGAACATTAGTCTATGACTCTTGACTAAAAAGAGTTACTGAGAAAATTTCAGCTTAGGCAATAAATAAGAATAATTAAACAAGCGGTATCGAAAAAACAGCAAACAGTCAACAAAAATGCATATACGAGCTATTACAGATGGCGATAAAAAGAGAAATGTTTAGGCCTTTCATCAACAGGTAAGAAATGTCGCAGACATTATGGCAGCGGAACGTAGCTAAAAAGCGATAATATATATGACGTCATCGTATAACGTTGAAGAGATTTAAGGGGCCGATGGTCAATATCGCCTTTATTGCACTTTTTCGTGACACCTGCCGATAAAGCACTAGTGCCAGCTGTTCCCAGGTTAATTGCATGCTCGGCAAGCTCAAGGCGCTGCAATGCAGTTAATTAATTATGAGTATGACGTCAAGCAGACAGCTTAAAACACAGAACAGCTATTCAGCTTTTGACAGTAGAAGGACCACGCTATTTCCTCCCTGGGGAGCGACCACAGGCACGCGGCGACCGTCGGGACCTTCAACAAAAGCACCCGATCGGCATCTCAAAGCAAGGATAACTTAAGAACATTCTGAAATTTTTTGAGCAGAAAAATAATGTCCATATTGGTGGTTCTTGCCACCAGACACCCTTACGATAATCATTTTGGGGTGTTTAGTACTAAAAATAATTATTATTATTACCAGTGCCTTAGTCGGGCCAGATGTGCAGCCAACTGCACAGCCGCAGTTATTGCACGGCGCATCTGAAAGCTGCGTACGGCTGTTCAGTCCATGGACACCACACCCAAGGCCTAAATTGCCCCAGCTGAATCTTGTACCCATAGAACAGAAATGGGACTCAAACAATAGAGTGAATTTAGCGCAAAACAAGGATGTTATTTTTATATTCTACAACAAGTGCGAGGGTACATCATCAAGGATATATCCAAATTCAGAAATATCATACCGGATGTGACTAACCCGGATGATTGTTTATATAAGCAACCAGATGATTAACCAGATTTCCAACTTAAGATGCAGGAAAGGCTAAAAATAACATTATTTTTCTTGTATATTACTGGATCTGGTTCTGATCGCATGGGGGATATTTCCGCATTGAACTGGTTCGAAGAGTTTGGGATATATTTTTATCGCAGAATGGGCCAAAACTTAATGCGCATGTTCTTGTTCAGTGCGAGAAGGGATTAAATGGTATCAAATATAATACTAGGCTTGACATTTTCTGGTGGGATTAGGCATTAAAATTCTCTATCTGGTGAAAAATTTTGTCTTTTTTGTGTGAGAGCATGGACACTCACAAGTGTCTAATTTCAATTGTTGCATTTCAAGCACCTTCGTTTTTCTCATTTTAGGGAATTACTGTATGAATTACTAAATGCCCGGCCCGACATCGACAATCGACACCGGCGCT
Source organism: Macrostomum hystrix (assembly GCA_950097015.1). Classification (NCBI taxonomy): domain Eukaryota; kingdom Metazoa; phylum Platyhelminthes; family Macrostomidae; genus Macrostomum; species Macrostomum hystrix. Next base: position 16,726,222 of record CATNEN010000039.1, read on the forward strand.
TAATAGCCCAGTGATTAAATCGTCGGACTCACGACTTGAAGGTCGGGGGTTCGATTCCAGACAATTAGTTTAAAAAATTTGTTCTCTTTAGCAAGTGTCACTAAGTGACAGCTAATAGTGACATATGGTGACAGTATTAGTGACATTTTTTATATGCTTGGCATTAAATCGTCGGACTCACGACTTGAAGGTCGGGGGTTCGATTCCAGACAATTAGTTTAAAAAATTTGTTCTCTTTAGCAAGTGTCACTAAGTGACAGCTAATAGTGACATATGGTGACAGTCTTAGTGACATTTTTTATATGCTTGGAATTTTCTGTTCTTTTGGCGCGTTGCACAGCTTAGCAGAAGAGCAGGACTGCTTATTGTCTCGCTGCCTGTTTGTTAGGCGAATAATAACTATTAGTTTACACGCCTCAGCATTTATTTCCGTCTGTCACACGAACGGAATAAATAGTACCTATTATTGTGAGCAAGATAGTCATATAGGCGCTCAGTCCATATACAAAACTGAATGGATTTCACATTTGCAGCAGCTGCGGCAGTAATAGCGACACTAACAATATACTCAAAGGAATTTTAACGCTCTGTTGGCAGGAGGCGGAAATTAATTGCTTGTAATTGCAAAATGTTGTTAATTAAATGCATGCAGGTGTGTATTTAGCTATGGTTATTGACAACTTAATCATGCAGGAATGCAAAATAAATTCAGGGCCAAAGTCGCTTAGTGCAAATGCTGAGTAAAGGGGTTAGAATCGCAGAATGCTGTTGACTAAATCCCGATTTAAACCAATCACAAAAAATATTAACGTTTACAGATGAATCCAATTTGTCGAAGTCCCACAAAGTACTAATTCGACAAGATCCCAATTCGACAAGATTCCAATTCGACAAGATCCCACTTAGACAAGATCCCAATTCGACAAGATCCCAACTTGACAAGATCCCAATTCGACAAGATCCCTATTTGACAAAATCCCAATTCGACAAGATCCCAATTCGACAAGACCCCCAACTTGACAATATCCCAATTCGACAAGATCCCGATTCGGCACTTTAAGCTGAAAAATACGAGCGTAGTTCCAAGTCCTGATTAGACGAGGCCAGAATCGAAACTAATGAAATGTGACCAAATCCCGATATTAAAACCCCCAAACTTCATTGGTAGCCAGATGAGAAGAAATCTTTGAATAAAAAACAGCAATTTAACGAAGTCTTGATCATCGATGTTATTTAATAAAATTTAATTAAATAATAAAAAAGCTAACTGCAAAATTAGCTGCAAATTTTTAGCTACCACATTAGGAGGCTGGAATGTTGCTTGACCAACTAGTGACACAGAATCAACAAGTTGTGACCATGGCCAAGCGCTTAAATAAACACGAGCTAATGCGAGATTAAGGTTAAAAAACCTTCTGATGCGGCTGTCTAAATTTAGAAACTTTTTCGACGTCTACATAAACTCACCAGAGAGAATTGTAGCAGTGTAAATTAAATGCTTATGTTTTTACTCGTGCGTACAATTGATGACAAAAACAAACCAGTAGGAAAAGCCCAGACGAACCCTCGACCTCTCCTGGTAAATTACATTAGGGAATACTTGGAAAGACCTAAACTAGCTTTTACTCTCACACACTACTACTTGATTCTACCTAGCAGTAGTACCGTAAGTACACAATGAAAATTTAGAACTGGTTTAAACCCGCTGAAAACTAGATACGAATAATTCGGTAAGTTATCCGGATCCCGATATGGATACTTATCCGGACGAATGGCCAGATTGGACCGGATCTGACACTTCCGTAATGCTATCCGGCGCCTCAGTCAGATATTGAACATTTCCGGACTATAGTTTCATCAGCATTTTGCAGCTGGATAGCTAATTCGAACTGGTTGAGTGTCAACATTCGACTTGCATGCAACTCGATCGGTACTACTCGGAAAGACATCAGTAACCATTTTCCATATTTTAGCATTCTGCCTTTCTTTTCAATTTTTTCCATTTTGAGGCTCTTAAGGCATTTAACAGCTGGGTGAACTGAAGCAATGCAGAGTTAATTATCTTGCTGAAGGACACAAATTGTTCTAAAAGAGTCGGGATTCGAACCCCTGTCGTTCAAGCCGTAAGTTCGACGCTCTAACCACAAGGCTACAACCGCCTGGTTTGAATGATGAAAATAAAAGTAAAACAAAAAATGGCGACTTTCTTGAAGTTTATTAGAAAAGCGGCTTGATTGATGATAGTGAACTGGGGAGTAAATAAGTTCCTATTTTATTTGAATCTTTTTTGCTTTCATAGGATTAAATTTTTAGAGGCTTCTGTATCTATATACTAAAACTGGCAGTAGTATTGGTTAGCAACAAACAAAAAAGGCATTGTGTTTAACTGGCTGAATAGAAATGGCATTAAAAAACTAACAACAAAGTAAATAATCGGCTATTTCATTAAAGTCTGCTAATAGAGATCAGCTATAGGAACAAAAAAGATGTTTTAACGCACATAAAGACAGTAGTCTAATATTGACTAATAAGGATTGTTGTAATATATTGATTCCTTAACTGAAAATATATACCATCGCCAACATTTTATAAATAGCTATTATGAGTTGAACTTTGAGTTGATAGTTAAAATCCAGTCGAAATTGAAAACACATTTTGGTGTTTTAGTCTACTTAAACCGGTAAGAAATTCATACTTTGACATACAGATGTGTATAGATAAGATAGATATTTTCTACTAACAATTAAAAATAATAATATTGAATAACAAAAAACACAATAAGAGGGAAGCGACGATATAGGCGACCACCGGTTGGACTCAACTCATGTTTGGCTTCTCCTCTTTAACAAATCGATGTTTTGGTCTTCAAGGTCCGTTTAAACAATTTCTCTTAGCAACCAAACACAAAAGTTGTCAGAAACACTCAACAGTGAAAAATAGATTCCATTCATTACTCGTATAAGTAAGAGCAACGGGTGCCAACAGTGTCAACAGTTGTTGCCGATACGGGTCCTAAGTATGAGAAAAAAGTAATATAAGAAATAAATATATATAGTAGTGTGTGTGTATAACGATTATATGATAATTTATCCACTTTTAGTTATAATCATTTATCGTCCAAGCGACGCGAACAACAACAAGCCAGCCCAAGCACAGTGCCGGAGTCCAAGGGACATTTTTATTTATTAATAAATAAGTAACAGATCATATAGAGACGGAGTTAATAGGAAACTAACGGCTAGGACACCATGCAGTGAGGCCTAGCAGTTAATAACCAACATCGGCTAGGGCCTGCTTGACCTTAGACACGGCGAAGTTGACCTTCTGGCTGCCGCCAGTCATGCCCGCAGCTGTGCTAGTGTTGTCGTCGATGAAGGCGCCAACAACAACGCACTGGCTTGATTTCATAGCGCTTAAACTGTTATTTCCGCTGCGAGCATCACACTCGCCGTCCTGCAGCCGGATGGTCATGAATCGCTGACCTTGGAAATTGAAGCCCGTGAATTCCCCGGCGTTGGCCTTGCCGAGGCCTTTCACCAGCTCGGAGATCTCATCAGCTGATGGATTGCAGGAGGCGGACTTGGCCCACACGGAGCCGTCCAAGCCGAAGATTGCTCCAACATTGACTCCGGGATAAGCGATCATGTTGTCAACCCAGGATTGCCAGCCGGCCATTGTGCTCAAAATTAGATATTGTAGTTTTCAATAATAAGCAAAACTTAATTATTAACAAACTGTCAAGTAGACTTCTTTGGCTGTAAAAGAAATCGCGGGTTTGGTTTATAAAGAAAAAAGGCAGTCCTCATTTATACAGCTAAAGAGCTATATAACAACTGTCAGATAAGACCCAGTTGGGTTGGTTGGCCAAAGCACAGAGTCAAATTCTGACCTTAAATGTGTAATGTAAAATCACACTCAACTAGAACCCATTGCAGCAGCGAGGTTTTACTGCTCTCTCTGCTCTCTTAGTATGTCTCCCTTCTTTCCCTGCCTGTCTGTCTGCTGGGCGCAAGAAATTCTATCTAGAAAGACTTATTTCTGCGTATCTATAGGAAAGACCAAACCAAAAACGAAACCAAAACAGGGCGGTTTATTCTATACTCTAAAATTACACGGTTACTGAGGGCCTACTGACACACGAGACTTCGGGGATTGGAGAACCTACGGCTGGTGGCATTCTAACATCAAATCTCCTATGGCATCCATTTATGCACTATCTTCACTGTCTCATCTCTGCCCGGACTCAACTCTCCACTGTCTTATCTCTGCCCGGACTCAACTCTTCACTGTCTCATCGCTCCCCGGACTCAACTCTTCACTGTCTCATCTCTCCCCGGACTCAACTCTTCACTGTCTCATCTATCCCCGGACTCAACTCTTCACTGTCTCATCTCTCCCCGGACTCAACTCTTCACTGTCTCATCGCTCCCCGGACTCAACTCTTCACTGTCTCATCTCTCCCCGGACTCAACTCTTCACTGTCTCATCTCTCCCCGGACTCAACTCTTCACTGTCTCATCTCTCCCCGGACTCAACTCTTCACTGTCTCATCTCTCCCCGGACTCAACTCTTCACTGTCTCATCTCTATACCCTGACTGACTCAACTCTCCATTGTCTCATCTCTACACTGACTGACGCAACTCTCCACTGTCTCATCTCTACACTGACTGACTCAACTCTCCATTGTCTCATCTCTACACTGACTCAACTCTCCACTGTCTCATCTCTACACTGACTGACTCAACTCTCCACTGTCTCATCTCTACACTGACTGACTCAACTCTCCACTGTCTCATCTCTCCCTGGACTCAACTATTCACTGTCTCATCTCTCCCCGGACTCAACTCTTCACTGTCTCATCTCTCCCCGGACTCAACTCTTCACTGTCTCATCTCTATACCCTGACTGACTCAACTCTCCATTGTCTCATCTCTACACTGACTGACGCAACTCTCCACTGTCTCATCTCTACACTGACTGACTCAACTCTCCATTGTCTCATCTCTACACTGACTCAACTCTCCACTGTCTCATCTCTACACTGACTGACTCAACTCTCCACTGTCTCATCTCTACACTGACTGACTCAACTCTCCACTGTCTCATCTCTACACTGACTCAACTCTTCACTGTCTCATCTCTACACTGACTGACTCAACTCCCCACTGTATCATCTCTCCCCGGACTCAACTCTTCACTGTCTCATCTCTACACTGACTGACTCAACTCCCCACTGTCTCATCTCTCCCTGGACTCAACTCTTCACTGTCTCATCTCTCCCCGGACTCAACTCTTCACTGTCTCATCTCTCCCCGGACTCAACTCTTCACTGTCTCATCTCTATACCCTGACTGACTCAACTCTCCATTGTCTCATCTCTACACTGACTGACTCAACTCTCCATTGTCTCATCTCTACACTGACTCAACTCTCCACTGTCTCATCTCTACACTGACTGACTCAACTCTCCACTGTCTCATCTCTACGTCGACTCAACTCTCCACTGTCTCATCTCTACACTGACTGACTCAACTCTCCACTGTCTCATCTCTACACTGACTGACTCAACTCTCCACTGTCTCATCTCTCCCTGGACTCAACTCTTCACTGTCTCATCTCTCCCCGGACTCAACTCTTCACTGTCTCATCTCTCCCCGGACTCAACTCTTCACTGTCTCATCTCTCCCCGGACTCAACTCTTCACTGTCTCATCTCTATACCCTGACTGACTCAACTCTCCATTGTCTCATCTCTACACTGACTGACGCAACTCTCCACTGTCTCATCTCTACACTGACTGACTCAACTCTCCATTGTCTCATCTCTACGTCGACTCAACTCTCCACTGTCTCATCTCTACACTGACTGACTCAACTCTCCACTGTCTCATCTCTACACTGACTGACTCAACTCTCCATTGTCTCATCTCTACACTGACTGACTCAACTCTCCATTGTCTCATCTCTACACTGACTCAACTCTCCACTGTCTCATCTCTACACTGACTGACTCAACTCTCCACTGTCTCATCTCTACACTGACTGACTCAACTCTCCACTGTCTCATCTCTACACTGACTGACTCAACTCTCCACTGTCTCATCTCTACACTGACTGACTCAACTCTCCACTGTCTCATCTCTACACTGACTGACTCAACTCCCCACTGTCTCATCTCTACACTGACTGACTCAACTCTCCACTGTCTCATCTCTACACTGACTGACTCAACTCTCCACTGTCTCATCTCTACACTGACTTAACTCTCCACTGTCTCATCTCTACGTCGACTCAACTCTCCACTGTCTCATCTCTACACTGACTGACTCAACTCTCCACTGTCTCATCTCTACGTCGACTCAACTCTCCACTGTCTCATCTCTACGTCGACTCAACTCTCCACTGTCTCATCTCTACGTCGACTCAACTCTCTACTGTCTCGTCTCTGCCCGGACTCACTCTCCACTGTTTCGACTCTAAATAAACAAGCCAATAGTTTTAGTAGAGCAGTCATATATACATTATATATTTAAGCATTCATTTAAAACAAACTCAAATTGGCTAATGGAGTTTTAATCAGTTGCTACAAACAGCACGAACAGACTCTTCTATTTTAGGAGGGGATTTAAAAAGAACTGAACTTAAAATTATTATGCAACTTTAACAACAACAAAGAATACATTGCTGTGCAATAGCAGTAATAACTTATGTGTACAAAGCGTGCTTTAAAACTCACAAGAAGCAGCAACGATGACGTGCCTTACCCACTAGTAACAAGTATTCAATATTATTCAAGACTTTTGTCGATTACGAGAACAAGCAGCGTAGCCTGGATTTGCGGAAAAACCTATAAATTGTGATTTCCCTATCTACATTCTACCAGCTTCCATTTCCTTATCTTCCAGCTTCCATTCCCTTATCTTCCAGCTTTCATTGCCTTATCTACCAGCTTCCATTTCCCTATCTACCAGCTTCCATTGCCTTATCTACCAGCTTTCATTGCCTTATCTTCCAGCTTCCATTTCCTTATCTACCAGCTTCCATTTCCCTATCTACCAGCTTCCATTGCCTTATCTACCAGCTTTCATTGCCTTATCTTCCAGCTTCCATTTCCTTATCTTCCAGCTTCCATTGCCTTATCTACCAGCTTCCATTGCCTTATCTACCAGCTTCCATTTCCTTATCTTCCAGCTTCCATTGCCTTATCTTCCAGCTTTCATTGCCTTATCTACCAGCTTTCATTTCCTTATCTTCCAGCTTTCATTGCCTTATCTACCAGCTTCCATTTCCTTATCTTCCAGCTTCCATTTCCTTATCTTCCAGCTTCCATTTCCTTATCTTCCAGCTTCCAATTCCTTATCTTCCAGCTTCCATTGCCTTATCTACCAGCTTCCATTTCCTTATCTACCAGCTTCCATTGCCTTACCTTCCAGCTTCCAATTCCTTATCTTCCAGCTTCCAATTCCTTATCTTCCAGCTTCCATTGCCTTATCTACCAGCTTCCATTTCCTTATCTTCCAGCTTCCATTGCCTTATCTACCAGCTTCCATTTCCTTATCTTCCAGCTTCCATTTCCTTATCTTCCAGCTTCCATTTCCTTATCTTCCAGCTTCCAATTCCTTATCTTCCAGCTTCCATTGCCTTATCTACCAGCTTCCATTTCCTTATCTTCCAGCTTCCAATTCCTTATCTTCCAGCTTCCAATTCCTTATCTTCCAGCTTCCATTGCCTTATCTACCAGCTTTCATTGCCTTATATCTAACAGCTTCCATTTCCCTATCTTCCAGCTTCCATTTCCTTATCAACCAAGCTACCATTTCCTTATCTACCAGCTTCCATTTCCCTATCTTCCAGCTTCCATTGCCTTATCTACCAGCTTTCATTGCCTTATATCTAACAGCTTCCATTTCCCTATCTTCCAGCTTCCATTTCCTTATCAACCAAGCTACCATTTCCTTATCTACCAGCTTCCATTTCCCTATCTTCCAGCTTCCATTGCCTTATCTACCAGCTTTCATTGCCTTATCTACCAGCTTTCATTGCCTTATCTTCCAGCTTCCATTTCCTTATCAACCAAGCTACCATTTCCTTATCTACCAGCTTCCATTTCCCTATCTTCCAGCTTCCATTGCCTTATCTTCCAGCTTCCATTTCCTTATCAACCAAGCTACCATTTATCTTCCAGCTTCCATTTCCTTATCAACCAAGCTACCATTTCCTTATCTACCAGCATCCATTTCCCTATCTTCCAGCTTCCATTTCCTTATCAACCAAGCTACCATTTCTTTATCTTCCAGCTTCCAGCTATTAATAGCCTTACTAGCCCCGTTTATTAAGGTGTTAAAAAAGGGTAGTATTCGAAAAAAAACTGACAGTCAAGAGACAACCGTTAAAAAAAAAATAATTTTTCACAAATGTACACACGAAACGAAGCACAGTACTAAATCCTTTATCAATCTAAATTTTAACGTGTGTATCAATGGCCAAATGCAGTGACTAACGAGAGACATCAAAGAGTGCAAAAGCAGTCAATTGTATTCCAGCTTTAGAATAAAAAACAGGATCGAATGAAATTTTCTGCTATTAAACTGACAACAAAAATCGGTATTCAAATTATTGCAACGCAAAGCGAAAGCAAAATAATAATAAACTAGCTTAATACTTGGTTTTAAACCGAATGCTTGTGTAGACTTCTTATCTATTTTCAACTGGGCAATTTAAAGATATTGCTGATCGGAACTGTTTTTACACAGACTGACAAATACTGAAACCTTTGTGAAGACATTAACGAGTGCTATAAAATACAAAAAGCTGTGCTTACGAATACTACTTACAAGTAATAGTATACGGGCATATAGATAACGCTTCGAGATTCAACTAGAATAAATGATGCAATCTAAAAACTTATTTAGTAGTGATTCAGTTGCAGATACTGCTTAACATTGACAACAGCCAAGTGAACCTTTTCACTCATTCCTTGCTGCTGACTTCTTTGATGACCCAGGCTGCCAGAGGACTGCTTGTGCTGCTGCTGCTGCTGGGTATCAGGAGTGGCTACGCAAGCACCCATCACCACACAACTATTCGTAAGGGCGACTGTTGCTACGTCGTGGCTAAATTTTCCTGCAAAGAAAGAGTAAATAATTATATATACACTCGAAATAATCATTCTCTAAGAGTACACTCTAATTAGGATGGGTGAAGGATTCTAAAAGGTACGGATCAGGAAACAGGATTCTGTATCTAGGATGGGAAAGGATTCTGTATCTAGGATGGGTCAGGATCCTGCATCTAGGATGGGACAGGATTCTGTATCTATGATGGGTCAGGATCCTGCATCTAGGATGGGACAGGATTCTGTATCTATGATGGGTCAGGATCCTGCATCTACGATGGGACAGGATTCTGTATTTATGATGGGACAGGATTCTGTATTTAGGATGGGTCAGGATCCTGCATCTAGGATGGGTCAGGATTCTGTATCTAGGATGGGTCAGGATTCTGTATTTAGGATGGGTCAGGATCCTGCATCTAGGATGGGTCAGGATTCTGTATCTAGGATGGGTCAGGATTCTGTATCTAGGATGGGTCAGGATTCTGCATCTATGATGGGACAGGATTCTGTATTTAGGATGGGCCACGATTCTGTATCTATGATGGGTCAGGATCCTGCATCTACGATGGGACAGGATTCTGTATTTATGATGGGACAGGATTCTGTATTTAGGATGGGTCAGGATCCTGCATCTAGGATGGGTCAGGATTCTGTATCTAGGATGGGTCAGGATTCTGTATTTAGGATGGGTCAGGATCCTGCATCTAGGATGGGTCAGGATTCTGTATCTAGGATGGGTCAGGATTCTGTATCTAGGATGGGTCAGGATTCTGCATCTATGATGGGACAGGATTCTGTATTTAGGATGGGCCACGATTCTGTATCTATGATGGGTCAGGATCCTGCATCTACGATGGGACAGGATTCTGTATTTATGATGGGACAGGATTCTGTATTTAGGATGGGTCAGGATCCTGCATCTACGATGGGTCAGGATCCTGCATCTAGGATGGGTCAGGATTCTGTATCTAGGATGGGTCAGGATTCTGTATCTAGGATGGGTCAGGATTCTGTATCTAGGATGGGTCAGGATTCTGTATATAGGATGGGTCAGGATTCTGTATCTAGGATGGGTCAGGATTCTGTATCTAGGATGGGTCAGGATTCTGTATCTAGGATGGGTCAGGATTCTGTATATAGGATGGGTCAGGATTCTGTATCTAGGATGGGTCAGGATTCTGTATCTAGGATGGGTCAGGATCCTGCATCTAGGATGGGTCAGGATTCTGTATCTAGGATGGGTCAGGATTCTGTATCTAGAATGGGACAGGATTCTGTATCAAGGAAGGGTCAGGACTCTATATAAGATGATGCCGGAGTCTATAATGGTTCAGAAAAACCAATCACGATCTATAGATAGCCGATAAAGGTTGCAGGGAGAGTCTATCCAAAGATTGCATAGTAGTAAAAAGTTTAAAAGTCAAAATATAACTTTTCTGCTAACCATCGATGCAGCCGTCCAACCTGCGCAGTGTCAAATATCGCCGGCCAGCCAGGGTGAAGGAAGCCGGCGAGGCGGCCTCGCCATCGCAGTAGCCAACAAGGGTCAGAATCTCTTGCTGCGAAGGCTCGAAGCCTGGCGAAGCTGACCAGATTAAGCCGTCGCGACCAGCTAAAGCTGCCCTATTGATGCAGTCTGTCTGCAGCAGGCTATGCACAATGCCATCCCAAGACATCTGGCTTGGCCTAATAACTTTTAATTAGCTGGCGATAACAATGGTGGATAAGGCCTTGTACACACTTTGTATAAGAACTTGTTGATAGTAAGCATACCAGTTTATTGTTTTTTCAAAATAAGTTTTCACACCTAGCATATTGCATTGCAAGGTACCCGGAGATTCTAATAAACAACTTTAGGATGCTCATATAGCATTAATCTTAAGTTGCTAGCTATCGAGTAGCATGAATAAGAAATCTACACCAACGATAAAGTTCCTCTCTGTTTTAAAATATTTAACTAGTTGTAGGTGCTTATTTTGTTTTTTTACACAAAAAAACTACCAAAATAAGCTTGTAGGTCTCTAAGCATTATCTTTATAAGTTTTAAATATAATAAGTAAAATTGCAGAATATTACAAATTGTACATACAGCTAATGCTTAGACATCAACTGTCAAATTTTACAGATTTTATTTTTTTCTTTCTTTATTTATATTTTATGAATCAACTTTTGTCATAGTAAACCTAATTTTGATAAGGTATTAATTTGTCTGGTTTTATAACTACAAACTTTACAAAGTTTATAATTAAAATTTGTCTGGCTAACAAAATATTTTCTACTATCTTTAATAATATTAAAAGTAGCTATATTCTAATAATAGTATCAGATATATAATACTAATAATAATAATTGATTACACCTGCCCCAATTGGATCAGATGTGCAGCCGACAGCACAGCCGCAGCTAATGTGTGGCGCATCTGAAGGCTACATATAGCTGTTCAGTCCATGGACTGGGCGGATGCCACACCCACCTTCAATTATCCCAGCTGATGCTGGTACCCATTTAACAGCTGGGTGAACTGAAGCAATGTAGAGTTAAGTGTCTTGCTAAAGGACAAATTGTTCATGGGAGTCGGGAATCGAACCCCCGACCTTCAAGTCATGAGTCTGACACCCTAACCACTAGGCTACAACCTCTTTTGTAGCCTATCAGATATACAAAAGCTTAAAGTCAGCTTGCATGATCAAGGAATATTAAAAACAGAATGTGGCCACATTGCAAGGAAAGATAAGTTGATGTAGCCAGTGCTTTTTTAGTAAAAAATGTTAATGGGAACCTATATACACTCATTTACATTTTAACTTTGCAAAGACTACTTCTAAGTGCTACATCTCATATGTGTACATTTAAGTTTGACAATGAATGGATTGTCTACCTTAGGCAAGAAATAGACAGAGTTGCAGGTATTAAATATAATATGTAAATTTTTATCAATATCCCAATTGAAAAAAGTGGACAATTTATGTTTAACCACACATCACATTTTTTAATTTTCTAGTGTCACATCACAGTGAAGTCAATACAGGTGGTGTTCTGGTGTCATGTGGACATGGCACTGAAATGACCTTTTGGGTGTGACACAAATTTGGTGTCACTGCATTTTTTAGCTAACATTTTTGACCATGTTGTGTGTCTGCAGGGAATCTTGGCAATTGACAAATGACAAACAAATTGTATAGTTGCTATTAGATATATATCTAGTTAGTTATATTAGTTTTTTAATAAAAAAATATAGTTGTTGAATTGTTGAAAGGTAATTAGTAATTCAAAAACTTTTTTTCTACAAATACATGCTTTTTTAGCTATGACCATAAGTCATTATAACTCCAACTAGTTGTAAAATGTAAAAAATACCATATTTGCTAAAAAAAACACCATAGCACTGAAACACTGTTCTTCATAAGCTACAATGCCAACTTATTTTAAAGCACAAACATAAAAACACATGAAGTTTTCTAATTATAATATAGCATTCTATCTTTAAACTTCAAGTCTTAAAGACTTCAACCGACTTAGTTTTTGCTCTCATTTGCGACTTAGTTTGTTTCATTGCTCTAAGTCGCACGGCTGGCTAAGATTTGGGAGGTTGTGCATGTATGATTATGTAAATATAGACATTAGTTAGGGCAATACTATAGATTCTTAAGCTGAGTTATTTTTTACAATTTAAACTTATAATTAGAGCAAAGTTATTAAAAATATTTTTTGATTTTCTTCTAATTCAAAACTAGGCCTACAATGAATAATAGTGCAAAACCTAGACTAGGAGAGGAACTTCATAAATGTGTTGAACTAAGAAAATGTGCTGTCACAGGTAGTTTTGTAGGTGCAACTCAAAGAGCCTATGTGCCAAGCCATGCCTATCTGGTGAAATTTAGCTTTCACATAAGCCTACATTCCCTCAATGCTAAATAGTGTTACTATTAGTGTGGACAGTTGGGTCTGCTGGGTCAAAAATATGTAGGTCCAATGATTAATGACAGGCCAACAGTCAAAAGGATATAAAAAATTAAAATAATTAAATCTACAAATCGAGGCTACAGTATTGCCAACATTGCCAACATAGGAGTCCTAGGATACCCAATGCTTGGTTATGGTATGGCCATGTGGCTAATAAGCCAACTGGACTTCTTGATTACATATTTAATTGCTAACACATGCATAATTTTAACTGTAGACTATTAGTTAGACTTAGACAGACTAATTATGTTTATTAGCAAAATAATTTTATCAAATTTAAGTGCAAATAAGAAATGTTTAATCAAATAAAAATAAGGTAGGCCTAGTTGTTATTTTTCCAGTTAACCGGACAAATAGCCATTTGAATATTTGTCCAGTTAACCAGTTAACCACCCAAGGACTTAATTTCTCCCCTTTCAACGAGCAGGAGCAACGATCCTCCCAAAGACCACTCTTGCCCTGCTGAGAGCCATCTTGAGTCTTGACCTCACAAAGACCAAACTATACCCTTGAACTAAGTTAGTCCCTGAAACAACCGAATTTCTAGAAGAGGTTTTAATTTTTTTTAATTAGCTGATAAGCGAAAATAATTAGAGACACACATTTCAAATCTGAATGACTGTCCTTTTGCAGCTTGTTAATTCTTTTATCTTACAAATGATAGAGGTTCTCGTGGTAGCGCTACAACCCCTTATAACTTAGTTATAAGTTAAAACTCGGTTAACCGGACAAATAACAACTGCCTAAAAATAATGCTTCTTTAAATCGATAAGCATATTATTTCTGCTTAGCTGTGCTCAAGGTGGCAATTTAAAATAAAAATTCTAAATATTCTTTTTTGATTATTACAGAGACATTATTAGAACTCTTATAGCATTCATCATGAGATAAGAAAAAGCAAAGCATAAGTTAAAATAGAAACATAAGAGCAAATTTTAACTTTGCTTTGACCAAAGCGACTGTCTTTTTAACCTGACTAAATAGTAGGGTCTTGTTCAGCAGGTCAGATTTTGTTCTGATGCCTTTAACTTTTAATATATTTATTATGAAATCGTACAAGTAATTAGCATTTTATTTGTTTCACTGTGTAACAGTGCCAAATATGTAGTTTGACAAATCCGGTAGATTTAATTTAAAAATACACTTCCGCTTACAAACGTACACGCAAACGTATTCGTAAACGTGAGTTATCTGCCGTTCAGTAACAGCACCTCCTCAATGCTATTTGCGTATTGTCCAGTTCATAATTTGAAAAGCTTGGACTGCTTAAGCATATTAAAGTTAATATTGGTCAGTGATGTGTAAATTGTTGAGTCTTTGACATGAAAGTCATGATTTATTTTTATTTTAACAATGATGGAATACAAACCTAACTATACAGTACTTTTGTTACGAAGTACAATAAATCAAGAAGACATCAACGGACTACAGTTCAATTACATAATAATATCTCATAGAAGCACAAATACGATGCGTACATGCGATGCAGACACTTGCAGTTTTTTTCTACAGTTCAGGCATTAGAGGTACGACCTACCCATAGCTTTGTGTCTTTAAGAGGGGGTACAACGGCTAAAACAGCAACGTCTCTGACAGGGGCAGAACATTTGAGTGTTTTAATTGTGCGCATACATGTACGTTTGATAATTGTCTGCAAAAAAAGCTTTTCGAATACCGAAAGTGTACATTGCACGGCATGCCAACTAAACAATTGGCTTCGCTCCACCCATTATAGAAGGCGCTGTTTCCACACAGCCACTGGCCACAGTACTAGCAGTGTGTACTACTAAAATAGGTTTTTGTTCTTTCATTTTGGCCTGGCAAGCGCTCCTGTCTGTCTGCATGCCATTCTATAAAAGGCCAATTTAAATGGAACGAAAATAAATAAAGTTGAAAACGATAAAGTTATATAGTCGTATTTGATATTGACCACACTCGAGTGAGGAATTTTCGAGATCACACACACACACACACACACACAAATCAGGCATGCAGAAATGGACACTTACGAACCTCAACGACGTAGCCACAGTGAGTACTGAAGATCATCAGCCTTCTAATGAATGGAAGGAAGCCGTACAACTTCGACGTCAGCCGACAGTTTTTGTAGAGGCTATCGACGAAACTGGAGCCAATTATGTCGACCATGAGTTTACCAGGGACGGTTATTCATCATGGCCAAGAATTGGAAGCGAGACGCAGTACTTGTTCACGACTAGCAAAGAGACGGAGCTGTTTGAGACTCGGTCTCATTCGTTGATCGAGGCAAACTTGGCGCCTCCTCCGCCGCCGCCTCGATGGTCCCGGGGCAGCAGCGGCGGCAGCTCGGACGGGACCGGATCAAACGATGAAGACTCAACAGGCACCGACGCTGCATCGAACACGACAGAGGAAGGGGAAGAAGAAGATCCTGAGTTTCTGTTTGTGCCGCAGGGTGGCAGCAAGCAACCGCCGGAGTTGAAAAGTATTCAAGAAATTCTCCGCGATGGCGGCAGCAGCACGATGTACTTCTCCTCCAAGTTGCCTAGCAACGGCAGATGCCTTTACCCGATTCTGGAGGAAAGCTCGGATGAGATATCTGATGAAGCCGAAACTGATGTCGATCAGGACGATGCTGATTCAGTCTTTCGGCTGACAGCTGCAGAGACAATAAAATGTAAGTTCGTTCGTCCATACACAATGAAATTAGGTATCACTTTTATTCATTCTGCTGCCATAATATTGTTCATATCTTCTGGAGGGCTGTTGGCTCTTGCGCATTGGTACAATAGCCATGCAGCGAGTAGGGAAGGGTGAGTGGCAGAGCTTTTAACGCGTTTGCCTCTCGCACCAAGGTGCCTGAGCTCGATTCCGCGGCGAGGCCACAATTGCTTGTCGTGCAATTTACACCCTTAAGGGCCAACCTCTAAGGGACAGTGAGCTGTACACTGCCTGACGATGAGAAAGTCAGGGCAGATGTACACACCTGTGTGAGGGTGTGCCTGCTTACGGTATCCGTGTGAGTGTGTGCTCAGGAGTCAGCGAAATGGGCAGAATTGCCTTCTCGCTGGCTGCGGATCCAGTGTCACCCAAAATTGTCCCATTGCCCACTGCCCTCCTGCAATTATTTTTATTAAATGTTTTTTGGTTTATTATTTATTTTACTTTATATATAATTATTATTATGCAACGAGTAGGCATCTGCAAATTTCACAGACTCTTGAAAACACCCAAACGCGCACAGATACCATCTCAGGCATACACTCTCACATGTGTGTGTACATCTGTACATTAAATAGGCAGCTTGGTTCCTACATTCATTTGACCAACAAAATAATTCGATTGATTGTTATTAACTATTGTCAGAATCTGTTATGCTGAACCAACCCTGAAAATGTCAACTGTTGTCAAGCCACTTATGTGACTGGCCTGGCCCGAGCCTTGGGGAACATTCTCCCGCGTGCTTCTCCCTCTCATGCTTCGATCTCATTCTCCCCTAACCCTGTCTAACCCTGGAGCAGTCAACGCAATAGCCATACTATAGAATTGAAGGGCGAGAAAGAGAATTAAAAAACAGAGATATAGGAAGTGCGTGATAGTTCATGCGCGCATTCATTGGACAGCAGTGCTTCTCAAATCGGTACTACAATTTTCGACCAGAGCGTGCTATCTGTAGAGGACTATATACAGAGGAAATCAATAAGCCAAGCTTTTAACTTCGGAACGTATAAGAGTGAATAATACGGACTATAATGCAATCACTTCGACCAAGCCTGTATCTTCCAGGGAGCGGCGCCAGTTGTCTCTAACAATATAATATTGAAGCTTTTATAATAGCTTCAATGGAATAAGAGTCGGAACTTCTTTGAGCTTGAGGACAGCAAAGCCCAGCTATATGAAGGCTTAGCACTAAATTCTCATGCTATTTTTGTCAGCAAAAATAACAATCCTAAGACAACAAAAAAATTTGGCATCATAAAAAGATTGCATTCAACTTAACACCAAAAGAACTTTATAGAGATATTTATTTCAAAGATATCTTTTAAAATACTTTTTATCGGTAAGAAATTTTGCTAAAGTAATTTTTTTTACTCATAGCAGTATCTCTATAGATGTCATGTAAATGTGGGTATGAGTTTTCTGGACTTTCACGCTGGACGATTCTAAGAATGACGCTTTAAATGACACAACCTTGTACATACGATTCCAGGTGTGTGCCAAACAGACGAGACAAGGTGCAAGGTAGGTATGTTGCTTATTGGACTACTTTGTAACTATAGCAACAATAGAAACAGAATCGATTTCCATGTTTTCCTTTATTATTTATGCACAGCAGAGCTCAACCAGCAGAAGCCGATCATCCTTGAGTTCAACGTCAAGTTCAACATCCACCTACTCGGAGTCCTCAGAGGCGTCAGTGGATTTCGACCTGCGCGTGCCTCACGCTAAACACGATTTCGAATTTACTGAGCCGCTACAGCAGCTGCAGACTGTCGAAGATATGCGCCGTTGGAGTCTAAGGCTGCAGCCGCAACAACTAGACGCCATTGCGGAGGCGGAGAGTGCTTCAGCTTCATCATCGTCATCGTCAGATAATGAAGATGATGTATCAGATTTTGGCGGAAGCCATTGCGAAATGCAGCCTGGCGAAGTGACATCGATTGAGAAACGCAGCTATGGTGGTCTAGGTAAGCAAGACCTCCTCTTCTTAATACAGATAGGCTATATTAGGCTGCAAAGCCAGTGGCACAGTCGCAGCTGTTGCGTGGCGCTTCCAAAGACTGCATATACTGCAGTTCAGTCCGTGGACTGGGAAGTGATGAGTTCCTTATATAATAAATAGCTCGAAATTGGAGGTGGGCTGCGGGCAATGGCATATCATGACACAAGACCAGCAGCCAGCAAGGAGCAATTCTGACCGATTCGCTGACTTCTGAGCACAAACTCACACGGATACCGTACGCAGGCACACGCTCACACAGGTTGTGTACATATGCCCTGACTTTCCCATCGGCAGGAAGTGTACACTCTCGCTGTGACTTGGAGGCTGGCCCTCAATTGCGTAAATCTCACGTCAAGCCCCAAGCTTTATCTCCGCAGCTGCGCCTGAAGAATCGAGCTCAAGGACCTTGGTGCGAGAGGCAAATACGTTAGAATGCTATGCCACTCACCCCCTGATGAGTTCCTTAGGAACCCCTAACATTTTAGTACCTAACAAGCCTCTTAAACTTGTCTTAAGCTTCTTCCAATGGGTTTCTGTTTGGCGGAACAATAATGTGCAAATCAGCTGCAAAGCTCTCGCTTGTAATGCGTCACCTCTCCATAGCTAGACTTATTTTTTGCCAGACTATTAAGGCCTTCTATAGATCACAAATGAGTAGATCTCACTTGTCTACTCGATCTAGGGCAACATTCAAGAGAACGAAGGTATTTTCAGACCTGAACAGTAAAAAATCGATGGGGTACTTCCTGAAGCTATACTTCCAGAATCACTCAACATCGCCATCGTCAAAATATTCAACGATTCTCGTCAAGGTGTCTCGTGGCAAAAACCACCGATATAGGTGGTTTTATTTTTTACCTTTCTGCTCACAAAACTTCACCATGTCTGCTATTATTGTTTATCAAAATGTATTGATTATAGTGTTAATTTTTGACGCGTGATTGGTTGGTCCTCATTTGATCCCATTAGATTGGTTATAATGAACGTTTATGTGCGCATTGTGATTTAAATGCAAATTTTGCGTTCATTTTTCACATAGGCTACTTAACCATTTAAAAATTGAAATACTTCAATACTAGGACTAAATTTGTCCGCGATTAAACGATTTGAAAAAATTTAAAAAAGGCCGGTGCACCTTCCCTAATTTCTACTCTAGCTGATGCTCGTACCAATGGTTTAACAGCTTGGGTGAGCTCATCAACGCAGTCGCTTTAAGTCGTGAGGAAAAGAATTCGAGAATCGAACTCGCGACTTTCAAGTCATAAGTCCGGCGCTCTAACCCCTAGGCTGCAATCTAGGATTCTGGAGTGTTTAAGATGGGATTCTGGAGTGTTTGAGATGGGATTCTGAAGGGTTTGAGATAGGATTCTAAAGGGTTTGAAATAGTATTCTAAAGGGTTTGAAATGGGATTTTGAAGGGTTTGAGATGGGATTTTGAAGGGTTTGAGATGGGATTCTGAAGGGTTTGAGATAGGATTCTAAAGGGTTTGAAATGGGATTTTGAAGGGTTTGAGATGGGATTTTGAAGGGTTTGAGATAGGATTCTGAAGGGTTTGAGATGGGATTCTGAAGGGTTTGAGATGGGATTCTGAAGGATTTGAGATGGGATTCTGAAGGGTTTGAAATGGGATTCTGAAGGATTTGAGATGGGATTTTGAAGGGTTTGAGATAGGATTCTGAAGGGTTTGAAATGGGATTCTGAAGGGTTTGAGATGGGATTCTGAAGGATTTGAGATGGGATTCTGAAGGGTTTGAAATGGGATTCTGAAGGATTCGAGATGGGATTCTGAAGGGTTTGAGATGGGATTCTGAAGGGTTTGAAATGGGATTCTGAAGTGTTCTGAATTCTCTCCACCACGCGGGAGCTATTGCAAATGCCTACTTCACAATAGTTCCCAAACCGAATGACCGATTTTCGTGAAATTCCACCTTCAGAATTTTTTTCTCGTTACGATGTACTAACTTTTAAGGACGTCCGACGTCAGCATGGTCGAGATATTCAGCGATTCCATTCGGAGACCCTGGTGACAAGGCCAACTAGCATTGCTCTGTATAAAACTCATTGGCGAATCCATATTGGCTAAAAAAAGATATTTATTTAATATACGAGCGTAGACAACAATAAGAGAAGACATGGTTACATGATAAAATTTTTTTAACAGAAATATTTTGCCTAAACTGGTGGTTTTGCCATAGGACACCCCATAGGAAACATGAAAATGTACTTTTTTCAGGGCTTTAAAAGCCTTTATATATTATATATATTATTATATATTATACAGGCGATTATTATTATTCCGATATCAGTGCAATGAGCGACCTGTTGCAAATACTCAAGCATCCATACTTTCTACCACTTTATCCAGCTTCTTCCACTGCGTGTGACGCGCCAGTGCGAGTAGTGGCTTGCTCACGGGCGCAGGTTCGTGACGCCAGCGGCCGACCCACAGGCGATGAAGCCAGCGCCGTCACAGAAGCGACTGGTGCGACAGTTGGCGTAGCGGTGGCCCGAGCAGCTGCCCGTGCTGCCAGCATCGCGACATCAACGGTTGTAAGAAGCGGCGGCGCTGCTGGCGGAGCTAGCCGCTATCGTATTCTCATCTCGACCCAGTGCGATGTTGAGCACAGCCCTACTCACAGCACTGGAGACGTTAATGACGGCTGGTGCCAGCCAATAGAAGGGCCTGAAGTCTTGCCTGGCTTACCGGAGAATAAAATAGAAAACGAGCACATTCTCAAGCTTCTGCCAGCGTTAGATCAAACCAATACAGCCAGCTCCAAGCCCAGCATCCACACAATGATCTCAGAGGAACATCTGATTGTCAAGTCATCTGAATCGAGCCTTCCTCAAGC
The DNA here is from genome assembly GCA_950097015.1 of Macrostomum hystrix. Lineage (NCBI taxonomy): Eukaryota > Metazoa > Platyhelminthes > Macrostomidae > Macrostomum > Macrostomum hystrix. The sequence continues at coordinate 16,746,855 of CATNEN010000039.1, forward strand.
AGAGGCGACAGTCGAGAGCGCATACATTGTGTCATCAGGAGATGAAGAATCATCCTCCGAGGTAGAGAATGAGGAAGCAAATGAGAGCGAAAATTTGCAGACATCTGGAAGCGAGGCTAGCGCTGTTCAATGGTCGGAGCTTCATACCCAAGCAGCTGCTTACCGTTCGGTTCTACAGAACCAGTCTAATCCTCAGCAAGCTGTATTAGCACAGTCATCAAACTCTGACAGACCTGATGTACACAATCGACTGCAGCTAGACGAAGAGAGGCTTCGCCGAGCCAGGCAGACCTGTCTCAACGGTCAGCACTCGCTCAGGGAACAGCTGCTAGCCAGAGGGCAGTACCAGACAGGATTAACTGAAAGAGTTGATACATTTCAGCCTTCAAATATGAAAAAAAACAGCGATGCCGAGCAGGTGTCCAGCGGCATGCCGGTTGGTTTGCAACCGCTTCGTGAATTACTTGACGACAATCTTGCACGCAAAATTCATCACCCGCCACAGAAGCTTCGGAGCTATCGATCAACCGATTTGGACAGTCTAGATGACTTTGATAGCCACCGCGGTGGTACTATTTTGAATGCGCTTGAAACTCAGCCTGGCCAATTTAACTCCGTGTCGCTATTCGATCTTTCTCGATCAACACTGGCATTTAACCGACTGGGGAACACATTCAGCACTTCACTGGTGGAAACAAACATCGACACTGGGGAAGAGACTTGTCATACCATTGTTAAAGAGACAGATATTGACAACCTGCAGCAGCTGCCTGAATTTCAGTCGCCTGCGTCAATTAAGAGACGCTCCCGAAGTTTGCTGAACCTGACCGGTAGTGTCGACAGCAAGGACCGCGAGTCCGCAGCCGAGGTTGGCGTCGGAAACACGATTAGTCGCTCAGGCTCTAAGCGAAGAAGCAAAAAGAAAAAACGCAAGAGCTTCATTGAACGTCTAGAAGAAAGGGCCACAAGTGATCCAGAAAAAGAGATCTGCAGGTCGCTGTCGCGTCTTAAAATACCGGCCTGGATGGACAAAATGCCGCTAAATGGGTGCAGCACTGCTGGATATGAGAGTCGCTACTCGAGGCGCAAAGCAGCGAACACACGAGCCAGCGCGAGTGTTGACGATATCGCTGACTCGGAGACTCTAAATAGCACCCTAGCAACTGACGAAATCGCTGATTTGGACGAATCTTCTACAGATCTTCCGGTACACGAGGAGGGCTTCCTAAAACCGGTCATTCTCCCAACCTGCGTTAGCCTGCCTTGCTTGCTTGCAGTTCGACCTGTTGAGGCTCATCAAATTTGCCATGTCGGGCTAGTTAATAATGAAACCCAGTTGCACTTGGCTAACAACGACCAGCCTCCAGCAGTGCTAAAAACTCGTAGCCAGTTAATAAAAGAGGGGAAGGAATTCAGACGACAACGGTTAGTTGAATTGCAGTCTCGAATGCAACGACCATCGTTAGAGCCGGTGACCCTGACACCAAATGACTTTCTGCCCAAATCTAAACGGGTGCCATCTCCTTCAACAAGAAACCTGCCCACGCAGACATCTGTGCGACCGAAGTCGCTAAACATAACAGGAAACTCCGTTGCATCTTCGTCGCTTCGAAAGTCCGCATCGTATTTAAGCGCTTCAAATAGTGTTCCTCCACAGCTGCCACCGAGATCTTCAATATCATCAGCTCGTATTCAAGCCATAGCGCTGGCGAAGGCAGCGCTCTCTGAAATGTCAAGCAAGACAGCAGAGCAGATTCCTGCTGAGACTAGTGCTGCGCCACCGCCACCTCCGAGAAGCTCGGGAGTTCGAGGATTGTCAGGCCGAGAGGTGGCTTCGACTACTGCTAGTGGAGCTACTATAGCTCAGAAGTCCAACTGCATGACGGGAAAAAAGGATAAAACGAACCATGCCCCGCCACCGCCGCAACGGAGCCCAGTGACGCAGGTAAACAAAGCTCGACACGAAGCTATCGCATCTGCCACGGCGGCAATTGCGTCTCTGAAAATAAAAAACTCCGAGACCACTGCGAATGAGATTCCTCCGCCACCTCCAAGACGGAAGACTGCGCAGTTTCTGTCTCCAGACTGGCAAGAAGACAAGTCAGACAAGCAACACAATGGTTACAAAACTGGTTACAAGACAAAGAAAAATACGGTTGACCAAGAGCAGGAAATGGTGCTGCAGTCATCTTCACCAAAGATGAACGAACAGGAGAATAAAACTTCATCACCGCAATTTGATGGCAATCATCGAAATGACTTATCTCGTATCAACTGTGGAGACAAGCTTTCGTCACCAAGACAAGCGACATCTCGACCATACCCCACAGCAAGCCAAAAAAAAATAGGACAGAAAATATTTCAATCTAGCGATTCGCATCAAGCGCTTAAGCATCTCGGAGAAGCATCACAGACACAGGAAATAGGCACGGACAAAACAAAGGTTCCAGCCCTACCCCAGACTCATCAAAGTCATTTGGATAGCTCAGACACTTCAGATAGGAGTAATTATGTAACAAAATTATCCAATTCATTTGATTATCAGCCAGCAACACCTTCGCGGGGAGAAAAATCGCCTCTTTCACTGACAGCGTCAGCGAGGTCTGTCCCATCTTATAACGGAGGAGGAACACCTACCCGTTCGAATGGTTCAGTGGCTCAGAACTCATTAAATATCGATAGCGCCGACTCTACAGAAGAGAGTACAGTAGTACAGACCTCTGTCGTATACAGACGAATTGTTCGCCAGACAATCGAATATCCAGAGAGACCAGACTGTGAGAAAAAGACAAACTCAGGTGGTGCAACAGAGAAGCCGGCTAATTTAGACAGCGTTCTTGGCTGTCAGACCAAGCCAGAAGTAGTTTCTGCTGAGGCACATCGTGGTCTTCTAGAGTTCTTGGACACCCAGCTAGAACAATACAAAGAGTCTCTCGCTGACCTGCAGCAGGATGGCTTTCGCCGCGTCGGCAAGTACGCAGAGATGATTGCAGCGTTGAATGCAGCCAAAGATGACCAACTATTAGAAGAGGCACCAGAGAATGCATTCGATGGTTATTTGGGCACGGAAGACTCAGTCTGCCGTCAGAAACTCATCAGTTGGCTACTGCGGAGACCGTACACTCACCGTCGCATTGCACATCTGGCACGAGCGTCCCACCGGTGCCTCGGCCGAGGCTGTGTGCTCCTTGTATTCGAAGTGAAGGACAACAGCGAGCAGTCACTGTTGAAATCGCCAGTTTATGCGCCCATTGATGAGCTTCGTAAAGCTGGTGCCGTGTCCGCATCTAGCGAGCTGATCGACGCCTGCGACCACTACAGCCCGGAAGATGAATTTGTGGTCTGCCTGGCCGCCGGCAATGCACGCCTCTGGGCTCGGATAGCAGCCTCACCGCAGCGAGCGCAGACGCCGCAGCCGCCACCGCGAGAGCGAAGGCAGCTTTTCGTGACTAGCTTAAGGCGCTCCCTTCGAGATCGTGGAGTCAGTCTGCGGCATCACTACCCGGAGCTGCACGAGCTGCTAGAGTCCTACACCGATACAGGTGAGGCATTTGCTCCAGTGACCATTCGGCCTGTGGATGCCGTCAGCGGTCGAGCGTTTGCGTGCAGCATCGCAGTGCCGTCAGCGAAGGATGGCGAATGGTGGGCAAACGACGACCTTCTCGGCAACCATTCGACAAATCTGGAAGAAAAATTTCACACGAAACGGAACGGCAACATAGTCTCAACTGAGCTCTGATCAGGGTGATAATTATCGAGCTTGAGACTATTTTGTGATTTTTCTTACAGTATTCCATTGTACGAGTACTTTAAAGTTTTTTTACTTTTAATTGTTTCGATTGCGTACAGCTGTTTAGATTGTGACAGGGGCCAAGAGTACTCACTCATGTTTGAATTCAATTGATAGAGGATAATGGGATTTTATTTATTTTCTCTACTTATTATTTACTATCGGTTTCCAAGACTCTCATGTAAAGCCATGCCACTACTTATGCCTTTATTCTATAAATTTTATCTGCCTACTTAGAGTAACTTGTTTGGGTTACGTTAAAGATATTTTCAAGACACTTACCTATATTTGTTAGCTTTAGCAGCTAGTAGAAGTTATTAGGAGTTATACTTTTTCGTTATTTCTAAGATGTAGTTAAAAATAAACATGAATTCGCTAATAAAATCATTATTTCTGCGTCAATCATATTATATTATTATCATATTATCATATCATATTGCATTAATTTATCGTTGTCTAAAAATGCCTCTTTTGGAAAATTTTTCAGATGTGCAGTGAATATTTCGCCTTTAATTACTGATATTAGTAGTAAAATGAGACTATTATTTCATATTGAAGTAAAGTTTTATTTTACTTTTATTCACAGAAAAGTTGTTGTCAGAGTTCAAATGATTATTATTATTATCATAATAAATAGTAGTCGAACGCCGCAAAATTCATGTTAAAAACATGAATCGAATGAATCGGGTTAGCGTCATCGAGTCGGATTGGTAATACATCAATTGAAGAAAGAAGCTAATACGTTAAAAACTAACTAGGCGTGTTAACCGATGTAAGGTTAAAAGTAAAAAATGGGGATTTTCGCATTTTGATATTATACTCGTAATTATAGCCCAATTTGCAAAATGCCAAACATGCGACATTTTTGAAACAAGTTTTCTACGATTTAAGTAAGGCCTTTTAGAGACCTTAGATGCGTACGTCGATGCATGCTGCTAATTTTTTTTAAGTTAAAGAATATCCTTCTCTCGTTGCTAAGCAACAGCTTCGCTTCGCGCGCGAGTTCCCAACAGAATGCTGCTATCGGGATGGGGAATAGCCAAATGTACATCTGTAGGTGAGCTCAGATGAAGCTCTCGTATAGCAAGCAAAGCATCCATGCACGTTAAGCATTGTAAATGCCAATTTCTAGTCCCTTCTCTCCAAGGACAAAAAGTGTATTCCCATCCCATCCTCTCTGTACCCACACAGAAGCTGCAGCGACATTGTTCTCGGCGGGTCGTTGCGGGTCGCCCAACTTGAGTTTTGCCGCACACTGCATGCTGGAAGCTGCCAGGGATTCAGTAGATTTTCTCTCACCTCTCTCTATCTCTCTTTCTCTTTCCTCTTTCTTGGTTATTTAAAAAAACAGTTTCAGATCGTCAACTGAGTCGGTCTGCTCCTGAACTTTTACGGGTGAAGGGGGCTGTGGGTTAAACTGAATGTGGTGTCACGGCCGCTCACGTTTTAACATTATTTGTTTTATGTGCTTAAATGTTCATTCGTGCAGACACAGGGAATGCTTATATTTTACTCATGTATTGTCAGCTCCAGTTGAATGATTCAGTACAAAGTAAAACGACTGTAGGCTGCAGGTAAGCTCACCCACTCCCCCATGCCCCAACAACAGTAGCTGGCCTGCTTAATACTTAGAACAGGCCATACTTAGAACAGGCCATACTTAGAACAAGCCATACTTAGAACAGGCCATAGAAGCATTTTATCTTCGCCTTAAGTAAACACTCGTAGTAATTGTGCACTCATGGGATGCCTGCATTACTAACTGACTAATAATATACAAGTGTAATAAACGGCCAAATAGTTGCTCGTAGTAACTGCTAAGTGAATTTTTTCATATAATAAGATGAAGCACGTTGCTTGAAGCAAAAATTTTACGATTATATAATTTCTAATGTCACAAGTGGAGAAATGAGAGATTTTTTGTTCTAAGCGATTCATTTGCCGAAATTCTTCAAATTCACACTTCCTCGAAAGTATCTAGAATGAATGAAACTAATGATAAGATTTGTCATTTCTAAATAGACACTGAGATTAGACACTTAGATTAGACACTGAGATTAGACACTGAAATTAGACACTGAAATTAGACACTGAGATTAGACACTGTGATTAGACACTGAGATTAGACACTGAGATTAGACACTGAGATTAGACACTGAGATTAGACACTGAGATTAGACACTGAGATTAGACACTGAGATTAGACACTGAGATTAGACACTGAGATTAGACACTGAGATTAGACACTGAGATTAGACACTGAGATTAGACACTGAGATTAGACACTGAGATTAGACACTGAGATTAGACACTGAGATTAGACACTGAGATTAGACACTGAGATTAGACACTGAGATTAGACACTGAGATTAGACACTGAGATTAGACACTGAGATTAGACAATGAGATGCAAAATACACTTGAAATTGGAAATGACGAGGTGCGTAGCGCTTAGGCGCGTAGGCTGGCTGTCGAATGAGCATGTCTTGATAAGTTGTTTCAGGCCGCTCACGAATGAGTCAATGCTCTCATGCTCGTTCTGCCTGCGTTGCCGAAATTTGTAGCGCTCGAAAGTTTCGTTCGCACTCGGCTTGCAGTATTCTTCGAATTGTTTCGTCACTTTCGACAGCTCTGCGTCTCCTTTCGATTTCTCGAAAGTTGAATAAATCTCACGACCTTCTTCTCCGATGGCTGTTAGCAGTGTCGCTATTTGCACTTCAGCAGGTGATTCGTCACGCTTTGTTGCGGTCATATAGAGCTCGAACGCAGAAATCCATTTACTCCAGTTTTCCGCCTTGTGCTCATCAAAGCAGAATGGCTTTGGGGGTTTCAGCCCGCCGTCCATTTGAATCCAGATCCAGTTGAGCAAAGTGCTGCGTTTGACTATTCAAATCCAGCGCCCTTCACAAGTGCACCTCTGACACCATGTTGTGTTCCGACACAGAAGTCTTAAGTTTCTAGATGCTAGGAAGGATATAGAGCAGCTGTGTAGCTCTATAAGTGCTCTTTTCTACTAATTTATTAGTCGTGTCCATAGACACATCAAACACACAGAGAATGTGTCTATCATAACATAACACCTGGGTCAATTGTAGCTAACCAGGGCGTATCGATTGGTACCAACCAGGCGAGCGTTTTTGAGAACTGCAAATTTTAGAATTGCGCATTCAACATTACACCACGCTAACTGACAGATGTAACTTTTGAGGTAAATATTGATGAACTCTCCAGCCAAAATCATTTTGAGCTTCCAAGCGTTATTTACTGAATTGTTTCGTTTACTTCGTGTTTCATTCCTGTTGTGTTTGGTCTTGTGCTTGTTGGCAGTGAAAAAATATACAGTGGCTATAAGTGATGAATTTAAATATGCTTCAACCAAAGACAGTGACGGCGGACAAATGTGTGGCGTTTCAACCGCGTTGCAAGACAGCCAGCCTACGCGCCTAAGCGCTACGCGCCTCTTCATTTCAGTTCATTTCAGTCCGATCAGCCAGTCTATATTAGTGTTATGGGTAGGCTGAAGCGCGGACGCACAACGCGGTTTCACGTCCGTGGAAACTGTCTATGGTTGAAAAGCCTTTAGCTATGTGCTTCGTGACGGTTTCGTTGTCCGCGGAGACTGTCTATGGTTGAAAACCGTAAAGAGTTTGAAGCCCCCCTTCTGTTGGTGGGTGGGTGAGAAAAGGAAGGTTTTAAAAGCTTTAGGAATTTGGATTGACTATGATTCACTGGGAATCACTGCTGGGAATCACTGGGAACTGGGAATCAATGAGAAAGATATTACCGGTTTAGAAATGAATGAGATAACGTTTCTGCAGCAACTTGGACACCGTGATCCTGGTGAAGAAGTTAGTCAGTGGACCGGTCTGACCGTAAGACAGCTAATGCCTTACGACATGTCAGCTAATGCAAGACAGGAGTTGATTGACGCAGAATTATCCAATCCAAGCATTCTGAATAATGCCGAGCTTCTGCGGGAACTGACGGAAGAAGAGGAAGCTGCTGTGCAAGACGTCGAAGAGGCTGCCAAACGCAAATCGACCACGGATCAAACCGCTCTCCATGTGAAGCGCTTCAAAAAATATCAATTTTCAGCTCAGATTTCTTCGCTTTCGTAGCTTTGGATGGGCCATAGAACAATGCTTTAATATTGTGTTGTGTGATTAATATTGTGTGATTTTGATATGTTTTTATCATAGACACTCAAGCCGTGCAACAATGAAGGTTACCAAATATAGCAAAATTTTAGCGTCAGTGTGCAACAATCATGCATTGTACACTTTTGGAGGGGTTTTTTCCCAGCCACCAATGAAGCCTGATTGTTGCACGCCTTTACTGTCTATGTCCCGAACCCCGCCAGCTCGGATTATTTCGCCCACACTATGCGGGGTCTGAAGCCACAGTTATATTTCACGCCCTAAGTCAGGCGGTCTACTTTTGGACCATAGACATTTCGGGCGTGCACCAATCGACAAAATAATCGATTGCTGCACGCCCCGCGAGACCGCTGGCTATATCCGCTCCGTGAGACTGATTGTTGCACGCCCCAACTGTCTGTGGTCCAAAAGTATACAATGCCAGTGATAAACGGCTATTCGTACTGCAAAGTTTTAAACCTCGGGCGCTACGCGCCCTCGGTTAAAAACATTGCAGCACTCATAGCCGTTTATTACTATATCATTGGTGCACGCTCGAAATGTCTGTGGTAAAATCTCGGTATTAAGAAGCTTAAAGTAGAGCGAATTAGTTTATTTATTTACGTTCGTACTGATTTAGCTATATACAATAGAACTGCTTTTCATTCGAGTTTTACGACGACGCGTCTTCTGGCGAGCGAATCGGGTTAATCCACATGTCACAAGGAGACGTCGTTGGCGCCTCCTCAACAGAAGTTCATGAGCGCACGGAACGAGAGGGCATCATGCAGGCTATGTTAGATGATATTGCTCATCTTAGCGCTGGAGAACTCGAAGACATGCTCTGTGGCGATACCGCAGAAGGTGATCTTCTGAAGGAATTGGATCTTTTACAGTTAGACAACACGTCAAAATCCGTTTTGAAGCAAGAAGAATGGGCGATAAAAAAATTTCGCGAGGTCCTTTCCAATAGAACTTCTTTATCAATCTGGAGACGGTCGAAATTCAGCAGCTTGTAACAGCATAGCGAATTTTCTACGCGTTTGTGCGCAAGGCTGATGGTGGACTGTATGCGCCTGCCTCGTTAATTACAGCTCGTGCCTGTCTGTATCGGTATATTAGTCGCTTACGCGATATAAACATTATTGAAGATCTGCGTTTTTTTAAGGCAAATCTTCAACTAAAAGCTACAGTTGCAATGTTTATCAAGGCAGGTGGCAGTGTGAAGCAATTTGCTACAATTGAGCCGGAAGATTTAGCGAAGCTACGTGTCTACTTTGATAGAAGTACACCAACAATGTTGCAACAAGAGATGACCGTTTGAATTGATGGAGCATCTTCTTTCAGAACTTGTCCAATCTCTGATGTTGCTTTGCCAGCCTACTTCGTTTTGGCTGTACATTTTGGTCTGCGTGGACGAGAGTGGCTGCGCAAGCTGGCTGTCGATTATATTAAAAGAGTAACAATCAATGGGCTTCGCGCTGTCAAACTAGCCTCTATGGAAACTAAAAATGTTCGGGGCAGTTTAGAGACGCGAACTTCCGAAGATCGCAAACAGAGCGTGCTTGTTGAAACTAACGAGGATCGTTGTCCCTACGAGTGCGTGGAGCTATACTTAAAAAAGATCGAAGAGGCGAAGTTATCCGAAGTTGTCTCGACTGCTACGTTGTTTCTCCGACCTAGAGTGCGTGGTCTAGACAACTCGTGGTTTTATGCCAAGCAGGTGGTCGGCGTCAACACCCTCGGTAACATGATGCGTGCTATTTCCGAAGCAGCTAACCTGAGTAAAGCCTATGTACGGGACACTGTCTTCGAGTTACGCTCGTCACCGAGTTAAACGCGGAAAAAGTTCCCCTGCGGGATATTTGCGCTGTTACGGGACACAAAAGTGAAGTATCCGTGGAAAGATATATTCGTCACGGCAGAAAGCGTGATGCTGACATGGCTGCGTTGTCTTCGACAATTAGTTCAATTGGAGTACCCAAAATCACTGCTACGGATACTGCTAGTGATGCTCCTCTTATAACAGCCGCCCAATCAGTCAGTATGGTGTCAGCGAGGGATTCTCAGCAGCCTACATCCCGAATGGAACCGCAACAGAATCTAGCAACTGCTATTTCTGGTACATTTCACAAATGCCAGTTCCATGTTCACGTCAATAATCGTCAGTGAGTTGAATTTAATATAAACACAATTTAATTGAAAATTTAAAACTTGTAGTTTTGCTCTGATTCAGTACGCACTTATGTTGCAAAGTACATTTGTTACTGTTTGTATTTTTGTGTGCTACGTTATGTAATAAAAAATAATATATATTCCTTTGAGAAGTTTTACCATAGACACTTGAAGCGTGCAACAATAAGCCTCGATTGGTATACCCCTAAAAACCCCTTCAAAATGATACAATGCTTTTAAACGAGCCTCATGTAATATCTCAAAAGTCAAGCTGTGTTTCTGAGGTGCGAAGAAATGGTGAGCCCTCCAAGTGGGGCGAGACTGTATTTATATATTTGCCTCAACGTGCCACCGATACGATCAACGTGCGCGTGGGGGGGCATGTACATAGTAAGCGAGAGTTAGTGATAGGTATTAGATTGTCAGGCAGATCGAGCGATACGTGAGTGCTAGTAGACAACGGCATGACACCTCAAACCTTTTTCGCCATGAATTGGCTCGTTTCCGGTCCTGAGTTATCAAGTTGTCCTTGGTCCAGACTGGGTAGTTTCGTCTATGATCTTAAAATCGGCATGCACAAAACCTAGGCTAGTTGAGGCTAGGCTAGACCACAGACCCTATATACACTAGATGGTTCACTCTGATGAAAAAAGTGTCCTATGGTTGTCCGATGGTTGGAATCGGCTTATACTATACTATTTAAAGATCAATGGAAAGCGATAACTGCATTGCAGTGAGGTTTAATAACAGAACCTAATGCAGTTGTTCGATATCGTATGTACTCGTATTATAATCTTTGGTGTCAGAATCGAATGCCCGATGTCATAGTTGCTTGCAAAGTGTCAACAAAGCTTAAAGTTTGTCAATATCGGATGCAAATTGTCAGAAGTGAACCAAAGTTTGTCAAAATAAGTTGAACATTTTAGCTAGCGCTGCCACAGACTGTCAAAATTGGATGCAACGATGTCAATATCGAGTGCACCTTTTCTATTATAGAAAATAAAAAGGTGCAGAGCTATCATCATTTTATAAGGCAGTAACACGGACCTAGAATTATAACATAAGTTTATATAATGATATATGATAAATATAAGAAGTATAGTATAAGTTTTTTTTCTTCGTCTGTGGACTTTAAATGTAAGATTCAACCGATTCTAGCTATAGAAGCCCATGATTTTGACGATGACTTCCACCCTTGTAATATAAATATATATCTTAATGTTTTGGCTTAGCCGCAACTTTCTGCCAGATGTTTTTGCTTCTGGGCTTTTGTATTTTCTACACAAATCTACATGTACATGTATTAATTATAACTGCACTGGCAGCCTGTCCATCATGCATTGTTCAACTCAGACCAAAAAGTCCGGGCCAAAACAGTGCAGCCAATGAGAGAAGGAGTTATGCGTCTGTCGCCCTCTCCAGCAAGCCCTATTTTAAAAGAAGCACTCGCGGACAATTGTCCCACACTGCAGATGCGCGACCTCAATCCAACCCTCTCTCATTCAGTTTGGTTGGAACGCAGGGCGTGGACAATATGCTTCGAGGAGCTCTGCTTCCATGGCTAGCTGGAGGTCGCATGAAACGCCATGTAATGCTGATAGCCTTGCTCAGTTTGCTCAGCTTTACCGCTTTGCTTTTTCTAATGCGAAGCAGCAATGGCGTCCAGCGCTTCGTATTGGAGCCCGCTAGTCACATAATAACATCGCGAGTTGCTCTTTCAGACTTCGGAAATTCTACCAAGCTCCACGCCAGCAATTTAACAGTACCGCATTCTGCACATCAAGGCTTGAATGAGGCAGTCAACAGTCCAGACGGAATTGTGCGAATATTTCACCAATCTTGGAAGACCACCAAGCTGCCGCCGCGCTTCCACCGCTGGTCGGAGACTTTCTCCACCTGTTTGCCGGGCTGGAAGCGCAAACTCTGGACTGACGAAGACAACGAGAGCTTGGTTGCTAAGCACTTTCCCTGGTTCCTGCCAACCTACAAGAAGCTTAACCAGCCAGTGCAGCGGGCAGATGTATCTCGCCTGTTCTACATGTACAAGTACGGTGGAGCTTATTGCGACTTGGACTGCGAGTGCCTTAACCCTTTCGACCACCTATTTGCCAACGTCAGCTTGGCTTTCGGCGCTATGGCGGGCCACTCAACTGGGCCTGAAGACGAAAGGTAGGAAAATAGTCCAATTTCAAGTGTATTTTGCATCTCATTGTCTAATCTCAGTGTATGATCTGAGTGTCTAATCTGAGTGTCTAATCTGAGTGTCTAATCTCAGTGTATGATCTGAGTGTCTAATCTCAGTGTATGATCTGAGTGTCTAATCTCAGTGTCTAATCTGAGTGTCTAATCTGAGTGTCTAATCTGAGTGTCTAATCTCAGTGTATGATCTGAGTGTCTAATCTGAGTGTCTAATCTGAGTGTCTAATCTGAGTGTCTAATCTGAGTGTCTAATCTCAGTGTATGATCTGAGTGTCTAATCTCAGTGTATGATCTGAGTGTCTAATCTGAGTGTCTAATCTCAGTGTATGATCTGAGTGTCTAATCTCAGTGTATGACCTGAGTGTCTAATCTCAGTGTATGATCTGAGTGTCTAATCTCAGTGTATGACCTGAGTGTCTAATCTCAGTGTATGATCTGAGTGTCTAATCTGAGTGTCTAATCTGAGTGTCTAATCTGAGTGTCTAATCTGAGTGTCTAATCTGAGTGTCTAATCTGAGTGTCTAATCTGAGTGTCTAATCTGAGTGTCTAATCTCAGTGTCTAATCTCAGTGTCTAATCTCAGTGTCTAATCTCAGTGTCTAATCTCAGTGTCTAATCTCAGTGTCTAATCTCAGTGTCTAATCTGAGTGTCTAATCTCAGTGTCTAATCTCAGTGTCTAATCTCAGTGTCTAATCTCTGTTCTCTAATGAATGTTCTCAGCGAAATAAGCATACCAAGCTGTAAATCTGTTGTACGAAGTGGCATATTTGCTTTTTGGCGTTCGATTGGCCTGTTTATACAAAGTGCATTGATAAGTTTTGTATGCAAGATAGAAGGGTAGATTTCGAGCCCAAAATCTGGTAATGTATAAAATTGGTAAGAAACAGCATGCCAAGAATATAAATATTAACTACGCAAAAATGCTAAGAAAAATATAACCCTGCATATGCCTGTTTGTCACCCTGCCTTTGTCGACATTCGTTTGGGTTTCGTCGATTTTCGCCTATGAGGACCACCCCCAAGGCACAGTGAGAGTGTACACTGCCTGACGATGAAAAAGTCTGGACAGTTATACATACCTGTGTGCGTGTGTTCTCAGGAATCAGTGGAAGTGGCAGAATGGCCACCTCACTGGCAATAATAAGAGTCAAGTTTCAGTTAAACGCCTGCATATGTGCATACCCTCTTCAAAAAAACCTTTTAAATTGTGAGTTCTTAAAACACAGAATATAGAACATGTATGTATGATTGACAGGCTGACAGGTATGGTGTAAGGAGGTTTCATTTTTCATTGCAATTGCAAGTGTGTTCACGTCGCACGTATTTGAGCCACTTCAAGACACGATCAATAAATGCACAATGACACTAACATTCAGGCCCTGTCATTAAGTGTTGTAGCCATGTGTCACTATCCATAGCAGCAGACTAATAGTTAATTAAATGACCGAATCGCGCCCAGGTACATGGTGGAAGGCCAAATCGAGAACAGTTTCATGTACAGCGTGCCAGGACATCCATTCGTGATGGAGCTGATCAAACAGGTGGAGCAGAGGCCATTTGGATCACCCGAGGACACAACGGGCCCCTACCTGCTGATGCGGGCTATTAATAAGCGACGAAAATCACCTGGTGGCATGCCGGCCACCTATCGCGGCATGAAGTACCTGACAATATTTCCGCCGAATTACTTCAATCCGTTCACATGGCTCGGCCGTACCGAGCCCTCCTGTAAGGACAAGGGCAGCTTCACTCGAGATGAAGAGGACCGCTGTCGAGCAGCGTTCAAGAACTCCAGCTTCGTTCTGCAATACCACACTCAGGTGTGGCTTGCAGGTGGCCAAAATGTTAACCATGCTTAATGTGTACTTACGTAGCCCAATTCTTATGAGATCTCACTAGTCCTAGCATGAGGGAGTTGAGACACGAATTTAAATGGCTACAATGACAAATGAAACTATCATGTCGTCGACATGACTGCAGGTATAAATAATCATATGATCATTTTAGCTTGAAAGAAACCAACCAGAGATAGACCTGGTCCATTGAGACAAAGTTAACACAGAAAAATACATTTCTGTTACATTAAAATATTCGTCACGCGTATAAACTATATCAGTGAATGAATTTTCAAGTGAGTTCCCAATAGTGTAAAAAAGTGACTCATATAGATGTGTAATATTAACAAAAATGGATTGTCTATCTGATCATCTATTTTTCTGTGCCTTAATCTAAACAATTGAGTTTATTACTGTAAACGTCTGTTGCTTTTTACACTTGTTCTTATCGAGCAATATTTTTCATAGATAAGAATCTTTCAAAAAATAGAGTTTATTCTAGAAAACGTTTCTACTTGCACAATGCAATAGCTGTATTTTTGTAATTGTTTTCATAAATTGCATCACTATTGAAGGCAATAATGTACATTTTTTAGCTCTAGCTTGATCAGTGTCTGATTGTGATAGCATTCAGCAACGATTTTTATAGCTTGTTTGTAATTTCCGCCTAAATTAAACTGTCTTTGTGTCCTGCTGAATCTTTTTATATCAATCAAGTGCCTCTGTCAGATTAGAATCTGAGATTCTGAGAATTAAATTGTCATTGCCTTTTTATAAGAGTTATTTATTTCTGAAATATATCACGACTGTAACCTATGAAATCCTCTTCTGTACCTTGAAAATTCACTTCCTGTACCTCGATAAGATCAACCTGCTGAACCTTGACAAGATTCACTTCCTGTACACTGACAATATTTGCCTGCAGTACCATGGCAAGATCGATTAAACAAAAGCATACAGAAAGGCTGCGTAAAATGGAAAGGTATTATGCCACGTTGATGGCAAATATAACCAGTACGATGCAAAATTGCCAAAATTATTGGAGGCCACATTACGCAACTTGCTTGCTGCACGAAATGACTTTCGACTCCAAACAAGTTTCTGTACACATTTTTTCGGCAGAAATTATAGTTTAAATGAATGGTACAGAAGCGACTCGGCTTGCTCGGATAAGTTCCTAGTTATTGTCTCCAAGCGGGTGTCGAACTGCAAAAAAGCTTTCTCTTGATGCATGATCATATCATGCTGCTCGCGATAACATTAAGGACCTCATCTAGCTGGGATTTTCCCAAATCTGATATAAACTGAGGCACATCGTGAGGATAGTTTATCCTCTCTTTCGCCTCTCTATATCTCGCTTCTCGACAGATTTTCATTGCCCAGGGTTAGAGCTGCGGACTTTAACCCAGAAGTCGGGAGTTCAAATTTCAGCAAAGTCAGAATTAAAAAGCTGTCTCTACGTAAGGTCAGTCTATTCCGCAATGCTTTCGTTCACCCAGCTAGGACTAGTGAGATCTCATAAGAATTGGGCTACGCAAGTACACATTAAGCATGGTTAACATTATGACCACCTGCAAGCCACACCTGAGTGTGGTATTGCAGAACGAAGCTGGAGTTCTTGAACGCTGCTCGACAGCGGTCCTCTTCATCTCGAGTGAAGCTGCCCTTGTCCTTACAGGAGGGCTCGGTACGGCCGAGCCATGTGAACGGACTGAAGTAATTCGGCGGAAATATTGTCAGGTACTTTTGTGTCAGAGACAGTTGTGTCGCTCTCAGGAATGCGAATGTTTAGTGTACCATTTTGTTCCATTTCCCAGTTTCTCATTGACTTCAGTAGGTGAACCATGTCGTGGATCATAAAAAACGACTTGGCTGATTCGCATCAATTCCAATCCGATCCTTGTTCTGTGACAGATCCTTAAACATGGCAAAGCACCTTCTATTTATTGGGTGATTGTCACCAACCAGTGCAAATACAGAACCACCATGCCTGTTCACCTGCTCGATGCAGTTACTGATGCTTTGCTTTAGAAATTCTGCTTTGAGCAGATAAATAGGAATAAGCCGTAGAATGATGGGCTTGCCCCCCCCCCCATCAATGGTTTCAGCATTATGGCTAGAATGGTGCGAGCTGCCTTTGCTGGACTGTCCTCTGCGTAGCCGTAACCGAACAAATGTTTGCACCTAAACCTGACTGACCGGGGGGTCGGTGGCAGAACGGTTAACGCGTTTGCCTCTCGCACCACGGTCCTTAAGTTCGATTCCACGGCGAGGCCACATTCATTTGGGGCGCAGCCGCGGAGAGAAGGCTTGGGGGCTTGTCGTGCAATTTACGCCCTTGAGGGCCAACCTCCAAGGCACAGTGAAATGTACACTGCCTGACGATGAGAAAGTCAGGGCAGATGTACACACGTGTGTGAGCGTATGCCTGCGTACGGTATCTGTGTGCGTGTGTGCTCAGGAGTCAGCGAAATGGGCAGAATTGCCTTCTCGCTGGCTGCGGGTCCAGTGTCACCAAATTATGTGTCAGTGCCCACAGCCCTCCTGCAATTATTATTATTATTATTAAACCTGTCTGACGGTTGGACGTACATCTCGTCAAATAATACTACGCATTTTAGCTGAGGTCCACGTAAGGTTGTAAAAACTGTCCGAATGGTCTCTTCGGAGTCCGCGTGTGTTCCAACTTCTCCAAGTCCAGCGAAACGTGTTCGCAGTGTCTGCTGATGGGTAAGAGGTTGCAGATTACGAAGCTGCGAGTACGCCGAACTACTTATCAGGTAAATTAAAGCAGACTGTCTTCTAGTTGTGGCCTCTGCTTCGATTCTAGTTGTGGCCTCTGCTTCGATTCTAGTTGTGGACTCTGCTTCGATTCTTTGGTTTCCTATGATTCTCCCCAAACCGCAAGTGGATTGAAGAAACGTCTGAGCAATGTTTTTTCTTAAACATTTTCCTGTTGCTCAGTTTTTTCTGATTGAGCGGTGAGACATGCTTTGAGTTCATGTGCCGGCTGCTGCTTCTTCTTCTTCTTCTTCTTCGATTACTCAGCTCGCCGGTAGCGCATCGGCGCTAATATTGGCGGGGGCCAACGCCCCATGTCGCGGAGGTAGGCAATAATCTTCCCGGCGGGGCCGGTCAGGGGGTCGTCAGTGCCGAAGATGCGGTGACGGGCCGCGTCGCCCCTAGGGCAGTGATGCAGGACGTGGTCCGTGGTGTCTGTGGCGCCGCAGTCTCGGCAGATGTCGTCGTCCTGCAGGCCAAGTCGTTGTCGCGTTACGCCACAGATGGTGCTGACCCCGGCTCGGAGTTGGTTGATCGTAACGAACTCGAGTCTCGATCGACCAGGGTCAGTGGGGCGGAGCGGTGGCCCAAGGATCTGATAGTCAAGTTCCTGGCGTCCGCGGCGAATAGCAGCACGGGCTGCCGACAGGCTGATTGCAGAGTTGGCTTGGTCCTGGGCTGCGGCTTCGGCGGCTGCCGCGTCCGCAGCGTCGTTGCCGTCGATGCCGGCGTGGCCGGGGACCCAGATGAAGGCGAAAGAAGCTTCGCTGGCGGTGATGATGCTCCAGCAAGCTTCCCCCACCGTGGTCGACTGGCTGAGCGGTCCTTGTTCGAGGGCAGACAGCGCGCTAAGGCTGTCGCTCAGGACGGCGATGCTTTTGGGCCCGGGGGCCGCTTCATTGTGACAGAAAGCCAGGGCGGCGTGAATGGCAACGAGCTCCGCCTGGAAGCTGCTGCAGATGGACCCCGCCGGTTTGTGAACGCAGGTGATGGAGTTGTTGAAATGAATGACGGCGGCACCTCCGCCGTTTCGGCACCCGCCACTTGCGGAGCCGTCCGTCCAGGCCGTGGCTTCCGCTTGCCTGGCTCTAGCGATGCTGGCGGCGGCCGCCTCAGCGCGGGCTTCCGCCGGTGCAGTGCGGCTGACTGTCCGGGCGCTGAAATCGAAGCTGACGTCGCCCTCGCGTTTAAAGTTCCAAGGGGGCGGCCACGAGGGCATCTCCCGAGGGAGCTGGCGAATAGTGCTGGAGATGGGCAATTCGCTGGCTGCACGGCGCCAGCAGCCGCGGAAACGGCGGGTGCGATCGAGGTCCAGGAGGCGGGCTGCGGCCGGTTCGGTGTCAGCGACGGGGTCCTCGGGCGGCTCCTCGAAACTGCGACACTTAAGGCGTGGACGAGTTTCGCGATGGGCCGTTTGGAATGATGGGCAGTTCGCAGGGAGTCTCGCGATGCGCTCGAAGAGGTTAGCGGCGCGCTCGATGGCCACAGTGCCGATCGGTGGCAGGTTGGCTAGTCGCAGGGACGAGCTGTTAGGCGTAGTGCTGCAGCAGCCAGTGATGAGGCGGGCGCAGATGTTTTGCTGGCGCTCCACGCTCTGCCGTGTGCTGGGAGAGGCGCCGGTGAGCCAGATGGCGCTGCCGTAGTCAGCGCAGGCGCGGATGGTGGCGGTGTAAATCGTCCTCAGAGTTCGGGCGTCGGCCCCGTTGCTGCGGTGCGCGATGGCCGCTAGTGCTCGGCGGCGCTGGGCCATTCGCTGCCGGATCTCTGTGCCGTGCTTGCTGAAGGTCAACTGGCCGTCGAGGGTCACACCCAGGAGGCGCGGGTGCGGGTTGAAAGCAAGGTCGTTGCCATCGATGGTGAGCGGAAGGCGGACTTTACCGTTGGTCTCCGAAGGGCAGAGGGTGAAGGTGGAGTATTCACACTTCTCGAGGCTGAGCAGGACCTTCCACCTTTTGCACCACCTGACGACTGCGTCGATCGCTGGCTGGAGGATGTTGCTGCAGTCGGTAAGCTTGCGCTGGGTAGCCAGGAGACTACTGTCGTCAGCGTACAGGTTAATAATGCAGCTGGGGCTGGCCAGAGAGACGGCAGTGGGGAGATCGTTAATATAGATAATATAGATTTAGCGGGGCGATGACGCTGCCTTGTGGGAGGCCTTCCTCAAAGCAGCGCTCGCGGCTGCGACTGGCGCCCCAGCGGACAGTGGCACGGCGGTCGCGGAGGAATCTGTAGATCCAGAGCGTGAAGCGCGGCGGCACACCGGCGTTGCGGAGTTTAATGCAGAGGGCACGGAGCCATACGCGGTTGTAAGCACGGCGAAAGTCGAGCAGGACAAGGGCCGAACGGAGCGCCGGGCTGGCCTCCAGTCCGTCGAACACGGATTGGCAGACGTGAGCTAAGATTTCTTCGGTGCTCCGCCCGATCCGGAAACCCGCCTGTTCCGGGGCGAGGATGCCGTTGCGCTCAAGCCAGCAGCTGAGGCGCCGTTGGATCATCCGCTCGGCGGTCTTGGCCACGCAGCTGGTCAACGCGATGGGGCGGTACGACGTGGGCGACGCGAGGTCTTTGCCCTTCTTGGGGATGGGCACGATGGTTGCGCGCTTCCAGCCGGTCGGGATCGGGGCGCCGTTCCACACAGCGTTAAAGATCGCGAGGAGGCGCTGTTCTGCCGCCGGGGGGAGCTGCTTGAGCATCTCGTTGCAGATCTCATCCGGCCCGGCGCTTTTTCCGGATTTGAGGCGCCTGATCGCGGCACGGAGCTCGACGATGGAGAAGTCGCTCTCGGCGTCATTGTGGCCGGCCGCCCTGCGGCAGGAGCGGAGGTACGCGTTGGCTTCTCTGCGGGTAGAAATGTTGTCTGTGCCCTTTTCAAGGCGGGACTCGGCGGCGTAGATGCCGGCGAAGAGCTCGGCCTTTTGGCGGTCGCTCACGGCCGTGTGCTGGTGTCCACGCTCAGTCGTGAAACTGATGCAGGCACTGGAGCGGGCCGCTGGGGCATCGCCACGCAGGGACCGAGCAAGTTTAAAAAGGTCGGAGTTGATGGTAAGGCTCTCGCAGGTATGGCTCCAGTGGTCGCGTTTGGCGTTGGCCACAGTGGAGCGGAAGTCCCTTCGGGCTCGATTCAGATCCACGACGTTGGTCTCGGATGGAGCAAGCTCGGTCCTGAGGCGGGCCTCTTGGCAGGATTTAAGAGCGGCGTCACAAGCTGCGTTCCAGAAGGATTTCTCTTTGCCCTTGCGGGATCCTCTGGGAATGGAGTCGGCGGCGGCCTTGAGGATGTCCTTGCAGAGGGACCTGTAGGCGCTCTCCGAGTGGCGGGCGCGGCCGTCGGTAGTTCCTCTCGCTGCGTTGAGGCTATCCTTAAACCGGGTCCAGTCCGCCTTCTTGAAGGACCATTGGGTATGGCGCGGACCTGGACGAAGTTTTTCGGCTTGAATAGCGAAAAGGATCGGCAGGTGGTCGGAGCCGAGGTCGGAGTCGACCTTCCAGGAATAGCACACGGTCTGGCAAAGGGCCCCCCTAGCCCAGGTTGAGTCGGGCGCGGACTTGCCGCCAGTGGCCGGGTTGATCCTAGTGCTGACTCCTGGGCGGTTGCAGAGCTGGAGCTGGCGGTCGGCGGCCCAGAGCTCCAGGGCCACGCCGCGAGCGTCCTCGGTGCAGTTGGTGTCCCAGCTGCCGTGCGCGTTGAAATCGCCGCCGACCACGCAGCTGTTGCCGGTGGTGGGAATGGCCGAGAAGTCGGGGGTCCAGTGCTCGCCCGGCCTCTGACTGCTGGTGGGCGGGGCGTACACGCTGACCAGGGTGGTGTTCCCAGTACCTTTCAGGTGGACCGTACAAGCTGCGATGTCGAGCGGGCCCCGCGAGCAGTCCGGGATGGTGGTAAACGGGATGTCGTCACGCACCAGGATAAGCGCGCCCCCGCGGCCTGGCGGGCTGCGGGCGGGCTGGCGCGGGCCGGTGGGCGCGATGGTGGTGCTGGGCGCCGGGTCGGGCTGGGCGGACGTTCGGTCGGTTGGCGGGTCTGGCGGCGACGGCCTAGGGTCAGACTCGGCTGTCCAGGGCTCGTCGCGACGGGTGCAGGCGGAGCGGCCCGAGCGGCAACCCGCACACCAGTCCTGGCGGGCGTCGGGTCGCCTAAGGCGGCAGCGTGGGCGCTTGACGTTCCGCACTGGCCTGCCTGGCGGCTGCGCACGGTCGGTGTCAAGTTGGGTCTTGCTGCCGTTGTTGTTGTTGTCGGTGCCGGGGTCTGCTTGGAGGGTCTGCGGGAAGAGCTCGTCCTTGTTAGCGCCGTCGGCACGGGCGGCGACGCTGTAGCCTCTGGGGGCCGTCCAGGCCGAATCCAGGGGGAGTTTGCTTTCCTGAAGCAGGACGGCGGCGGGTCGGTGTTTGGCGAGCCAGCGGGTTAACTCCGGAGAGCGGCTTTTAACGCCGTTGCAGTTAAACTGCATGATCAGGAGCTCTTCCCGAGGGCTGCGGTGGCATCTCCCGCGCCGGTTTCCCGGCCGGTTCCTGGCTGGCAGCGGGTCGTGGCCGCCTCGGAGGCGGAGGACCTGGTGGAGGTTGTCCTCGTCGCCCTCGGTACAGGGCGGGGCGGCGAGCGGCCTAGATGGTCCGATGACAATGACATTTCCGGTGGTGGGGGGAGGATCGCACCTCCGCGACATCTGAGATTGGCGGGACACTTCGTCGTCCTTTAGAGGACGTTCGGGGGCGCGGCGTGAACGCGGTCCCATTGCCAGCGGCCAGTCGGTGGCTGGACGCTCCCCGGTAGGGGCCCCCGGCTGCTGCTGTTGCTGTTGCTGTCGCCACAGCTGTTGCTCAGTAGAAGCTCATTCTTCGGTTGAATGAGTGTTTAGTGGGGACTAAATCATAAGCGAGAATGAATTCAAGCTACGGCTCGCTTTCTAAACGCCTTTCACTGCCACAGCAGATGTTGGCAGAAGTTTTTAAATATGTTGAATGGTTCTATGCTGCTGGGGGACATTGGTTACTTGCTGCTGAGGGGACATTAGTTCTCTGCTGCTGGGGGGCAATAGTTATCTGCTGCTAGGGCGGAATTAGTTCTCTGCTTCTGGGGGGAGTTAGTTTTTTGCTGCTGGGGGGAATTAGTTCACTGCTGCTGGGAGGGGGAATTAGTTCTTTGCTGCTGGGGGGGAATTAGTTCTTTGCTGCTGGGGGGGGAATTAGTTCTTTGCTGCTGGGGGGGAATTAGTTCTTTGCTGCTGGGGGGGAATTAGTTCTTTGCTGCTGGGGGGGGGAATTAGTTCTTTGCTGCTGGGGGGGAATTAGTTCGTTGCTGCTGGGGGGGAATTAGTACTCTGCTGCTGGGAGGGGGAATTAGTTCTTTGCTGCTGGGGGGGAATTAGTTCTTTGCTGCTGGGGGGGGGGAATTAGTTCTTTGCTGCTGGGGGGGGGAATTAGTTCTTTGCTGCTGGGGGGGAATTAGTTCTTTGCTGCTGGGGGGGGGAATTAGTTCTTTGCTGCTGGGGGGGAATTAGTTCTTTGCTGCTGGGGGGGAATTAGTTCTTTGCTGCTGGGGGGGGAATTAGTTCTTTGCTGCTGGGGGGAATTAGTTCGTTGCTGCTGGGGGGGAATTAGTTCTTTGCTGCTGGGGGGGAATTAGTTCTTTGCTGCTGGGGGGGGAATTAGTTCTTTGCTGCTGGGGGGAATTAGTTCTCTGCTGCTTGGAGGGGGAATTAGTTCTTTGCTGCTGGGGGGGGAATTAGTTCTTTGCTGCTGGGGGGAATTAGTTCTCTGCTACTGGGGGGGGGGAATTAGTTCTCTGCTACTGGGGGGGAATTAGTTCTCTGCTGCTTGGGGGACATTGGTTTTTTTCTGCTGAGGGGATAGTATTCACATGTACCTCAGTAGCATTAAGCTGAGTTGTATCAAACGTATAAGTTTCTTGTGTAATTTTGCCCCAATGGGGCTCTTGGTGTACAGACCGGATGTCTCAGAATGTATTCAAGCTCAGACCGACTATTTTTTGTATTTAGTGAGAATTCAAATTCTTGTTGAATCGCAATCAGGAATATTCGCAATCAGGGAAATTAATACTAACGAAATTAGTTTTCGTTTTTGTTTGCTTTCATGTGTGTTTTGTCCTTCTGCATTACACAATATATATTTGTCTGAACAGTTGTGCTGACACACAAGGGGGGCTTAGTGTGCTAGTTCAATTGCTAAAGTTATTCATTAGCTGACAGTAAAAAGAACAGTGTCAACCAACTCACCTTGATAATATTTGGTAGTGATAGACGCCATTTCTCTTTAGCAGGACGACGGTGAAGGCGTTTCAGCCTACGCAAGAAGGTTGCGGCAAGGCGCTTAGAACTGCGGATTTACGGCTCGTACAAGCGCAGAACTGAATGACCGGCTCAGTGATTAGTTGGACTGTCCAACAAAAAGATCGCCAAGAAAAAAGTGACTACGGTAGCAAGTGCATGCGAGGCGTGAGTCGTGGCGAGACACAAATTCAGGACAAATCATGAGTATCAAACTCAAAGGCCCAGAAGCCGGTGCACCAGAAAAGCGATCAAAGGTATGGCCAATCGCGATCAGCCAAGTGCGACTGTTGCGGCAAAGAGCATATCAAGGATCAGTGCCACCACAGGACCAAGACGTGTCTTCAATGCGGTAAGGTCGGTCATCTCAAATCGGTTTGTAGAAGTGGATCGATCAAAGGTGGACAACAGCACTCAACGAGCTGCAAATGGTCACAAGGAAGTGGACAGCGTCCAACTGGCAAAGTAAGCGCTATGGACAACGAAGCAGATCAAGTCGGGAATATTTTCTCAATGATGACGCCCGCAGACTGCCGTAGAACCAGCAGGATAACACGGCATGTTGTAGTCAATGGAACGAAAATAAAAATGATACTGGATTACCGGGTTGTGCGCAGCGTTCGTGTCAAGTAAGGTCAAGTAAATGTCAATCCAAATTTGCAGAAATAAGGCCCACAACCAGGAGATTCGCGGCGCACCAAGAAGATCCAGTGCTAGTAAAGGGCGAAGCTACTGGGAAAGTCGAGCTGCACTCAGTAAGTTTTGATCTAAAGCTGTTTGTGGTGGACAGTGCTGAATCGAGACTGGATTGCAGTTCTGGAACCACGTCTCTACACTTCTATTACAAAATGCACGGTGCTTAAGGGAGACTGTTCAAACTCGACAGCAGCGTGCTCTGTGAGGGGATTTTCTGCGTCATTGGCGATTGAGTCGGAAGTAAAGCCCATCTAAAATGCAAAAAAATGTGTTGCGTGGCGTGCGCCGCCGCATCGCTTATTGCTGCATTATCACGCCGCTAGTCCCGCGGTCCGATTACCGGCTCTTCGTCTGCGACTTCAATTTACGAGACCCGCTCAATCGACCGCCTAAGTGGCCTAAGTGCAGAGGATGCCCTGGCAACTGTCCATGTGCAGCGGCAGCAAGCCGCCGTAGACGACGCTATCAAGGTCCGCCATCAATGCTCTGACGGGGCGAAAACGGCGCCTTCACCTGGATTTGGCTGGCGACATTCGCGGTTGCAGCCCATGCTGGATCCGTACCTGCGGCCTGAGCAGAACAGTTTCCGGCCCCACTTGGCATGCGTGGCGCAGATCCTAGCTCTTCGCCGAATCATCGAGGAAGCGCGCAGCCGCCAGTTGACATCCTGATCTTCATCGATTTCAGGAAGGCTTTCGACTTTGTTGAGGGCAGCGCTACCATTTGTGCCTCGCGCTAACAAACGTACCAGAGTAGCTGCATGGTTTCCGCCGTGATGGCGATGAACCACGACACAAAAGACGCTGTGATGACACAGAGTCGGCCTTTCGGATCCCTTTAACATATCCTCCGAAGTGCTTCAAGGGGCACGCTGGCGCCGTTCCTGTTCATTCTGGTGCTCGACTGGGTGCTTCGCACTGCCCTTGCCGACTAATGACGACGGTTTTCTGTTGCGGCGACGCGTGGGACGACGCCAACCAAAGAGGCGGCTTAGCGTGCTTGGCTACTCCGATGATCTCGCCCTGCTGTCCTTGACTGTCGAGGGCGCCCAGCGGCAGCTGGACAAGCTGGTTGCCGTTGCTGCGAGCGTCGGCCTGGTGGTCAAATTGCAAAAGACCGTCGTGCTTTGCGGGCGACACCGAGGTCACTATTTTCTTTTAAGGTGAAGATGGGCAGGTAACGGAACTCCTGTCAGCAGTTCACCTACCTCGGCAGTCTGGGGCCAGACGGACGCGACGATCTGCGACGATATGGGCTTGCCTGGGCAGCCTTCCCTTCTGTGAGGCCTATGGCGGTGGTCGAATCCGCCATGCTTTACAACGCCGAGACATGGATCCAGTCGATGCAGCGCACACTAGCCTGCTGCGCGCTGTGTGAGAGATACAATTCAGACTACTGACAACAGTAGAAAAGCAAAGACTTGGCTTCAGAACTCTCACATAACACTAAAAAAATATCGCCATGAAAATGGCAAGGTTAAAAGAGATTTCTGTGCACACTATAGGAGTGGTGGGAGAGGACTGCGTGTGGCTATGGCTGACTGACGAAGGCAAACAAGCCAGAAACCGGTCTCGGTCTGCCAGCGCGAGGTTCGTTCCCCACTTTTTGTGTGTTACACGCTGCCTTTCGAATCAGCTTTGGTGAGCGAATCACCAACGCGGCACTATATCGCCGCGCCGGCCTGGCCCGCCTAACTGACCTACACGCCGTTGGCGACTTCAGCTGGCAGGCCACCTGATCCGCGCCAAGGAGTACTTCCCCCAGCCTGCCAGGAGGTGCTGCTGCTCACGCTGCAGGCCCCACTTCGGCGGGGGCAGGCATGAACTCGGCGGTAAGTCGACTGCCTGTTAGCCGACGCCGGTGGCACTGTACTGCCTGAGGCCTTGTCTAATCGCGCGCTCAGGCCTAGAAACATGTCTTCTACGCCTAGCTCTAACTCTGGCATATATTGTTGTTGTTGTTGCGTTTGTTATTGAAGTGCGTAAATGTGAACTATTATGAAGACAAAGAACGCATTTTTTCAGTGCCGATGCTGCGAATTAATGATTGCTGCTCATTCACAGTTTCCATATGCCAAATATAACTATTTTAATATAGGCATCTATGCTTGACTTTAGTACCTTTTTTTATTCTTTACCTATCACAAAAATTATTTTTTTTGCAAAATTAAAAGTGCAAAGTGCAACATATACTTTTTTAATGACAAGAAAATATACAAAGTAAAAATCTTTTCGATATATTATAATGACAGACTTTATTTATTTTAGTTTTTTCCACTAATAATGGTTTTAATTTTTCTATTTTGACAAAATGTTTTTGTCTTACTTTGCTTAAGCACATCGGCATTAATTTGACAAGGGTGCTTTTGGTGTATTATTGTAAAAGATGACCTACCACTCGCAGTCAATATTCACTCCATGCTCGAGGACCAGTTTATTAAGGCGCTAAAAACACTTTTCGCGTGTTATCCCCTCTAACGGTACACGAAGTAGTTAGGCCTATACAAAATTTGAATAAATGGCGCTAGCCCAATTGTTGTCATAATTATAAAGTAAACTGTCGTTTAATTTACAGGTTAGTCTAGACTGTTGTATTGGGTCTTGACTAACGAGAAAGCATTAAATATTCAACTTGGTGTTCTTACTTCTTATTTGAGTTTTCTAATCTCTTAACTTAACTAGTAATAAATTATGTTCATATAGCTATAATAAATAGTAGGCCTATGGTATATATGTGTAAATATATATAGTGTCTGTGCGTATATAGCTTTTTACATAAAAATATTAAATAGCTCTCTATTGATTAGGCTCTAATTAGAGCTAAATATAATTGCTAGCTTAAATAAAATTGAAGGCCATTCCTCATTGCTATTTTACTCATATTTAATTAATTATGTTTTTAGACTACTAGGCCCTACGCCGCCCTAGTCACTTTTTCATGCACTAGTTAAGACTACAATGTATTTCGAATTTAAATAAAATACAAAAAATAAGTTTAAGATGGCAACATTGTTAGATACATTCATGTTAAAGGATTGATAATACATTTATAATGTGACTAGCATCAGTGCAATTTTTTCTTATTTTAAGATTATGGTTATTTAGATGTTAAAAGTTCATATTTCAGCCTAAAGGGGCACACAGTTATTAACTTGTCATTTAATGAGCTCTGGTAACTTAACTTTCAATCAATCCAAATAACCTAGTTATAAAATGGATATTCAACATGGGTTAAAAAAGGCTCCGGCCGAAATCCTCATAGGCCTATTCTAAATTGTCATATGTTGTAAAAAAAATAACAACATTATCTAAATTGTCATATTGTCCACATTGGACAATGTGACATTCACAAAGTCGTCATGTTGTTATTTTATTGGCTCTGCAAACAGCTTTGTTGAAAGCATAAGCGAAGCAAAGCATACATTTTTGGCCTTGTCTCAGTTGCCTCTACAAAAATAATGTCATTTGAGCCACTCAAAGTACATTGCACGTTACATAACATGTGCACTGAATTTCATTCAGCATGTAGCTATGTTCATGTAACTCAAACATGCCCTTCTATTGCTTTGTCATGATTTGCAATATTTGCATATTGCATTTGTCTGTTCATTGTGCCTACCTAACACTTTTATCGGTGCTTTTTTTATCTGGATTTACTTTTAACTGCCTTTAAATCAATTAATTGTTTGAATTATGCGTCATCAAATATTCAAATTGCATTCATAATTAAAATGAGCAATGAACAGATAGTCAAGATCGTCATATTAAATTGAATATTGCGACACTTTTGTTCCTATTGTCATCATCATATGATGTTTTAGAATATGACGATTTGATCTGTAGGCAGTATCTGGTTGGCAGTACCTAGTCTGTGGACTTAACAGCCATGTGCAGCCTTTGATGCAAATCTTCACCCCTATATCTGCTTGTTCCAAATAGACAAAAACTGAATTCAAATTCAACAAATTTCAGCTTTTTTAGGTCAAATTGAGTATTCAAACAAGCAGCTTTAGATTTGAATTCATCAGACTATCGTCACCATGGCACCACCTCCTGTTGGAGCTGTCAATTCAGGATTGTCATTAGATATTAAACAAGAAACTGGTGATAGCGATGTGGATGCCAACAGCTTTGATCATGACAATGGCCCTGTAATTGATGCAGCTAATGCAGTTGACAATCCTGCTGAACCAGATCAACGAAAGCGCCGCCCGCAATCCGACACCAAGTTGGCCAACAATGGTGATGATAATGCTGCTGCTAAGAAGAAGTCGCGCCTAATGTCTTCTAAAGCGGCTACAGCTGCTGCTGCTGCTGCTGCTGCTGCTGCTGCTGCTGGCATAATTGGGGAGGCCCAGATTTGTTCTGTCTGCGGTGACTATGCATCAGGCTTTCATTACTCCGCTCTCACCTGTGAGGCCTGCAAGAGCTTCTTCAAGCGCACTGTTCAAGGTGACGCCTTCTTTTTGCAAAAAGATAAAACATTTTCTTTTTTCCGTGTCTGCCCAAACATTCAACCAATCGTCTCATGAAAGCACAGAACACGGGCTAACATAGTATTCACTCAATCCAATGAGAGAACCCTACTCTAGATTTTCTCCCTTGTCTAATCCGTATGATATTTCCAATGCTCTTTATTAATTTATCCAACACAGACAAACACGAGTATACCTGTTCGGGCAATTTCGAGTGTCCGGTTAGCAAGTCGATGCGCAAGTCGTGCCAGTATTGTCGCTTTCAAAAGTGCTTGCGCAATGGAATGCTGCCGCAAGGTAACCTGCTGACTTTTGTCACTTATAAATACTCAGATTCCATTTAGAATCTTACTATTAACTCTGATTCTATTTAAAATCTTCCCAGATACTCCGATTCCACCCAGAATTGGTCTCAGAAACTCAGATTCCATCCAGAATCGTCTCAGAAACTCCGATTCCATCCAGAATCGTCCCAGAAACTCAGATTCCATCTAGAATCGTCCCAGACACTCAGATTCCCTCCAGAATCGTCCCAGAAACTCAGATTCCATCCAGAATCGTCCCAGACACTCAGATTCCCTCCAGAATCGTCCCAGAAACTCAGATTCCCTCCAGAATCGTCCCAGAAACTCAGATTCCATCCAGAATCGTCCCAGACACTCAGATTCCATCTAGAATCGTCCCAGTACTCCGATTTCTGCCTGATGTCGGCGATCATTTTTGTTCTCCAGACGTGCGCATGGATCGGACCCGGGGCGGTCGTAAAAAGTGCAAGCGCACTTCCCGCGAGCAATTCGACCAGCTGGTGGAGAAGATCGGCGTTAACGAGGCTGTCGCCGCTTCGCCTGCCGCTTTCTCGCCGCCATCCCGCGGTCCGCAGACGCCGCGCAGTCAGGCGACGAAGCTGTCGTCAAGCTCAACGGCCGTGTCCTTGCCCATCGCGTCGCCCCAGTCAGCCACCGACCGCAGCGTAGCGGATCCTTTGGACAGCTTTATTCGCGAGGCTCTGGCCAGCGATCTGATTTGCCGGCCACTGCAGGTTATTCCGACCCCAATGTCACACTCCGAGATGCAGGAAGGCCTCAGGTGAGAATTCTGAGACTACTGGGCGAGCATAGTTTTAACCTACTTCTAATCTGGTATTGGTTGAGACCATTGTGATGACCAACTTGCAATCAGTTGAGACCATTGTGATGACCAACTCGCAATCAGTTGAGACCATTGTGATGACCAACTTGCAATCAGTTAAGACCATTGTGATGACCAACTTGCAATCAGTTGATACCATTGTGATGACCAACTTGCAATCAGTAGGGATCATTGCAATGACCCACTTGAAATCAGTAAGGATCATTGCAATGACCTACATGAAATCAGTAAGGATCATTGCAATGACCTACTTGAAATCAGTAAGGACCATTGCAATGACCTACTTGAAATCAGTAAGGATCATTGCAATGACCTACATGAAATCAGTAAGGATCATTGCAATGACCTACATGAAATCAGTAAGGATCATTGCAATGACCCACTTAAAATCTTTCAGGTCCATTCTGATAAAGTTTAACTTATTGTACCAGTAGAGCTATTTTGAATTGCTGGTATTAGCAGTTTACCTCGCCTTATCCTCTCGTGCAGGCAGTGGTTCGAGCGCGGTTTAGAATCAGTGCTAGCCTGGAGTAATTCTCTTCGCTGCCTAGACGTGCTTCAACTGCACGATCGGGTCACCCTACTCACAAAGAACTGGTTCGCTGTGCTGCTCATGGACACTCTGGCCCGCTCTCTGCCCTTCGACGGTGGAATTCATTTCGCAGCCAACCTGACAATGCGACCAGCCGACGCTGCTCTAGCCCAGATGCCATCCGACTTCTTCAGCACAGTTCACGGCATGTTCCAATCCTTAGATCAGCTGCAACTGGAGCGCAGCGAGTTGTCAATCTTGAAACTGCTGGCCCTATTCGATCACAGCATCGTTGACGACATGGACGTCATCTGTCGTACTGAGTCTCTGCGCAGCTCGGCCCTTCGCGCAATCTTTCGGGTCTCCTCTGCTAAACTGCGAGCCGCTGAAGACTCGGACGCGTGCGATCTGTACGTGAGCAAACTGCTGCTTAGACAGGGATTTTGTGTTAATCTCAAGATGGGCCTGGAGTCCTGGCACACACTGGAACCTCCGACCCCTATCCGATGCGCCGAGATTATCGGCGCCTGCCTTGGCATCCCCTGCCCCACACCGGAGCCTGATTATCAGCAGATGATGTTGCAGCAGCAGCAGCAGCAGCAGCAGCAGCAGCAGCGGTGCAGTCCTGAGGATGATGCTACCAGCACAGACTCCTGTCCTGATCAGTTTCGCAGCCGAGTGTATTATAAAAATATGCGGGTGGGTAGCAATGGCCCGCCAACTCCAGGCCAGAGTCAGGGGAACTGGTTCCATCAGCAGCAGCAGCAACAACCAAGGCAACAGCAGCAGCAGCCAGAGCAGCACGAACAAAACCCGGATCAATATCATCTACTGAACGACTGTCAGATTGGCAGTATCAATTTTGATTGATTTTTTATCGCGTTGATTTTTTATTGAAGCGTTGCAGGTTCATGACTGACGCGTTTATTGATTGATTGGTTGACTGGCGTTTTTTGACGCTTTGATTGATTGATAGACGCGTTGATTAATTGATTGTTTGACGAGTTGATTATTTGATTGATTAATTGATAGATACATTGGTGTGTTTATTGAAGCGTTAAAATGGTCGTTTAATAGGATGCGCTGCTCCTGTTCGTCTTTTTTCACACAAAAATTAGCAGTTTGTGGCTTCAGTTGAAACATTCTTCTTTTGTTTAAATCTCTTGTTCTATGCCATGATTCGCAGGATATCAAAGAAATATTATTTTAAACAAAACTTCTTAACCTGTCTATCAGACAGGTCCTGTCTTTGCTTTTTTAGCTGCTCATCCGTCAAGGCCAGAAAGATTATTAAAAAAATTTTATTAACTTCAATTGGCTGTGCTACAATACCTACGTATACATGTTCATCAGCGCGATCTTAAAATTGTCTAGAACACCGCGACAGTGGTGTCATAGAAGTTGATTTTCCTGATTATTTCATTTATTTCACGCTTCATCTGTTACTGGACTGGCAGTAGTATGTGCCCAGGCCTCAACTAAGGCAAGGCTATACTAATGTCTATAGTTAGTTTTTTAATTATGTTCTAACACTTGCCAGTCATAAATCTTTTTTTTCAAAAGAAGTGTCAAAAGATGAAATTTCAATATTTCAATTTCAATTTTAGCCGTGTCAATCATCTCCATATCCCCAGATTTCATCAAAATCCTATTTTTCGTTTTTCCTAATCCAAAAAATCGCGTTTAATTTCTACCGAAATAAATTTTCTTTTCTTGCTACTGTAAGTAGAAATGCTTGATAAATACTGACTAATTCTGCGTCATTATTTTACCATTTGCGAAGCTATAATTTTACTTTAGGACATTTTTGGTTAACCCGCTTGTACATGTCTGTAGATATTGTTTGTTTGCTCTTAAATATATTCTTGTCTGTGCCGACCACGAGTTTTGTTTTCGATTTCTTCACTTTATTAGCATCTTACCTTCCTCGTGAAATAAACTCATCTATTCGCCTTTGTCTCACCTTGTTAGATTTTCCCAGTCTCATTTCCTAAATGTTGTTAAATTATCCCAGTCTCATTTCCTAAATGTTGTTAAATCATCCCAGTCTCATTTCCTAAATGTTGTTTTATTATCCCAGTCTCATTTCCTAAATGTTGTTATATTATCCCAGTCTCATTTCCTAAATGTTGTTAGATTATCCCAATCTCCTTTCCCAAATGTTGTTATATTATCCCACTCTCCTGTCCCAAATATTGTTAGATTATCCCAATCTCCTTTCCCAAATGTTGTTAGATTATCCCAATCTCCTGTCCCATATGTTGTTAGATTATCCCAATCTCCTGTCCCATATGTTGTTAGATTATCCCACTCTCCTGTCCCAAATGTTGTTAGATTATCCCACTCTCCTTCCCCATATGTTGTTAGATTATCCCAATCTTCTTCCCCATATGTTGTTAGATTATCCTACTTATTCTAAATCTGTTTTTCATAATCTTGTTGCTACATTATTTCCTGTTGAGTTTTCTCTTCCTCGCGTTGATTATCTCCTATTACACCATCTAAATGTTTATCTGTTTCGTTTCCGAGCGGAATGCCACCGAAGAGCAGGTTTTTACCTTTTCCATTCATTATTTCTCAACTGCCGAACCCATTTTCCTTATAATATTCAATAATTATTTGCCTTCTGTCTCTGATATCAATACCTGTTTGTTAAGACTAAATGTAGTTTGAAATGAAGGCAGTTTTTGTCAGTTAGTTTGTTGTTTATAATAACTTTTACTGAGTGTGTTGCTTGTATCGGCGCAAATTTTCTGTGTATATTTTTAGCAGATATTTATTATTGATACATTAGTAAACTTACTGGTAACCTACATTTTTTTGTTAAAAAAGAGTTTAGCTTTTTGTCATGCACCAACACTGCTTATTGACTCTAAGAATTTCTGTGAAAAATAATTCAGCTTTTGTCTTCTTTGATTTGTTTATTTATTTGATTCTATAGGCGCTGGTACGTGGTGGGTAAACGGCGGGAGTAACTATCTATTAGATTGCATAAGAGATTGACTCGTTATATAACAAAGTGACGCGAATATTTCATTTTATCAGCTGGCCTCCTCAACCGCCAACCCTTCGGATCTGCTGACACACCTGGCAGCTGTTCGCGTCAGCTCCGTGTTAAATCGGAACAATGCCGAGTTTGGCAAGCGTCACCTAACTGACGGCAATCCGGACACCTGCTGGAACTCGGACCAAGGCGCCGGACAATGGATTGAACTGGCCCTAACTGGGCCCTGCCGCCTATTAGATCTTCGCCTGCAGTTCCAAGGTGGCTTCTCTGGCACTCGCTGCCTCTTGACAAGCTGCGGCGCCGCCGACGATGCTGTTCAACTGGCTGACCTGCGGCTAAATGACTGCAGCCAGGTGCAAACTCTAAAAATTCCGTCGCCTGACAGTTTGCCGGCCGTGGATCGGGTTCGAATCTGTTTCTTGGAAACGGCTGATCCGTTTGGGCGCGTAACTGTCTATCAGCTTGGCGGCAGCGTGCTGCCTGCTGATAGTTGATTTTATAATTTCGTTTAAAAAAGCGCGTCGCATTTTCGGAATGACTATTATCCATTGTTAGATTGCCAGTCAAATAAAAAATAGTGAATATGTGCATTGATAGTGCCTAGACAGCTTAAATGTAAAATGAAAAGCTAACTTAGCATCCTTAATCATTAGCGTCCTGTCAGGTTGGTTCGCTTTTTAATTTCAAACCAAGTATTAATTTAAAATTAAAAAGCTTATCGCCATTTTGATTACCAAGTTACATAATAAAGCACAAAGGCAATAAAAGCCTAAAGGCAATCGACTTTATTAAACTCTTTAAAAAACTACGGAATTTCGATACGTTTTTACTTGCCTACAACGCATGACGCGATCGGAAGGATATTGTTGTTTGAGGCAGCGTGGCCAAAAATAGAACGGAGCACTGGGTATAGAAGGTTGGAAAAAACGCGATCCCTCCAAAGGCATGTGCGCACTAATATATATTTTAGTCAGTCAGAGCAAACAACAACCGATAGACCGACACCCAGTCAATCAAAACGCTCCACGCACACTCTAAGGCGGCATGCAAGCCGCATGCACAACAGATATGCAAAGGAATGAGAATTTAGTTCGTCACGCCAGTTCACTCTGTCGAGCTGAGATCAGTACTTTGATCGGTATTTGTAAGGAAAGCATGCATTAGAATTAAAGGAAAGAATTCCCTGTAATTAGGAATCGGAGTTTATTTTATCGAATGATGATTTGCGTAATAACCCGTCAAATCCGGACACTATATTAAAAAATGTATGAATCTAGACATAATAAAAAAAACGAAAGCTTATAATACGGCTTGACTTTGTAGTTAACGTCTTATTATTTAATTTTACAATAAAATTGGCATGTATATCTAGACATGTTTGTCTCGGCGACTAAGGTACGCGGTAACTTAAAAATAACGAGGAAGCTCAATTTTTAGAACCTTGTTAAACAGCAGTCGTTTTGTATCCGTATTTTTTACTTTCACAAAATCTTCCCATGTATTTTGCTGGAATTCTGGAACCAGCTTTCGTACTAACTTATATTTTATGTGTAATTGTAACATGTTTTTACTGTTTTTCTTCAAATACGTCACTGTAAACCCTCCATATAAGAGGATAAGACAATTAATAGACCTAGAATTTTTTAATATGTCAAATTGTTTTGTCTAAATTATGGTCTAGAAACTTTTATCATAAAACCAGCAAGATGACTATTATAAGGCAAGGCTAAAATAACCGATTTAATAGTAGAGCCTGATTGGCCTGATTGAAATCCATGCTAATAATAAGTAATTAGATGTACCTAAATATTAAAGCCAAATATTTTATAGAACCCTAGCTTACTTTTATTGCCTTCTTTGCATTTTCATACAATCTGCATGCATCTAAGTGTATAAATATTGATGCTATAACCCAGTTTAATTTAATTTTTATTCAGAAGGAAAAATATAAAGTGACTGTAGGCTTCACTTGTTTAAAATGCAACTAATGTCAAATCTGTATGTCAGAAGACTCAATTAGGCCTATATCAGAGACAAAATAGCTAGGTTGTACTTTAATGCCTAATCATTTAAGCTCTTAATTTTTCTTTGTATTTCAAATATTCTATAAGCAAGTAACAAATAAAAAATGAATCTTTAAAAATTGTGCCATATCTATACTTACACTGTCTCTTAAACTTGTTAAATAAATTTGCCAATCATGCTTTGCACTGTTGTTTTAACATAGAAAGCAAGGGCTCTGTTATTAGTTCAATAGGTTAGGGTAATATATCATCAACCAAACAAGAATGTGCATTTTTTACTTCAAACCTAAGCTTTAGATTTTCTATTTAAGATATGATGATAAATCAAAAGCCAAGTTATAGAAAACAGTTACATCTTTCTAAAAAGTATCTGCTTTTGCTATTTTGTCAAATAGAAAAAAGCTATTCCTGCTTTTCATCTAAAACCAAACAATGATTTTCATGTATCTTCAAACCAAATAGAGAATTTGATGTTTGGTTTTACAATTTGAGTGAGTGGTTTGATCTTATTTTAAGGAGTGAACTATCATGAATTATGTCATTTGAAAGCATTTTTCGTGCTCTATAAATAACTGCATTTATGGTCATTTATTTGGCAAGCAACCACATCCAATCTTCGTCTAAAGTACATACTGAAAAAATGTTGTCAAAAGGTATGCTTTTGCAATAAAAAATTCTACTGAAACATTAATATCTTTCTTTCTTCTTAATGCTTTATTGCTCCTCATGCCTTAGCTTGTAGATAATTTCTTTGACTTTCAAATTAGTTGTTCTGTGAAACACAATAGCTTGTTTCTGTCTTGCACGAGACCATGGAAGGAGTCAAAATTCTTGTTTGGTTTTGAAGATACACTGTTCGGTTGATGATGCATTACCCTAATGTTAAAAAACAGCTCAGGGTAACTATTTTGTTTTAAAATTACTCATAATCCAGTAATTGTTAAGTTGGAACAAGCCAGACATTTAGGCACTCAAAACTCTTAAGACCCAAGTTGGCCAAAGTGAGAATTATATATTGTCACAGGATACAAGTTGAAATGTACACTTAGGCAATGTACAGTGTGGCATGTGCATAGAGCAAGTTAGCATATTGATTTAATCTTTCTATATACTAAAAATGAAAATCTTGTTTGTATGTTTGCAATCAACTAGCTCCCAAACGGCTTAACCGATTTTCACAATTCCTTCGCTAAAAGATCACAAATTGGCTGGATTCGAATCGAATCACTGAGTCGAGCTGGATTAATAACATTGGCAACAATGATACAAACAATGCACTTTAAATTCAATGGAATGATGCCATGCAACATAAGGGTTCAAACGCTCTATCAGTGCAATCAAACTTTAACTGAAATCAAAATCAAACGTAAACTTCTCTTCATCACCACGTAGACTTAACTTAGATGATAGAACATAGGCTTTTTTGACGACTCGGCCACGCATTGTCCTGTACGGTTCAGCTGGCTGCACGGAGGCCGGCTGCTTGGAGGCCGGCTGCACGGAGGTCGGCTGCACGGAGGCCTGCTGCTCAGCTTCGTCGTTGTCACAATGGAGAGCCTCGCTTAATGGCACACCCACCTTTCGAGGCCTGATGAAGCGGCGATTCCTTCTGAGCAGCTGACCAGTCTCGGTTCGAACCCAGTACGATCTTGGACAATTCTCCAGCTCGCTGTCGATCTCAGCCGCCACCCTGTCACGACGACCTCGTTGGAGCCAGACCAGATCGCCAGCAGCTAATCTCCTTAATGGCCGAGCTCCTCGGTTGTACAATTGTGCTGCACGATTGCGCTCCTTCTCAAAGGCCTCGATGCTTGAGTGTAGATGAATTTCCTTTGGCCGCAAGTCCAGAACCGTTGCGGGCAAGTCGCACCGAAGCTTACGACCGAATGCCATCTCAGCTGGACTCAGAAAGCCGCTGCCGACTGGCGTGTTACGGTAGTGAAGCAATGCCAGCTCCAGGTTCTGTCCGGTCTCTGAGCACTTCTTCAGCATGTTCTTTGCAGTTTGCACGTAGCGTTCTGCTCTTCCATTTGATTGCGGGTACGTCGGACTTGAAGTTCGGTGCTCGACCTTGAATTCTATCTTCATCTGTCGAAATTCCCGAGCGGAAAACTGCGGAGCTCGAACAGGTCTGTTGAACAATTTTGGAATGGGAAGTCCGGCATATCCACAGTCATCAGCGTCTCCTTGGACTGGGTTCTCATATTTCGCTAACATGACTCGCTGTCGGTGACAACCTGCTCTACACAGTTCCGCATTCCTGGCCAATAGAAATAGTCCTTAGCCTTGAGGTGCATTTTTAAGATGCCGGGGTGCCCAATATGAAGAATTCCGAGCACCTGTTTCCTCGAATCTCCGCAGGGAACATAGATCCTTCAAGCACAATAGTCCGGAAGCGTAGGTCAGGTCATGCCGAACATCCCAAAACGGCTTCAGGTCGTCTGTCAATCTCGTTTTGTGCTCTGGCCAACCGTCCAGGATGACGTTCCGCAACCGCTCGCTCGTCATGTCTTTGGCTGTTGCGTTCTTGATCATGTGCAAGATCTCACGGTCCCCGCTAAAGCAGCGCTCGACTGACAAGACTTGACCGTCGAGGGCTTTTTCTAACTGAATTGTGAGGAGATCAGCTGCACCGTGTGCTCGGCTCAAAGTGTCGGCTACGTACAAGTCCTTTCCGGGAGTATACTTGACGCGAATGTCATAGGGCTGAAACTGAAGCATAAGTCGCTGAATTCTAGGCGTCGTCTCACACAGAGCCTTCTTGAAGATCGCCTCCAGTGGCTTGTGGTCGCTCTGAACATTCATTGTCCGGCCCCAGATGTATCAGTGAAACTTTTTGCAGCCATAGACAATTGCGAGAAGCTCTTTCTCGATTTGTGCGTAGGCTAGCTGGGCACTGGTCATTGCAGAGGACGCGTATTCGACTGGACGATCGTCTTGGAGCAGCACAGCGCCGATGCCACTCTTGCTTGCGTCAACTGAAACCGTCACGGGCTTGGTTACGTCAAAGGTTGCCAGCACCCGGTTCGAGCACAGATCCACGATGATTGCTTCATACGCCTGGTCGTGCTAATCCAGCCAGCTCCATATGACCTCCTTCTTCAGCAGATGCCTAAGTGGTTCCGCAGGGGCTTACAGTTGCGGGCAGAACCTGGCCAAGTATGTGACAGCCGAGAAAACGCCTGAGTTGCTCTCTCTTTGCGGTTACGCCTTCCTGAGTGTCGGGTCTTGTCATCTCCTTGATTGCCTTGACCTTCTGCGGATCAGCCCGAATTCCATCGGGGCCAAGAATATCGCCTAAGTAGCTCAGCTCTTGAGCTCCAGCTCGCATCTTGTTCGGATTCAGCGTCACGTTAGCCCGCTTGCACTGCTCCATCAGACTGCGTACTGCGATGTCGTGTTCCTCGATGGTGCGCCCCCACACGATAATGTCGTCGAAAAAGTTTTTCGAGTTCTTGACGTGGCTGGTGACATTCTCCTCCATACGCTTTTGAAACTTTTCCGGGATTGATGACAAGCCGTACGGCACCCGCTTCCACCTGTAACGACCGAATAGCGTGTGGAACGTTGTGAGGAACGAACTCTGCTCATCTAGCTTGAGCTGATGGAAACTCTCGTTGGCATCGAATGTGCTGAACACCATGTCTCCAACAGTCGCCATCCGAACTCCCTCCGCCGTTGGAATGGGGTGATATTCGCGGATGATGAACTGGTTCAGGTATGTAGGATCAAGGCATAGGCGCATCGAGCCGTCCTTCTTCCAGACAATGGTGACGTTTGACAACCATTGAGTCGGCTCGTCTACTCGAACAATAGTCCCATCTCTCTCCAGGCGCTCCAGCTCGCACTTCAATGGCCGATAGGCCGCGAATGGAACCTTTCGTGGCGGCTGGACTTTTGGAGCGGCATTTTCTGTCAGCTGAATTGTGTACTGCTGCTTCATGCACTCGACACCTTTGAACACAGTCGGATAGTCTGCTATCAGCTGACTGTTACTGATCTGAGACTGGTGAGGTTTCTCTACTTTGCTGACATTGGGTGGGCTCTTGTTTATGGCAAAAAGCTTCTTAATGAGATGCAACTCAGGCAGTGCTGACTTCCAGCCAATGATCGGAGTCGCGTTTTCTCCAACGACTACAAACTGAAGTTTCACGTTTTTCTGACACGGAGACGATACTGTCAGGTGAGTCAGGCCGATGACATCCAGCTGCTGTCTATTGTAGGTAGTGAGCGTACAGGTTGTGGGCTCGATTTCAGCCGCAGGAGCGAACTTGATCAGGCATCGTAGCGGAACAACGTTGACATCTGCCCCTGTGTCGTCTTTAAACTGGAGCTTCCGGCCAGAATCCTTCGCCGTGAGACTCACCATCATTGTTGTGTAGTCATGCAGACGCTGACCTTCCTGTATCAACTATCATCACTGTCGCTGGTGTTGCTTCTTGGTCTGCGCAATCCAGCTGCTACTTGTCCTCCTGGAGCTCGTTGACCTTCTTTGAGGACCGGCACATTGACGAGAAGTGGTTCAGACGACCACAGATGTTACACTTCCTATCGTAAGCTGGGCATTTTCTCCGCTCGTGCTGCAGTCCGCAGAAGCCACAGCCGCGGCCTGAAGGCGGTTTTGGAGGCCCAGCTGGTGCTCGGGGTCGACTTTGGACAGCATCCACCGTTGACGGCTGAGCTCGGCTGCTCTGAGTTGTCAGCATAGCGCTCGCCTGTCGCTTTGACGTCTCCGAAGCTGGCCCCATCTGAATTGCCCGGTTGAGTGTCAGGTTGGACTTACGCAGTAGTCTCTCTTCAAGCGCTGGGTCGCCAACTCCCATCAGGATCTGGTCGCGGATGACGATGTCGCTGACTGACTCATCGTTGGCCGGTGTCCCGTAGTTGCACCTGGTCACGAGCTGCTGCAGAGAGGCGACGAACTGATCGAAGTCCTCTGACTCCTTCTGCACTCTGGTCCTGAACAGGTAGCGATCGAAGGTCTCATTGCTCATTGGCTCACAGTAGTTCTTGAATTAATTGAGAACCCCGACGTATGTAGTCACTTCGGCGGACGGGAAGGTGGATAACACGTCTTGTCCTTCTGATCCGTGCGCGGTCAGCACGATTGCAATCTTGACCTCTTCGCTCTCCTCCGTCTTCTTGGTTGCCTTCATGTAGAAGTCGATCGTTTGCTCCATTTTCTCCAGTTGTCTGCGCGATTGGCATCAAAAAACCATCGGCTCTGGAGACCTCAGTCCTTCCATTAGCTAGCTTGCTTGGCTATTGGGCAAAAGTACTTAATGCTTGCGACGACATGTTAAGTTGGAACAAGCGGGACATTTAGGCACTCAGAACTCTTAAGGCCCAAGTTGGCCAAAGTGAGAATCATATATTGTCACGCGATGCGAGTTGAAATGTACACTTAGGCAATGTACAGTGTGGCATGTACATAGAGAAAGTGAGCATATTGATTTAATAAAGGATTCTAAAACGCGACAGACAACAGTAATGGCCTGCATTTTTAGTTGAATACTAGCTGCCTTCGCTACCCTCTGGGTAGCCTCCCTGTGAGTTCTTATCAGTACGCGCGTGCGTTATCAAAACTGGCTCTGATGCAATCATTAAAATTGGCACTGGAGCCTCACTGCGCACAAGCTGAAAACAAGAATGCATTAGAAAAGCCTATTTAAAACTGTTTTTCGAATATTTAATCCCCTTGCCAATGGAATTAAGCTTAATAAAATTACGTGTACCGATTCCGGCCCAATTGTGATCTTTTGGCGAAGGAATTGTGAAAATCGGTTGAGCCGTTCGGGAGCTAGTCGATTGCAAACAAGCAAGCAAGATTTTCATTTTTAGTATATTACTAGCTGCCCCTCGCTACCCTCTGGGTAGCCTCACTGGAGTTCTTATCAGTTCGTTATCAAAACTGGCTCTGATGCAATCATAAAAATTGGCACTGGAGCCTCACTGTGCACAAGCTGAAAACAAGAATGCATTAGAAAAGCCTATTTAAAACAGTTTTTCGAATATTTAATCCCCTTGGCAATGGAATTAAGCTTAATAAAAATACGTGTACCGATTCCGGCCCATTTGTGATCTTTTGGCGAAGGAATTGTGAAAATCGGTTGAGCCGTTCGGGAGCTAGTCGATTGCAAACATACAAACATACAAACATACAAACAAGATTTTCATTTTTAGTATATTAGAAAAAGAAGATATAACAAGCAAGATTTTCATTTTTAGTATATTAGAAGACTAGCTGCCTTCGCTACCCTCTGGGTAGCCTCCCTGTGAGTTCTTATCAGTTCGTTATCAAAACTGGCTCTGATGCAATCATTAAAATTGGCACTGGAGCCTCACTGTGCACAAGCTGAAAACAAGAATGCATTAGAAAAGCCTATTTAAAACTGTTTTTCGAATATTTAATCCCCTTGGCAATGAAATTAAGCTTAATAAAATTACGTGTACCGATTCCGGCCCAATTGTGATCTTTTGGCGAAGGAATTGCGAAAATCGGTTGAGCCGTTCGGGAGCTAGTCGATTGCAAACATACAAGCAAGCAAGCAAGATTTTCATTTTTAGTATATTAGATAGATATTATACTAGCTGCCTTCGCTACCCTCTGGGTAGCCTCCCTGTGAGTTCTTATCAGTACGCGCGTGCGTTATCAAAACTGGCTCTGATGCAATCATTAAAATTGGCACTGGAGGCCTCACTGTGCACAAGCTGAAAATAAGAATGCATTAGAAAAGCCTATTTAAAGCAGTTTTTCGAATATTTAATCCCCTTGGCAATGGAATTAAGCTTAATAAAAATACGTGTACCGATTCCGGCCTATTTGTGATCTTTTGGTGAAGGAATTGTGAAAATCGGTTGAGCCGTTCGGGAGCTAGTCGATTGCAAACATACAAACATACAAGATTTTCATTTTTAGTATATAAGACTAGCTGCCTTCGCTACCCTCTGGGTAGCC
The DNA here is from genome assembly GCA_950097015.1 of Macrostomum hystrix. Classification (NCBI taxonomy): domain Eukaryota; kingdom Metazoa; phylum Platyhelminthes; family Macrostomidae; genus Macrostomum; species Macrostomum hystrix. The sequence goes on from CATNEN010000039.1 coordinate 16,788,896, forward strand.
TCCCTGTGAGTTCTTATCAGTTCGTTATCAAAACTGGCTCTGATGCAATCATAAAAATTGGCACTGGAGCCTCACTGTGCACAAGCTGAAAACAAGAATGCATTAGAAAAGCCTATTTAAAACTGTTTTTCGAATATTTAATCCCCTTGCCAATGGAATTAAGCTTAATAAAATTACGTGTACCGATTCCGGCCCAATTGTGATCTTTTGGCGAAGGAATTGTGAAAATCGGTTGAGCCGTTCGGGAGCTAGTCGATTGCAAACAAGCAAGCAAGATTTTCATTTTTAGTATATTAGACTAGCAATTTGTGCCCCCCTTTGGGGAGCTTAAACCTAAAGGCAACTTTGAAATTATGAAACAATTTTGGTTAGTCAATAAAAAAATGTATAGCAGCTAACGAAGTTCAGTATTTAAACAAACAAAAATGTAAACTTTTATTGACGACCTAATAAAATGAAATAAAATAAAATCTCTTTTATTGATGCTCCTTTGTCCTTTACCATACAAATCTAGACAGTCCCTTGTCCAAATATATACTGATTTAGGTGCTGATTCAGATGCATCTGCAGAAATCGCCACCAGCAAGACCAGAAACCCTGCACAGTTTGATCAACTGGATCTATTCCCAGGTGTCAGTCTTTCTACTTGCTGGCTTCAAGTCCGCATGGGAGATTGAATTTGAGAAGTCAATAATAGTAAAATAAGAAATGTAGCAATCAATCCACTTTAGGCCAGTTAATAACTGCAAACTCATTCTCACATATTTCAGTGACAATAAAATTAGTAGTGAGGTGGGGGTTGGGCAGATGCTTCTGCAGAGTTTGCCACCAGCAAGACCAGAAACCCTGCACAGTTTGATCAAATGGATCTATTCTCAGGTGTCAGTCTTTCTGCTTGCTGGCTTCAACTCCGCATCGTGGGAGACATGCATGGGGGCTAAGCAATGCACTCAGCACACTCAGCAGCTGGGAACAGCTGTTTACTCTCGAATTAAGCATCACAAGGAGCCTACAGGTCTGCTAAGGCTACTTCAGACCATGGCTGCATAGTCTCTCCAGTTTAAGCAGAAGAAAGTATGGATCATGAAAGTAGCGAACATGTACTTTTCAACTGCTTCTCAGGGCCCACACTATGCAGCCAACCTGCTCTCACTACAGTGGCACGAAACCTTACAATGCTAATCTATATTTGTCTACATTTTATTTTCAAGCTTTTGCTTGCAATTTTCGCACATGAAGTGCTCAATTATTTCTAGCTAATCTATATTTGTCTAATTTTTTTCAAGCTTTTGCCTGCAATTTTCGCACATGAAGTGCTCAATTATTTCTAGCTAATCTATATTTGTCTAATTTTTTCAAGCTTTTACTTGCAATTTTCGCACATGAATGAGTAATTCTTTTCTATAATAGCTAGAATTATGTTTGTATCTGTTTGTTAATTAGCGAGCTTGAGTAGTATCGCATTTTTTCAAAATTTTATATGCTTCAGCTTTTGGCTGGTAATAATCTGACTAAATGGCTTTAACTATGGTGGTGCACTTGTTTTTAAGGTTTTTAGTGCCACTGTAACAGGATTTGAACTGATATGCCTTCCATGGGCCCATGGTGTTAAACACCATTTACATATCAGGTGGCTCAACTTGTGATACCGAGGTTCAGTCACTCAGCACCTCAGGGTACACGACATTTCTCGTCCGCTCACCGGAGATCCGGACGCGCACGCTGTCGACATTCTTGGCCCGGGACAGCGCCGTGTACAGCTGGCCGTGGGCGAAGCAGCCGACAGCTAGGTCGATGCCCACGGTGTCGAGCGACTGGCCCTGCGACTTGTGGATCGTCAGGCAGAAGCTCGGCTTGACTGGGAACTGCAGCCGCTTGAAGCAGACTGGCAGGTCAGCATTGTTGGGCTCCAGTGGAATCCGCGGCAGCAGGATCTCATCTCCAGTGAACTGGCCGGCAGCGACTTTGCAGCGCAGCACATTCTCGCCCAGCTCCAGGATGATCAGCCGGGTGCCGTTGCACAGCCGTGGCGGATTCAGATTCCGCAGCAGAACCAGCGGCATGCCCACCTTGAGCTTCAGCAGGTGAGCAGGGAAGTTCGGAGCATCCAGCTGATTCAGCAGCTCCGGAGGAAAGTGCGTGGCCGCTTCCTCGTCAGCCACGCTGTCCACTGAGCGATACTCGCGCAGTTGGCCTGGGAACATGGCCAGGCACTCGTTGTTGATCGCGTCAACCGCATCGTTGTAGGGCGCCAGAATGGCTCGGCTGGCAAAGTAGCCGTCGCGCTCCGCTGACGCCTCGAACGAAGGGTACACGAACTGGATCAGCTCGGACAGCGGTGCCTCCGTCGGAATGATGATCTTGGCAGGAAGGCAGACCGTGTCGTCTGACTGATCGGCTACCCCAGAGCCGATCTGTGTGGGGTTGGCAGGTAAATGCACGAGAACTGCGGCCTGTGAGGTTATCTAAAAACAGCAAGAACAAAGCTTACCTGCATGAGCAGCTGCATATAGCGATGGTACAGCTCAGCATCAGCACAGCTCTGCAGCCGGATGTTCTTGGATAGGCGGTGCCTCCGGAACAAAGACCACAGCGGGGACTTGCTAACACACGCCAGGATGTTGTTAGCGCGCGTGCCATTTTTCACCACCGGCAGCAGCTGGCGAAAGTCTCCAGCGCAGACCACGACGATTCCGCCGAACGGGCAGTCCTGCTTCCGCAGGTCTCGCAGACTGCGGTCGACAGCCTCCAGGTCCTTCCGGTTTGTCATGGAGATCTCGTCCCAGACGATCAGCCGTACAGTGCGAAAGACTGCGGCCAGCTTAGACTGCGCTCGGACAGAACACACGTCCTTGTCAGAGCGAACCAGCCGCACTGGGATCTTGAATCTGGCGAAAAATGTAGATTGAGACTGAATGAGCAGGAGAACATTAAGTGTGAATTTGATTTCCATTAAAAAACGCACGTTGAATGCGCCGTCTGCCCGCCTGGCAGCAGGGTGGCTGCGATTCCCGACGACGCAACAGCCAGGGCGACTTCCCCTCGACTCCGCACAAACGCCAGCAAAACCTCCAGCAGGAAGGTCTTGCCAGTGCCTGCCGGAGCGTCAATGAAATGCAGGCCGCCCGAGCCAGCGACAAGATCCACAGTCACAGCCTCGTAGATGGCCATCTGCTCGGCCGTGAGCATTGGCAGCCGCATCTCGGTGATCTCCGCCTGTTCGACCGTGTCAAACTGCAGCGGCCCGACTTGCGGCATTGCAGAGGCAGCAGGCAGTCCGTACTCTTGCAGACTGCGGCCGCCCATTGACGTCAGCATGCTCTGCAGCTCCCGCAGAGCCAGGTCGCTGACTTCCTCGGCGCTTAAGTCCGGTTGGTGGAAGCGCAGGTCTTCGCAGAGATCCTCTGCAAACCTGCTCCACAGATCAGCGCCGTCGTCTGGCTCGCCCCAGATGAGAACGACAGCCAGCAGGTGCCTCAGAGCTCGCGGCATTCGGCTCTGGACAGCCTCAGTCATGCAGCGATGCCAGTGATCATCACGCTGCAGCAGGCCGAGAGCCATGCAGGCGGCCTTGGCGCTGGCACAATGCACGCCGGCCACGGTCTGCAGCGACTCGAAGCTGGTCGGTCCTCGCACGTGCAGCAGCAACAGCCGCAGGTAGAACAGGTCACCAGCTCTAGGACTGACCGTGTACATCCGCGCAATGTTGGTGTTGCGCTTCACGCCGGGATGTCCTTCGACATCGACGCCCTGCTTGGCTCGACGCCACTCTCTCGCACTCGGGTGCCACACGAAGAAGGTGGGCACCTCTGTGTAGAGTAGCAGGCGGGCGAACTCGTCAGTGCGGCACAGCTTGAAGAAGGCCGTCAGTGTCGAGTCTCGTGGCGCCTTTGCTCTGGCGCCCGCGGTCTGCTCGTTGAAGTACACGAGCTGCTCTTCCGACTTGTGCACACAGAGTCGGATGACCGCTGGGAACCTGTTGTGCACCTGGGCAAAGGTGAGGATATTTTTTGAGCATCAGAGCTGCTGAAAAAAACGTAATGCAGTACTAAAAGCACAGGCAATGAAAGCAGAGCAGAGCAATTACCTCAAAGGCCAAGATGGTGTTAACAGCTTCCATCGGACCAATGTAGCGTGCAGACAGGTACTCGGAGATTTCATCACGGGGCTTCTCCGGCTGCTCAGATTGAGCACTCGGCTGAGCTTCAGCAGCTCCTGCGGCGGCGGCGACTTTGAAAACCGCCATGTCGCCATTCTTCATCAAGTACTTGATCACGTACTTGACAGACTTGACAGTGGCACAAACCTCTACGTTCAAATGGCACGCGAACTGTAGCAGCAGGTCAGGGTTGTATGGCACCACCCACCTGGTGATTGGAGGGAAGCAGCGGCTTGCAGAGCACAGAAATGCTATGGCCACGCAGCTACTGACTCACCTGTTGTCCATTTGGATGCTGCGACCCTTGAACAGTTTGTCCACCGTGAAGCCTCCCATCTCAGGGGAGCGCCTCCTGTAGAACGGATAGCCGCTGTCGCTCGTCAGCGTCACCGGCTGGAAGTCCTTCGGGAAGCTCTTGCTGCACTTGCCGTTCTCCATGCAAGGGCAGGCCGGGTTCAGCTCGCCACACGGCCCGTGGATCATGTGGGTCTTGACCAGCTCGTGCAGCACTGGCTGCCGCTGTGGGTCTGGGATCTCCGCAGACACGATGGCATCGTAGCGATCCGGGGTGACTCGACTCCCGTTCGCCAGCCAGAGCAGGAAGTGCACATGGGGAAGGCCTGAGGCGAGTTGATAAAAGCATGCGGACTCGTTATTCCAGGCTGTTAATATTGCCAATGTCTGCATGAAAATCTGATTTTACTCACCGCGCTTCTGGTACTCCAAGGAGCACACATGCGCAGCCTCCTTGCCAAAACGCTTCCTGAGCACTTCAAGCAGAGCCTTTTTCTTCAGTTCAAAGACTCGAGTCACAATGTCCGGGCGGTCCTCTGCCCGCTGACCGGGCAGCAGCTGCACGCTGATTTCCGGCCACTTCGGGTTGCACGTGGCTGTGACAAACAGGTCCGGCTTGCCGAACTTGTGCACGTAGGCCATTGCATCTTGCAGCCGCTCCATCAGGTACCTGGGTCCACCTACAAAGCTGGAAGACAGGTACACATGGGCAGGCTTACCAATCTCATTGGGGTCTCTCTCGGTGCTCCTGCCATCAGCAGCGAACAGAGCGTCTCGCAGGCCGCTGTAGGTCTCGCTGCGCAGGTCGTTCTGATGAGTGCGCAGGTACAGCAGCCTCTCGGACTCGATCTTGGCAGCCATGTCAACCAGGTACTGCTGGAAGAGGCGCCTGCCGTGGTGCAGCACGTTGAACTGGCCAGCTCGCACCATGATTTCGCTGGCGTAGTACTTCATGGGCGTCAGCTTCCGCCCATTCGCCATCTGCAGCTCTGGGTGCCAGCCGTCCTCGCCATTCGGGAACAGCAGCACGTACTCCAGAGGGTCGTAGGACCGGTGGGTCTCGGATATGCGCTGGACTTCGCCTCCGCGCAGTCGAATCACAACGTCACGGCTTGTCGGTGCGTCCTCGGAACCACCGACAACCAGGATGCCAACCTCATTGGCAGTAGGGAGATTGTAACGCCTGGGAATGAACAGGAATGGAATTGGTACAGCAGGTACTTCACAGAATCAACTGCACAGACTGAACAGTATAAGTGCAGGCGAAATAGGATCCCAACCAGCAGCTCCATAACACAGCTCACTCACCGAATGTGCTCCCCAGCTGGTCGTCGGTCCGGGTGAATCACAATTCGCGCATCTCCCAGCTCAGGGTCGCCACTGATCCGCTGAGCAGCAGCTCGCAGGCTCTGCACATAGCCGTTGCACTCGTGCAGCACAGTTTGCAGCAGCTCCAGCAGCTCCGGCTTCACCTTCTGGCTGAGGCTCAGGCGGCTCTCCAGCTCGCGGTCCGTGAAGTACACCTGCCAGCCATGCGGCACGGCTGAGGTGTCGGCAAGCAGCGGCCCCATGTTGTGATGCAGCTGGCCGCTGATGATGAAGCTGGGACTCCAGCCAGGCACCAGTCTGAGCCTCGCACCCAGGGATGTCAGGTGCAGCACAGAGTTGTAGCTCCTGATGTTAGCCAGGAACTCTGCACTGAGGCGGTGCTGCCCCGTGTACAGATCTGCCAGGACCTGCGGCATGGAACGGGTGGGCAGCTTCACCTTGCCCTTGGCGCAGCAGAAATTGCTCGTCTCCTTGGCCCACAGCAGGGCGCCGCAGTCATTGCAGGCGCGGTTCATTGGGCCGCATTGGTGAGCCGGGGCTTCTGGCATCACCGGCTCGGCATGCCTGTGAGCAGGGTTTGAGTAGGGGTTGAGCAGAGTTTATTAAGAGGGTACATTGATTTGATTGACATTGCTTTCCATGCTAGTGATTTATTTGTGTCAGCAGATTAAACTGATTTAAACGAATAAATGCAAAATAACAAAAGCAAGTTACTCACATCTGCTCAGCCTGTGCTCCAGTGTCAGCACATGAGCTGGGGCTGTCAGCTGGCATCGCTCTCGGGCCCTTGGCTTTCTTGGCCCTCTTGGCAGGAGTTTTGCTTGCTGCCAAGCTTGGAAACTCTGCATCTGAAAGGGCTTGCAAAGGCTCTCGAAGTCTCAGTGACTCGTAATGCTCATGGCGCAAGAGCACGCGCACAATCGCATTAGGAGGATAGAGATTAGCCCTGAAATACTGCATCACATTACCATTGGCCTGGTAAATGACCAGGTCCACATTAAAGCAGCGGCTCAACAAAGAGGCAACTTCGTCTGAAACATAAGTGCCTGTTTGAAAAGAGGAACTCACAATGTCATCAGCACTCTCAGGTGCGATGAGGCCATCTGCAACCAACTGTGGCATGAGTTCTGCAACACGGCAAGACAAATCCTGCCGCAAGGAGGCTGCGTCAGTTTCTAGCGGGGTTCCACGCAGCTGATCACACACAGCATAAAAGAAGCAATTGCCATCACCAATAATAGGGATTACCTGCAACTGCTCAAATGGTACAATAGCTTCCATACCTTGCTGCTGGGTGTCCGACCTAAGTTGGCAATGCAGTGAAAATAAAGCACAGCTGCATTTACAGAATTTTTAAACCAATTGTTGGACTGCAGGTTAAGTTACTCAAATCTACAGCAAAAAAATCAACACTTATGAGGCGATTTAGAAAAAAACTAAATAAAACCATAATTATGTTATGTAACGTTATTTTATAGAGCCTCATAAAACTCACTTGGAAACCAAAGCTCCACGGCGACGAATCTGCTCGGCTTCCAGTCGGGCAGCCCGCTCTGCCTCAGTCTCAGCATCTCTGCGCTGAGCATCCCGCTGCTGCTGTTCCTCCAGTCGGGCAGCTCGCTCTGCCTCAGTCTCGGCCTCTCTGCGCTGAGCATCTCGCTGCCGCTGTTCCTCCAGTCGGGCAGCTCGCTCTGCCTCAGTCTCAGCATCTCTGCGCTGAGCATCCCGCTGCCGCTGTTCCTCCAGTCGGGCAGCTCGCTCTGCCTCAGTCTCAGCATCTCTGCGCTGAGCATCCCGCTGCCGCTGTTCCTCCAGTCGGGCAGCTCGCTCTGCCTCAGTCTCAGCATCTCTGCGCTGAGCATCCCGCTGCCGCTGTTCCTCCAGTCGGGCAGCTCGCTCTGCCTCAGTCTCAGCATCTCTGCGCTGAGCATCCCGCTGCCGCTGTTCCTCCAGTCGGGCAGCTCGCTCTGCCTCAGTCTCAGCATCTCTGCGCTGAGCATCCCGCTGCCGCTGTTCCTCCAGTCGGGCAGCTCGCTCTGCCTCAGTTTGAGAGGCTCGCTTCTCAGCCATTCGCTGACGTCGTTCTTCCAAACGGACCTCGCGATCGGCCTCGGATTCAGCTTGTCGCCGTCGCTTGGCATCGCGACTTTTCTTCAAACTGCTTGCGCCGCGTCGAACCATGATTGAGAACTGAAAAGTGAAATGAAATGATAAGTTGAGAGATAATGAAAGGCTTGAAAGAGAGATAGGTTGTGAAATTTGGATTTGAATTTCGATGTCTGAAGAATCAGATAAGGAGCCTTTATAAACCACACTAATTTGCAAGCTATATATCATCACAGTGGGCTGAATCGGATATTATCTTAAGACCTAGGGTAAAAATCGATAAAACGGACCTCTGACCGCTTGAAATCTTAAAAACCGATGGAATGGGGTGAGGGCTCTCCAGCCCGTGCGTGCACATTTGGGGGCAAGAGGGGGAATAATGTACATTGCCTGCGCCAGCCTAGAATAGCCGGTAAGGACTTGGCTTGGGTAGGCCAGTGCGCCCAAATTTCAATATGATAGCGTCTAAGTTATCTCAAAGGCCTTTCACGTCTCTAAACTTCTCAACTCTAAATTGATGTGAAAAAATGCGTCCACTGACCGATTACCACACGATGATAGTCTTGAGTCTTGATGAAACTTGTATGTCACTGTTGTGCCTTGAAATCTGACAGTGCTGTGCTTTCGAATCAGTCATTATTGTCTTAAATAAATATCATTGTATATTTACAAATTCGGAGCCTATGTATCTATCAATTCTAATTTCTGAGCCTAGATTTCAATCGATTCTGTGCCTACATACCCATCGATTCTCAGCCTAGATTTCAATCGCTTCTGGGCTTAGATATCTTTCAATTCTGAGCTTAGACATCTATACGTGTATTCTGAGCCTTGATTTCAATTGATTCTGAGCTTAGATATGTATCGATTCTGAGCCTAGATTTCTATCGATTCTGAGCCTAGATTTCTATCGATTCTGAGCCTCGATAACTATCAATGCTAAGCCTAGATTTCTATCGATTCTGAGCCTCGATAACTATCAATGCTGAGCCTAGATATCTATAAAAATGTTGAGCCTAGATATCTATAAAAAATGTTGAGCCTAGATATCTTTCAATACTGAGCCTAGATAACTATCAATGCTGAGCCTAGATATCTATAAAATGTTGAGCCTAGATATCTATAAAAATGTTGAGCCTAGATATCTATAAAAAATGTTGAGCCTAGATAACTATCAATGCTGAGGCTAGATAACTATCAATGCTGAGCCTAGAAATCTATCAATGCTGAGCCTAGATAATCATAAAAAATGTTGAGCCTAGATAACTATCAATGCTGAGCCTAGATATCTATCAATGCTGAGCCTAGATATCTATCAATGCTGAGCCTAGATATCTATCAATGCTGAGCCTAGATATATATCAATGCTGAGCCTAGATATCTATAAAATGTTGAGCCTAGATATCTATAAAAATGTTGAGCCTAGATATCTATCTTCTATCTATGCTGAGCCTAGATAACTATCAATGCTGAGCCTAGATATCTATCAATGCTGAGCCTAGATATCTATCAATGCTGAGCCTAGATATCTATCAATGCTGAGCCTAGATATATATCAATGCTGAGCCTAGATATCTTTCAATGCTGAGCCTAGATATCCATAAAAATGCTGAGCCTAGATATCTGTCAATGCTGAGCCTAGATAACTATAAAAATGTTATGCCTAGATATCTATCAATTTTGAGCCTAGATATCCATAAAAATGTTGAGCCTAGATATCTATCTTCTATCTATGCTGAGCCTAGATAACTATCAATGCTGAGCCTAGATATCTATCAATGCTGAGCCTAGATATCTATCAATGCTGAGCCTAGATATCTATCAATGCTGAGCCTAGATATCTATCAATGCTGAGCCTAGATATCTATCAATGCTGAGCCTAGATAACTATCAATGCTGAGCCTAGTAATCTAGAAAATGTTGAGCCTAGATAACTATCACGCTGAACCTTGATATGTATAAAATGTTGAGCCTAGATAACTATCAATGCTGAGCCTAGATATCTATCAATGCTGAGCCTAGATATCTATCAATGCTGAGCCTAGATATCTATCAATGCTGAGCCTAGATATCTATCAATGCTGAGCCTAGATATCTATCAATGCTGAGCCTAGATATCTATCAATGCTGAGCCTAGATATATATCAATGCTGAGCCTAGATATCTATCAATGCTGAGCCTTTAGATATCTATCAATGCTGAGCCTAGATATCTTTCAATGCTGAGCCTAGATATCCATAAAAATGTTGAGCCTAGATATCTATCTTCTATCTATGCTGAGCCTAGATAACTATCAATGCTGAGCCTAGATATCTATCAATGCTGAGCCTAGATATCTATCAATGCTGAGCCTAGATATCTATCAATGCTGAGCCTAGATATCTATCAATGCTGAGCCTAGATATCTATCAATGCTGAGCCTTTAGATATCTATCAATGCTGAGCCTAGATATCTTTCAATGCTGAGCCTAGATATCCATAAAAATGTTGAGCCTAGAAATCTATCTTCTATCTATGCTGAGCCTAGATAACTATCAATGCTGAGCCTAGATATCTATCAATGCTGAGCCTAGTTTTCTATCAATTCTGGGCCTAGATAACTATCAATTCTGGGCCTAGATAACTATCAATTCTGGGCCTAGATAACTATCAATGCTGAGCCTAGATAACTTCAATGCTGAGCCTAGTAATCTAGAAAATGTTGAGCCTAGATAACTATCACGCTGAACCTTGATATGTATAAAATGTTGAGCCTAGATAACTATCAATGCTGAGCCTAGTTTTCTTTCGATTCTGACCCGTGAAATCTATCAATTCTGAGCTTGGATATCTATCCAATCTGAGCCTTGATTTCTATCGATTCTGAGCCTAGGAATCCATCAATTCTGAGCCTCGATAACTATCAATTCTGGGCCTAGATTTCTATCAATGCTGAGCCTAGTTAACTATCAATGCTGAGCCTAGTTAACTATCAATGCTGTGCCTAGATAACTATCAATGCTGAGCCAAGATAAATATCAATGCTGAGCCTAGTTTTCTATCGATTCTGACCATTGGAATCTATCAATTCTGAGCTTGGATATCTATCAATGCTGTGCCTAGATCTCTATGAAAATGTTGAGCCTAGAAATCTATAAGAATGTTGAGCCTAGATATGGATCGATTCTGAGCCTAGGAATCTATTAATATTAATTCTAAGCCTAGATATCTATCAATGCTTTTGCAAGTAAGTAAGCAAGTAAGCAAGTAAGTAAGCAAGTATAATCAACAAATGTTACTTGCTGCCAAGAAAGGCCGATCACTTGAATCAATTCAGTTCTCAGCTGTTGACTTTGGAGTATGCTGTGATGTGAATGAATCTGCTATAATTGAAATCTGCTATATCTGCTAAATGAGTTTGAATAAATTAATTATCTGGCCAGTGGGGTTGACACAGCCATGCACATTTGGGTGAGAAATTTCTTATCAGTACGCTCGCCTAACAAAACTGGCTCTGATGCAATCATTAAATTTGGCACTGGAGGCCTCACTGTGCACAAGCTGAAAACAAGAATGCATTAGAAAAGCCTATTTAAAACTGTTTTTCGAATATTTAATCCCCCTGGCAATGGAATTAAGCTTAATAAAAATACGTGTACCGATTCCGGCCCATTTGTGATCTTTTGGCGAAGGAATTGTGAAAATCGGTTAAGCCGTTCGGGAGCTAGTCGATTGCAAACAAGCAAGCAAGCAAGCAAGCAAGCAAGATTTTCATTTTTAGTATATTAGACTAGCTGCCTTCGCTACCCTCTGGGTAGCCTCCCTGTGAGTTCTTATCAGTACGCGCGTGCGTTATCGAAACTGGCTCTGAGGCAATCATTAAAATTGGCACTGGAGGCCTCACTGTGCACAAGCTGAAAACAAGAATGCATTAGAAAAGCCTATTTAAAACTGTTTTTCGAATATTTAATCCCCTTGGCAATGGAAATAAGCTTAATAAAAATACGTGTACCGATTCCAGCCCAATTGCGATCTTTTAGTGAAGGAATTTTGAAAATCGGTTGAGCCGTTCGGGAGCTAGTCGATTGCAAACATACAAGCAAGATTTTCATTTTTAGTATATAAGATATAACAAGCAAGATTTTCATTTTTAGTATATTAGACTAGCTGCCTTCGCTACCCTCTGGGTAGCCTCCCTGTGAGTTCTTATCAGTTCGTTATCAAAACTGGCTCTGATGCAATCATTAAAATTGGCACTGGAGCCTCACTGTGCACAAGCTGAAAACAAGAATGCATTAGAAAAGCCTATTTAAAACTGTTTTTCGAATATTTAATCCCCTTGGCAATGAAATTAAGCTTAATAAAATTACGTGTACCGATTCCGGCCCAATTGTGATCTTTTGGCGAAGGAATTGCGAAAATCGGTTGAGCCGTTCGGGAGCTAGTCGATTGCAAACATACAAGCAAGCAAGCAAGATTTTCATTTTTAGTATATTAGAAGACTAGCTGCCTTCGCTACCCTCTGGGTAGCCTCCATTGAGTTCTTATCAGTGCGTTATCAAAACTGGCTCTGATGCAATCATTAAAGTTGGCACTGGAGCCTCACTGTGCACAAGCTGAAAACAAGAATGCATTAGAAAAGCCTATTTAAAACTGTTTTTCGAATATTTAATCCCCTTGCCAATGGAATTAAGCTTAATAAAATTACGTGTACCGATTCCGGCCCATTTGTGATCTTTTGGCGAAGGAATTTTGAAAATCGGTTGAGCCGTTCGGGAGCTAGTCGATTGCAAACAAGCAAGCAAGATTTTCATTTTTAGTATATTAGATATTATACTAGCTGCCTTCGCTACCCTCTGGGTAGCCTCCCTGTGAGTTCTTATCAGTACGCGCGTGCGTTATCAAAACTGGCTCTGATGCAATCATTAAAATTGGCACTGGAGGCCTCACTGTGCACAAGCTGAAAATAAGAATGCATTAGAAAAGCCTATTTAAAGCAGTTTTTCGAATATTTAATCCCCTTGGCAATGGAATTAAGCTTAATAAAAATACGTGTACCGATTCCGGCCTATTTGTGATCTTTTGGTGAAGGAATTGTGAAAATCGGTTGAGCCGTTCGGGAGCTAGTCGATTGCAAACATACAAACATACAAGATTTTCATTTTTAGTATATAAGACTAGCTGCCTTCGCTACCCTCTGGGTAGCCTCCCTGTGAGTTCTTATCAGTTCGTTATCAAAACTGGCTCTGATGCAATCATAAAAATTGGCACTGGAGCCTCACTGTGCACAAGCTGAAAACAAGAATGCATTAGAAAAGCCTATTTAAAACTGTTTTTCGAATATTTAATCCCCTTGCCAATGGAATTAAGCTTAATAAAATTACGTGTACCGATTCCGGCCCATTTGTGATCTTTTGGCGAAGGAATTTTGAAAATCGGTTGAGCCGTTCGGGAGCTAGTCGATTGCAAACAAACATACAAGCAAGATTTTCATTTTTAGTATATACAAGCAAGATTTCATTTTTAGTATATAAGAAGACTAGCTGCCTTCGCTACCCTCTGGGTAGCCTCACTGGAGTTCTTATCAGTTCGTTATCAAAACTGGCTCTGATGCAATCATAAAAATTGGCACTGGAGCCTCACTGTGCACAAGCTGAAAACAAGAATGCATTAGAAAAGCCTATTTAAAACTGTTTTTCGAATATTTAATCCCCTTGGCAATGAAATTAAGCTTAATAAAAATACGTGTACCGATTCCGGCCCATTTGTGATCTTTTGGCGAAGGAATTGCGAAAATCGGTTGAGCCGTTTGGGAGCTAGTCGATTGCAAACATACAAACATACAAACATACAAACAAGATTTTCATTTTTAGTATAATAGATAGACTAGCTGCCCTTCGCTACCCTCTGGGTAGCCTCACTGGAGTTGTTATCAGTGCGTTATCAAAACTGGCTCTGATGCAATCATTAAAATTGGCACTGGAGCCTCACTGTGCACAAGCTGAAAACAAGAATGCATTAGAAAAGCCTATTTAAAACTGTTTTTCGAATATTTAATCCCCTTGGCAATGGAATTAAGCTTAATAAAAATACGTGTACCGATTCGGGACCAATTGTGATCTTTTAGCGAAGGAATTGCGAAAATCGGTTGAGCCGTTCGGGAGCTAGTCGATTGCAAACATACAAACAAGCAAGATTTTCATTTTTAGTATATAAGACTAGCTGCCTTCGCTACCCTCTGGGTAGCCTCACTGGAGTTCTTATCAGTGCGTTATCAAAATTGGCTCCGATGCAATCATTAAAATTGGCACTGGAGCCTCACTGCGCACAAGCTGAAAACAAGAATGCATTAGAAAAGCCTATTTAAAACTGTTTTTCGAATATTTAATCCCCTTGGCAATGGAATTAAGCTTAATAAAAATACGTGTACCGATTCGGGCCCATTTGTGATCTTTTGGCGAAGGAATTGCGAAAATCGGTTGAGCCGTTCGGGAGCTAGTCGATTGCAAACATACATACAAACATACAAACATACAAGATTTTCATTTTTAGTATATTAGATGTTACTCCAACTTGCCCACATTAAATCCCTCTAGGGGGTTACAAGCAGACAAACAAAGTTAGCAGACTATATATTTGCTCCTAAGTAGGCTACCTATGCCTCCTATAGGACAGTTTGTCCACTTTGAGCAGATAAACAATGCCTACATTTGTTGGAGTTTCTCCCCTTTTTGCAGAGAAATAATGTTCCCCTTTAGCACAGAAACCATATAATAATAATATCTGCAGGAAAGCTGCGGGCAATGGCACATCATTTGGTGACACTAGACCCACTGCCAGCGAGGAGGCATTTCGCTGACTTCTGAGCACACATGCACACAGATACTGTACGCAGGCACACACTCACCAGTTTCTTATCGTCAGGCAGTTTACACTCTTACTGTGCCTGTAAGTGCGTAAATTGCACGTCAAGCCCCAAAGCCTTCTCTCCGCAGCTGCAACTCAAATAAATTTGGCCTCGCCGCGGAATCGAGCTCATAGGGACCTTGGTGCGAGACGCAAACGTGTTAGCCGCCACTCATACTTTTTACTGTTGGTTTAGTTCATGGACTGGAAATGCCAACGACTTGAGTACTTAACTTGAAATAAAGCATATAATAATTAATGAGTTATCTCTTCGTTAATTACTTTCAGTCTCCAGTCACCATGTCAACAGAGGACAATTACTACGCGATCCTGGAGCTGGATCCCAACGCGCAAGACGCGGAGGTGCGCAAGGCCTACAGGCGAATGGCGTTACGTTGGCATCCGGATAAGAATCAGGCCAATCCGCAGGAGGCCGAGCGAAAGTTTAAACTCATCAGCGAGGCCTATGAGGTTCGTTCTGATGGAGTTACATAAATGATCGTCGCTAGTATAAATTGCATCAAGAAAATAGTCAGAATGCTAAGTCTGAGCCCGCATTTACACCATTAATTGCTGATTAAATGTCTTTTAAAGTGTCTTTTTTGTTAGGACACTAGTTGTTCTAATGGAATCAGGAATCGAACCCACGACCTTTCGAACTTAAGTCGAAAGCCCGATGCTCTAACCACTAGGCCAGAACCCCTGGTAACACTCGTATATTTTGATGCCCGAAATTGTGCAGATAATTAGTCCGGTCACGTGATTATAATGCGCGCGATGGACTTGGGGACTCACCCGGCCGGTGTCATTGGTTGCGCAAGCAGGTGGATCGCTATTGGCTCACAGTTGCTGTCACGTCTTGGCCCTCGAAACTATTTGCGCAAATAACTCGGGCAGCTTGATGTGACAGAAATTATGAAAGAAGCTGAGCGCCCCAAAAACGATATTTTTTAAATTTTTGTATCGCCATGACACAGTTAAAAACCGGCGCACTGCCAGTTCAAATCATTATATTATAGTTATTTTGTAAAACGTCGCTTACTGTAAGTAGTGAGTAAGAAAATGTTCCTTAAATAATATTGAATTCATAGATCCTAAGAAAAATGTCGATTGATTTTTTGCGACGCAGGTGCTTTCTGACCCCGAGAAACGGCGAATCTACGATTTCTACGGCAAGGAGGGCCTAGCCGAGGCTGCAGCGGCTGGCGATGAAGACTTTCAACAGCATCAGCGCCGGCAGCAGCAGCAGCAGCAGCGTCAGCGGCATCAGCAGTCCAGTCGGGAGCGCGACTGGCGTCATGAGCATCAGCATTATCACTTTCGCGATCCGCGTGACGTATTCCGCGACTTCTTCGGTCCAGATGATCCGTTCACAAGGATTCTGAATCCGGACCCACTAAGGGTTAGTGGTGTTTAATTCAGCGATATAAATTTCACTGCTTTGTGACAAATTGCTCGACGTTCAATCAAGCGCTTCTTAGCTTAAAGAGGCCCATAAATTGGACCGCCTAAAGCGCAACTGTGAAGCCTCAATCAACCTCCACAAGTCAGGTTTTAGTCTGAGTAAGCCTTCGGCGCCTCCAGAAAGGGGTCATTTTTAGCTTGTCAGTGCCCTCCAGAGAGTAAGGCCCGTGGGTAGAGCTCTTCGACGCCCCTAGAAAGGGCCGTTTTAGACTATGAATTTAAGCCTTCGACACTGCTAAAAAGGCCGTTTAGAATTTTAATCTACACCTTTTGGGTCCCTATAATGTGCGGTTTTCGACTAGTAATTTATGCCTTCGACGCCCCCAGAAAGAGCCGTTTAAGTTTTAACATTTCAGTAGATCCATAAAAGGGCCGTTTTAAGCCCGTCAGCAGCGCCGCTGACGTCCCTAGAAAGGGCCGTTTTAAACACGTTTTTAAGCCTCCGAAATCTCTGCCACGCGCAGGCATTCGAAGAGTCGATGCGCAACATTGGCGAGCGGCACCGAGCCAACAACAACATCAATCCGGGCAGCTTCGCAAACTTCGGCGCCGGCCTATTCGACTTCGGCTTCGGCCCCGGCTTCTCGTCTTCCAACAACACCGCGGGCAGCAGTCGGTCCCAGATTTCCAGCAGCGCTTCAGGCGGCGCCAGAAGCAGATTAACCGCGCTGCACCCGACCAGGGTTACCTCGACCTTTACCAACTTGGTCAATGGTCGTCGGGTCGTTGTGCACAAAGTTGTCGAGAACGGGATTGAAACTATCACGAAGTCTGTCGACGGTCAGGTGACGGAGAAGACAGTCAACGGACGGTCAGTCAGCGGCCTCGGCGGCGATAGCAAGCCCACAATTCAGGCTAAATGATCGAAGACACAGTCAGGGAAGTGCGATTCCGGTTTTTTTGTGAAATTCCACACATTTATTGTCCTAACAGTCCTGTCTTAACCTACTTAACCCTGAATGTGTCCTTCTTTTCTAGGATCTAACATTAAGTAAATATTTACATATCTTCACTAGATCCTAAATTTGAATTTCTATGATTTTCAAATGTATTCTAGGATCTGGGATTTTTGAGTACAGTCCATCCAAAAACTGTGGATCTTAGATAGTTTAGGTAAAGTCCATTAATAAACTGGATCTGGGAGTGTTGAGTACAGTCCATTAATAAACTGGATCTGGGAGTGTTGAGTACAGTCCATTCATAAACTGTGGATCTGGGAGTGTTGAGTACAGTCCATTCATAAACTGGATCTGGGAGTGTTGAGTACAGTCCATTCATAAACTGGATCTGGGAGTGTTGAGTACAGTCCATTCATAAACTGTTGATCTGGGAGTGTTGAGTACAGTCCATTCATAAACTGGATCTGGGAGTGTTGAGTACAGTCTATTCATAAACTGTGGATCTGGGAGTGTTGAGTACATTCCATTAATAAACTGGATCTGGGAGTGTTGAGTACATTCCATTCATAAACTGTGGATCTGGGAATATCGAGTACATTCCATTCATAAACTGTTGATCTGGGAGTGTTGAGTACAGTCCACCCATTTTTCATCCATCCCTGTCCGTTACCTTTCAAATCCCAATTGGCATCCAAGAGTTATCCTAACATTTTGCTAGCACCATTTTTTATACAGATCTATCTATCCCAAGAGGTGAGATCGCTTTCACATACATAATCAAGACTGATTATCGAATTTAGCTTGTTGTAGACAGAAAACTGTCTTCCGCTGAAGACAAAAGCCAAGACTCTAAAATATGCCTAATAAACGGGACAAGTTGACTATTTTCTTAGATTTTCATCCATTATTTTATCCGCAGTAAAACGTACGGTACGTAAAAATTGTAAAGTTTCCTCTTTTGAATTCCGGATTATTGGTACCTAGTATCCAGGATATTGCTAATGATTGACATTTACTTCTATTCCGTTCCAATTTAGTGTGATTTGTCAAATAAACTGTCGTCACAAAATACGCCATTCACTTTCGTATTTAAGATTCGTTTTATAAAATTAAAATAAGTAATTCTTACTCTCAGACAAACTTTTTTAATAAAATGAAGAAACAGTTTAGAGACTAGCAAGATAAACTGAAGAAAAGTTTAGAGAATAGAAGATAAACTGATGAACAGTTAAGAGAATAGAAGATAAACTGAAGAACAGTTTAGAGAGTAGAAGATAAACTGAAGAACAGTTAAGAGAGTAGTATATAAACTGAAGAAAAGTTTAGAGAATAGAAGATAAACTGATGAACAGTTAAGAGAATAGAAGATAAACTGAAGAACAGTTTAGAGAATAGAAGATAAACTGAAGAACAGTTAAGAGAGTAGTAAATAAACTGAAGAACAGTTTAGAGAATAGAAGATAAACTGAAGAACAGTTTAGAGAATAGAAGATAAACTGAAGAACAGTTAAGAGAATAGAAGATAAACTGAAGAACAGTTAAGAGAGTAGTAAATAAACTGAAGAACAGTTTAGAGAATAGAAGATAAACTGAAGAACAGTTTAGAGAATAGAAGATAAACTGAAGAGCAGTTTAGAGAATAGAAGATAAACTGAAGAACAGTTTAGAGAATAGAAGATAAACTGAAGAACAGTTAAGAGAATAGAAGATAAACTGAAGAACAGTTTAGAGAATAGAAGATAAACTGATGAACAGTTAAGAGAGTAGTAAATAAACTGAAGAACAGTTTAGAGAATAGAAGATAAACTGAAGAACAGTTTAGAGAATAGAAGATAAACTGAAGAACAGTTAAGAGAATAGAAGATAAACTGAAGAAAAGTTTAGAGAGTAGAAGATAAACTGAAGAACAGTTAAGAGAATAGAAGATAAACTGATGAACAGTTAAGAGAGTAGTATATAAACTGAAGAAAAGTTTAGAGAATAGAAGATAAACTGAAGAAAAGTTTAGAGAGTAGAAGATAAACTGAAGAACAGTTAAGAGAATAGAAGATAAACTGATGAACAGTTAAGAGAATAGAAGATAAACTGATGAACAGTTAAGAGAGTAGTATATAAACTGAAGAAAAGTTTAGAGAATAGAAGATAAACTGAAGAACAGTTAAGAGAGTAGTATATAAACTGAAGAACAGTTTAGAGAATAGAAGATAAACTGATGAACAGTTAAGAGAGTAGAAGATAAACTGAAGAACAGTTAAGAGAGTAGAAGATAAACTGAAGAACAGTTTAGAGAATAGAAGATAAACTGATGAACAGTTAAGAGAGTAGTAAATAAACTGAAGAGCAAAAGTAGCAAAACTATTGAGTTAAATGTGACTATTTCATCCCATCAGCAAAAATTTTGCGGTTCACTGGGTAGCAATGATCGTTATATTTACTATGAACTCTCACAGAATCAGTTGTTAAGCCTGGTATAAGTCTCAGATGGTGGAAGAAGCAATAAAGAGTCACCAGTTATTCAAGCTTGTGTCGAAAAAAAATTGACGCGTTAAAGATGACGATAATATCAGTTGCACTAAACAAAATGATAATGATATTAACAAAATTGATCTAAAAAATTGAATATTTAATAAATTATTGCATGATTATTTGTTACCTGTGCGACCGAAAATGTTTCAGAGAGACAACAAATAAATTCAAGCAGTAAACTAACTAGCAGAAACTCAGTACTTATGCTAGACAATAGAAACAAGGAGCAAAACAAGATTAGCAAGCAAATAAAACAAAACGTGAATTCAACAAATCCTGCCTACTCTCGATTCGCATACGCTACTTCAAGTAGGCGGGAAGGAAAAAACAGGAAGTCGTTTTTTAAATAAGGAAAAAACAGGTCTCATATTGCCGCTCTTGACAACATGAACAAAAAACAAAAAAATGAATCCAATGCAGCATTGCCTCAGAAATTTCGCAGCTCCTTTCAAGTTACGATTCAGATTTGATTTACAATTCGACTTTTGTTTCATAAGCAAACAAGCGGCCTAATAAACAGATGCCAGAGTCAGAGCAATAAAAAGAAAAGATTGAAAATTGAATTCTTTAGATAACAAATTTTAATAAGCAAATAAACAAACTGCTTAGTAGGTGCCGTTACCGCTGGCTGTGTACCAGGCAGGCGGTGCTTGAACGAAGCCCCCACCGCCGCCACCGCGCTGCCTTGCATTCGGCCTATAGAACTGCTGCTGCTGCTGCTGCTGCTGATTCTGATTCTGGTAGTAGGGACGTCCGCCCCCACCAACTCCGGTGTAACCGCCGCCGCGTCCGCCCGCAAGAGGAGCGCGAACTTTTTTCTCGTTTTCGTCGGCAAATCGGATCTAAAAATAGATTCAGTATCTGTGAGATTCTCAGAGCGATGTTGCCAGGCAATGGATTAGGACGATTAAATCAGCTATAGAAATAATTGATTATTGCTCCAAAGAAACCAATTTTAAGGATAATAAATTTAAAGTTCATGGATCCCCAAGATCAAGGATCCAAAAGAACAAAGATCCATAAGATCAAGAATCGCTAAGATCAAGAATCCCTAAGATCAAGAATCCCTAAGATGAAGGATCCCTAAGATCAAGGATCCCTAAGATCATGAATCCCTAAGATCAAGGATCCCTAAGAATAAGGATCCCTAAGATCAAGGATCCCTAAGATCAAGGATCCCTAAGATCAAGGATCCCTAAGATCAAGGATCCCTAAGATCAAGGATCCCTAAGATCAAGGATCCCTAAGAACAAAGATCCCAAAGAAAAAATATCCCTAAGATCAAGGATCCCTAAGATCAAGGATCCCTAAAATCAAGAATCCCTAAGATAAAGGATCCCTAAGATAAAGGATCCCTAAGATCAAGAATCCCTAAGATCAAGGATCCCTAAGAACAAGGATCCCTAAGAAAAAATATCCCTAAGATCAAGGATCCCTAAGATCAAGGATCCCTAAGAACAAGGATCCCTAAGAAAAAATATCCCTAAGATCAAGGATCCCTAAGATCAAGGATCCCTAAGAACAAAGATCCCTAAGAAAAAATATCCCTAAGATCAAGGATCCCTAAGATCAAGGATCCCTAAGAACAAGGATCCCTAAGAAAAAATATCCCTAAGATCAAGGATCCCTAAGAACAAGGATCCCTAAGAAAAAATATCCCTAAGATCAAGGATCCCTAAGATCAAGGATCCCTAAGAACAAAGATCCCTAAGATCAAGGATCCCTAAAGATCAAGGATCCCTAAGATCAAGAATCCCTAAGATCAAGGATCCCTAAGATCAAGGATCCCTAAAGATCAAGGATCCCTAAGATCAAGGATCCCTAAGAACAAAGATCCCAAAGAAAAAATATCCCTAAGATCAAGGATCCCTAAGATCAATGATCCCTAATATCAGAGTTTCAAAAAAAGTTATCATCTAAACAAAAATCAAGATACAAGGTTTCTATATACACAGAATGCGTAGAATGGGCCGATTTCCAGCAACCTACCTGCACAGGCATTGGATGCGGATCATTGGCAGACAAATTGCTGCTTCCAGGCCAGGGCCTATTATGCAATGCGTCGAGAGCAGCCTGTGCCGAGCTGTGCGTCTCAAACAGACAGAAGCCAAGTAGGCCGCGCGGAGTCACACCAGCCAGCTGCTGCTGCTGCTGCTGCTGCTGTTGCTGCTGATGGTGCAACAGTCGGCAGTTGATAATCGGTCCGAATCGTCCAAGCACCTGCTGCATAGCGTCCTCCGTAATGCCAACAGGCAGGCAGGAGATGTGCAGCTTACAGTTTCGAGTCTCCTCGCTGCGCATCCGAGCGAAGGCCACCTTGATCGTCTTGCGACCCAGCTGGTGCCCGTTCAAAATATCTATGGCCCTAGCCGCCGCCTCGTGACTATTGTAGTCGCAGAAGCCGTAGCCATAGCTGTACCCGGTGGCATTGTTTCTACAGATCTTAACAGATTTCACGCCGGGAGCCTGAGAGTCAAATAATCTAAATAGATCTTCGTCTCTGAGCTCCTGCGGCAGGTAATTAACAATTAGATTGGTGTCCGAGTACTGCGCCATGTTGCGATTCGAGAAACTGACGGACACTGCGAGTCCGGCCGCTGAAAATAGAACACGTGCGAAATAGGTTCTGATTTTAGCATTACAAAGCTGAGCAATAACTCGAAACTGTTTAATCCTATATATTGTCGGATAGTCCCATCAATCCTCGGATAATCCTATTAATCCTCTGATAATCCCATCTATCCTCTGAGAATCCCATCTATCCTCTGATAATCTCAACTATCATCTGATAATCCCATCCATCCTCTGATAATCCCATCTATCCTCTGAGAATCCCATCTATCTTCTAATAATCTCAACTATCATCTGATAATCCCATCTATCCTCTGATAATCCTATCCATCCTCTGATAATCCCATCTATCCTCTGATAACCCCATCCATCCTCTGATAATATCATCTATCCTCTGATAATCTCATCTATCCTCTGATAATCCCATGTGTCCTCTGATAATCCAATGCATTCTGTTTTTACTTTTGGTAAATTGGTAAATTTTTTACAATGAGAAGGGAAATAATATGAACTGCTTTACTTGTATTAATGTAAATTTTTGCGAAAAAAATGCAATGAGTGACTTTATAAATGCTTGACCAGTTGGAAAATA
Source organism: Macrostomum hystrix (assembly GCA_950097015.1). NCBI lineage: Eukaryota > Metazoa > Platyhelminthes > Macrostomidae > Macrostomum > Macrostomum hystrix. The sequence goes on from CATNEN010000039.1 coordinate 16,811,721, forward strand.
TTCGCTTATAAAAATTCGGTTTTATTATAAAAGTACAAATTAATTTAAATGCTGATAAATCTTTGAGCTGTTAAATTATTCAAGCCGTACATAAAACAGTTAACAGGGGTTAAAAATCTTTTTTTAATCCAATTTAAACGCATAAATAAGTTTATATCAAATCGAAAATAATTAAAATGCCATTGATTACGCATGAAACAAACTTTCTTTCATTGCAAATTAATTTATACGCATACTAAATAGAACCAGGCTTAAAAAAAATTAAAAGAAATTTTTTTTTATATAATGAATTCTAATGCTTGAAGTCATGCAAAAAAATTAAGTTGCAGACACCTCAGATCCCAAATCTCAGACACCTCAGATCCCAAATCTTAGACACCTCAGATCCCAAATCTCAGACACCTCAGATCCCAAATCTCAGACACCTCAGATCCTTGGTCTTAGACACCTCAGATCCCCAAGTCTCAGACATCTCAGATCCCTAGTTAAGAGATCTCAGATCCTAAGCCTCAGACACCTCAGATCCCTAGTCTCAGACACCTCAGATACAATGTCTCCAGACAACTCAGATCCCAAGTCTCAGACATCTCAAATCCCTAGTTAAGAGATCTCAGATCCTAAGCCTCAGACACCTCAGATCCCTAGTCTCAGACACCTCAGATACAATGTCTCCAGACAACTCAGATCCCAAGTCTCAGACACCTCTGATCCCTAGTCTCAGACACCTCAGATACAATGTCTCCAGACAACTCAGATCCCAAGTCTCAGACATCTCAAATCCCTAGTCTCAGACACCTCAGATACAATGTCTCCAGACAACTCAGATCCCAAGTCTCAGACATCTCAAATCCCTAGTTAAGAGATCTCAGATCCTAAGCCTCAGACACCTCAGATCCCTAGTCTCAGACACCTCAGATACAATGTCTCCAGACAACTCAGATCCCAAGTCTCAGACACCTCTGATCCCTAGTCTCAGACACCTCAGATACAATGTCTCCAGACACCTTAGATCCCAATTCTCAGACACCTTAGATCCCTAGTCTCAGAACCTCATTTCCAAATCTCAGACACCTCAAATCCTTGGTCTTAGACACCTCAGATCACAAGTCTCAGACACCTCAGATCCCTAGTTAAGAGATATCAGATCCTAAGCCCCAGACACCTCAGATCCCTAGTCTCAGACACCTCAGATCCCAATTCTTAGACACCTCAAATCCTTAGTCTTAGACACCTCAAATCCTTGGTCTTAGACACCTCAAATCCTTGGTCTTAGACATCTCAGATCCCAAGTCTCAGACACCTCAAATCCTTGGTCTTAGACACCTCAGAAGATCCTAAAGCCTCAGGCACCTCAAATCCTTGGTCTTAGACACCTCAAAGCCTTGGTCTCAGACACCTTAGATCCCAATTCTCAGACACCTCAAATCCTTGGTCTTAGACACCTCAGAAGATCCTAAAGCCTCAGGCACCTCAAATCCTTGGTCTTAGACACCTCAAAGCCTTGGTCTCAGACACCTTAGATCCCAATTCTTAGACACCTCAAATCCTTGGTCTTAGACACCTCAGATCCTAAAGCCTCAGACACCTCAGATACCAAGTCTCAGACACCTCAGACCCCCAGTCTCAGACACCTCAGATCCTTGGTCTCAGACACCTGAGATTCTATCAATCAGAGGTCGCAATCGTCACCGAACGCGGCAAGAAACTGTGTGAGAGTTTCGGCAGCCAGTGGCACCACGGCAGAGTCGCCAGCCTGTCCGGCAGCATCGAAGCGCAGCCGGACAAGGCCGTGATCTCGAAACTCTCTCAGGTGAGCGTGCAGGGTCAGTTCCGAAGTGACCAGCATACCATCTCGGCAGGCCGTATAGATCTCGTCTAATGGCCAGGGCTCGCCGGGTCGCTCCAATTGCCGCCTGGCTAGCATAACAAACAGTTCCCGGGCATTGTGGGTTAATGAGGCCATGAGGTGACGCAAGCCAGACAGTTGCAAAGCTGCCGAGCCTGACTCGCCGGAGCAACCTCCTACGGCGCTGTCAACATATTCAACGGCGCGTCCCGTATGCGCCGAACTAGTTGGCAGCTCTTCAACGTATGGTCTCATCGGCATAGGCAGCGGGCACCAGAGGCTGGCCATGCGGGTTAGTCGGCCCCTGTCCCACAGCAGCTGGCAGAGTCGATGATCTAGGCTGGCTATCATGCGAACAGCCGGCGATGCCACCAGAGACACCAGGGCTTCAATGGCTTTGTCTGTGCGCAACTGTGGCCCGTCGAGACTGTGGAACTGAATTGGGAAAATCAACACGGAAATCCAGAACACGGGCTTCAACTTTCCGCTCTATCCTATGAAACAGCTTCCAGAATCACAAGGCATCAGCATCATCGGGATATTTAACGATTATCGTCAAGGTGTCTGGTGGCAAAACCACCAATGTATGCATGATTTTTGTGCTCATAAAATTTCATGTTGAACATGAGTTATTCGGTTTGTGAGCTATCGTGAATTTGGCACTGCTGTGATGTTTTGATGACTGATTTATTGAATCATGAAACAAACAATACCAGAATATTTAACTCACCACAATATACAGAGTCAAATCAGCATTAATTAAAGTGTCGCCAATGAGCTTAGCCATGTCAACTAATGATTTGACACCGCCTGTTGCTGACGTCACAGCAGCATCGCCAATGAATTCATCGATTAGCGCAGTCAGGATAGCCTTGGGCGCAGCTTCCGGATGATAGCCGTCAATCTCAACGCACATCTGATCAGACAGGTGAGCCGATTTAAACTGACGCAACAGGTGGCGCTTGGAGCCCAGGCCATAGACTAGAAGACTAAAGCCGCCCAGATGCATTTGGTGCCACCAGTCAGCAAACAGATTGTTGGCGCAGTTAAGTTCGGCAGTTGTTGGCAAATCATTGCTGGCCCCAATAGACTCAATATGCTCATTTGCTAACTGCTGCGAACTATCTTCGTCTGGTCTATTGGGCAGAGAGGCTAGAGTCTTTGTTCCCTGCTTGCGATTCGATCTACCCTTTTTACCACAGCGAGAGCTCATGGCAACGGCATTGAAATATTGATCAGTATCTTCAGCGGCTAGACGAATGGCAGCTTCGTTTGCATCGTTTATTAGCTGAGACTGTACAAACTGTTTGTCCTCCTTCAAACAACTGACAACTGACTTAATAGGCATTTTATATGTTTAAAACTGCAAATTGTTTGAAAGTGAGTAATAACTACATAACAAATGCTGATGCAGCTTTAATACTATTTTGTATGAAAGTAATAGAACAGTGAAGCGAAAGCTATATTCAATATACTGTCAGTAAAGTCAAGTCATATTGTCTGCTTATATGTTATCAGTAACATATTTGAATTAATTATCTTTAGTTTGGGACTGAATCTTAATTGCTGCACAAAAACATATTCTTAGCAAAACAGAGAATCCAAAGGCAGAAAACATAAATAAGAATAAGAACACATTTAAATGTTTTGGCTTTTAACTAGGCTAGGCCAAGTTAGCAACTCAGCATTTTATTCATAAGCAATTGAAAACAATTTAGGAGTATATATTAAACCCTTGCTACTGAGATAGGGCTCTGTTTAAACATTTCTTAGAAACCATTTCCACAAAAAAATCATATTGTTTAACTACACATAAAAATTGTTTTACTTCACCAATTTGTTTATTTGCACTGAAATGTTTTAATAAAGTTGTGGAGATGAGGTGCTGAGGGAATTTTTAGTATAAATACATGAGTAAAAGGCAGATGAAATTCAAAGTTTTTGTTACACTATGTTACATTTTTGAGTCATGTGAATGTTCAGGATAAGAAAGCTTGAGATAGTGAAGTCCTTGCCTTAAGTTATTTCAAGAGACATTTAGAAAGATAAGTGAATAAAGTAAAAGGAGAGCTGTAACCCTAGATCATCTGGTAAGCCCAAGATTAACAGAATAATAATTGAAGATTGATTGAAGAGTAACTGAAGAGTGATGAAACTAGAGAAATATTGATAAAGAGCAATAAAGAAGGATATAGACAGATAAATAGTGACTGAGACTGATAAATACAGAATTAATACAGTAATAATGTGCAAGTAAATACAAAGGATAAAACTCAGCCATATTGAACATATAATGCTACCATAACAGATACATAATGCTACCAATTTGAATTAGAAATAAGAAATACATTAAAGTAAATAACTACAACACTAACTTGCATTCTAGCCAAGCTAATAATAATGGGACCTGACTACCATATGTAGATATATTATATACACTATACACCTTTGTGCTTTCTTATTACTGAGTTTTATTTATAAAACTCAAACATAAAAATTTGTTTAATTATTTGATAGTTTGATATAGTTTGATTTCAAAAGTAAAGCATACATACATGCGCAACCTCCCAAATCTTAGCCAGCCGTGCGACTTAGTTTTTGCTCTATTTACGACTTAGTTTGCTCTCATTTGCTCTCTTATTCTCTCCCCTTTTTCCTTTTCTTCACGCCTTCCTTTTTTGTCCCTTGGTCCCCCCTTTGATTTTTTTGCACTTGGTCGATTGGTTTTTGTGACTTACCTTGCTTGGCACTCGTTTCACCCGGCCAGTTCGGCCGGGTCGGCCGGGTGTTGCGCATGTATAAAAGCATATAAAGACTAAAATGTACGCTTGTTACATTAAAATACCATATACAAAAAAACAATAAAAACTAAATCAATTGTAACTAAACTGGAAGTCAACAAAGACTTTTACTACTAACTATGACCTCTAGATAATAGGCCTAGGCTAATACTGACAAGGCCTATGGTTAGGCCCCTATACAACTCCTAATTATAATTTTTGCAGAAAGTCTGTCTATTTCCCAGTTTAAGCTTGTCTATTTGAATTTTTGCATTAAGTTCATGTATTGTGCCAAGCAAATGTTTTTTATGTTTTAATAGGCTAGGGCTAACTGGCTAACCTGATATTAGGCCTACTTTCTATGAATGCCAACCTACCTCAAATGCTCAGATCACTAGCTAAATCCAGGCAAAAATTTACAACTTAAAATCAATTTAAACATCTCACATCTGGTTTAAGTCTAAAGGCAGTTCAAAAATAACACTTTGCTACATGCATGCGCAACACCCGGCCGAACCGGCCGGCTGAAAAACGGTACCTGGACACTTCGTCATCTTACAACTTCAACATCCAGATGACGATCTGTCCAATATCTCAGAGGGTGGATGACGAAGAGCCTTAGACTTGTGGACACTTTGTCATCTATAAAACAAAAGTTTTCAAAGTTAAAACAGAACCACCCCTCCCCACCTCCTCACATCGTGTTGGCACCTATCTTTCAACTCTTATAATGAAATCAGTTTTGACACCTCTTTTTGACAATTTAGAGTTTGAAGTGTGTTCACACCTCTGCCCCACCACCCTCACTTTATTGATGACGAACTTGATTGCTTATTTGTTATTAGTAGATGACGAACAGACCAAACTTTAAAGCATCCCAATTGGCTGGATGACGAAATGTCCTACCTTCCAAATGAATGACGAAGTTGTAAGATGATGAAGTTGTAAGATGACGAAGTGTCTAGGATCCGGGTGAAACAAGCGCCAAGCAAAGTAAGTCACAAAAACCAATCAACCAAGTGCAAAAAAATCAAAGGGGGATCAAGGTACAAAAAAGGAAGGCATGAAGAAAAGGAAAAAGGGGAGAGAAAAAGAGAGCAAATGAGCAAACTAAGTTGTAAGTAGAGCAATGAAATGAACTAAGTCGCAAATGAGAGCAAACTAAGTCATAAGTAGAGCAAAAACTAAGTCACACGGCCGGCTAAGATTTGGGAGGTTGCGCATGTATGCTTTGCTATTGTTTTTCCATAGGCCCTATTTCCAGACCTTATTTTAGTCTACACTACAGCTAACTAACAAACAGCTAGGCATATTAAGAATAGTCTGATTATTTTTATCTTAGGCCTATGTAGTTATCATAAAACTAAATCAATATACAAATTTATTATAAGCTCTTTAACATTACAACAAACTGGGAAAAACAAAGCAAAGAGAAAGTCCTAGTTCCCTGCATGAAAAGAAATAATTTAAAAGTTCATTTTATCCTAACTAAGAACTTGTTAGCTAGGCTAGCTAGACGGTAAACAAAAAGCTTTAAGGCGTTAGCTATTACAATCAAGGGAAGTCCGAAATGCAACCTAAAGAATGAGTTCACAGCCGAGTTATAATTACAACAGGCAGTTTAACACATTTACGCCGTCGTCGCACACAAAAGACAAAACGCTCCGTCAGTTTTTTCTTTCCGGGAAAACACGAAAGGCTAGTAAAACTAAGTCGTATTTTTAAAAATACTCTTTTTGCAGCAGTTATAAAAAAATATTTTGTCTAGTTACTGTTGTGTTGAAAATATTTTGTGTTGTGTCTGGAGCCTTTAGGACAGTATAAGTCTTAGGTTGTTTACTGATAACAAATTTAAATTCGACCTTTCCTTGTACCCGTGCCTGCCGGTGCCGGCTAGCTAGGCTAACTTATCGCGATTTTGTTACTACGCATATGATACTTCACTTTAACGTTTAAAACTATCTTTGCGTAAGAAATCTCGTATATCTGTTATTTTGCATTTGCTGTTAACACAATCCATTTATCTTTCTTGTGCATGGCTCGAGGTCGACGGATTTGTCTGGTGGGTGGTGTTGGAAATCGGATGCATAAACATTTTGTCTAACAGACCAGATATACCTATTCTTACATACTTAAGCAGCAGTTCTTTTCTAAACTTCGTCTCATTATATTTTGAATTTTACTATTACAAGCTGTAGAGTGTTGCATAGTGTTTGCAACTAATTTACTCAATTTCGCTACTGTACTGTACTGCCTTAGGCCTAACTGAAATTTGTTTTGTAATTCGTCATCACTTATAAGAAAGTGCAGTAAGCACTATCTATTAATATATTACTGTAAAAAGCCTAAGTATACAAATTTTTAAGTTTGAGCTTTCTAGATAACCCTCTTAGTATGACATTGACTACAGTATGATTGTCAGTTATAGTATTTTTTAATTTGAAACTAAAAAATCTGTAGATTGTACATACCATGAGCTTACATTTAACCTCAGAAAGTTTCAATAGGCCTTATCTATATAACTTAATTAAGTGTAAACTAAGCAGAAGCTACATTTCTATGAAATTTGTGATAAAAACTTTTTTGATAAGACAGAAAATGTATCTGCCTTCATTTACTTTGGAGGCTGATAGGCGATTTCTTAGTTTCCCGCGTTAAATTATTTTTTTTTGCTTTTTCCATCGGGAGCTGACTGTCCTCTTTGACACGTACCTGCAAGAGTACATGTGGCGCCGCCAGTTTCCGCACAAGCAGTTTGGCAACATCATGTTCTGGATTGTGTACTACTACCCCGCTGTCTGACATCCCTGACATCCTATCTATGGCCCCTGGACTTTTATATATGGACTTGGACTTCTTATTGCTTAATTGCTTATTGCTTGGACTTACAAAATAATTTAACGCGGGAAACTAAGAAATCGCCGGCTGATACCCTACCCTACAGTATAGCTTATACTTCTACATGCAACTCACTGTAGAACTACCAAGGGAGGAACACAAACACTAACTCTTAAGAACATAGACCAAGTTTTTGATGCTTATTTTCTAAAAGACAAATCAAGTCACCAGCTCTTCAGACCATCAAGATATTTAATGGTTGTGGCCAAAGGTCAGATTTTTCACATAAGCGCTAGTGCATTTCCCTAATGCTGTTAACATTCTGGCACTGCCCAAAAATTCCAGGGGTGTCAGTACCCCCTTAGTCTAAAAACTGGTAGCAAAATGGCTTGGTAGTTGTACTTTTAAAGCATTTAAAAGGCTAGCTTTTTAGGATTTACATATACTTAAGTTTATACCTTGTCTAGGACTTTTTGTAAAAAACAGTTGATGTATCCATATTCCTCAAGTAACTAAATATTAACCAAATAAGCTAAATTGTTCTCATCAAATACCTAAAATCTAAATGCAATTGCTTAGTTTATATTTCGCTATTGATGTCTAAGATTTGCAAAAAGTAGCATATAGCAGCATGTGGGGCTACTAAATCAAGTTTTGATTTTGAAAAACATTTAAGCTGTAAAAATTGTACATAATTTATAATTTAGTATAGGTGGTGTTATTTGTAGTGTTATTAGTACTTGTAAGTGCTTATATCAAGTATTTTTAATCCGGGAAAGCTTAAAGCTGTGTAACTCAAATCTTCACTTCACTAAGCTGTAGATTAGTTAATTTGTACGGTAGTACACAAACTATTGTAACTTGTGTGGGTGTAGTTGCCTCCTCAGTCCATGGACTGAAAGGCTGTACACAGAGTCTTACAGAAGTACATTTAAAATAGCTGCTGCAGTAAATCTGTCTGTAATTTCGTCAAACTTACATTCAAATTATTTTTTGTTTCCAGCTTGAATTTTTGCAATTAAATCATGGGTGGCCAATCGTCAAAGCCGCAGCAGAAGGTGCTCATTGCTGTGGACGGCTCCAGCCATAGTCAGCACGCCTTTGACTGGTACCGCGCCAACTTGGCCACACCTGGCGAGGATGTGGTTCTATTCCACACTGGCAGCCTGCCAAGCCATCTGGTGGCTCCGACTGGCATTCCGGCCTCTGAAAGCGACGTTCGTCACGCTGAGGAGAGCCTTCGGAAACGTGTCGCCCGCCTAGAAGAGAGTATGATGGAGCAGTGCCGCCGACACAATATGCAGTGCCGGTGAGTGCACTTTGAGATGCACTGTCTTCTCTGCTGGGAGATATGGGGATTTCTAGATTGGGAAGAAGGAAGATTTTGGGATTATTTAAGTTAGGTTAGAGCCACGGCGAATTCTGTGGTTTTGAACTTAGGATTAAAAGTGCTATTAAGAAAATTAGATAGGGATTTAGGGATTGCGAAGGTGGGAGTCGTGATTGGGACTTATGGAATTCTTCGGTGGGAGTCGAGATTGGGATTTATAGAATCCTACGATAAGATTCGAGATTGGGACTTATGAAATCCTACGATGGGAGTAGAGACTGGGATTTAAGGAATCCTTATGTGGGAGTAGAGACTGGGATTTAAGGAATCCTTAATTTATGCCGAAGTTAGAAATGGGAAATGCATTAATAGACTGTCGATTGCAATGTGAGTACTAGTGTGTATTAATTTTCTAATAATTTATTGGGAGAGTAATATTTCGTAAAGCTAAATACTACAGATAATCTCAACTAACAAACAAGTCATCATTTGCAAGAAAAATTCATTTTGTAAGTTTACATTGCACTGACTATATGGCATGACATCATGATGACGTGATGACACTGTCAACGCAATGTTTATGCAAATTAGGCGCATCGTGTTTAGTGCATCGTGATAGTATCTTGCGGTGAAAAAATGCACACTCTGATAAGTTAATTTCATTTTGTCTTTTATTAATAGATTCTAGAAGTTTAACAGAATTAGCTATCAATACTTCTGTAAGTCTAGTCCTAGTTAAACAAATATCTACACTTGTTATGAGATATGCATATTCATGGATTTTTACTTAAAGTAGCAAGTTAAATAACTATTTTTTCGCATTTACGATTTCTATAAATATATCTTTTACGCATCCTTTCACTCTTCTCTTTCCCTTCCCTCCACTCCTAATCCTTCCACTCTTCCCCTTCCCCTCACTTGCTAATCCTTCCACTCTTCCCCCTCCCCTCACTTGCTAATCCTTCCACTCTTCCCCTTCCCCTCACTTGCTAATCCTTCCACTCTTCCCCCTCCCCTCACTTGCTAATCCTTCCACTCTTCCCCTTCCCCTCACTTGATAATCCTTCCACTCTTCCCCTTCCCCTCACTTGCTAATCCTTCCACTCTTCCCCTTCCCCTCACTTGCTAATCCTTCCACTCTTCCCCTTCCCCTCACTTGATAATCCTTCCACTCTTCCCCTTCCCCTCACTTGCTAATCCTTCCACTCTTCCCCTTCCCCTCACTTGCTAATCCTTCCACTCTTCCCCTTCTCCCCACTTGCTAATCCTTCCACTCTTCCCCTTCCCCTCACTTGATAATCCTTCCACTCTTCCCCCTCCCTTCACTTGCTAATCCTTCCACTCTTCCCCTTCCCCTCACTTGATAATCCTTCCACTCTTCCCCCTCCCCTCACTTGATAATCCTTCCACTCTTCCCCTTCCCCTCACTTGCTAATCCTTCCACTCTTCCCCTTCCCCTCACTTGCTAATCCTTCCACTCTTCCCCTTCCCCTCACTTGCTAATCCTTCCACTCTTCCCCCTCCCCTCACTTGCTAATCCTTCCACTCTTCCCCCTCCCTTCACTTGATAATCCTTCCACTCTTCCCCTTCCCCTCACTTGATAATCCTTCCACTCTTCCCCCTCCCCTCACTTACTAATCCTTCCACTCTTCCCCTTCCCCTCACTTGATAATCCTTCCACTCTTCCCCTTCCCCTCACTTGATAATCCTTCCACTCTTCCCCCTCCCCTCACTTGCTAATCCTTCCACTCTTCCCCTTCCCCTCACTTGCTAATCCTTCCACTCTCCCCATCCCCTCGCTTTCTTATTTACCTTCACTACCTTCATTTTCTAGTCATTCTACCCTTCTTATTCCTTAGTATCGCTTCCTAATTATTTTTACTCTACCTGCCATTCCTCATCCTCTCTCCCTACTAAATCCCTCAGCTGGAAGTACGCCGACTCGCTGAGTCCCGGCCCCGCGGTTGTCGACGCCTCTGCCGAGGAGAAGGCCGACCTGGTTGTCATGGGAACGCGTGGCCTTGGCACCATCAGGCGCACTATTCTCGGCTCAGTGAGCGAGTTCGTGATCTCGCACAGCCACCGGCCGGTCGTTGTTGTTCCGCCGCCGGCTAATTAACTGTTCTCATTATTTGTTAATCTGCTTCTGCAAGCAAATAATTGAACATTTAAGATTTCGGTGGCCATTTAAAATCATGAATTGTTTTAGCTAGAATAAAATAATAGTTGAGGTTAGATAATCACTACTAAGGGACCCTATTAGTGTGTTACATGTTTGTATTCATTGGTATTTTGTTCCATTATAAGAAATCGATTGACTCTTTTTGAAAGTTTTAATAATTTTTCTATTCCGCTTGTCGAAAATATTTCTATGCAAAAAATCGTGCATCCTGGTGAAATTATTTGATAATAAACTATATACACTTGCTATTTAGCTTAGCGTCATCATTCAATAAAATAAGATTATTCTGACCTCTATTTAAAACAATTTGTGTTTTTTGTTTATAACGACATTCAGTACATTCAGTTTTCTTTAAAATGTCGATAATTAAGGATAATTAGTTTTTTTAAATCCCCACTGGTCTTAGGACAGTTTGTAGCTACGCACTTCGGACTGAGAGGTTGGGACTCGATTCTAGTGTCCTGAAGGTCGGGGGTTCGATTGCCGACTTCACTGGAACCATTTGTGTCCTTTAGCACGACACACTTAACTCTGCATTGCTTCAGTTCACCCAGCTGTCAAATGGCCACCAGCATCAGCTGGGGTAGTTGAAGGTGGGTGTGGCGTCCCTCCGGTCCATGGACTGAACAGCCGTACGCAGCCTTGGCCCGATTGGGTCAGGTGTAATCAATTATAAGATTGTTTATTCTTGTTTTCAGCTCCACCGATCAATCGAAGCCCGGTCCGCATGTCTTATCCGGCCACACAGCCTCAGCCGCAGGATATTTGGCCGTCGGATTGTTCAGCCTACTGGCAATTGACCAATCAGACTGAGAGATGTCAGTTTGTTCTCAATTCCGAGGCATGCTTCTCAGAATCAGGCCTGATCGCCTACCTGTCTACTTTAGTCTGTCATGTGCCAGACTGGGCTAAGCCTTTGTACTTGGTCGCCTGCGGTATCTGGCTACTATTCTTATTTGGCGCTCTGGCAACTACGGCTGATAATTTCTTCTGTCCATCGCTGACCGTGATGTCGGCGAATCTCAGGATGAGCCACAATCTGGCCGGCGTCACCCTGCTAGCATTCGGCAACGGCGCGCCGGATATTTTCTCTTCACTAGCGGCCATCACTCAGTCTGGCCAGAATGGCGATGAATCTTTAGCATTCGGAGCACTACTTGGAGCTGGCGTGTTTGTCACCACTGTGGTGGCCGGCTCCGTGGCTGCAGCTCATCCTTTCAAGGTGAGAGTCGTTTAGAATCGGAGATTGATTTCTTGGAAACATAGAAACTACAATCTACTATATCAAGATAGCTTTGTGGGAAGCATTTCTTAGAAGGAATTATTTTTTGGATTTAATTTACCCTAAAAGATTAGGTAATTAGTTTTGTTATAACCAATCGATGTCGTTTATCGATTTTGCTCTAGAAGTGAAGTAATAATTAGTCTTTTAATTCGTGTAAACGACACTCGAATTCCCTCAGGCAATGGAAAGGCCGCTACTAAAAGACATGACATTTTACCTAGCCGCTCTCTGGCTAACATTTTTTTCTATCTATCGCGGCTTTATCAACCTCGCCGTAGCTATCGCCTTTCTCGGCCTCTACATTTTCTACGTCCTGGTGACACTGATTGCTAGATATATTCGCAAATATCATCGCCCACCTCGAAGCGATGTTGCGGCGGTTAATTCACCAGATGTTGGCGTGAACTACGGTTCCGCTCTTCTCTATGGTGAAACTTCGCCACTGCTTAATAATTCTTACGTTGCCGACGAGTTAATAAGCGCCAGGCTGGCTCCCGGCGAAAATATTAATGGCAGTGGCGTTTTCAGCAACGGCTTGTTGTACACTGTGCGATACGCCATTCACCACAAGGCCGATCGAAGGTGAGGGCCGCTCATTCCTCTGATCCTTCAGGGCCGCTCATTCCTCTGATCCTTCAGGGCCGCTCATTCCTCTGATCCTTCAGGGCCGCTCATTCCTCTGATCCTTCAGGGCCGCTCATTCCTCAGATCCTTCAGGGCCAGGGCCGCTCATTCCTCTGATCCTTCAGGGCCGCTCATTCCTCTGATCCTTCAGGGCCGCTCATTCCTCTGAATCTTCAGGGCCGCTCATTCCTCTGATCCTTCAGGGCCGCTCATTCCTCTGATCCTTCAGGGCCGCTCATTCCTCTGATCCTTCAGGGCCGCTCATTCCTCTGATCCTTCAGGGCCGCTCATTCCTCTGAATCTTCAGGGCCGCTCATTCCTCTGATCCTATAGGGCCGCTCATTCCTCTGATCCTTCAGGGCCGCTCATTCCTCTGATCCTTCAGGGCCGCTCATTCCTCTGATCCTTCAGGGCCGCTCATTCCTCTGATCCTTCAGGGCCGCTCATTCCTCTGATCCTTCAGGGCCGCTCATTCCTCTGATCCTTCAGGGCCGCTCTTTCCTCTGATCCTATAGGGCCGCTCTTTCCTCTGATCCTATAGGGCCGCTCTTTCCTCTGATCCTATAGGGCCGCTCATTCCTCTGATCCTTCAGGGCCGCTCATTCCTCTGATCCTTCAGGGCCGCTCATTCCTCTGATCCTTCAGGGCCGCTCTTTCCTCTGATCCTATAGGGCCGCTCATTCCTCTGATCCTTCAGGGCCGCTCATTCCTCTGATCCTTCAGGGCCGCTCTTTTCTTCTGATCCTATAGGGCCGCTCTTTCCTCTGATCCTATAGGGCCGCTCTTTCCTCTGATCCTATAGGGCCGCTCATTCCTCTGATCCTTCAGGGCCGCTCATTCCTCTGATCCTATAGGGCCGCTCTTTCCTCTGATCCTATAGGGCCGCTCATTCCTCTGATCCTTCAGGGCCGCTCTTTCCTCTGATCCTATAGGGCCGCTCTTTCCTCTGATCCTATAGGGCCGCTCATTCCTCTGATCCTTCAGGGCCGCTCTTTCCTCTGATCCTATAGGGCCGCTCATTCCTCTGATCCTATAGGGCCGCTCATTCCTCTGATCCTTCAGGGCCGCTTCTTCCTCTGATCCTATAGGGCCGCTCATTCCTCTGATCCTTCAGGGCCGCTTCTTCCTCTGATCCTATAGGGCCGCTCATTCCTCTGATCCTTCAGGGCCGCTCATTCCTCTGATCCTTCAGGGCCGCTTCTTCCTCTGATCCTATAGGGCCGCTCATTCCTCAGATCCTTCAGGGCCGCTCATTCCTCTGATCCTTCAGGGCCGCTCTTTCCTCTGATCCTATAGGGCCGCTCTTTCCTCTGATCCTATAGGGCCGCTCTTTCCTCTGATCCTATAGGGCCGCTCTTTCCTCTGATCCTTCAGGGCCGCTTCTTCCTCTGATCCTATAGGGCCGCTCATTCCTCTGATCCTTCAGGGCCGCTCATTCCTCTGATCCTTCAGGGCCGCTCTTTCCTCTGATCCTATAGGGCCGCTCATTCCTCTGATCCTTCAGGGCCGCTCATTCCTCTGATCCTATAGGGCCGCTCATTCCTCTGATCCTATAGGGCCGCTCATTCCTCTGATCCTTCAGGGCCGCTTCTTCCTCTGATCCTATAGGGCCGCTCATTCCTCTGATCCTTCAGGGCCGCTCATTCCTCTGATCCTTCAGGGCCGCTCTTTCCTCTGATCCTATAGGGCCGCTCATTCCTCTGATCCTTCAGGGCCGCTCATTCCTCTGATCCTATAGGGCCGCTCATTCCTCTGATCCTATAGGGCCGCTCATTCCTCTGATCCTTCAGGGCCGCTTCTTCCTCTGATCCTATAGGGCCGCTCATTCCTCTGATCCTTCAGGGCCGCTTCTTCCTCTGATCCTATAGGGCCGCTCTTTCCTCTGATCCTATAGGGCCGCTCTTTCCTCTGATCCTATAGGGCCGCTCTTTCCTCTGATCCTTCAGGGCCGCTCATTTCTCTGATCCTTCAGGGCCAGGGCCGCTCATTCCTCTGATCCTTCAGGGCCACTCTTTTTATCAGAATCTTCAGGTCAGCTCTTTCCTCTGATCCTTCAGGGCCACTCTTTCATCAGAATCTTCAGGGCAGCTCATTCCTCTGATCCTTCAGGGCCGCTCATTCCTCTGATCCTTCAGGGCCACTCTTTCATCTGAACTTTCAGGGCAGCTCTTTCCTCTGATCCTTCAGGGCCGCTCATTCCTCTGATCCTTCAGGGCCCGTCTTTCCCCTGACCTCACTTTTTAAAATACTGAAGTGTTGCTTTTTTTCTCCAGTACACAATATTTATTTGAATGCCATTTAATTCCAGATACGACCTGGACGACGACTCTGACGATGAGGTCGCAGTTGACCACAGCGAAGTCCGCCGCGCACAGTCGGGTCCTGGCGCCCTCTCTGCAGATGTAGCAGTGTCCAGATCATTGCAATCTGTCGACTTAAACACACCGCAGTCTATTTCGCCTTCAACAATCGTATCACCAGCATCCGGCAGTTCAATGCTGCTTCAACTATTGCACCGTCTGGCACCAATCGATGCGACAGTCTGGCGCGAGAGCAGTCTAGCTATTCGCCTACTGGAACTATTCAAAGCTCCATTCCTACTGCCGCTAACAATTGCCATTCCCATTGTTGACGATGAATTACCGATGCGCGGCTGGTGCAGATTATTGAACTGTCTGCAACTAATGATTGGACCGATTGTATGCCTGCTAGCTAGCAATCAGTATAGTGTGGCTGTGCCATATGGCTCCAGTGTGTTGCTGCTGTATATATGCGCTCCCGTTCTGGCTTTTGTGGCTCTGTTGGCTTTGTACTTTACACGCAGCGACCGACCGCCTGTGTGGCACGACTTTCTAGCCTGGTTGGCATTCGTTACAGCGGTTTGTGTTATCTATTTGATTGCTAATGAAGTGGTTGCTCTTCTGCAGGTGAGAATCTATTGTTTAATTATTTATTTGTTATTATTCAAGGTTAGTTATACCTGTACAGGCTTTACCCTTAATTGATCATGCGCTACATCAGATTGGTCATACTAATTACAGATAGCTCATAGCAGGCATAAATTGGTCAAGCCTGAAACATACTCTAGATCGGTCATAACTACTCTAGATCGGTCATTACTACTCTATATCGGTCATAACTACTCTAGATCGGTCATAGCTACTCTATATCGGTCATAGCTACTATAGATCGGTCATAACTACTATAGATCGGTCATAGCTACTCTATATCGGTCATAGCTACTATAGATCGGTCATATCTACTATAGATCGGTCATAACTACTATAGATCGGTCATAGCTACTATAGATCGGTCATAACTACTATAGATCGGTCATAACTACTATAGATCGGTCATAACTACTATAGATCGGTCATAACTACTCTAGATCGGTCATAGCTACTCTATATCGGTCATAGCTACTATAGATCGGTCATAACTACTATAGATCGGTCATAACTACTATAGATCGGTCATAACTACTCTAGATCGGTCATAGCTACTCTATATCGGTCATAGCTACTATAGATCGGTCATAACTACTATAGATCGGTCATAACTACTATAGATCGGTCATAACTACTCTAGATCGGTCATAGCTACTCTATATCGGTCATAGCTACTATAGATCGGTCATAACTACTATAGATCGGTCATAACTACTTTAGATCGGTCATAACTACTTTAGATCGGTCATACCTACTCTAGATCGGTCATAGCTACTTTAGATCGGTCATAGCTACTCTAGATCGGTCATAACTACTCTAGATCGGTCATAACTACTCTAGATCGGTCATAATTACTCAAGATCAGTCATAACTACTTTAGATCGGTCATATCTACTATAGATCGGTCATAACTACTATAGATCGGTCATATCTACTATAGATCGGTCATAGCTACTTTAGATCGGTCATAACTACTTTAGATCGGTCATATCTACTATATATCGGTCATATCTACTATAGATCGGTCATACCTACTCTAGATCGGTCATAACTACTTTAGATCGGTCATAGCTACTATAGATCGGTCATATCTACTATTGATCGGTCACAACTACTTTAGATCGGTCATAGCTACTATAGATCGGTCATAGCTACTCTAGATTGGTCATAACTACTATAGATCGGTCATAGCTACTTTAGATCGGTCATAGCTACTTTAGATCGGTCATAACTACTTTAGATCGGTCATAGCTACTATAGATCGGTCATAGCTACTCTAGATTGGTCATAGCTACTCTAGATTGGTCATGGCTACTATAGATCGGTCATACATACTCTAGATCGGTCAAAACTACTCTAGATTGGTCATAACTACTATAGATTGGTCATAGCTACTTTAGGTCGGTCATACATACTCTAGATCGGTCAAAACTCACTCTATATCTGTCATAGCTATTCTATAATACTCATATCTACTCTAGATTTCTTATACCAATCATTTTTGTGATTCCCATTCCTAAGTCTGTCAAAATAATCCCAAAATTCCCCACCCATCCCAGGCCTTCGGTGTACTCTTAAACGTATCCAAAGCCATCCTGGGCCTCACCCTACTGGCCTGGGGCAACAGTATCGGCGATATGATTAGCAATGTAGCCTTAGCTCGCCGTGGCTACCCGCGCATGGCCATCTCAGCCTGTTTCGGAGGCCCAATGTTCAACCTCTTGTGCGGCGTGGGCCTGTCATTCACTTGGCTCATTGTTAAACAAAACAGTCGTCCTATAAAACTGCTTGAAGGTCAGCACGATTATGTCCTATTGGGCAGTCTAGCAGTGAGCCTTTTATTCTCTCTGGTGTATTGTGTAGCTAGACGATTTCAACTGGGCCGACTGTACGCTAGCGCGGTCTTCGCAGTATACGCGGCTTTCCTGACGATGGCTCTGCTAGTAGAACTGCGGGTTGTTCGACTGGACAGATAAAATTTCTGTGAAATTATTTATTATCTTTCATTTCATTCCTTGTCAAGGAATTTTGCGTATTATTTGCTACTTACTACTCGCTCTACTATTTTGTTAGTAGTAGACCGGAGCTGCTGATGCCATTATACGTTCGCATAATCAACACTATTGATTTTATAAGTAGACTATAAAACTGCATACAGACCTTTCTTGTTCGAGTCGGGCTTGTAAAATATTAGTTAGATCAGACTTGTACAGGTGTGAATGGGTCAGACTTGTACAGGTGTGAATGGGTCAGACTTGCACAGGTGTGAATGGGTCAGACTTGTACAGGTGTGAATGGGTCAGACTTGTACAGGTGTGAATGGGTCAGACTTGCACAGGTGTGAATGGGTCAGACTTGCACAGGTGTGAATGGGTCAGACTTGTACAGGTGTGAATGGGTCAGACTTGTACAGGTGTGAATGGGTCAGACTTGCACAGGTGTGAATGGGTCAGACTTGTACAGGTGTGAATGGGTCAGACTTGTACAGGTGTGAATGGGTCAGACTTGTACAGGTGTGAATGGGTCAGACTTGCACAGGTGTGAATGGGTCAGACTTGTACAGGTGTGAATGGGTTAGACTTGTACAGGTGTGAATGGGTCAGACTTGTGCAGGTGTGAATGGGTCAGACTTGTACAGGTGTGAATGGGTCAGACTTGTGCAGGTGTAAATGGGTCAGACTTGTACAGGTGTGAATGGGTCAGACTTGTGCAGGTGTGAATGGGTCAGACTTGTACAGGTGTGAATGGGTCAGACTTGTACAAGTGTGTGTTTGATAGTACAAGTAGTATTAGTTCAATGAAAGTAGAAATTTTTGGCATAAGTATTTTTTGCTTTCAATGGTAAGAAATAATTTTCTTCTAATATTAATTTTTGCGTTAAATAAATCTGGCTTAGGTCGATTCATCAATGTAGGAACTGAGAAATGCGACTGTTTGTAGTCGATAGCCGAAAAGTCACAAGAGCGATTTCAATGCGATTCAGTATATTTTATAACAGCCGAGTTGTGCTGGGGTGGCGGCTAAAGCCGCACCCCGTACATCAGTTAACGTGCGTGCCAAGGGGGGTAGAAAGGTGGCAGAGAGAAAGACGCAGAACGCCGCCAACCCCACGCACGCGTGACGGCTGGCGCCGCCTACACTTCTCCCCCCCAAAGGAATAAAACGAAATTGAAAAAACTAAACTTTGAACATGAGATTAACAGTTCAGATGATAGAAACTTAATGGATCTTTAGAGCGCAATTCCTTAGTTACTTGTACCGCTTAGGCTTGTCACGGGCAGCTCTAGGATGGCGTCTCAGTGCCACGGCATCATTTTCCTGACCAGTATCCTGGCCGACAGGCGGAGGCGGGCCGGCAGGCGAAGGCGGGCCGGCAGGCGGGCTGGCAGGCGGGCCGGCAGGCGGGCCGGCAGGCGGGCCGGCAGGCGGGCCGGCAGGCGGGCCGGCAGGCGGGCCGGCAGGCGGGCCGGCAGGCGGGCCGGCAGGCGGGCCGGCAGGCGGGCCGGCAGGCGGGCCGGCAGGCGGGCCGGCAGGCGGGCCGGCAGGCGGGCCGGCAGGCGGGCCGGCAGGCGGGCCGGCAGGCGGGCCGGCAGGTGGAAACATTGGTCGGAGCTGAGTCACGTGTCGCATGCAGGACTGTTGGCCTCGTCGTAGGATGCAGGTGTCGCCTCGAACCTCTTCTACCGTCCACGGCTGGGTCTCGAATGGCAGCTGAGTTTTGATGCGTGCCTGCTGCTTTCGGAGAACCATTGTGCCGGGAACTACTCTGTGCTCCTTGGCGGTGTTGCGCTTGTCAAAGGCTCGCTTCATTTCGCGCGTGTACTGCCGACTCCAGTCCCTCACGGCTTGATGGTCGAATCCAGTCACAGTTGGCTGCCGACTAGCCGGGATTCCGTCGTTGATCGCCCTGCCCATGAGTAGCTCGGCCGGGGTGCGTCCTGTGGCTCTGTGTGGCGTGGTGCGGAATGCCAGTAGCCAGTCGTCTAGAGCCTCTCTCCAGTTCCGGCCCTCAGCAATCGCCGTCTTGATCACCTTGCCGATGCTGCGGTTGACACGTTCGGTGGCTCCGTTGGACTCCGGGTGCAGTGGACAGATAAGCCGGTGATGAACTCCATATTCGATGAGGAAGTTACGAAATTCAGCGGAGTTGAAGGGCGGTCCGTTGTCGGTAATGACCTCCGCGGGAATTCCGTGGCGACTGAAGAGCCGTCTCAGGTGCGGTGTCACGCTGCCGGCCGTGGTTGAATGCATTACGTCGACTTCTGGGTACTTGGAGTACAAGTCGGTGGTGACGAGCAGCATGTGACCTTGCACCGGACCGTAGAAGTCCATGCCGAGCAGCTGCCAAGGCCCGTCGGGCATTTCCGTCGGCTTTAGAGGCGTCTGGTGCACGTGCGTTGCCGCTGCCTGACAGTAGATGCAGCACTTGACAAAGACTTCGCAGTCGCTGTACATTTTTGGCCACCAGACCTTGGTTTGCAGGCGCTTTAGAGTCCTGTCCGCCCCGAGGTGTCCGGTGTGAGCCAGCTGCAGGATCGGCCTCCGCAGTGCCTCGGGGATGACGATGAGATCTCCACGAAGCAGGACGCCGTCGTTTTCGGTTAGTTCGCTGCTGATGGACTTGAATGAGCGTTGCACCGGGCTGAGAGTGTTCCAGTTGCCGGTTCTGATCGCGCCGAGTGCGGCCTGCATTTCCGCATCAGTTCTTGCAGCCTCTCTGATCTGTCGGATTGTGAAGCCCTTTGGCACGGCACCAGTTGACACAGCGTTGACGTGGGCTTCATCGAGGACCTCGCCGATGTTTGGCCTCGACTCTGGCAGCGGCTGGCGGCTGAGCAGATCGGCTGGATTTGCTGGTCCCGGCCTGTACAACAGAGTAAAGCGGAGGTGCTGGATGCGGAGGGCCATTCGCTCGATCCGCGGCGGCGGGCGGGACCCCGGCTTGAACAGTGGAACTAGGGGCCGGTGGTCCGTCACAACGGTGAAGTTCGGGTCGCCTGCCAGGTAATGTTCGAATTTCAGGCAGGCGAACTTGATGGCCAGCGCCTCCCGCTCGATCTGCGCATACCGCTGCTCCACCGGCGACAGAGCTCTGCTGGCATAGGCCACGGGACGGCTGCTGCCGTCTGGCTGCTTCTGGGTGAGAATGGCGCCGAGTCCGATCGGAGATGCGTCCACCAGGAGCTCCGTGTGCCGCTTGCGATCGAAGAATGCTAGCGTGTCGGCGTTGGCAATTGCACTTTTGATGCTGTTGAATGCCTTGGTGTGGCTGGCGGTCCAATCCCACGGCTGGCCCTTTTTAGTCAGTTGGCGCAGCGGGGCCGACACGTCAGCGTATCCAGAAATAAACTTCGCCAGAAAGTTTGCTGTGCCAAGGAATGACCGTATTTCTGAGACATTGGCGGGCTGCCGGAAGTCCTGCATTGCTCGGATCTTCTCGGCAGCTGGTTGGATGCCCTTGGCTGACAGATGCATTCCGAGGAAGTCGACTGCTGGCTTGGCGAACTTGCACTTGTCTTTGTTCAACGTGATGCCAAACTCGCCGAGGCGTTGAAGACATACACTCAGTCTTTCATGATGTTGTTTGATATCTGCGGCGTACACGATGACATCGTCGTGGACCCACCTGACGCCGTCGATGCCGCTGAGGATGCCTAGCATAACCCGTTGAAGGATTTCTGAGGCGTTGGTAAATCCCATGCTCAGCCGCTTCAGTCGCATCAGTCCGAGCGGCGTGCTGAATGTGAACAGATGTCGGCTGTCTTCGTGCACGGGGATCTGATAGAAAGCTTTCCGGATGTCCAGCTCGCTGAAAAGCTTGGCTCCAGACATCTCCTCGGTGACTTCGTCCAGTGTCGGGATCTGCTGCTTTTCCGGAACAACGAAGGCGTTCAGGTCGCGAAGGTCTTGGCAGATCCTGACGCCGCCGTCCGCCTTGGGCACTACGACCATGCGTGCCACCCAGGCGCTGGGTCCCTTGACTGCTTCGATGATGTCCTGTCGCTCCAATTCCTTCAGCTCGTCCATCACGGTTGCTCTTAGATGCGCCGCTACCCGGGAAGGCGCGTGGCAGACTGGAACGGCGTCGCCTGACAGCTGCACTTTCACCTGGACGCCCTTGATGCATCCGATGCCTTCGAAGACTTCTCTGTGACGGTGCAGGATGTCTTGCAGTTGCGGTGACAGGCTCGCTGTGCTGTTTGAGTGCACGGCTTCCGTCCCGCTCGAATCGGGGCGCTGGATTTTGAGCACTCCGAGTCTGAATGCGGGCTCGCGACCGAGAATCGTCAGGCCGTCACCATCCATGATGTAGAACGGAATGACAGTGCTGGCTGATCCAACGTGGACTTGTAAGTCGGAGACACCAAGGATCTTCAGCGGTGAAGCGCAACCGTAGGCTCGCACCTCGGATTTTGGAGCTCGCAGATGCGGCCGGCTGAGCGTCTTGAAGGTGCATTTGCTCATAATGCTGCAGCTAGCTCCGCTGTCAATCATCATCGAGAGCTGCTGATCTCCCACTTGGACTTTCAGCGAGACGTCGGGCGGATAGATGCCTTCCCTGTGTAGTGTGAACACGTCTTGGCTGGAGGTGTCTCCAGGAGCTGTACTGTATGCGTTGGCGTGAATCTGCTGTTGGACTCTGTTGCTGCTTAACCGCGGCTGGCGGCAGGCCTTTGCTAGGTGGTTTGGCTTGCCACAGTTGTGGCAGATTTTGTCCTTGGCTGCGTCACAGGAAGCGTGGCCGCGCTCGCCGCAGCGGTAGCAGGTCTGTGACTGGCTCTGCCTGGCCTCGCTGTGTGGTCTGCGTTTGTCTGACGCTGTTTGGCTTCTATTGGCCACGCTGGCCACCTGCGACTCGGTGGTCTTCTCCATCTCAGCAGCCTGTTCTTCCGCAGCTTCGAATGCTCTGGCCTTCCGCAGCGCGTCTTCCAGTGAGATGTTTGCTTCCTGGAGCAGCCGTCTGCGCAGCTTGTCGGAGGTGCATGTAGCAACAAGTTGGTCTCGGATGAGGGAGTCGCGTAAGTCGCCGAATTCACATGGTTCAGCAGCCGTCCGCAGTCTGCTGTACCAAGCTTCGATTTTCTCACCAGATTGTTGAACACACAGACGGAACTGGTATCGAGCGTAAACGATGTTCTTTCTATCGTCGAAGTGTTGCTTCAGCCCCTTGAGGATTGTCTGCAGTGTGTGCTCCTGCTCCTGGCCGTCGGCGTCAGACCTGGGCTTTGGTAGTTCCCGAATGATGTCCGAGACTTCCTTTCCGGCCGTGTAGCAGAGCAGCTTGCATTTTTGGTTTTCATTGGCAATTCCGGATGCCTCAATAAAGTCTGCGAATCGCGCTGACCATTCGTTCCAACGTTTGCCTGCGTTGTGCGGGTCGTGAGTAATGAGAAATGGCTCGGGTGGAGGTAGAGAAACGTAGCTTGTGGCCATGCCCCGCGTTGGCTGCGATGGCTTGCGATGCCACTGTAGGAACTGAGAAATGCGACTGTTTGTAGTCGATAGCCGAAAAGTCACAAGAGCGATTTCAATGCGATTCAGTATATTTTACTAGCAAGTTTTGCCCCCCTTCGGGGAGCAGAAATACTTTTAATTCGTCTAGTATATACTTTTTAGCAGCTGAATTTACAGCTTTTTAAAGCTACAATGAACCCCCAGTTGACAATGATCCCCCAGTTAATGATGATCCCCTAGTTGACGATGATCCCCCAGTTGACAATGATCCCCCAGTTGACAATGATCCCCCAGTTGACAATGAACCCCCAGTTGACAATGAACCCCCAGTTGACAATGATCCCCCAGTTGACAATGATCCCCCAGTTGAAAATGATCCCACAGTTGACAATGATCCCCCAGTTGACAAAGATCCCCCAGTTCACAATGAACCCCCAGTTCACAATGTACCCCCAGTTGACAATGAACCCCCAGTTGACAATGAACCCCAGTTGACAATGATCCCCCAGTTGACAATGATCCCCCAGTTGACAATGATCCCACAGTTGACAATGATCCCCCAGTTGACAAAAATCCCCCAGTTCACAATGAACCCCCAGTTGACAATGATCCCCCAGTTGACAATGATCCCCCAGTTGACAATGATCCCCCAGTTGACAATGATCCCCCAGTTGACAATGAACCCCCAGTTGACAACGATCCCCCAGTTGACAATGATCCCCCAGTTGACAATGATCCCACAGTTGACAAAGATCCCCCAGTTCACAATGATCCCCCAGTTGATGATGATCCCCCAGTTGATGATGATCCCCAGTTGATGATGATCACCCAGTTGACAATGATCCCCCAGTTGACAATGATCCCCCAGTTGACAATGATCCCCCAGTTGACAATGAACCCCCAGTTGACAACGATCCCCCAGTTGACAATGATCCCCCAGTTGACAATGATCCCACAGTTGACAAAGATCCCCCAGTTCACAATGATCCCCCAGTTGATGATGATCCCCCAGTTGATGATGATCCCCAGTTGATGATGATCACCCAGTTGACAATGATCCCCAAGTTGACCATGATCCCCCATTTGATGATGATTCCCCAGTTGACAATTATCCCCCAGTTGACAATGATCCCCCAGTTGACAATTATCCCCCCAGTTTACCAAGATCCTCCAGTTGATGATTATCCCCCAGTTTACCTTGATCCCCATTTTGAGGATGACTCCACAGTTGACGTTGTTTTTCAAACACTGGGTTAGCCAAGATTCAAACTCAGGTTTCGCCATGTTTTAAACCCTGCTGGGCTATGATTCAAACTCTCGTTTTACCATGATTCAGACTCTGGTTGACTATGATTCAAACCGTGGTTTGGCCATGATTCAAACTCTGGTTTAGCCATGATTCAAACGCTGTTTTTGCAATGATTCAAACTCTGGTTTAGCCATGATTCAGACTCTAGTTTAGCCATGATTCAAACTCTGGTTTAGCCATGATTCAAACTCTGGTTAGCTATGATTCAAACTCTGGATTCACCTTGATTTAAATTTAGCCATGATTCAAACGTTGGTTTAGCCATGATTCAAACCTTGGTTTAGCCATGATTCAAACTCTGGTTTAGCCATGATTTTAACTTTAGTTTAGCCATGATTCAGACGCTGTGATGATTCAAAGTCTGCTTTAGCCATGATTCAAACTCTGTTTTAGCCATGATTTAAACTCTGGTGTAGCCATGATTCAGACGCTGGTTTAGCCATGATTTAAACTCTGGTGTAGCCATGATTCAGACGCTGGTTTAGCCATGATTCAAACTCTGGTTAGCTATGATTCAAACTCTGGTTTCGCCTTGATTCAAACTCTGGTTTTGCCATGATTCAAACTCTGGTTTAGCCATGATTCAAACTCTGGTTTAGCCATGATTCAAACTCTGGTTAGCTATGATTTAAACTCTGGATTCGCCTTGATTTAAATTTAGCCATGATTCAGACTCTGGGTTAGCCATGATTCAAACGTTGGTTTAGCCATGATTCAAACCTTGGTTTAGCAATGATTTTGAATCATCCTTCAAACTCTGGGTTAGCCATGATTCAAACGCTGGTTTAGCCATGATTCCAACTCTGGTTTAGCCATGATTTAAGCTCTGGTTTAGCCATGATTCAAGCTCTGGTTTAGCCATGATTCTAACGCTGGTTTAGCCATGATTCTAACGCTGGTTTAGCCATGATTCAAACTCTGGTTTAGCCATGATTTAAGCTCTGGTTTAGCCATGATTCAAGCTCTGGTTTAGCCATGATTCAAACTCTGGTTTAGCCATGATTCAAACTCTGGTTTAGCCATGATTCTAACGCTGGTTTAGCCATGATTGAAACTCTGGTTAGCCATGATTCAAACTCTGGTTTAGCCATGATTCAGACTCCGGTTGACTATGATTTAGACTCCGGTTGACTATGATTCAAACTCTGGTTTAGCCATGATTCAAGCTCTGGTTTAGCCATGATTCAAACTCTGGTTTAGCCATGATTTAAACTCTGGTTTAGCCATGATTCATACTCTGGTTTAGCCATGATTTAAGCTCTGGTTTAGCCATGATTCAAGCTCTGGTTTAGCCATGATTCAAGCTCTGGTTTAGCCATGATTCAAACTCTAGTTTAGCCATGATTCAAACTCTGGTTTAGCCATGATTCAAACTCTGGTTTAGCCATGATTCAAACTCTGGTTTAGCCATGATTCTAACGCTGGTTTAGCCATGATTCTAACGCTGGTTTAGCCATGATTCAAACTCTGGTTTAGCCATGATTCAAGCTCTGGTTTAGCCATGATTCAAGCTCTGGTTTAGCCATGATTCAAACTCTGGTTTAGCCATGATTCAAACTCTGGTTAGCTATGATTCAAACTCTGGTTTAGCAATGATTCAAACTCTGGTTTAGCCATGATTCAGATTCTGGTTTAACCATGATTCAAACTCTGGTTTGCCATGATTCAAGCTCTGGTTTAGCCATGATTCAAACTCTAGTTTAGCCATGATTTAAACTCTGGTTTAGCCATGATTCAAACGCTGGTTTTGCCATGATTCAAACTCTGGTTTTGCCATGATTCAAACTCTGGTTTAGCCATGATTCAAACTCTGGTTTAGCCATGATCCAAACTCTGGTTTAGCCATGATTCAGACTGTGGTTTAGCCATGATTCAAACTCTGGTTTAGCCATGATTCAAACTCTGGTTTAGCCATGATTCAAACTCTGGTTTAGCCATGATTCAAACTCTGGTTTAGCCACGATTCAAACTCTGGTTTAGCCATGATTCAAACTCTTGTTTAGCCATGATTCAAACTCTGCATTAGCCATGATTCAAACTCTGGTTTAGCCATGATTCAAACTCCGGTTTAGCCATGATTCAAGCTCTGGTTTAGCTTGAACTCTGGCTGGCTATGATTCAAGCCATAGTTTAGCCATGATTCAAACTCTGGTTTAGCCATGATTCAAACTCCGGTTTAGCCATGATTCAAGCTCTGGTTTAGCTTGAACTCTGGCTGGCTATGATTCAAGCCATAGTTTAGCCATGATTCAAACGCTGGTTTAGCCATGATTCAAACTCTTGTTTAGCCATGATTCAAACTCTGCATTAGCCATGATTCAAACTCTGGTTTTGCCATGATTCAAACTCTGGTTTAGCCATGATTCAAACTCTGGTTTAGCCATGATCCAAACTCTGGTTTAGCCATGATTCAGACTGTGGTTTAGCCATGATTCAAACTCTGGTTTAGCCATGATTCAAACTCTGGTTTAGCCATGATCCAAACTCTGGTTTAGCCATGATTCAGACTGTGGTTTAGCCATGATTCAAACTCTGGTTTAGCCATGATTCAAACTCTGGTTTAGCCATGATCCAAACTCTGGTTTAGCCATGATTCAGACTGTGGTTTAGCCATGATTCAAACTCTGGTTTAGCCATGATTCAAACTCTGGTTTAGCCATGATTCAAACTCTGGTTTAGCCATGATTCAAACTCTGGTTTAGCCATGATTCAAACTCTGATTTAGCCATGATTCAAACTCTGGTTTAGCCACGATTCAAACTCTGGTTTAGCCATGATTCAAACTCTTGTTTAGCCATGATTCAAACTCTGCATTAGCCATGATTCAAACTCTGGTTTAGCCATGATTCAAACTCCGGTTTAGCCATGATTCAAGCTCTGGTTTAGCTTGAACTCTGGCTGGCTATGATTCAAGCCATAGTTTAGCCATGATTCAAACTCTGGTTTAGCCATGATTCAAACTCCGGTTTAGCCATGATTCAAGCTCTGGTTTAGCTTGAACTCTGGCTGGCTATGATTCAAGCCATAGTTTAGCCATGATTCAAACGCTGGTTTAGCCATGATTCAAACTCTTGTTTAGCCATGATTCAAACTCTGCATTAGCCATGATTCAAACTCTGGTTTAGCCATGATTCAAGCTCTGGTTTAGCCATGATTCAAACGCTGGGTTAGCCATGATTCAAACTCTGGTTTAGCCATGATTCAAACTCTGGTTTAGCCATGATTCAAACTCTGCTTTTGCCATGATTTAAACTCTGGTTTGCTTTGAAAGATGATATTTTATTTACGAAATGAAAAAAATAAATTTAAATAATCTTCAGTCACTACTGGCTGAAAATTAGTCTAAATTATTTGACGCAGTGCAGAATCGAACCCTAGCCTAGCCTAAACTATTCCTAGTGCCTACACATCGGCTATCGGCTATTCCGACTGTTGGTTAGTGGGTGCAAAAATCAGCCTTATAAAATGAATTCTTAAAGTTCTGGCTTTGTACAATGAAGTAAGAAAATAGAGTACACTCAGTCTCGCGGTTTGTTGTGTACATTTATTTCCAATTTGTCTCCAGAGTGCAGGCTTTTAACTCAGTCAGCTAGTGGGTGTTGTGCAAGTTGATGATGCAATTCTAACTCAGTGGCAGTCAGTGAATGAAATTCTCAATAGGCCAAGATAGTTTGACCTTTGAAATGGTCAAAAAACATGTTTTTCGAATATTTAATCCCCTTAGCAATAAAGTTAAGCTTAATAAAAATACGTGTATAATTGTCCCCATATTTAGCATCTTTTGGTGAAGAAATAGTGAAAATCGGTTGAGCCGTTCGGGAGAAAATCAATTACAACCAACCAAGCAAGCATTTCATTTTTAGTATAGTAGATATAACAGCCGAGTTGTGCTGGGGTGGCGGCTAAAGCCGCACCCCGTACATCAGTTAACGTGCGTGCCAAGGGGGGTAGAAAGGTGGCAGAGAGAAAGACGCAGAACGCCGCCAACCCCACGCACGCGTGACGGCTGGCGCCGCCTACAATCAATAATCCTGATTAAAGTGCATGTTGTCCTTGCTGAAATGAGTTTCTTAATTTCAGTCTTGGTAATATGCTGAAGATATTTTTTAGTAACTATGTACTAATAGAATTGATTTCAGAACGTTATCCGAGTATAGTGCTATAAACTACAGATTCGGATATTTCATGCCATTGCAATTCATATGTATCTGTCTTTCTTATTTAAATTTTTACATTAAATAAATTTCGCTTCGTGTTGAAACTTTATATTTTCAGAACACTTTTTCAAATCTCATCCGCTATCTCTTGTCTTAATTCCTTGTCGAAAAGTGATTCGATTATTAGAAATAGTGAGACTGAGTGATAGTGGAGGGTGAGGGCGAAATTCAGTGTTGGGCTAGGGCGAAACGGGCTGTTAAGTGAGGGCGACACAGAGTGTTAGGCGAGGGCGAAACAGAGTGTTGTGTGAGGGCGAAATACGAGCGTAGAGCGTTGGCGAGGGCGAAACACGGTGGAGGGCGAAGGCAAAACTCCAGTGTAGGGCGAGGGCGAAACACAGTGGATGGCGATGGCGAAAAACAGTGGATGGCGAGGGCGAAACACAGTGGAGGGCGAGGGCGAAAAACAGTGGATGGCGAGGGCGAAACACAGTGGAGGGCGAGGGCGAAAAACATTGGATGGCGAGGGCGAAACATAGTGGCGGGCGAGGGCGAAATTGAGTGTTGGGCAAGGGCGAAATTGAGTGTTGGGCAAGGGCGAAATTGAGTGTTGGGCAAGGGCGAAATTGAGTGTTGGGCAAGGGCGAAATTGAGTGTTGGGCAAGGGCGAAACAGAGTGTTTGACGAGGGCGAAACAGAGTGTTAGACGAGGGCGAAACAGAGTGTTTGCGAACCACAGTGAAGGGCGAGGGCGAAACATAGTGGCGGGCGAGGGCGAAATTGAGTGTTGGGCAAGGGCGAAATTGAGTGTTGGGCAAGGGCGAAATTGAGTGTTGGGCAAGGGCGAAACAGAGTGTTTGACGAGGGCGAAACAGAGTGTTAGACGAGGGCGAAACAGAGTGTTTGCGAACCACAGTGAAGGGCGAGGGCGAAACATAGTGGCGGGCGAGGGCGAAACACAGTAGAGGGCGAGGGCGAAACACAGTGAAGGGCGAGGGCGAAACACAGTGGAGGGCGAGGGCGAAACACAGTGGAGGGCGAGGGCGAAACACAGTGGAGGGCGTGGGCGAAACAAAAAATTCGAGAGAGAAAATAAATGAGATTGTTTTCAACTAGAAGTACATAATCATTTCCCTGTCGATTGATATCAATTCAAGCTTGACGGATTGATAATCAGCAGCCAGTATTGTCGGCATGCTGTTTTCTAGGCCGGACTTCAACGCCGCTTTGACACGTCTGCGTGACCGTCTAGCCGGCCGGCTGTCTTGGCCGATGCTTCGTCTGGCAAATGTCGGTACGGAGGCCGGCACGCCGGTGATGGAGCTGCAGGCCAGCCTACTGGTTGCCGGAGCTGCGGCTACTGCTAATGGCCTGGATGACATTGTGCAGGTTATAACTGTCTGTAGGACTGTCTGGTAGACTAATGCAGTAGATAGTTGACTGTGCCTGGTAGACTGTGTGAGTAAATAGTTGACTGTGCCTGGTAGACTGTGTGAGTAAATAGTTGACTGGGCCTGGTAGACTTTGTGAGTAAATAGTTGACTGTGCCTGGTAGACTGTGTGAGTAAATAGTTGACTGTGCCTGGTAGACTGTGTGAGTAAATAGTTGACTGTGCCTGGTAGACTGTGAGTAAATAGTTGACTGTGCCTGGTAGACTGTGTGAGTAAATAGTTGACTGGGCCTGGTAGACTGTGAGTAAATAGTTGACTGTGCCTGGTAGACTGTGTGAGTAAATAGTTGACTGTGCCTGGTAGACTGTGTGAGTAAATAGTTGACTGTGCCTGGTAGACTGTGTGAGTAGAGCCCAGTGTCATGTAGGCTAGGCGAGTAGATAGTTGACTGTGCCTGGTAGACTGAATGAGTATATAGTTTTGACTGTGTCTGGTAGACTGAATGAGTATATAGTTTTGACTGTGTCTGGTAGACTGAATGAGTATATAGTTTTGACTGTGTCTGGTGGACTGAATGAGTAGATAGTTTTGACTGTGTCTGGTAGACTGAATGAGTAGATAGTTGACTGTCTGATGGACTGAATGAGTAGATAGTTGACTGTCTGATGGACTGAATGAGTAGATAGTTGACTGTCTGATGGACTGAATGAGTAGATAGTTGACTGTCTGATGGACTGAATGAGTAGATAGTTGACTGTCTGATGGACTGAATGAGTAGATAGTTTTGACTGTGTCTGGTAGACTGAATGAGTAGATAGTTGACTGTCTGATGGACTGAATGAGTAGATAGTTGACTGTCTGATGGACTGAATGAGTAGATAGTTGACTGTCTGATGGACTGAATGAGTAGATAGTTGACTGTCTGATGGACTGAATGAGTAGATAGTTGACTGTCTGATGGACTGAATGAGTAGATAGTTGACTGTCTGATGGACTGAATGAGTAGATAGTTGACTGTCTGATGGACTGAATGAGTAGATAGTTGACTGTCTGATGGACTGAATGAGTAGATAGTTGACTGTCTGATGGACTGAATGGGGTAGAATTGGGTAGAGGAGAATTGAGTAGATAGTTGACTGTCTGATGGACTGAATGAGTAGATAGTTGACTGTCTGATGGACTGAATGGGGTAGAATTGGGTAGAGGAGAATTGAGTAGATAGTTGACTGTTTGATGGACTGAATGAGTAGATAGTTGTCGCACTGTTTCCAATGGAGCGCATGTTCGTATTACTCAGGTGTACCTACACATCGGCTACAACTGCGCCCACGCCTGTCCCGTGCTGTACTTCAGCCTCAGCCTGTCGGACGGCGTTCCACTGACCTCGTCGGCTGCCGCATCCTTCGTCCGCAGCCGCATTGAGAATTCCTCAGCTGGAGACGATACAGCGGCGGCTAGTCTGGACCTGTCCAACGTCCTGTCCCAGGTGCCTCATCCCCAGCTGGGTCATCCAGTGTACACCCTGCACCCGTGCCGCACCGCCGAGTTGATTGACAACCTCACCTCCGCCGCTGCTGATGCCATGCCAGACGATCTGGCTGTGCTTAGCTGGCTGACTGTCTATGGCCGTGCGGTTGGCATCGACATTCCACCAGAGTGCTTCTTGTAGGCTTGAGAATTGGGTAGCTATGAGATTGAGAATCGGGTAGCTATGAGATTGAGAATTGGGTAGCTATGAGATTGAGAATCGGGTAGCTATGAGATTGAGAATTGGGTAGCTATGAGATTGAGAATCGGGTAGCTATGAGATTGAGAATTGGGTAGCTATGAGATTGAGAATTGGGTAGCTATGAGATTGAGAATTGGGTAGCTATGAGATTGAGAATTGGGTAGCTATGAGATTGAGAATCGGGTAGCTATGAGATTGGGAATTGGGTAACTATGAGATGGAGAATCGGGTAGCTATGAGATTGGGAATTGGGTAACTATGAGATTGAGAATTGGGTAGCTATGAGATTGAGAATCGGTAGCTATGAGATTGAGAATCGGGTAGCTATGAGATTGGGAATTGGGTAGCTATGAGATTGGGAATTGGGTACCTATGAGATGGAGAATCGGGTAGCTATGAGATTGAGAATTGGGTAGCTATGAGATTGGGAATTGGGTAGCTATGAGATGGAGAATCGGGTAGCTATGAGATTGAGAATTGGGTAGCTATGAGATTGGGAATTGGGTAACTATGAGATGGAGAATCGGGTAGCTATGAGATTGAGAATTGGGTAGCTATGAGATTGAGAATTGGGTAACTATGAGATGGAGAATCGGGTAGCTATGAGATTGAGAATCGGGTAGCTATGAGATTGGGAATTGGGTAACTATGAGATGGAGAATCGGGTAGCTATGAGATTGAGAATTGGGTAGCTATGAGATTGGGAATTGGGTAACTATGAGATGGAGAATCGGGTAGCTATGAGATTGAGAATTGGGTAGCTATGAGATTGAGAATTGGGTAGCTATGAGATTGAGAATTGGGTAGCTATGAGATTGAGAATTGGGTAGCTATGAGATTGGGAATTGGGTAACTATGAGATGGAGAATCGGGTAGCTATGAGATTGAGAATTGGGTAGCTATGAGATTGAGAATCGGGTAACTATGAGATTGAGAATTGGGTAGCTATGAGATTGAGAATCGGGTAACTATGAGATTGAGAATTGGGTAGCTATGAGATTGAGAATCGGGTAGCTATGAGATTGAGAATTGGGTAGCTATGAGATTGAGAATCGGGTAGCTATGAGATTGGGAATTGGGTAACTATGAGATGGAGAATCGTGTAGCTATGAGATTGGGAATTGGGTAACTATGAGATTGAGAATTGGGTAGCTATGAGATTGAGAATCGGTAGCTATGAGATTGAGAATCGGGTAGCTATGAGATTGGGAATTGGGTAGCTATGAGATTGGGAATTGGGTACCTATGAGATGGAGAATCGGGTAGCTATGAGATTGAGAATTGGGTAGCTATGAGATTGGGAATTGGGTAACTATGAGATGGAGAATCGGGTAGCTATGAGATTGAGAATTGGGTAGCTATGAGATTGAGAATTGGGTAACTATGAGATGGAGAATCGGGTAGCTATGAGATTGAGAATCGGGTAGCTATGAGATTGGGAATTGGGTAACTATGAGATGGAGAATCGGGTAGCTATGAGATTGAGAATTGGGTAGCTATGAGATTGGGAATTGGGTAACTATGAGATGGAGAATCGGGTAGCTATGAGATTGAGAATTGGGTAGCTATGAGATTGAGAATTGGGTAGCTATGAGATTGAGAATTGGGTAGCTATGAGATTGAGAATTGGGTAGCTATGAGATTGGGAATTGGGTAACTATGAGATGGAGAATCGGGTAGCTATGAGATTGAGAATTGGGTAGCTATGAGATTGAGAATCGGGTAACTATGAGATTGAGAATTGGGTAGCTATGAGATTGAGAATCGGGTAACTATGAGATTGAGAATTGGGTAGCTATGAGATTGAGAATCGGGTAGCTATGAGATTGAGAATTGGGTAGCTATGAGATTGAGAATCGGGTAACTATGAGATTGAGAATCGGGTAGCTATGAGATTGAGAATTGGGTAGCTATGAGATTCAGAATTGGGTAGCTATGAGATTGGCAATCGGGATGGTGTGAGATTGAGCATAGGGTAGAATGAGATGTTGAAAGAGCTTTACGAATATTTGTGCTTTAAATATTTATATCCTAAATGCCTGTCTTTCGAGTATTCCAAGTTAGCTTTAGAATATATTATAAAATTCTCGCATCATGCTACTAAATATACTACTAATTGTCAGCTTGTAAATAAAACGTGCACTAAATTTGAGTTTTTGCTGTACACCGGGACATGTATCTGGTATGTATCTGGTTTGCTATATCTGGACACCGGTAGTTGTAAAAAGAATTTTTTTCATATTTTATAATTTAGTTTTTTTCGTAGTAGTTTTTGTTTGCAATGATTTCCAATCATTTCCGATCGATTCCAATCATTTCCCATCGATTCCAATCATTTCCCATCGATAAAAGTCATTTCTCATCGATAAAAATCATTTCCCATTGATTCCAATCAGTTCCCATCGATTCCAATCATTTCCCATCGATTCTAATCATTTCCCATTGATTCCAATCATTTCCCATTGATTCCAATCAGTTCCCATCGATTCCAATCATTTCCCATCGATTCTAATCATTTCCCATCGATTCCAATCATTTCCCATTGATTCCAATTATTTCCCATCGATTCCAATCAGTTCCCATCGATTCCAATCATTTCCCATCGATTCCAATCATTTCCCATTGATTCCAATCATTTCCCATCGATTCCAATCATTTCCCATCGATTCCAATCATTTCCCATTGATTCCAATCATTTCCCATTGATTCCAATCATTTCCCATCGATTCCAATTATTTCCCATCGATTCCAATCATTTCCCATCGATTCCAATTATTTCCCATCGATTCCAATCATTTCCCATCGATTCCAATCATTTCCCACTGATTCCAATCATTTCCCATCGATTCCAATCATTTCCTACCGATTCCAATCATATCCTACAGATTCCAATCATTTCCTACAGATTTCAATCATTTCCTACCGATTCCAATCATTTCCTACCGATTCCAATCATTTCCTACCGATTCCAATCATTTCCTACCGATTCCAAGTTGAATAAGTTCCATCGGTCCCTTCGAATGCCATCTTCCAGCTGATGTTCACTCCGCCACGTCAGCTGATTCGCCGGTCGGGTCCCTTCGCCATCGGTCGCCTGACCTACCTGCGCGAGCTAGCGGCCGAGTTCCGACTAGCCGGCCAATCAGCCGACAGCCGCCGCCAGGTGCTGGCCAATCTGGCCAATTTCGCCTACGATCCGGTGAATTTCGACTTCCTCCGCCACCTGGACATTGTGCCCGGCCTGTTTATGGAATGCGCGAATTATAGCCAGGACACTGACGAACTGCGCAGGCTGGCTCTCGCAGGAATCGCCAATTGCTGTCCCGATCCGCGCAATGCTCAACTGTTGCTGGCATCCGGCCTGATTCCCTGCCTGAGTCGGCTAATCCGGTTGAGTCCTGACAGTCATTGTCTTCTAACTGACGACAATCAGAGCGACACTGTGCGCCTCTGCCTGACAATACTGGCCCAGTTGGCTGTGTCCGTCCCGGCAGCTGATGTCGAAATGAACGACTGGCGAACTGGCGTTACTGGCGACCTAGAGCTGTGCCAGCGATTGCGACAGTTGCGGCAGCAGCAGCAGCAGCAGCAGGATGGGACTGCAACCGTCAACAATGAAGACGAGACCATTGCCCAAAGAAGGCGAGTGTTATCAAATCTTGCTAGGGTGCTGTGCATGGAACTCGCCATCTGATGACTCACGGTGGTCACTCCCACTGTCACTCCCACTGTCACTCCCACTGTCACTCCCTACAGTCACTCCCACTGTCACACCCACTCCCACTGTCGCTCCCTACTGTCACTCCCACTGTCACTCCCCACTGTCACTCCCGACTGTCTCTCCCCACTGTCACTCCCCACTGTCACTCCCTACCGACATTCCCCCACTGTCACTCCCTACTGTCACTCCACACTGTCACTCCCTACAGTCACTCCCTTCTGTCACTCTGTACTGTCACTCCGACCGTCACTCCCTACTGTCACTCCCACTGTCGCTCCCTACTGTCACTCCCACTGTCACTCCTACTGTCTCTCCCCACGGTCACTCCCCACTGTCACTCCCTACCGACATTCCCCCACTGTCACTCCCTACTGTCACTCCACACTGTCACTCCCTACTGTCACTCCCTTCTGTCACTCCGTACTGTCACTCCGACCGTCACTCCCACTGTCACTCCCACTGTCACTCCCCACTGTCACTTCTGACTGTCACTCCCCACTGTCACTCCCTTCTGTCACTCCGACCGTCACTCCTAAGTGTCACATTAACAGTAGAACTACCAGGGGGGGGAATTTCACCCCCCTGACAGAAATGTTTCTGGCCGATGGTCCGATTTTTCCCATAAGAGCTAGTGTATTTCTATATACACGAATTTGCACTGCGCCTCAGTGCGGCCTTGCCAGGCCTTCAAAATTGATCAGCATGTCACCCGAATGTGCCTGCATCATCTCCGTCTTCGGTGGTCACCTACCTTTATCTAGACGGAGCAGCTGGACCTTAAACAAGTAATAGTTGAGTTTAGGCCAATATCGAGGCTTTATTAGAGAACGTAGAAAAATTCGCTTTAGGGACTCCATTGCCAGCTGGAGGCACCCTGCTGACGGTGCTGACGGCGTCGGGGTGGTGACTGATTGGTTGACAGACTAGAGGAGCATGTAAAGTAGTTGAGTGTTGCCCAATGTCGAGGCTTGATCAGCGAAAGTAGAGAAATTCGCTTTAGGGACTCCATAGTCGGCTGGTGCCACTTGTTGAAGGTCCAGCAGCTCCGTCTAGATAAAGGTCGGTGACCGCCGAAGTCGGAGATGATGCAAGCACATTCGGGTGACATGCTGATAAAGTTTGAAGGTCTGGAATGGCCGCACTGAGGCGCAGTGCTAATTCGTGTATAGGGGTGTATGAACTACACTAGCTCTTATGGGAAAAATCAGACCTTCGGCCAGAAACATTGAATATCTCGACGTTCTGAATAGCTGGCGACTTGTTTCTTGTTTCAGAAGATGCGCAACAAAAAGTTGGCCCGTGTTCTTGAGTTTCGTGTGCTTGCATTGTTCAGTTCGGGTGCAGCAAAAAAAATTGTCCCCCCCCCTTGGTATAAAAACGGGCGGCAAAATGGCTTGGTAGTCCTACTGTTAAGCAAGCAATCTAAAGTCCTATAATGTGTTTCACAAGCATTTACGTGTGCCTTAATAGTGCAAAACGGCACGACAAGACTATTAGCAAGTACATTTCAGGGCTAGTAAAAATTCTGCCTAAATTGTGTTTTGCATAAGCGAGTAATAAATTAATAAAATTATTTCTGTCTGTTATATGCTGTTATTTTGTCCTGTACAATATACACAGATTTTGTCGTTTCGCTTGTCTAATTATTTCCAATTATTAATATTAACATATTAATTATTAATTATTTATCGTATTCGTAATTTTTTACACATAAACATATGGTTTAGTTTGGTGCATTAAATTTGATAACACATGTTCTCTATGAGAGAATGAAAGCAAATAAATTACACGACATACTGTGGTACAGTTCTCAAAATACTATAGTTCAAAATTTATATTTTAGCAAATGTCTAGAACTGAGAATTTCAATTCATATCTAATAAAGAGGTTTTATCACTTTGCAATCAGCTATGAGATTTTGAGACTTTGCTGTCAGTTATGAGACTTTGAGACTTTGCTGTCAGCAATGAGACTTTGAGACTTTGTTGTCAGCTATGAGACTTTGAGACTTTGCTGTCAGCAATGAGACTTTGAGACTTTGCTGTCAGCAATGAGATTTTGAGACTTTGCTGTCAGTTATGAGACTTTGAGACTTTGCTGTCAGCAATGAGACTTTGAGACTTTGTTGTCAGCTATGAGACTTTGAGACTTTGCTGTCAGCTATGAGACTTTGAGACTTTGCTGTCAGTTATGAGACTTTGAGACTTTGCTGTCAGCTATGAGACTTTGAGACTTTGCTGTCAGTTATGAGATTTTGAGACTTTGCTGTCAGCAATGAGACTTTGAGACTTTGCTGTCAGCTATGAGACTTTGAGACTTTGCTGTCAGCAATGAGACTTTGAGACTTTGCTGTCAGCAATGAGACTTTGAGACTTTGCTGTCAGCTATGAGACTTTGAGACTTTGCTGTCAGCAATGAGACTTTGAGACTTTGCTGTCAGCAATGAGACTTTGAGACTTTGCTGTCAGCTATGAGACTTTGAGACTTTGCTGTCAGCAATGAGACTTTGAGACTTTGAGACTTTGCTGTCAGCAATGAGACTTTGAGACTTTGCTGTCAGTTATGAGACTTTGAGACTTTGCTGTCAGCTATGAGACTTTGAGACTTTGCTGTCAGTTATGAGACTTTGAGACTTTGCTGTCAGCTATGAGACTTTGAGACTTTGCTGTCAGTTATGAGACTTTGAGACTTTGCTGTCAGCTATGAGACTTTGAGACTTTGCTGTCAGCAATGAGACTTTGAGACTTTGCTGTCAGCTATGAGACTTTGAGACTTTGCTGTCAGCAATGAGACTTTGAGACTTTGAGACTTTGCTGTCAGCAATGAGACTTT
Organism: Macrostomum hystrix; assembly: GCA_950097015.1. Classification (NCBI taxonomy): domain Eukaryota; kingdom Metazoa; phylum Platyhelminthes; family Macrostomidae; genus Macrostomum; species Macrostomum hystrix. The sequence goes on from CATNEN010000039.1 coordinate 16,850,150, forward strand.
GAGACTTTGCTGTCAGTTATGAGACTTTGAGACTTTGCTGTCAGCTATGAGACTTTGAGACTTTGCTGTCAGTTATGAGACTTTGAGACTTTGCTGTCAGCTATGAGACTTTGAGACTTTGCTGTCAGTTATGAGACTTTGAGACTTTGCTGTCAGCTATGAGACTTTGAGACTTTGCTGTCAGTTATGAGACTTTGAGACTTTGCTGTCAGCTATGAGACTTTGAGACTTTGCTGTCAGTTATGAGACTTTGAGACTTTGCTGTCAGCTATGAGACTTTGAGACTTTGCTGTCAGTTATGAGACTTTGAGACTTTGCTGTCAGCTATGCGACTTTGAGACTTTGCTGTCAGCTATGAGACTTTGAGACTTTGAGACTTTGCTGTCAGTTATGAGACTTTGAGACTTTGCTGTCAGTTATGAGATTTTGAGACTTTGCTGTCAGTTATGAGATTTTGAGACTTTGCTGTCAGCAATGAGACTTTGAGACTTTGCTGTCAGCTATGAGACTTTGAGACTTTGCTGTCAGCAATGAGACTTTGAGACTTTGCTGTCAGCTATGAGACTTTGAGACTTTGCTGTCAGCAATGAGACTTTGAGACTTTGCTGTCAGCAATGAGACTTTGAGACTTTGCTGTCAGCTATGAGACTTTGAGACTTTGCTGTCAGCAATGAGACTTTGAGACTTTGAGACTTTGCTGTCAGCAATGAGACTTTGAGACTTTGCTGTCAGTTATGAGACTTTGAGACTTTGCTGTCAGCTATGAGACTTTGAGACTTTGCTGTCAGTTATGAGACTTTGAGACTTTGCTGTCAGCTATGAGACTTTGAGACTTTGCTGTCAGTTATGAGACTTTGAGACTTTGCTGTCAGCTATGAGACTTTGAGACTTTGCTGTCAGCAATGAGACTTTGAGACTTTGCTGTCAGCTATGAGACTTTGAGACTTTGCTGTCAGCAATGAGACTTTGAGACTTTGAGACTTTGCTGTCAGCAATGAGACTTTGAGACTTTGCTGTCAGCTATGAGACTTTGAGACTTTGCTGTCAGTTATGAGACTTTGAGACTTTGCTGTCAGCTATGAGACTTTGAGACTTTGCTGTCAGTTATGAGACTTTGAGACTTTGCTGTCAGCTATGAGACTTTGAGACTTTGCTGTCAGTTATGAGACTTTGAGACTTTGCTGTCAGCTATGAGACTTTGAGACTTTGCTGTCAGTTATGAGACTTTGAGACTTTGCTGTCAGCTATGAGACTTTGAGACTTTGCTGTCAGCAATGAGACTTTGAGACTTTGCTGTCAGCTATGAGACTTTGAGACTTTGCTGTCAGCAATGAGACTTTGAGACTTTGAGACTTTGCTGTCAGCAATGAGACTTTGAGACTTTGCTGTCAGCTATGAGACTTTGAGACTTTGCTGTCAGTTATGAGACTTTGAGACTTTACTGTCAGCAATGAGACTTTGAGACTTTGCTGTCAGTTATGAGACTTTGAGACTTTGCTGTCAGCTATGAGACTTTGAGACTTTGCTGTCAGTTATGAGACTTTGAGACTTTGCTGTCAGCTATGAGACTTTGAGACTTTGCTGTCAGTTATGAGACTTTGAGACTTTGCTGTCAGTTATGAGACTTTGAGACTTTGCTGTCAGTTATGAGATTTTGAGACTTTGCTGTCAGTTATGAGATTTTGAGACTTTGCTGTCAGCAATGAGACTTTGAGACTTTGCTGTCAGCTATGAGACTTTGAGACTTTGCTGTCAGCAATGAGGCTTTGAGACTTTGCTGTCAGCTATGAGACTTTGAGACTTTGCTGTCAGCAATGAGACTTTGAGACTTTGCTGTCAGCAATGAGACTTTGAGACTTTGCTGTCAGCTATGAGACTTTGAGACTTTGCTGTCAGTTATGAGACTTTGAGACTTTGAGACTTTGCTGTCAGCAATGAGACTTTGAGACTTTGCTGTCAGCAATGAGACTTTGAGACTTTGCTGTCAGCTATGAGACTTTGAGACTTTGCTGTCAGTTATGAGACTTTGAGACTTTGTTGTCAGCAATGAGACTTTGAGACTTTGCTGTCAGCAATGAGACTTTGAGACTTTGCTGTCAGCAATGAGACTTTGAGACTTTGCTGTCAGCAATGAGATTTTGAGACTTTGCTGTCAGCTATGAGATTTTGAGACTTTGCTGTCAGCAATGAGATTTTGAGACTTTGCTGTCAGTTATGAGACTTTGAGACTTTGCTGTCAGCAATGAGACTTTGAGACTTTGTTGTCAGCTATGAGACTTTGAGACTTTGCTGTCAGCTATGAGACTTTGAGACTTTGCTGTCAGTTATGAGACTTTGAGACTTTGCTGTCAGCTATGAGACTTCGAGACTTTACTGTCAGCAATGAGACTTTGAGACTTTGCTGTCAGCTATGTGATTTTGAGAATTCACAATCAGGTATGAGATTTTGAGACCAATTGTTAGCTCTGAGATTTTGAAAGTACATAGTCAGTGAAGGGAATTTTTGGTATCTTTGGTCAGACCTAGAGTTGCCTTTTAGATAGAGGCTGTGCTCATTATCTCATATTCAGAGCTTTTAGCTAACCATTGTTTAAAACCGCCCTGTTTTAAAAAACTTTTTTTAAAGTTTTCTAGAAATAAAATGCTAAAATTCCTGTTCGATCTAATTGTTCTCTGTTTTCCACCGGTGTTTTAACTTTTTAGCTAGTTCAGATACTTTCTAGAAACATGTCACTTTTTTCAAATTCAGATATAACTTATAATCATGATAACTTTTGTCGGTTAAAGCTACAGAATCACAGCTGGAATCGTAGCAAAAAAATCTCAGCTACTCGTAGAATCGTATAATCATAGCAAGGAATCGCAGCTAGAATGATAGCAAGGAATCGCAGCTAGAATCGTAGCAAAGAATCGAAGTTGGAATCGCAGCTAGAATCATAGCAAGGAATCGCAGCTAGAATCGTAGCAAGGAATCGCAGCTAGAATCGTAGCAAGGAATCGAAGTTGGATTCGCAGCTAGAATCGTCGCAAGGAATCGAAGTTGGAATCGCAGCTAGAATCATAGCAAGGAATCGCAGCTAGAATCGTAGCAATGAATCGAAGTTGGATTCGCAGCTAGAATCGTCGCAAGGAATCGAAGTTGGAATCGCAGCTAGAATCATAGCAAGGAATCGCAGCTAGAATCGTAGCAAGGAATCGCAGCTAGAATCGTAGCAATGAATCGAAGTTGGATTCGCAGCTAGAATCGTAGCAAGGAATCGCAGCCAAAATCGGCAGTTCCTTCAAAAACTGTTTTACCGCAGGTAAGACCATCTTAAACTAACAAACTTTTTTGTTGCAAATAATAAAGCCGATCTATTGTGAAGAAAGAGAAACATATCACTTTACCTAGCGATATTTTTGCATAGCAACTGCAGCAGTAACTGGTATATCGTCACTGGCCAAATATGATCTAGAACGAGGTTTAACTTCTAGCCACTTAGCTTTACGTCCAAAAAAATTAGCGCAGCAGGCTTGACAATAAAAAACAGCTGTTCTTCGAAGACCGTTTTGTCTTCGCCATCATCAAATATCCTGGACTTAAAACTTTTCAATCTATCTATCTATCTATGCTGGGTCAGCGAGCAAAGTACTTTTTTATTATTGTTACTGTTTAACTTTAAAAAAAGCCAAATAGGTTATTGTTAAAATAATTTTATCTAGTTCAATTTTTTCTAAAGAACATCGATTTATTAATCAATCCATTATTATCGAATGTTCCTTGACACTAGATTAGCAATCCAATCTTATCCCATCATTGACTAGATTAGCAATCTAATCTTATCCCATCATTGACTAGATTAGCAATCTAATCTTATCCCATCATTGACTAGATTAGCAATCTAATCTTATCTCATTATTGACTAGATTAGCAATCCAATCTTATCCCATCATTGACTAGATTAGCAATCTAATCTTATCCCACCATTGACTAGATTAGCAATCTAATCTTATCTCATTATTGACTAGATTAGCAATCCAATCTTATCCCATCATTGACTAGATTAGCAATCTAATCTTATCCCATCATTGACTAGATTAGCAATCTAATCTTATCTCATTATTGACTAGATTAGCAATCCAATCTTATCCCATCATTGACTAGATTAGCAATCTAATCTTATCTCATTATTGACTAGATTAGCAATCCAATCTTATCCCATCATTGACTAGATTAGCAATCTAATCTTATCCCATCATTGACTAGATTAGCAATCTAATCTTATCCCATCATTGACTAGATTAGCAATCTAATCTTATCTCATTATTGACTAGATTAGCAATCCAATCTTATCCCATCATTGACTAGATTAGCAATCTAATCTTATCCCATCATTGACTAGATTTGCAATGCATTCTTATCCCATCATTGACTAGATTTGCAATGCATTCTTATCCCATCATTGACTAGATTTGCAATGCATTCTGATGCCATCATTGACTAGATTTGCAATCCATTCTTATCCCATCATTGACTAGATTTGCCATCCATTCTTATCCCATCATTGACTAGATTAGCAATGCAATATTATCTCATCATTGACTATATTAGCAATCCATTCTGATGCCATCACAGGTAAGATAGAGAATTGAGAGTTAAACAACGTTTTGGTTTTAGATGAATAGATTTTGTGTGTACTTTGAGACCTCTCATTTACTTTCATTTCAATTTCGCATTCATCAGTGACACAATGGCTTTTTGGAAGCGATCTTTTCTGATTTGAATTGTGAAAAATATCAGGTCCTCTGCAAGTCCTCGGCAGCCGTGTAGAGGAGAAGCTGGCGCAGTGGCTTCTTGTCTTCGATGTTCGCCGCAACGGCAAACTGGGCGAGCTTCGTGTGGGCTGAGCTTGGGTCTGAGTCCAATTGTTACGGTGTGGGTGTGCTGAGCTGCGACGCCATTGTAGTGCACTTCTTTACTAGTGAGACGTGTGTATTTGACTACATACGAGCTGGATGGACGCCGGCAACGTGCGGCCAAAGCGTTACATTATCGCATGCATAGGGCGTACACACACTTAGGCGGAGAGGGGTGGAGAGAGTGCACGGAGCCCTACAAATAATATAATATACTTTTGATTCAAAACGATAGGTTAGGATACTGGCAGTAAACAGATTGGATACGGACTGTAAACAGAGGCTGCAGCAGTAGGCTAAACATGTTATTAGTGCCGAAAACGATTGTAAGAAATTAAAAAACGGAATATAAAAATCGCTAGGTGCTGCTTTAGTTTGTATTGTCAATTTAGGGGCCTCCGAACGGCACTGTACATAACGCAGATATTGTACAGCATGTCAACAATTTCAACAAGGCAAACAAATGTCAAGCCAATCCAAATAGACAGTAGGCCGCCAATTTGACTAAGCAGCGACGTCAATGTGATGACCGCTTTCTCCTCGATGAGCTCGATGTCAAAGTTGGATTTTCCGCGGTTGATAAGGATCTCAACAAAGTTGCGCTCGATGTAATTGCGCAATTGGCGCTCAGCTTCGCCAGGATTCGCGGCTCGCCTCAATGGTCCGTAGATCCGCTCTAGCCGCTGGTAGACCGGCTCCAAGTAGGATGAGTTGCGAGACATCCTGCCAGCTCTATACAGGTTGTTGATGCGATCGCGGAGTGCTCGGAAATCGTCGACAATCTCGTAAAGATACTCTCTGGTTGGCCAGTCCGTTGTGCTGATGGTGGTGGAGTACGTGTAGAATACGCAGGGCGTGAAGCAGCGGTGCCTGTTGGAGTATCCGGCCGCCTTGAAGATGGCCGTGTTGCACGCCAGCCGACGGAGAAAGTCGTCAAACTCGGCGTCGTCAACAAAGCTGGGCAGTTTTCGATGACTGGCCAGATTGTCTGACGCGTTCGACGAATGATTGCAGCGCTGCTCGATGTCCGACTGGCTCAGCGAGAACTGGCTTCGGGGTATGCGGCCACAGAAGTCCAAGCCGGTGTTCAACATGGTGTCCGGCAGGGGTATGGTACTGTCGAGGCAGCCGCAGCTCTTCATGATCTCCTGGTGCAACAGCTGCGGCGATGCGGACCGACGGACGGGCAGAGAAAAGGGAGCGATAAGCGAAATCGAAATCTGCCAAAATCCCAATCAACCAAAATCCCAATCTACCAAAATACCCATCTACCAAAATTCCAATCTACCAAAATCCCAATCTACCAAAATCCCAATCTACCAAAATCCCAATCTACCAAAATCCCAATCTACCAAAATTCCAATCTACCAAAATCCCAATCTACCAAAATCCCAATCTACCAAAATCCCAATCTACCAAAATCCCAATCTACCAAAATACCCATCTACCAAAATCCCAATCTACCAAAATCCCAATCTACCAAAATCCCAATCTACCAAAATACCCATCTACTAAAATTCCAATCTGCCAAAATCCCATTCTACAAAAATTCCAATCTGCCAAAATCCCAATCTGCCAAAATCCCAATCTACCAAAATCCCAATCTACCAAAATACCCATCTACCAAAATCCCAATCTACCAAAATTCCAATCTACCAAAATCCCAATCTACCAAAATCCCAATCTACCAAAATACCCATCTACCAAAATCCCAATCTACCAAAATCCCAATCTACCAAAATCCCAATCTACCAAAATACCCATCTACTAAAATTCCAATCTGCCAAAATCCCATTCTACAAAAATTCCAATCTGCCAAAATCCCAATCTGCCAAAATCCCAATCTACCAAAATCCCAATCTACCAAAATACCCATCTACCAAAATCCCAATCTACCAAAATTCCAATCTACCAAAATCCCAATCTACCAAAATCCCAATCTACCAAAATCCCAATCTACCAAAATCCCAATCTACCAAAATACCCATCTACCAAAATCCCAATCTACCAAAATCCCATTCTACCAAAATCCCAATCTACCAAAATACCCATCTACCAAAATCCCAATCTACCAAAATCCCAATCTACCAAAATCCCAATCTACCAAAATACCCATCTACTAAAATTCCAATCTGCCAAAATCCCATTCTACAAAAATTCCAATCTGCCAAAATCCCAATCTGCCAAAATCCCAATCTACTAAAATTCCAATCTACCAAAATCCCATTCTACCAAAATACCAATCAACCAAAATTGCATTCTCACCTTATCTAATCCCGAATCGTTAATTCCATAAGCCCCTCTCCTACCAAATGCCATTATCCAGAGAATTTTCACCAATCTCAAGACAGATGTGATGCCTCAAAGACAAACATACCCAAAATTTCATTGTTCAGACACTAAGAACTTTTTTTATTGAGAAAATAAACTTAATTTGAATTGTCAAAAGTGACAGCCGCATGAAGGAGTTTGATTGTCAAGTGGGACTTTAGTTTAGTTGCTGACACCAAACTTGTCTTTAGGTGCCAATCAATCAATGCCATGAGACACTGTCGAGAAGCGGCACTATTTTATATTGCTGCAGCTGTCAAAGGGCCACACGAACTGTTTATGGCTTACAAGTTCGTCAATGTCACAAGTTACGCTGGACTATACTTTCCACTGAAAACTAATGGCACTGACTTAGCCAGGTGCCGACATTCCCTATGTGATAATCTCCCAAACTAAACAGATAGGAATAGAATAGAAGCGAATGTAAGGAGTTGTAAAGACGGGACACACAAAGCACTTAAGTGTGTGTAAACTTGTTGCTAGGCAAATGGAACGAGCTATAATAGCTAAAATATGGAATTTGATAAAATGGAGAATTTTATCGTTGCTCTTTTGTACTGGAAGACATTCAAGTATTCCGAGAATTACTGTCAATTGTCAATTTTGAGTCCCTAACACAACTCAATAGACTAAAACAACTGATTGAATCTCAAATTCGCTAAAAGGAATCTAAAGTCAATTTGAAGGCTGAAGTTCTCGAACAAAGGGGTCGGTCATGGCAGGGTTGGTTCCGTGGCTCTCGCACCAAGGTCCCTGAGCTCGATTCCGTTGCGAGTCCACATTCATTTGGGGTGCAGCCGCGGAGAGGTGGCTTGTTGTGCAATTTTCGACCAGTGAAAGTGTACACTGCCTGACGATGAAAAAGTCAGAGGCAGATGTACATGTATTAACTTCTCCCTGGTTTCTCATTTCACGCGCCCTCTTAATGTACTCTCTCCTCTCTCCCCTGCCTGTTCAATTTATTTATTAGCCTTATCTTCTCTCTCGGCTCTGATTGGCTCTCACCTCGTCTCTCTTTCCTTCCCCTGCGTTTCATCTCTTACCTCTGGCCAGTCCGCGCACATGTTACCCTTCTAACCAACCCCCCTTCCATATCGCTCTGTTAAACTTAAATACTCGTATATTTTGACTCTCGGCCTGAATTGGCTCACTGCCGTATGAACGGGCTCTTACTGCGTGGACTCAATTTGTTGCTTAAGAAATCGTTACAGTACACACTTGTGTTAGTGTGAGCCTGCGTACAGTATCTGTGAGCGTGTGTGCTCAGGAGTCAGCGAAATGGGCAGAATTTGCCTCCTCGCTAGCTAGTGTCACCGAATGGTGTGCCATTGCCCGCAGCCCGCGGGAAATTATTATTAAAATTACCTTCTTCTTGCAGGCCTGGTAGCTGTAGGTGAAGTTGTTACCGTTGAACATCACGGACGTCGGCACCGTCCTCGAACAGCGTCCATGCGGCTCCTCCTTCATGAGCCACTTCTTCGTGTCGAAGCGAATCTCCGTCAGGCTGCCGGGCCGGATGTTCAGGCCCTCCTCCTGAACCTCTGGATAATTGCCAGCGTTATGCAGCTGAACTCTCAGGCCTGACACCTGGGTAGCTGGGAAGCTGCTACAGTCCGGACAATGACTGAGATTCCTCTCGTTCGTGTAAGCCATGATTCGAATGGTTAAAATCTTCTTCGTGTTATTCGAATCAGCGGTGAATGTGTAACAATTTAGAAACTTGTCGTCGTAGGTTCGAGTCCATGTACCGATTAACTCACAGAATTTCGACCTTTTGAAGTCTTTATCGAGGACTGTGGCCTCGCACAGTAGTACAGTCTCGTCCAGAGTGTGACCAAGGCGGGCAACATCAAAACCAATCGGGACATTCTCAAAGAAGCCCTTCGCCTCCAAGATTGTACTGATGGCCTCTTTAATAGTGTCGTTGAATCCAATTTTCTTAGCCGTATTTCGCATCGCCATCGTGACAAACAGGCTGTAGTTCTTCGGTAGAACGAGGCCGGCATCCCGGATGTACTGAATCCCAGCCTGGGAAAATGGCCGAGTGTTGCAAACTGTAAACGACGGAAACTGTACCGGACGATTTCTCACCGTCTTCGGCTGATGAATGACGTCGTAGGCCAGGTACTGTTTGATGATGAGGCCCAGACAGGTGACGCAGCCAAGAAAGAAGGCGAATGTGAAAATGGCCCAAATTTGCCGCAGAAGACGGTCTGGGGTCTTCACAATCTTTGGCACTCCGCGCAGCGACGTTGTCTGGCAATAGTTCACAAAATTGTGGCGCACAATGCTTAGCAGGCTGTTGAAGTTCTCCGATTGCAATGTTTCTCCAGAGAGTAGCTGCTGCTCCTGCTGCTGCTGCTGCTGACAATGCACTACTGATTTCTGTGACAACGTAGTTTGATGAACCCATGGATTCGTATGCTGAAAAGTCTGATCAGTGGCATCGTCCGTCTGCTGCTGCTGCTGTTCCTGCTGAGGAAAATTGGCGTTCACTTGGACATCTCCGACTAGAGGTATCTGCTTCTTGTTCGGCTTTTGAAGTAGACTGTCTATAAAATTGGAAGATTATAAAGAAATATCTGAAGTCTACGTCTTATCTATTTACAGTAATATACTTCTTATCTTTTTGCAGTCTATTTCTAATCTATCTGCAGTTTTCGTTTCATATATCTGCAGTCTTCTTCTAATCTATCGGCAGTCTATTTCTAATCTATCGGCAGTCTACTTCTAATCTATCGGTAGTCTATTTCTAATCTATCGGCAGTCTACTTCTAATCTATCGGCAGTCTATTTCTAATCTATCGGCAGTCTACTTCTAATCTATCGGCAGTCTATTTCTAATCTAACTGCAGTCTATTTCTAATCTACCTGCAGTCTACTTCTAATCTACCTGCAGTCTATTTCTAGTCTATCTGCAGTCTATTTCTAATCTACCTGCAGTCTATTTCTAATCTACCTGCAGTCTACTTCTAATCTATCGGCAGTCTACTTCTAATCTATCTGCAGTCTATTTCTAATCTACCTGCAGTCTACTTCTAATCTACCTGCAGTCTATTTCTAATCTACCGGCAGTCTACTTCTAATCTATCTGCGGTTTATTTCTAATCTACCTGCAGTCTATTTCTCATCTATCGGCAGTCTATTTCTAATCTACCTGCAGTCTATTTCTAATCTATCGGCAGTCTATTTCTAATCTATCTGCAGTCTATTTCTAATCTACCTGCAGTCTATTTCTAATCTATCTGCAGTCTACTTCTAATCTACATGCAGTCTATTTCTAATCTATCGGCAGTCTATTTCTAATATACCTGCAGTCTATTTCTAATCTACCTGCAGTCTATTTCTAATCTACCTGCAGTCTACTTCTAATCTACCTGCAGTCTATTTCTAATCTACCGGCAGTCTACTTCTAATCTATCTGCGGTTTATTTCTAATCTACCTGCAGTCTATTTCTCATCTATCGGCAGTCTATTTCTAATCTACCTGCAGTCTATTTCTAATCTATCGGCAGTCTATTTCTAATCTATCTGCAGTCTATTTCTAATCTACCTGCAGTCTATTTCTAATCTATCTGCAGTCTACTTCTAATCTACATGCAGTCTATTTCTAATCTATCGGCAGTCTATTTCTAATATACCTGCAGTCTATTTCTAATCTACCTGCAGTCTATTTCTAATCTACCTGCAGTCTATTTCTAATCTATCGGCAGTCTATTTCTAATCTATCGGCAGTCTACTTCTCAGATCTGGAAGTTTATTTACAGCAGCGCTTTTCGAGACACTCAGATAAGCTCAAATTTATCAAAAAACATTTGCGAGAAATTAGGGAAAATATCCCAGGCAAATGTGCCGGCACTTACTAGCTGTCGTATCAATCATATCGTATTTCAGCAGAACGTTGGAAATTTTTCCTAATGACTCTGGATTTGAATTCATGGACTCCTCCGAGTTTGACGAAAGGTTTCTATCGAGAACGATTAATGGCTCCGCAACTATAACCAACGAAGCAAGCAACACAGACTATTTGTACTCGCATATTCCAAGACCCGCTAAACACCCCATGTGGGCTGGCATTGGCCAACATACCTTCGCCCTATCCTGGCTCATAATAGCCACCACTCATAAGGTACCCGTCTGTTAGTGACGCTGTTACAGGTCCTGAACCCCGGTGTCCATAGTGTCCCAACAGACACCTCAGCATAGTGTCCCTAAAGACACCTCAGCATCCTTGCTCAGCATCCGTGCTCAGTGTCCTTGCTCAGCATCCGTGCTCAGTGTCCTTGTTCTGAGGGCCTCGGACACATGATTTGGAGCTTCGATTCCCTACTCCACCGGAACAATTTGTGTCCCTTAGTAATAATAATTATATTGATAATAATGATAATAATAATGGTATTAATAATTGCATGAGCTGTGGGCAAAGTCACATCATTTAGTAACAACGAGGAGGCAATTCTGCCCATTTCGCTGACTCCTGAGCACATACGCACACTAATACAGTTCGTAGGCACACACTCACACAGGTGTGTACATCTGCCCTGACTTTCTCATCGTCAGCTAGTGTACACTTTCACTGTGCCTTGGAGGTTGGCCCTCAAGGGCGTAAATTGCACGACAAGCCCCCAAGCCTTCTCTCCGCGGCTGCGCCCCAAATGAATGTGGTCTCGCCGCGGAATCGAACTTAGGGACCTTGGCGCAAGAGGCAAACGCGTTAACCGCTCTGCCACCAACCCCCCTTTGTTTCCCTTAGCTAGACACTTGACTCTGCATTGCTTCAGTTCACCCAGCTGTTAAATAAGTACCAGCATTTGCTGGGTTAATTTGGTGTTGGGTGTGACTTCACCCACAGATGTGCCTTCAGATAGTTAAGGCTGTGCTTTCGGCCACACATCTGGCAGATAGTGTCGATAAAGAAACTCTTAATATAGGTGTCCAGCGCTTTAAAATAAAATACACCTAAACACTGTTCAGTGACAATAAAGCCTTAAATACTGTGCCCAAAAGTCACACAAGCCGTGCCAATACTATAGACGTCAACAAAGTGTTCCTATAAGAAGATTAAGACAACCTTTCATTGTTCATTGTGCAATAATCTTTCTGGTCCAATCTCTCTCTTTGCAGAGAGACAGCCGTGCCAGATGGCACCAACTGCTTTTAAGCGAACATAGAGATCTGAGTTCTCCCAATGAGGATAGACTCAAATGTTTTTGCAGCGCGTGACTGTGAGTCCAGTGCTCACAACTTAAATATTTTTTTGAATTCGGATTGACAATAGTAAAAAATGACGCGATTCTTTCGCAATTACTTTCTGGTACTGAAACCTTGTCCTAATTTAAGCAGGAAACCACTGAAAATATTGACCTAAGTTCAGTTCATCCAATCTCTCAGCAATCTCTATCCAATCTCACTCAAATCTCTCCCCAATCTCAACAACAACAACAACAAAGGACACAAGCCCCAAAAGTCAGGGAGGCAGCGTCAGATGGCGCGCCGCAGAGCCATTGTGCGAACAAAGTCCGCCCAGTTGGCAGTGACTGGCGCCCCGGCGTCGCTCAGCAAGCAGTCGACGTAGCGGAGGGTCCGAACCTGGCCGCGCCTGTACGGGCAAGGTGAGCAGCAGGACGTCCTGGACAGGCTTGCGGCAGTAATTTTCAGCCCGAATCACACGGCCCGCTAGTCGAAGTCTCCGCTGACGCAGGATGATGGACGGGCGTTGCAGCTGGGCTCTCTCGTACAGAGCCTGGGACCCGATAATCTCGTGAGCTTGGAAGGCCCGCGCAGCAGCTACGAGTGCGCCGAGTCCAGCTGTCGCTCCAGCGTAGCCGTCAGCGTCCACGACTCGGCGTTGTACAGCAGGACGGTCTCGACCACCCGCAGCCAAAGCGAGCCCTCAAATAGTCAGGCAGCGCTTTGGATTGGAGGACGGCACGAATCGACCGGCAGACCGCCCCATGCGAGTCCTCTGCGCCGCCGGATGTCCTCCTCAACGTGGGGCACCAGGCCGCCGAGCTAAGTAAACTGCCGACAGCGTGCGAGCGAGATGATCTGCCCGACTGCGCTGCGGCATGTCAGGACCGCTTGAATGTCTGCCGGTAAGGTCAGCACCTCGGTCATTAGCGGGTTGATCAGTAGGCCGATAGTTGATGCCATGCACCTGGGCCAGCCTGTCAATCTGGCGCTGGGTGCCTTCAACAGACGAGGACAAAAGGGCGAGGTCGTCGGCGTAGCCCAGCACGCTGAGACGCTTCTCATCATGGCGGCGACCAATGCGTCGACGCAGCAGGAAGCCGTCTTCGGCTGAGGGCAGCGCTGTCCGAAGCACCCAGTCCAGGAGAAGCACGAAGAGGAACGGGGCCAGCGTGTCGCCCTGCAGCACTCCTGACGAGGTAGTAAACAGGTCGGACAGGCTGTCCGCCGTTACAGCAGCATCGCGCGTGTCGCAATACAGCGGCATGACCGCTGCACCTAGCTGCTCTGGCACCCTGTAGCCTCGAAGGATGAATGGGAGCGCGGCTCTCGACACCGAGTCAAACGCCATGCGAAAGACGACAAAGAGGGGGTGGGTGGCAGAGCGGTTATCGCGTTTGCCTCTCGCACCAAGGTCCCTAAGTTCGATTCCACGGCGAGGCCACATTTATTTGGGGCGCAGCCGCGGAGAGAAGGCTTGGGGGCTTGTCGTGCAATTTTTGCCCTTGAGGGCCAACCTCCAAGGCACAGTGAAATGTACACTGCCTGACGATGAGAAAGTCAGGGCAGATGTACACACCTGTGTGAGCGTGTGCCTGCGTACAGTATCTGAGTGCGTGTGCTCAGGAGTCAGCGAAATGGGCAGAATTGCCTCCTCGCTGGCTGCGGGTCTAGTGTCACTAAATGATGTGCCACTGCCCGCAGCCCTCCTGCAATTATTATTATTATTAAGACGACAAAGACGATGATCAGTATTGACTAGCGGATGCGCGTCTTCTCGATGACGATCCAGTGCGAGGATATGGGTCACCGTACCACGTTGCGGCCGGAACCCGTTCTGCTCATAACGGGGTACGGGTTCAGCACCGACTGCAAGACACAAAAACCTGTTCCTTCGACACACTACTTCATAGTAGTACTTCATAGTAGTAATGTTTGAAAAATAATAAATTGCTAGTAGATGTTTATAATTACGAGTATATGCAATAACACAGTTTTAAATTAATTGCTCAGCAAGCGCTAACAAAAGTGCAAACGCAAATTTGCTACCAAAACCAGCCCCCTCACACACACACACACTTAAAAACAGTCACACACTATACTCAAATGACACTGACAAATGACTGCACGCATGACTGTGAATAATGGAATGAACCACTTGCTAAGGAAAAGCGGCGCGTCTTTACTGAAATCTACAAATATAATTGTCAAGCAAGAAGTTATAAAATTTGTTCTACTGCATTCGTTAGGACCCTGGAATTCGGCTTCTTGCAAGCTTTCTTGCTTGTCGATTGAAACTGAGAGAGAAGCAGACATAAGGTCCAATTCACACACAGGCAGGCAAGGGCAAACCATTTGATTTCATTCCACGCCTTCTCTCTCAACCTTACCTAGCCCGAAACGACCACCCACCCCATGCCGCTTAGCCGCTACACTAAAACTCCTGTCCAAGCATGGGCCAATAGGAATTCGTTCGCTATCACGTGTCCTATCTAACCCTCACGCACAGTCTGACCGACCACCTCCCTGTCAGTCCTCCCAGCCCCAAGGTCCTTAGACTAAAGCTTTATAGTCGGAATAGAGAAGCTTTGGAGGAAAGAGAAGTTAACAAATTTTTCATCTGTGAAATAATAACCGGGATTGTTTTATTTTGTCAATCGGTTTCATTCGACTAAACTACTCACGTAAGACTTGTATTTTTCTGCTGGCTGTTTTGCTAGCTTTCTTTTTTATGTGTAAATTATTGCCGACTAAGTAACCTGCTTTGAGCAATCCGCTTTGCTTTTTTGCAACTGTAAATATATTTATATTTGGCTAAAAGGAAGGAAGACAGGACAGGGGTGAGGAAGAGGGAGAGGACAGGGGTGAGGAAGAGGGAGAGGACAGGGGTGAGGAAGAGGGAGAGGACAGGGGTGAGGAAGAGGGAGAGGACAGGGGTGAGGAAGAGGGAGAGGACAGGGGTGAGGAAGAGGGAGAGGACAGGGGTGAGGAAGAGGGAGAGGACAGGGGTGAGGAAGAGGGAGAGGACAGGGGAGAGGAAGAGGGAGAGGACAGGGGTGAGGAAGAGGGAGAGGACAGGGGCGAACAAGAGGGAGAGGACAGGGGCGAACAAGAGGGAGAGGACAGGACAGGGAGGAGGAAGAGGGAGAGGACAGGACAGGGAGGAGGAAGAGGGAGAGGACAGGACAGGGAGATGGAAGAGGGAGAGGACAGGACAGGGAGGAGGAAGAGGGAGAGGACAGGACAGGGAGGAGGAAGAGGGAGAGGACAGGACAGGGAGATGGAAGAGGGAGAGGACAGGACAGGGAGGAGGAAGAGGGAGAGGACAGGACAGGGAGGTGGAAGAGGGAGAGGACAGGACAGGGAGGAGGAAGAGGGAGAGGACAGGACAGGGAGCAAGAGGGAGAGGACAGGACAGGGAGGAGGAAGAGGGAGAGGACAGGACAGGGAGATGGAAGAGGGAGAGGACAAAACAGGGAGGAGGAAGAGGGAGAGGACAGGACAGGGAGGTGGAAGAGGGAGAGGACAGGACAGGGAGGTGGAAGAGGGAGAGGACAGGACAGGGAGGAGGAAGAGGGAGAGGACAGGACAGGGAGCAAGAGGGAGAGGACAGGACAGGGAGGAGGAAGAGGGAGAGGACAGGACAGGGAGATGGAAGAGGGAGAGGACAGGACAGGGAGGAGGAAGAGGGAGAGGACAGGACAGGGAGATGGAAGAGGGAGAGGACAGGACAGGGAGGAGGAAGAGGGAGAGGACAGGACAGGGAGGAGGAAGAGGGAGAGGACAGGACAGGGAGGAGGAAGAGGGAGAGGACAGGACAGGGAGGAGGAAGAGGGAGAGGACAGGACAGGGAGGAGGAAGAGGGAGGCAGTGCGGACAGGGGAGCAAGGAACAAAGTAACGATTAGAAATAAATGTCAGAAATTTGTAAATAACTTAAGGAAGGTAAAATCGAAATACCATCTTGCTTTGTCTAAAAAAATCCGATGGTAGCTACTGCAATGAAAGTGAAAAATGGCTTCGGTTCAGAAAAAAGCTAATTTGTCTTCGGTGAAATTAAAAAATTCCAACAACTTGCCTCTTCAGTAATTGATTTCGGGCAGACGCTTGCATGTTAGGGTGTGTGTACCTCGCCCTAAACGCGGCACATTGCTGTGGATTAGCTTATTTTGCATTATCTCCCAGCCAAATTAATTCGATAGAACTGCTTTAAACTGGATTGGGGTTTGTATGGAACCAGTACTGGCACTATAGAATATACCGTACTGTATCGAGTGCTTCTGTCGCCACTCACCCCCTGTACCTCTTTGCCCCTCGATTTCTACGATTGCCTTTTTTTATTGCAAATGGTATAATTTTTAGGCTGAAAATTCTGTGCAAAAAAGTAGATTTTGCTTATAATATTTGTGATAAGCAGTGCTCACCAACTCAGTGTGAGATGCAGAGCTCTCACCCACAACTCAATCTCACTCCACCAACTCACTCCCTCCCACAACTCAGTGCGAGATTCAGGCCACAATGATGCGCCGTTGGTCCAGTGTCTCATCCGACGATGTCCGCTTCCTTCGTGACGAGGTCGAGCGTCGATCCCGCGAGATGCAGTCTGCTGACGCCTGCGAAGTTGCTTTCGAATCGTTGAAGGAGCCGAACAGGAACCGGGTGGCTATCACGAAAATCTACCGCAGCATCGAGGGCGCCGGCATCCACCTGGAAGACCCGCGCCTGAAGGAGTGCATCCAGAACATTCGCAATCTTCAGAAGCGCAATGTCAAATCAGAAGAGGATGCTAGAAACAATTTCTTCCTAGACAAACAGACCTTCATTGAGGTGGTGCGCGACAACGCAGTCATGCTTCTGACTATCCTTCACAATGACTTTGTTGTGCCGCAGTTTCACGAGTTCACACACCACATCCGGACTATCTTTGAGAAGTGTCGGGAAAATCACGACGGTGCGCCGGCCAACTACATTCCCCAGTTAGCCAGATTCGATCCGAACTACTGGGGGGTGTCCATCTGCACCATCGATGGCCAGCGGTACAATCACGGCGACTTCAAGATCCCGTTCTGCCTGCAGTCGACCAGCAAGCCGTTGAACTACGCTCTGGCCCTGACAGAGCTTGGCTGCGACGAGGTTCACGAGAGTGTCGGCTACGAGCCATCCGGCATCAGCTTCAATTCTATCGCTTTGAACCACAACCAGGCGCCGCACAATCCGATGATCAATGCTGGCGCCATTGTCATCTGCAGCCTCATTCAGCGGCACAGAAAGCTGGCGGACAGGTTCGACATGGTCATGCAGGAGTACCGACGCATGGCGGGCGGTGAGCACCTGTTGCGCCTTTGGCCTAGCTTTCAAGTCGAGCGGTAACTCGCACCAAGGTCCCCGAGTTCGATTCCGCGGCGAGGCCACATTTATTTGGGGCGCAGCCGCGGAGAGAAGGCTGGGGGGCTTGTCGTGCAATTTACGCCCTTAAGGGCCAACCTCCAAGGCACAGTGAGAGTGCACACTGCCTGACGATGAGAAAGTCAGGGCAGATGTACACACCTGTGTGAGCAAGTGCCTGCTTAGGGTATCCGTGTGCGTGTGTGCCCAGGAGTCAGCGAAATGGCCAGAATTGTCTTCTCGCTGGCTGCGGGTCTAGTGTCACCAAATGATTTGCCATTGCCTGCAGCCCTCCTACAATTATTTTTTTTCTAAGAAAATATTTTTAGAAACTCTGGTCAGTTAGTAAGAAGGTTGTAGCCTAGTTGTTTGATTTTCGGACTCACGAATATAGGTCGGGGTTCGATTCCCGACTCCAACTGTAACAGTTTGTATCCGTTCGCGAGACACCCAACTCTGCATTGCTTCAGTTCACCCAGCTGTTTTATGGGGTAATAGAACTTTGTGTTTGGCGTTCGCCCACTCCATGGGCTGAACAGCCGTAGGCAGCCTTCAGATAACTGTTTGTAAATGAAAACGTGAAAGAGAAAACTCAACCAATCAACAGGCGAGTTCCTGGGCTTCAGCAATCCGACTTTCCTATCCGAGCGTGAAACGGCCGATCGCAATTTCGCCCTGGCGCACTATATGAACGAGTACCACTGCTTCCCGACCGGCACTAACCTGAAGGAGACGTTGGACTTTTATTTCCAGCTATGCTCCGTTGAGGTCACCTGCGAGTCAGCCTCGGTGATCGCAGGCACTCTAGCTAACGGTGGCATCTGTCCGCTGACTGGCGAGCGGGTCCTGTCAGCCGAGGCTGTCCGTGACACCCTGTCGCTCATGCACAGCTGCGGCATGTACGACTATAGCGGCCAGTTCGCTTTCAAATGTGGCCTGCCGGCCAAGTCGGGCGTGTCCGGCGTCATCCTGCTGGTCATCCCGAACCTCATGGGCATCGCGCTGTGGTCGCCGCCGTTAGACGAGCAGGGCAACTCTTGTCGCGGCATCCAGTTCTGCAGGGAGCTAGTTGCCAAATTCAATTTTCACAATTACGACTCGCTAATCAACGCGCAGGACAAGCTGGACCCGAGGCGAGTTCAGAAGACTGGCGAGAAACAGACGGAGACTGTCGGCTCAATTCTGTTCTCAGCCGCTAACAATGACCTGTCCGCTCTTAGGTAAGTGCCAATCAGCACTGTCAGTTAGGAGTTTGAGTTTTGTGCGTCTTCGGAATGTCCCAGTGACACATTAGAGATAGCAAATTGAAGCTATTAGCTTTTGCCGAAGTCACGACAATCCGTAATGCTTCGACCGATTTAAAAAGTTTATTTCACGCTAGAGAGTCAACTATCTGGATTGGTTGGCGAGGGAGGTGGGGTGGGGCTTGGTTGTCGTTGGTGCGCAGGGATAGAGTTTGGGGGTGGGTGTGCAGGGATGTTGGGTTGGTATTACCCTTGTACCCCTAACCAACCCCACACCACTCATGCACACCAACCCCAACTACGCCCCACCCACCTCCCTCGCTGACCAATCATAACCAAGGCATTCACAAATCGCACATTTTTTCCTGAGAAACTCTAGAAACAATTAGCAAATTTACCCAAGTAAGAAGATATTTTTTGCAACCTCTTGAATCGACAAATTTAGTCGTTTGTTCGTTTTTTAGTTTTCTTCTAGAGCGCATCACATCCTTGTCTCTGTATAGAATCAAGTAACCCTTTTGAACCTTGTTGGGGGAGCTTGTAGCCTAGTGGTTAGAGCCGCTGGATTCACGACTTGAAGGTCGGGGGTTCGATTCCCGACTGCACTGGAACAACTCCTGTCCTTTTCCCAGCTGTTAAACGGGTACCAGCATTTGCCAGCATTTATATGCGTTTATAATTCGTTAGCATTCTAAGAATCGTTGACCTACTTTTTCTGTCAACCAGGCGCGCTTTCCTTCTTGGCACCGACATGAACGTCACCGACTACGATGGCCGCACCGCCATTCACCTGGCCTCTGCTGAGGGCAATCTAGAATCTGTCACTTTTCTAGTCGACGTCTGCGAAGTAGCCGTCAACCCGAAGGACCGCTGGGGATTCACGCCCCTGGCCGAAGCTGAACGATTCGGTCACTCCGCTGTGGCGCAGTTCCTTCGTGACTCTGGCGGCTGCATCAGCGCCAACCCGCGCGACCTACCGCAGACTGACCTGCGCAAGAAGAAGATGACGATCCGGGAGAGCAAGTTCGAGGAGCCGCCGCCGCAACCGCCTCAGCAGCAGCAGCAGCAGCAGCAGCAGCAAGATGGCAAGGCGTGAACCGCTCTTAGGAAAAGATTTATTGACTAAAACCCAGAGATCTGTTTTCAGCTTTGAATTAGTTTTGTTTTCAAACACATTTCATTGTCATTTAATATTTATCCCACTATATAGCTTATGTTTGTGGAAAGCTAATTTCGGCTGTAATGCAGCTTCTTCAGATTAACATTGCGGTTTTGTGTTCTTTTAATAGCTTCTAATCAGATTGCGTCATACATTTTTTAACAATTTCGCCATTAATTCATCTTAGCTGACTTAGCTCATTCACGTTAACAATGTACGCTTAATTTTCCATGTACACTACTCGCAGTGGCAGTAGCAGCAAATTGTAGCCTCAAAAAGTCAATCAAAAAGCAAATAAATGGTGTTCACATTTTTGTCTTTGTCAGCTATTGGAAACTGCTTTTAGAAAGCTTTCATTTGTGTATTTTTCCGTGAAAATCTGCCTGGAATAAATTTTCCATGTGTTTTCTTGTGTTTCTCAACAAGTCAAGCAGGATATGGTTTTTAAGCAATTAATTCTGTTATTTAGTACTTTTTTAGTTAGTTTCCAATTCGTTAGATTCTTATTACGCAAAGTGTAATGATGCGGAATTATGAAAATTTCTGACACTATTACTCGTATAACTGACACAGCTGCCATCACGGCCAAATTACTATTTTGTCTTACCTAACTGGGCGAAAATATGGCGGTAATTTAACTTACGTACATGTTGGAACACCAAAAATTACTTGTTTGCTTTAGTTGGTAGGCTGGGAACTAAGAGTTTGCTTCTAGATATGGTTGCCTTGTGTTAAAGCTGCCATGCGTAAACATACTGTACTGAACAACTGCTCACTGCATTCGCCTGGTAAAATACACCTGCTGACACCCACCTGCTGACACCCACCTGCTGACACCCACCTGCTGACACCAACCTGCTGACACCCACCTGCTGACACCCAACTGCTGACACCCACCTGCTGACACCCACCTGCTGACACCCACCTGCTGACACCCACCTGCTATATCTGCACCTGCTGACACCCACCTGCTATATCTGCACCTGCTGACACCAACCTGCTACATCTGCACCTGCTGACACCCACCTGCTACATCTGCACCTGCTGACACCCACCTGCTACATCTGCACCTGCTGACACCCACCTGCTACATCTGCACCTGCTGACACCCACCTGCTACATCTGCACCTGCTGACACCCACCTGCTACATCTGCACCTGCTGACACCCACCTGCTACATCTGCACCTGCTGACACCAACCTGCTACATCTGCACCTGCTGACACCCACCTGCTACATCTGCACCTGCTGACACCCACCTGCTACATCTGCACCTGCTGACACCAACCTGCTACATCTGCACCTGCTGACACCCACCTGCTACATCTGCACCTGCTGACACCCACCTGCTACATCTGCACCTGCTGACACCCACCTGCTACATCTGCACCTGCTGACACCCACCTGCTACATCTGCACCTGCTGACACCCACCTGCTACATCTGCACCTGCTGACACCAACCTGCTACATCTGCACCTGCTGACACCCACCTGCTACATCTGCACCTGCTGACACCCACCTGCTACATCTGCACCTGCTGACACCCACCTGCTACATTTGCACCTGCTGACACCCACCTGCTTACACAAAACTAATACATGAACCTGCTAATAGTAGGCGCTTACCTTTAAAGTCGCCGGTAAACTCAACCGCATCATCTTCCCCCGAACTGGACTCGATGTCCCTAAAGCTGGCCACAATGTCCTTGAACATGTTGTTTGATTTAATTAAAATACGGCTTTTATTTCAGACTGGCTGACTTGACGGTCGGCGGAATTATAGAAGAACTGAATTATTGAACTTATTCCGCTCTGAAGTAACTCCGACTCATGCGATCACTCTCAAAATGTATTTCTCAGCTGTCCATTTTTTCCTCTTTCTCAGCCAATCACAACGGACTTTTTCGATTTGATGTCCAACGAACTGGCCCAAACAGCGGCTTCATCAAAATAACACTGGGATATTCAGATCCCTTAGCTCGATTACTCAGCGAGGCAATACGTTTGGGGAGAGAAGGCTTGGGGGCTTGTCGTTCAATTTGCGCCTTTCAGGGCCAACTCCGACCATTAAGGCAAACCCCTTCATTATACTCAGGTCCCTCAGGCAACCCCTACCGTTATCCTCTGATCCTTCAGGCAACCCTTCCATTATCCTCTGATCCTTCAGGCAACCCTTCCATTATCCTCTGATCCTTCAGGCAACCCTTCCATTATCCTCTGATCCTTCAGGCAACCCCCTTCATTATACTCAGATCCTTCAGGCAACCCCTACCGTTATCCTCTGATCCTTCAGGCAACCCTTCCATTATCCTCTGATCCTTCAGGCAAAACCTTCCATTATCCTCTGATCCTTCAGGCAACCCTTCCATTATCCTCTGATCCTTCAGGCAACCTTTCCATTATCCTCCGATCTTTCAGGCAACCCCTACCATTTTTCTTAGATTTTATAGGCATGCTAAGGCGATCCTTAGAACCTATGAAATTTTTTGTAAAAATATTTTTCGCTGAAATTTGATACTTTTGTATGAGTCTATGAACAATGCGATAAAAGCACAGAGACAAGAATTATCGTATTTTCACTACTATATCAAGTCTGAATATTCAGTCCAAAAACAAGCTATGTCAATTGTAGCTATATTTTCTTCATGCATCAATTGACAGTTGAAATCAACAATGAGCTATCAGCTCAGCTCAGCTAATGTAAAAGAAATGAATGTGTTCTCGAATGCAAACAACGACCTATAACAGAACTTTTCTGTATGTAAATATTGATGAGACTAAATTTCATCCCCGAAGAGAGTATGCGGATGAACTTTCAAATTTGATTTCTGTCGTTATCTCCCGAGTACCAATTACAGCATGCGCTTTTCTAGCATTAGTAATTGTTAAGGCCCCGCTGGGAAATGTTGAGTACTCTTTGAGCACAAGTTGAGTAGAGTAGACTTTCATTAATGTTTGCTATATTATTGTTTAACATTCAAACAAATATAAGCCGTCAAACGCTTAATCCTCTCCTGCCAATACTACTCTGCAAGTGAGTAGCAATAACAGCAAATAAGCTAATATTGGTCCAATCTAAAACCTAAGTACAGTTTAATCTAACCCCAACCTAATTAATAAACGCTTCACGCTAAA
The DNA here is from genome assembly GCA_950097015.1 of Macrostomum hystrix. Classification (NCBI taxonomy): domain Eukaryota; kingdom Metazoa; phylum Platyhelminthes; family Macrostomidae; genus Macrostomum; species Macrostomum hystrix. The sequence continues at coordinate 16,873,488 of CATNEN010000039.1, forward strand.
CCCCAATCTAAGAATTGGTTCCCTAAACCTCATAAAAATGGTATCAACTTTTTATTGACCCAAACCCTAACCTATTTTCCATTGCTTTTAAATGAGCAATGCAGTCACTCATACTCACAACCAGAATTCAGATGATGAATACTGGTGCTACTGATACGGCGAGAAATGCATTAACATGACAATTTGTACTTTGAAACCAAATAGAACACATTGCATAGCATTTTCCAGTACAATTTGATACACCCAGTAGAACACTGACTCCACCAGCTATAGATAAGAAAGTCGTATAACCCTGTCGGCAAACTTCAAAGGTTACGTTTTGTGTGTGACCGCGTGCGCAAGTCAGAATTGAACAAGAATTTTTCATTAAACGGGCCTGCTTGCATAAAATATGCAAATAGTTTAGAACCAAAACTAACAACATATTGAATGGTTTTGATAATACAAATATCACATATAATCATATCTTTGCTAGATTTGAGTAGAATTTTCAAAGATCTAAATTAATATATATCGGCTCGGTAATTTTTTTCTTTGTAGGTTGGCAAATAAAAATGGTTAAAAAATGTGAGAGTACTTTCTTACTTCAGTTTTAAAATGTGTTCTCTTTTGTGAGGCCGTTCTTTTAAAGCTGGTTAGAGTGAGAGGAGGTCAGCAGCAAGAGGACTGAGGTGGAGTTGGCTGAAGTGGCGCCTAAAAAATAAGAGTACTAGTACTGTTAGACCTCTTAAAGAGGTCGTACTGAAAGAGGTCGTCATGCTTTCTTTCCCGTTCCACAAAAAAGTTTCAGACTGAGACACTGTTAAAGTGGTGGAATCAATGGAGCAATTTCAAAGAGGTCGATCTCCAATAGAACAAAGTCGACAGGACGAATGTGGCAGTCTGGAAGTGACAATCTTAAAGTGGCAGTCTGGAAGTGGCAGTCTGGAAGTGGCAGTCTCAAAGTGGCAGTCTGGAAGTGGCAGTCTGGAAGTGGCAGTCTCAAAGTGGCAGTCAGGAAGTGGCAGTCTGGATGTGGCAGTCTCAAAGTGGCAGTCTGGAAGTGGCAGTCTCAAAGTGGCAGTCTCAAAGTGGCAGTCTGGAAGTGGCAGTCTGAATGTGGCATTCTGGAAGTGGCAATCTCAAAGTGGCATTCTGGAAGTGGCAATCTCAAAGTGGCATTCTGGAAGTGGCAATCTCAAAGTGGCATTCTGGAAGTGGCAATCTCAAAGTGGCAGACTCAAAGTGGCAGTCAGGAAGTGGCAGTCTGGAAGTGGCAGTCTGGAAGTGGCAGTCTCAAAGTGGCAGTCAGGAAGTGGCAGTCTGGATGTGGCAGTCTCAAAGTGGCAGTCTGAAAGTGGCAATCTCAAAGTGGCAGTCTCAAAGTGGCAGTCTCAAAGTGGCAGTCTCAAAGTGGCAGTCTCAAAGTAGCAGTCTGGAAGTGGCAGTCTCAAAGTGGCAGTCGGGAAGTGGCTGTCTCAAAGTGGCAGTCGGGAAGTGGCAGTCTCAAAGTGGCAGTCTCAAAGTGGCAGTCTCAAAGTGGCAGTCTCAAAGTGGCAGTCTGGAAGTGGCAGTCTGGAAGTGGCAGTCTCAAAGTGGCAGTCGGGAAGTGGCAGTCTCAAAGTGGCAGTCTGGAAGTGGCAGTCTCAAAGTAGCAGTCTTAATGTGGCAGTCTGGAAGTGGCAGTCTTAAAGTGGCAGTCTGGAAGTGGCAATCTGAAAGTGGCAGTCTGAAAGTGGCAATATCAAAGTGGCAGTCTGGAAGTGGCAGTCTCAAAGTGGCAGTCTGGAAGTGGCAGTCTGGAAGTGGCAGTCTCAAAGTGGCAGTCTGAAAGTGGCAATCTCAAAGTGGCAGTCTCAAAGTGGCAGTCTCAAAGTGGCAGTCTGGAAGTGGCAGTCGGGAAGTGGCAGTCTTAAAGTGGCAGTCTGGAAGTGGCAGTCTCAAAGTGGCAATCTCAAAGTGGCAGTCTGGAAGTGGCAGTCTGGAAGTGGCAGTCGGGAAGTGGCAGTCTCAAAGTGGCAGTCTGGATTCTGGAAGTGGCAGTCTGCAAGTAGCAGTCTCAAAGTGGCAGTCTCAAAGTGGCAGTCTGGAAGTGGCAGTCTGAATGTGGCATTCTGGAAGTGGCAATCTCAAAGTGGCATTCTGGAAGTGGCAATCTCAAAGTGGCATTCTGGAAGTGGCAATCTCAAAGTGGCAGTCTTAAAGTGGCATTCTGGAAGTGGTAGTCTGGAAGTGGCAATCTCAAAGTGGCAGTCTTAAAGTGGCATTCTGGAAGTGGCAGTCTGGAAGTGGCAGTCTCAAAGTGGCAGTCTTAAAGTGGCATTCTGGAAGTGGCAGTCTGGAAGTGGCAATCTCAAAGTGGCAGTCTTAAAGTGGCAGTCTCAAAGTGGCAGTCTGGAAGTGGCAGTCTCAAAGTGGCAGTCTGGAAGTGGCAGTCTCAAAGTGGCAGTGTCATAGTGGTTGTAGAAAATTGGCCATGTAAGAACCTGCCCGTACTGTGAGTTGGCATTGAAAGATGCATTGTTAAATAGCAAAAGTACACTTAGAGAACAAAAATAGGACGAGTAAAAAAGCTTAAAAGGGTACGAGCAAATAATAAAAAACCGGTTCTTTTTCTCTTTAATATACTCGAACCGGTTACAAAATCCGACAAAAGCATTTAAGGGTTGAGGGTTAGGCGGCTTAGGGTTAGAGAGCTACAGCAGAAAAATAGAAATTAAAAGAATAGCAGCTGCTGAAATAACTGGGTCTTTGCACTAGCTTACACTGGCCTTTCGTAGAGCGAAGCAAAGAAATTAATACATCAGAAGGTCAACAAGGAATAATGAATATATTGTCCAGCCTGTAGGTAACAGAAAAGAGAGAGGAGTAGAGAGCGCTGTACACACCCTCATCTTTCGCCTCGTTTCTCGCTAAGAGTCCTCAAGCCGAGAACTGCTGATGCGCTTGTGCCACGTTGTGTCTGAGATTCTCTTTAAACCACTCCTCCTGCGCCGATCCAGTCAGAACTGGTTCATTTCCTTCACCCTGGGGCACCCGCCACCCCACTGGCCAAGCCCCTTTTCGCTTGCGCACGGTCTGTCAATCGGCCCTGCCCCCACCACCCCAGCCACCCCAGCCACCCCCACCCAGCCAGCCAGCCATGCAGTAGCAGCGCTCACTGTCTCCTTCCCAATATAAAACCAAAAGCGATTTTCGCTTCGGAATTCGTTTCAGCTTAAACCAGCCAGAAGTCAGGGTCGGAAGTCCGTTCGAAAATCAGCGCAATGTCGAATGATCCATTCTTTTCAGCTCGCAAAGTGCTGGTGCTGTACACGGGCGGCACCATTGGTATGAAGGATCAGGGCCGCGGCTATGAAGCTGTGCCGCAGTACTTCGAGTCCTCCCTGCGTGCCAGCGATCTGTTCCACGATCCCCGAGTCAATAACGAACTAGGCGACTTCATGCTGCTGCCGCAGACGGACCCTGCCATCGCTTATCGAATTGTTGAATACGACCCTGTCATCGACTCCTGCGACATCAGCTCCAGCGATTACATTCGCATTGCGGAGGATATTTACAGCAACTACAAGCATTACGACGGCTTCATCATTCTGCACGGCACCGACACTCTGGCCTATACAGCCTCAGTGCTGTCATTCATGTTCGAGAATCTGGGCAAGACTGTTGTCATCACTGGGGCGCAGATTCCCATCTTTGAGATCCGCAGCGATGGTCGCGACAACCTGCTAGGTGAGTCTTACACATTGTACACTTAACCTAGGATAATTTGGGAAGAGAATCCGGCTGGGGACAGACATTTCCCAGCAGCTGTACAGTGGATTGAAATGTACACTGCATCACAAATGCTGTGCGGTATTGATGTGGACTTGACCGTTTTCTTAGACAGGATTGACTCAACAGTACTTCAACCGCACCTGACACCTACCACTCTCCAGGTGCCCTCCAGATTGCTGGCCACTTCTCGATTCCCGAAGTCACGGTATACTTCGATAACAACCTGTACCGTGGCAACCGCGTCACAAAGGTCAGCTCCACCGCCTTCAAGGCCTTCTTAAGCCCGAATTTCGCACCTCTGGCGACACTGGGCCTGAATATCGAGGTGAATTGGCCGCTAGTGCTCAAACCGGTGGAGCTGCAGCCCTTCCAGGTGTGCACTAAGCTGTCTTCCAACGTCACCATTCTGCGCTTATTCCCAGCGCTCTCGCCGACAACCATCGCGGCCTGTGTGGCGCCACCAATCGAAGGCGTCGTTCTGCAGTCCTACGGCGCCGGTAACATCCCGGTGCTACGACAGGATGTCATCGACGTTCTAAAAAAGGCCGTCGCACGAGGCGTCATCATTGTCAACACCACCCAGTGCCAGAAGGGCGCTGTGATGGGACTCTATGCGACAGGTGCGTTTTGAGACACGTCAGCATTTTTAATTCAGAACGCAGTTAACAGGACGAGGAAACTTCAACAAACGAATTCTTCTTTCTAGGAAAAATGTTGTACAACATCGGTGTTTGTCCTGGCCACGACATGACAGCCGAGGCTGCCGTGGCCAAGCTCATGTACGTCTGCGCCAAGTCGTGGAGTTCTGAGCGCAAATTCGAGGCGATGCAGAAGTGCCTCAGAGGCGAGCTGCACGATCCAACCCTGCACTCAGAGGACGGAGCAGTTAACAAGCGCCTCTTGTCCCAGCTGGCCAGCGCGTTCAATTTGCCCACCGACGAGGATGCCAGTCGCATTCGGGACGAGTTCCTGCCGTCGCTGATGGCCGCAGCCATCAAGGAGGAAAACTTGGAGTATCTCAGAACCTTGGGCACCATGGCTGGACACTTTCAGGTGAGTCTGCGGCTTTAAGCGAATGCAATTCACTCGCACCAAGGTCCCTGAGCTCGATTCCGCGGTGAGGCCACATTCATTTAGAAGCCCAGCCGCAGAGAGAAGGCTTGGGAGCTTGTCTTGCAATTTATGTCCTTAAGGACCAACCTCCAAGGCACAGTGAGTGTACACTGCCTGAAGCGAGGAAGAAGTCTGGGCAGATGTACATACCTGTGTGTGTGCACGGGAGTCAACGAAATGGGCGGAATCGCTACTGTCGCAAAATGATATGCCCGCAGCCAGACTGTTTATTTTTTACGAGCTTTTAGAGAAAACTCTATCTAAATAATGCCTCGTTGTATTTGCTCCAGGTGACTGACTGCCTCGGCCGTACGCCGTTGCACTACGCGGCCCTGTTTGGCAGCTCTGCCAGCGCGGAGCTCCTGCTAACCAGCGGCGCCCTGGTGAACCACGCGGACTCGGATGGGCACACACCGTTGCAGGTCGCTATGCAGCGGGGCCACATGGATGTGATTCGCGTGCTCATAGCCACTGGCGCCCACCTGTCCACCGTGAATCCGCACACCCTCGGTAGCCAGCTGTGTAGCTATGCCGCTGTCGGCGACACCAAAGGCATCGAAGGCTACCTGGCCGCCGGGGTGCCGGCCGACGCTTCCGACTACGACGGCCGGCGGGCGCTGCACCTGGCGGTGCACTATCGCCAGCTGGACGCCGCCAGGCTGCTGCTGCAGGCCGGCGCTGATCCCAGAGTGCGCGACAACTTCGGCAGGTCGCCCGTCGACGAGCTGGCCAGCGCGCCGGCTGAGGACAGCTTCGCCGCCGAGTTCGGCCAGCTGCTGCAGCTGCCGTCTGTGCTCACCAACGGTGACAAAGAATGAGGATCAGATCAGCTTCATCACACCGCATCAGCTAGCTGACTTTCAACAGTCGAAAGAAATTACTATTTTTGCCTGGGGATAGAACTCGGCGGTATTTCAAATTCCCACCGCCTACTTCACGATTGCTCCAAAACCGAATGACCGATTTTAGTGAAAGTCCACCACATGGATCAAAATTGTCCGCCCTTTACAATGAACGAACTTTCAAAGCCGCTCGACGCAAGCATCACCGAGATATTCAGTGATTAGCGATTCTTGTCGAAGGCCAACACCTATTGGCGAATCCACATATATTAAATTATAAAAATAGCAATACAATACTGTTGTATATTGGGAATACCCCCGTAGTCTTCTGCTGTTGTCTGCTTTTTATATTTCATTTTCATTTTTACGACCTCTAGTCTAAATGCTACTAAATAGCGACCTGATTATGATACTGAGCACAATGCTCTGGCTGTTAGTAGCTGAAATTTCTATCGGATTAAAACTCGATCTTTATTGATTGATCTCTAGGAGTATAGTTATTGCTAGTATAGCCTTGCTTGCCCTTTGCCAGTACTATAATAATTTAAAGCGCTATTAAGTAGTTTTTAAATAAACTATGAACTTGCAGCTATGCCTACTGATTAGTAGATAGACTGAATAAGAAGCTATCGCCATATTTCAGTTTGTTTATCCAGCGGTTGGGGCCACTGACAGGTCGGGAGTTCGACTCGCAACTGATTAATGAAATTGTTTGTGGCCTTGAGCAAGACAGTTGATTCCCTACCAGCCAACTGTGTATTATTTTAGGCTCAGAGCGTCGTGATCCCCATGTCCATGGACTGAACAGCTGTACGCAGCCTCTCAAGCACCTTTAAGTAGCTGCGACTGGCTGTACATCAGGCTCAAGGTACACTGCAGGTGTCATTATTTATCTACGTGCCTTCTTTTATTGATTGCAATACGCATAAAAAATAGGTTTACTTTTGCTATTATTATTCCTAAGAAAACAAGTATATTCTGAATTCTGTTATCACAATTTCTCCTCTTATTCTCTGGTCGCTCAACGGGCCTTGACAACGCCCATTTCGATGCTCTGAGAGCCGGCAAGGCTGGCCGATGCGCTGCTGTTCAGCCCGGAGCTCGAGTTGTTGACGTACACCGGAGGCTCCGGCTCTGGCGTTCGCTCCGGTTTCTTTGGCGCTGGTCTCTCGGCGCTAGTCTGTTGCTCGGTTGGCTCAACTCTCGGTCGTTCCCGACTGCCTCGCAGGGCTCGTTCAAGGCCAAGCAGCGGGGCTTCGATCAGCATGGAGAGAACCAGAGCCGCCAGGTAGGAGGTCATCAGGCTGGCCAAGTACAGCATGATCTGCAGGTGTTTGGTTGGTTAGGTGCCATTTTAACGACTTTATTGGCGACTTTAGGGGCCGTTTGTGATTCTAGGGTACAATAAAAATCCATAAATTTACTATTTATTACACCTGCCACAGGGGGTGAGTGGCAGAGTGGCCACATTTGATGCGCAGCCGCGGAGAGAAGCCTTGGGGGCTTGTCTTGAAATTTATGTATGTCATTGAGGGCCTACCTACAAGGCATAGTGAGAGTGTACACTTCCTGACAATGAGAAAGTCAGGGCAGATGTACACACCTGTGTGAGCGTGTGCCTGCGTACAGTATCTGTGTGCGTGTGTGCTTGGGAGTCAGCGAAATGGGCAGAATTGCCTCCTCGCTGGCTGCGGGTCTAGTGTTACCAAATGATGTGCCATTGCCCGCAGCCCTCCTGCAATTATTATTATTACACCTGCCACAATCGGGCCAGACGTGCAGCGGACAGCACAGCCGCAGATATCGCGCGGCGCATCTGGATGAAGGCTGCGTACCGCTGTTCAGTCCATGGACTGGGGGGACGCCACACCCTCCTTCAATTACCCCCAGCTAATGCTGGTACCCATTTAACAGCTGGGTGAACTGAAGCAATGCAGAGTAAAGTGTCTTGCTTGCAGTCGAACCCACGACCTTAAATTCGCATAGGATAAGAGAAATAAGCAACTTCTCAGCTCACAATCATTGAGTCGGACAGGTGAAATTTGGCATCATAGGTACTGAAGAAGGCCTGCGTGACTCCGACGTGAACGATGTAGGCGCAGTAGCTCAACCTGGCGAGAGGTGTGAACCACGACCACGAGAGGAGCTCGTTTACCGGACCTGGTAAATGAGCAGCAATTCATTTGTAGGATACGTTAATGGCAATATAACATAGACTCGTGACCGGCTTAAAAAAGAATATATATTTCAAACTATCATTTTAAGACAACGAAAACACAGGTAAGAGTTGTTGATTATTTCATTCCTATAATTGACGATACGGAATTAAAATAACTTGGTTTTAATATGGTAAGTGCTTTGAGCGTCAGCAATAGTTTATAGTAGTAGCCACGTGGTTAGAGCGTCGGATTTGAAGGTCGGGGGTTCGATTCTCGACTCTACTGGAACTATTTGTGTCCAGTAGCAAGACACTTCATTTCATTGCTTTAGTTCACGCAGCTATTAAATGGGTACCAGCATCAGCTATGGGTAATTGATGGTGGGTGTGGCAACTCCCGTGTCCGTGGACTGAACAGCCGCGTACGCAGCCCTCATCCAGATGCGCCGCGCAATAGCTGCGGCTGTGCTGTCGGCTGCACATCTGGCCTAATTAGGGCTGGTTTAAAGCCAAGGAAGCTTTCATTTTCGATTTTGCTGTTGCGCAAAGTGGTCCTTTGTTTGGTCACAAAGACCAGCTTCACTCACCGCCGTAACCGTAGACGCAGGCGAACACAACCCAGGCAACGCACAGGGCAAAACCGGGCCTCAAGAAGGACCAGTAGGTGGTCACCTGGGGCAGAGTTAGAGGCGGTCCCGTGTCGGCAATTTGGCCCTGCACTAGGTACAACAATGCTAGGCCACCGGTCAGAGCGGCTAGCCAGCACATGACAACAGCAACCTGGCAAGGATGAAGAGAGACAGGAGCGAAAGAGCGACAACTGCTTCGGTGGCAGAGCGGTTAACACGTTTGCCTCTCGCGCCAAGGTCCCTAAGCTCGATTCCGCGCTGAGGCCACATTTATTAGGGGCGCAGCCGCGGAGAGAAGGCTTGGGGGCTTGTCGTGCAATTTACGCCCTCGAGGGCCATGCAACCTCCAAGGCACTGTGAGAGTGTACAGTGCCTGACGATGAGAAAGTCAGGGCAGATACACACACTTGTGTGAGCGTGCGCCTGCGTACGGTATCCGTGTGCGTGTGTGCTCAGGAGTCAGCGAAATGGGCAGAATTGCCTCCTCGCTGGCTGCGGGTCTAGTGTCACCAAATTATTTACGTGCCCTCAGCCCTCCTGCAATTTATTATTATTATGAAAGGTGATATGATGCACTATTTATCAAAGCGTCCTAGGTAAGAATCGGCAGCGGGAACGGAACCAGTTCGAAGCAACCATTGCTCTCACCTTGTGCAGCCGGATTGTCTTCCTGGTCGCCAGAACGTAGCCTAGCAAAATGCCGATTGCGTAGGCTCCAACGCGACAATAGGGCTTCACGTAGATAACCTCATAATAGCTGGAATGCGTGTGACCGCAGATAGGGTCCGATGTTCAGATGAGAAGACATTTTTAGAATTATTTAGCTCGCAATACGAGAAGTCATGGGTATTTCAAATACCCACTGCCTACTTAAAGATAGCTCCCAAACCGAATCTCTGATCTTCGTGAAAGTTCCCGATATGAATAGAAATTTTCCGCCCTTCACGATGAACGAACTTTTAAAGCCGTCCGACGTCAATATCGTCGAGATATTCAGCGAATTCATTTGGTTTAATAATCTGAGTCCATCTTTCGTAGAGACCTTATTTAGTAGAGACTGTAGAGACATCCTAGGTCTCTAGGATATAGAGACCTTCATTCTCTACATCCTAGTCACGACGGTCCCTTTTATCGCCGTCTGGAGCATCGGCGGCGACCGTCTGGACCTTACAAAAGCAGCTATCTTTGAGATGCTGATAGGGTGCCTTTCTTGAAGGTCCCGAAGGTCGCCGCCGATGTTGCAGCCGTTGATTAAAGGGACCCTGGTGACTGGGATGCTGAGAACAGAAGTCCCTGCGACTGATTTGCGGGCAGTGGTTTTTGCCACGTTGAATCACGACGAGAATCGTTGAATATCTCGAAGATTTCGATGTTTTGTGATGCTTCGAGTAGAAGTACGAGAGCGGAAACTTTCGTCTTAGAGTCCGTGTTCTGGACATGTAAATATGTTAAATATTTTAAGAGGTAAAGAAAAAAATGTGGGCATTTCCACAGTTAAACAACTCAGCCAATGAAAAACTCGCCTCGTGTCTGGATAGTAGCCATCGGATTCTCCCGGCACAAAGTTCAGATGTCCGCGACGAAATCCGTAGGCCGAGTTGAGGACACCAGTGAAGATCATGCTGACTGCCACAACCGCCACAACCACTGCGGCGCCTATTTTGAGACCGAAGCTAAAATATCATCGTCTTGCATTAGCTATCGAGGCTGGAACGCGTGATGGAAATTCTCACGCTTTTCAGTGACGTCTTTGGCAGGGATTTCCCAAACTTGCTTTTCACAAAGCAACACATACACCAAGGTCATTTGAAAGTCGATCGGGAAATCACGCTGCAACGCAGTGGACGGAAATTTCCACTATCTATGGTCTGATGGATTCTCGTGCTTACATTTTATTCCCAAAGTCCAAGGTCTACGTTGGGGCAAAATGAAAAAATTACAAAGCAGCACTCACAAAACAAACGGTAGCAGCACAATTGGCGACAACAGGTACATCTGCATGTCATTTGCCAGGTACCAGCTGTGGCCCACGCACTGCATAAATTGTGTTAAAAGTTTTAACTGATTCATAAAATACAACGACAGAGAAAGAAGACTCCACAGACTACCATAAATCTTCAAATCTTTAAAATTTCCTGGGTTAAGGTCATGTAAAAATTAAAGAAATGGAAGGATAAAATATAGCAAGAAAAAAATCATCACACCTGACACAATTATTCCAGATTTTAAATCTGTTTTTGATGAGAAAATAAAACTCCAATACCACCACTCTCAGTGGTGTGTTAGTGCCTCAGTTGGTTCATTGGCTCCTTGGGGGTACATGTATTGGTTCAGTGCTTCTGGGGTGACATTATTCAGGCTTTCTGCTGCTGGGATATTTAGTTTGAGGATTTAAAAATGTAACTCATGGAGTGGATTATAGTCATAATGAGGGAAATATTTGCTAATGGGGTGATAATTTACTTAATGAGGGGATTAATGAGATCCAGAAATTCCGCTTATGCTCCCTGTAGGGGGCTAAAACTGCTAGTCAGATATACTAAAAATAAATCAAGATCCCTATTTGGCTACAATCTTCGCAGTAGATAAAGAATATAGTAAGACAGCCCATTTCAGCTTACGCCAACAGAATCGCCAACTCGAACAAAATTCTGCACGTAGAGCGGCAGAGTCCACCAGGATTTGGGGCAGCCAGCCATGTCAGCCGGCACCCGGTCTCTAGGCATAAAAACACCGTTGCCAAAGTAGCCAGTTAGCGACCAGTGCCAGAACATAAAGAATACGAGTGTGGGCGTCAGGCGCCAGTAGCGATGGAAGTAGAATGCCAGCCAGAATTTCAAGCTTCGCAGGGTTTTAAAACATTTTTCTGTGCTGGTCACGTTTGCATGCTGGCAGAACACGTAGGCTACTAGGGCGCCGCTGAGCAGGAAGAATGAGTCGACGGAGGTCGTGGCATTCATGATGATCACCGCTTGCCAGCGCTTGCGAAAGTCGTACAGAAGCTGCAGCGGATTGTCTGCGAATTGGGACAATTGTTACGTTCCGGGGTTCGAAAGATCGTAGGGAATGAATGGCTCACGTTGTGATGAGGTTGAGTAGATCTCATTGTGATGAGTCAGAGTAGATTTAATTGTGATGAGGTTGAGTAGATCTCATTGAGATGAGTCGGAGTAGATCTCATTGAGATGAGTCGGAGTAGATCTCAAGGGACTCCAGAAAAGCATTCTCACCCAGCAGATAGGAAGTGAATAGCATTGTGTGACCCAGGATGACCCAGAACAGGCTGAGCACTCGAATGCCGTTAATGCAGCTCAGGGTGTCCTCAGATGAAGGCTTAAACAGATTGTGAAGGTTGCTGCGCAGGCAGAAGGCACGGCAGATTTCGCGATAAACGTCTGCTTAAAGTTGAGTGTGAGTAAAATTAAACTTATGTATCAATGCGACCATGGAGTAAAAACTATGAATACAAACACGAGACCTACTTTTTCCATTGGGATTTTTGCAGTCCAAGTAAGCGGTGACAATTGTGGCGGCAAGAATCACTGCCACGAATAGCGCTGTCAAAGAGCTGAAATCAACCAATAAACAATTGCTAAAAACAATGGCTAAAATCTGAAGCCGAAAAAAAGACAAAACTCGAATAGACCAGACGATGACCAAACTGCACTAGCCATGACCAAACTGCACTAGTCATGACCAAACTGGACTAGCTGTGACCAAACTAGTTCATCTACTCATAGTACCAAAATAGGTAATTTATGACCAAACTAGGTCATCAATGACCAAAGATTGAACATTTATGACCAAAAATGTATCTATGACCAAACTAGGTCAATGTGACCAAACTAGGTCATCTAATAAGCAAACTAAGTAATCAATGACCCGCGGACATCTTATATGAACACACATCATAACGACGGCCCCAGTACTCAGCGAGCTGCCAATTTCCGCGCTGGTGGTGGCGCAGCCACGCACCGCCAGCTTGTAGGATTTGATGGTGTCGACAATGCCGCCGACGCCGGGCACACCCTGAAGGATCGGCCCGAGCAGGTTTAAGATGATCTCGACCACTGCGGATAGGTAGAGGTGAGAGGGATGAACACTGCCCGAGTTGAAGTACAGAAGATTACAGCCACTTACAGTCAATAACAGAACACTGCAGTTAACTACAGCTAGCTATAGTCAATTACAGCTAGTTACAGTCAATTACAGGTAGCTACAGTCAAATACAGCTAGTTGTAGTCAATTACAGCAATAAGGAGTCACAGTCACAAATCTAGCTACAGTCAATTACAGCCAGCTACAGTCAATTGCAGCTAGTTATAGTCAATTACAGCAATTTAAAGTCAATCACAGCTGGCTACTGCCAATTACAGACAGTTAGCTACATTCTTTTACAGTTGCCTACAGCAATTGACAGATGTCCAATTGACAGACAGCCAATCTTGCGCGTCTCACCGAAGTTGACAGCAATCTCTGCGTCTTTGTCCCTGCACGGGTTCGGCAGGCACAGCGCCAGCTCCAGGTTCATCTGCAGCTGGCTTCCCAGGTCGCCTCCGCTGAATGCCGAGGAGTTGCCGCGACTCTGAACTCCGAACGTGCAATAGCGCCCATTGGTGTGAAACAGCAGCGAGCTAATGTTGCTGGGATCCTGGAATACTGGCAAAGTCAGAGCTTCGCATTGCTCGCGCGATCCTATCCATTTGATATTGCCTAGTAGGATGCCAGCCTCCGGCTTGAAGATCGAGTCCAGCCCTGTGCGGCAGAGGGGAATTGAAGCAGAATCGAACCTCCGACGTCAATTGGAAACCTCCAGCCCCCAACCAACAGCCCGCCACTTCCAGCACCCAACCCCCAGCCCGCCAATTCCAGCACCCAACCCCCAGCCCGCCATCTCCAGCACCCAACCCCCAGCCCGCCATCTCCAGCACCCAACCCCCAGCCCGCCATCTCCAGCACCCAACCCCCAGCCCGTCAATTCCAGCACCCCAGACTGCAATCTCCAGCACCCAATCCCCAGCCCGCCATCTCCAGCACCCAACCCCCAGCCCGTCAATTCCAGCACCCCAGACTGCAATCTCCAGCACCCAATCCCCAGCCTGCAATCTCCAGCACCCAACCCCCAGCCCGCCAAGTATAGCAACCACCCCCAGCCCGCCACCTCCAACACTCGAGGTGGCATTTAGCCAGCCAGACGCTCTACTTGAAAATCTCACACTTCAAAAACTCCATCCAGTCAGGCAGGTCGTTGCCGCCAATTAGACCAAGAACGCTGCTCAGTAAACTGCTGAACACTTGGCCACATTCCGGCGACAGTTCCTGGTCGAAGGCGCCGACTCTAGACGGTCTGCGATCCGATCGAATCGGGATTTTAACAGCGCGCAATTTACGAGCCGCCGCCGCAGGATCTCGGGCTAACTCGCCGGCAGCGATGGCAATCAGACGGCTGATCAGCTGCGGACTCAAGCCGGCTGGCTCAACCTCCTTCTCCTTGGAGGTTGTGGCGTTGCTTCCCTGCTGCAATAGCAGCAGAGACAGCAGTAGCAGCAGCAGCTGTCTCAGAAGCATTCTAAGCTAGTAGTTTGGGTTTATTTTTGCGTTTTTTGTCGAAGGAAAAATAAACTCAACGAGCTTTATTGCTGCCGGCAATGCCGCCTAAAAATTCTCGTTGCTTCTTAAGCTTTGTCTTATCAGCTGATAAAGAAGCAGCGGCAGCAGCGGGAGGTGGAGGGTGTGCGCCAGAGCCGATAAAGATAACATTAGGATGATAGAAACAGACCAGTGGTACCATAAAAATAGTTCTTCACAAAATTAATCTCTAATGGCGAGACCTTGTAGACACCACTTGGAGAGAATTAAGAAGAGCTTAGTTTCTAGTACTTTTTCGTCAAGAAAACTTGCTTTGAAAATTTAGCAGTTTTTATTCTGATTGGTTCTTGATAAGTGTAGCAGGCTGCAGCCCTAAACCAGCCACCCTACTCCTCTAGTTAGCCAATAACCAACCAGCCATCCCCTCCCCTGTTAGCCTATAATAAACCAGCCACCTCACTCCCCAATCAGCCAATAATAAACCAGCCACCTCACTCCCCAATCAGCCGATAATAAACCAGCCACCTCACTCCCCAATCAGCCAATAATAAACCAGCCACCTCACTCCCCAGTCAACCATTAACCAACCAGCCATCCCCTCCCCTGCTAGCCAATAATAAACCTACAACCTCACTCCCCAATCAACCAATAACCAAACAGCCATAAGAAATCAAAGTAAATACATAGCTTGGCTAGCCTTGCCGCAAGCAGTAACATTTCTATTTCGCTCAACGAAAACAAAATTTAAATGTCAGCAACTAACTATAGAAATTTGCTAGTTAAAAAAATATGCGAACTTGACTCGCTCAGCGATAACACACGATCGAGCGACCCAAGAGTGCAGCAGTGCTATCAAACTGCATGGGCTGATTTCTTTCTGAAAGTTCTATACGAGATCTGAGGTCGTTTTTAAGAGCAAAGTGGATAAACGTTAATTTGCTGTTCAAATTACGAAATTACTCTTAAATATGAGTATAAATACTTCAGATCTACTTCAGTTTCCCTTCAGATATACTTCAGTTTCTCTTCAGATCTACTTCAGTTTCCCTTCAGATCTACTTCAGTTTCTCTTCAGATCTACTTCAGTTTCTCTTCAGATCTACTTCAGTTTCCCTTCAGATCTACTTCAGTTTCTGTTCAGATCTACTTCAGTTTCTCTTCAGATCTACTTCAGTTTCTCTTCAGATCTACTTCAGCTTCTCATTAGATCTACTTCAGTTTCTCTTCAGATCTACTTCAGTTTCTCTTCAGATCTACTTCAGTTTCTCTTCAGATCTACTTCAGTTTCCCTTCAGATCTACTTCAGTTTCTCTTCAGATCTACTTCAGCTTCTCATTAGATCTACTTCAGTTTCTCTTCAGATCTACTTCAGTTTCCCTTCAGATCTACTTCAGTTTCTCTTCAGATCTACTTCAGTTTCTCTTCAGATCTACTTCAGTTTCCCTTCAGATCTACTTCAGTTTCTGTTCAGATCTACTTCAGTTTCTCTTCAGATCTACTTCAGTTTCTCTTCAGATCTACTTCAGCTTCTCATTAGATCTACTTCAGTTTCTCTTCAGATCTACTTCAGTTTCTCTTCAGATCTACTTCAGTTTCTCTTCAGATCTACTTCAGTTTCCCATCAGATCTACTTCAGTTTCTCTTCAGATCTACTTCAGTTTCCCTTCAGATCTACTTCAGTTTCTCTTCAGATCTACTTCAGTTTCCCATCAGATCTACTTCAGCTTCTCATTAGATCTACTTCAGTTTCTCTTCAGATCTACTTCAGTTTCTCTTCAGATCTACTTCAGTTTCTCTTCAGATCTACTTCAGTTTCCCTTCAGATCTACTTCAGTTTCTCTTCAGATCTACTTCAGTTTCCCATCAGATCTACTTCAGTTTCTCTTCAGATCTACTTCAGTTTCCCTTCAGATCTACTTCAGTTTCTCTTCAGATCTACTTCAGTTTCCCATCAGATCTACTTCAGTTTCTCTTCAGATCTACTTCAGTTTCTCTTCAGATCTACTTCAGTTTCTCTTCAGATCTACTTCAGTTTCCCTTCAGATCTACTTCAGTTTCCCTTCAGATCTACTTCAGTTTCCCTTCAGATCTACTTCAGTTTCCCTTCAGATCTACTTCAGTTTCCCTTCAGATCTACTTCAGTTTCTCTTCACCGTGCAGTGCAGGGCTTTACAAAAATGTTGTAGCAATTTTTTAGGACAAGGCATTTTCATTTTTTTTCTTTCTTCTTAAAGCAAACCGCAGTCAATGAAGACACGTTCTTGAAGTCGATTGCTCGCCAGAATATTCGCACGCGTGTTAAAACTTTTGGACGATTCGCATCGCAATGCCGTTCCGGTTTGCAGATTCAATTCGACCGATGTTTCCCCGGTGGCGTCACATTCTCGTAGCCCTCAGGCGAGTAGCAATTGGCCTCAGCCACACTGGCGATGGGCTCAGCAGCAGCAGCAGCAGCAGCTGACAACAGCTCCATGTCCACGGACTCCTCCATTTCAACTTCTGTGACCTGCGGGTAATCATATGGAACGCTTGACAGACAGACAGACAGACAGACAGACAGACAGACAGACAGACAGACAGACAGACAGACAGACAGACAGACAGACAGACAGACAGACAGACAGACAGACAGACAGACAGACAGACAGACAGACAGACAGACAGACAGAGAGACAGACAGACAGACAGACAGACAGACAGACAGACAGACAGACAGACAGACAGACAGACAGACAGAGAGACAGACAGACAGACAGACAGACAGACAGACAGACAGAGAGACAGACAGACAGACAGACAGACAGACAGACAGACAGACAGACAGACAGACAGAGAGACAGACAGACAGACAGACAGACAGACAGACAGACAGACAGACAGACAGACAGAGAGACAGACAGACAGACAGAGACAGACAGGCAGGCAGACAGAGAGGCGCTCAAGATCGAGTTTAACAGACAGAAAAATTCCCAAGCTAAAAAGGCTTTTCTACTGAAAGTAGTAAGAACTGATTAATCATTTCTTTTCGATAAAATAGCACATTTATTTTCAAGTACGATCATTTAAGCTATTATAATGTTGCTATATATTTTAACTACATGCCTATACGCTGGTCGTAATTTTTATGCAAAAATGGCACTGAATCAGGAAATTACTCTCATTTTATCCTCTCCGAAATCCCTGGCAATTAGTCTAAACCAGCTGGGGGTGCGTGTTCTCATCCTATCATTACAGTCTCATGAAACCCAGTTCCATTCGCATGCTAATGCGCTTGCACACTACACTAAGCGCTGCCGACATAATTGCAGTGCTCTAGCTAGGACTAATGCAGCTGTGTCCAGCGGTGAAGTTCGAATCGATGCTCGTGTTTGGGCCTTATTGCTTATGCGCATCTAAAAGTATCTTGGTTCTTGAGTTGTAGTCATGGAAGAGCAGATATTTTGAAATTGTTAACTTCCTGCCGATCGATAGCACCAAGTCGTGTCATTTTTACGGTCTGCGCGTGTTGTTTTTTGTGTCCCGTTTGTTTGCGAGAGCTTTAAATTTTCACCAAACTATCGATTGCATGAGAGACACACTGAGACACAAATCTATCCGCACAATCTTTTCAGAAGACTCGGGACGGCGACACATCATTTAGCAGCAATGATGGGTCTTTATTACACGCTCACTGATACCTAAAAAGGTACAAAAGCGCGCACGTTTGACCCAGACTTTCTCATAGTGAGTCAGTCTTACTGTTCCTTGACAGGAGGCAACCTCAAGCGACACGAGTACACAAAGCCCCCAAGCTACACAAATAAGTGTACGCTCGTAGCCAAGCCGCGGATTAGAGCTCAGGGACACTGGGTGCTCGAATCGCTTGAGTCGCTTGTTACTACAGGTCCGCTACTCGATCCCGCCCGAAGCGGGCGTAAAACTGCAGGGATTTTCAGGTTTAAAGTAATTTAGGGAGGCAGTTTTAGAGGAATTTGTTAGAATTTCCTGTGCTCCTTGAAGCGGGGGTAAAGTTGCTAGTCTAATATACTAAAAAGGAAAATTTTGAAAATTCTATAAAACTCTTTGTCATGCCGTCAATTGGCTTCAATTGGCTAAGAGCGTGCCTTTCCAATTCAAAGATATGCTAACTAGTCGGGGCGTACATTGGGGAAGAGAGTGAAACGAGAGAGGGTGGCTCGCCAGCGAATAGCAAGAGAGGGGAAGATAAAGACAGGTTACTTAATATAAGCAATTTAAGTTATTGTCAAGTCCACACAAGTGCTCAGTGCCCTGGCACCATACTCTTTAGGCGATATTTTTTACTACGAGCTCTATGAAAATTAAACATTATTTTATGATCCGAAGATGTCTTTTGCGATGGCATATACAGCTACATGCGTATACTAGCCGAACACAGGAACTCAGCTGCAGAGTCTAGAGTGATGCATTATTCATTTCGACACGGCAAGCAATAACGGAATTAGACTGTCTGCTCCGCACTTTTAAAACAGGCACAGCAGACAACAGCGTTACTGCTTCGCGATCGAAGCCGGACACAAGGCTAAGATTGAGTTCCTACATCTTCCTGTTAAATAATAATCAGTTAATTACTCGTAGTTTGGCTATCTTGCCTGCTAAAAAAACTTTCACAGCGTGGCAAGTATCACAGCGTAAATCTAGCTAGGAAGACTCAGTGGCTCAGTTCCTGGGTTAAATCAGACCCAGGTTCCTGAGCTCGAAATGATGCCAAATGATGCTTCACTATCGTTTAGTGAACGGAGTAAAATTTATGAGTAGAAATTTGGACCGCAAGACGAGAAGATGATAAATTTGTATCCCTCTCGGGAAGCTCTGTACAAATTCTAATCAAATTTCAAGAACATGACCACCTTGTAAATGTTTGAATTATGAAAATAATTCTGTCGAAGCAGACAGCTTGCCTTAAGGAATTTAATTAAAAGGCCAAGTGCGGTTGTGCTGAGCCATTAATCCATGACATCAAAATCTGTTCACATTATAAAGACCACAACGGGTATTTCAAATACGCACATTTTCCATTTTTTCTGTATCTCCCAAAATATTCAACCGATCGCTATAAAAAATCCCGAACATGGGCTTAATTTTTTCCACTCTATTCGATAAAACTACGCCCAGAATCACAAAACATCGACATCGTCGAGATATTCAACGATTCCGTCGGAATCGAACCCTTGACGTTAAAGTCTCGTGAGTCTGATGCTCCAACCACTTGGCTACAACCTCTTCTCCTGCAAACTCTTCATGTACAATTTTCATGTCTATATATGTAATATACGTATGTTGTATATACGAGCCGCTAAACCTAACAAAAATACTAAAACTGAAGCTGTCTCGCTTGGATATTCATTGCATATTTATTCACTGGAATTCATCATCCATTAAGAGCAATCTTCTCAACGCATTTATGGAAGCATTTATGGACATGTAAAATTAAATATTAGCTCGTATAGGCCCAAACAGGAAGCCTCCTAATTCACAAGCGATCACAGATATTTCACAGATATTTACCTCCAAATGATGAATAACGGTGAGCAGAAGGTGTCCGAATTCGTTTGCTACCAGCGACTTCCAGGCGTCCCGGTAGGCGCCGAGGCAGGCGGTCGCAACTCTCGACTCGGGCGCCAGGACGTCGTGAGCTCGAGCCGCAGCCAGCAGCATACTGCCCAGAGCCTGGGGAGAAAATTATAAAATTTAACGCCAAGTCGAACCGAGGCCCAGCTGTAAGGAGGCCAATCAATCAGGGAGGTCGGTGGCAGAGCGGTTAACGCGTCTGCCTCTCGCACCAAGGTCCTGAGCTCGATTCCGCGGTGAGGCCACATTTATTTGGGGCGCAGCCGCAGAGAAAAGACGTGGGGGCTTGCCGTGCAATTTACGCGATTCAGGGCCAACCTTTAAGGCACAGTGAAGTGAACGCTACCTGGTGATAAGAAAGCCAATGGCAGATGTACACGCCTGTGTGAGTGTGTGCCTACGAACTGTATCTGTGTACTTGTGTGCTCAGGAGTCAGCGAAATGGGCAGTGCTGCCTCCTCGCTGGCTGCAGGTCCAGTGTCTCCAAATGATGTGCTATTGCCCGCAGCCCTCCTGCAATTATTATTATTTTAAGAAAGCCAATCACCGCATTTCTCTGACCCCTGAGCACACACATGCACGCACACGCGTGTATACCTACCCTAATTTTCTAATCTTAAGGCAATGTACACTCTTATTGATCCCAAGCGTTCCCTTCGCGGCTGCGCCAACAAAAATGCGGCCTTGCTGTGGATTCGAGCAATTCCAACCTGCATGTGGTACTCCAGCCATTGGGCGCCGGCAATCCAGCAGTCATCCTCGGCAGGCAGTCTGGCTGCCAATGAGCAAGCCACCACGCAGCCACGCCAGGCGGCCTCCAGCCGCCTCCAGTTGTAATTGGCGCCCACCGGCGCATCGTCGGCCGCCTCCATGGCTTCAGCGATGAGGCCAGCCTGGCTGGCCAGCTGACGACGCTCGTCGGCGCGTGGCGGCAGCTGCTGGCGACGCAGCCGACGCAGCAGAGCCAGCAGGCATTCCGGCTGCGCCCCCTCGGCCAGGGCGTCCAAGCAGCGGCGCGTGTGGGCGAAGGCCTCCTCGCGTAGGCGCTGGGCGCAGCTGTTCTCTGGGTGGCGCAGGTGAAGCTTGCTGGCTGACAGCAGAAGCGGCAGGGCCTTCTCCAGCGCCGAGCGCGTATGGGCCAGGCGGCATCGGGCGGCTTCGCACTTGAGGTCGGCCTGACGCTCGCCAGAGAGGCGGCCAAGCAGCACCAGATGCTCGCCGAGGCCAGCGAAAGCCGGCATAAAGTCGGCAAAGCTGATGGAATTTAGGGGTCTATATGAAATTTGCTTGTTTGGTAGTTTAACAGTAGGACTACCCAGCCATTTTGCCGCCCGTTTTTATTCCAAGACGGGAAATCCCCGCTGAAATTTTTTTGGCAGCGACTGAATGCTAACAGCGTTGGGTGGTGACTGATTGGTTGACAGAATAGACGATGGTGTACTGTGGTTGAGCTGCGCCTAATACTTGAAGTATTTAGGCTTGATCAGTGAAATATGAGAAATTCGCGTCAGGGTGTCCATAGTGGACTATTTCCACCTGAAGGTCCAGCAGTCCGTCTAGATAAAGGTAGGTGACCACCGAAGACGGAGATGATGCAAGCACATTCGGGTGACATGCTGATAAAGTTTGAAGGCCTGGCAAGGCCGCACTGAGGCGCTGTGCTAATTTGTGTATAGGGGTGTATGAAATACTCAAGCGCTTACGGGAAAAACCTTCTGACCTTCGGCCAGAAACTTTAAGTATCTCAACGGTCTGACGAGCTGGCGACTTGGTTCTTGTTCAGAAGATGCGCAACAAAAATTTGGCCCGTGTTCTCGAGTTTCATGTGCTTGCGTTGCTCCAGGTGCAGCACAAAAAATTGTCAGGGAGGAGGGAATTGCCCCCCTAGGTAGTTCTACTGTCAAAAGCTTGGACAACTTGAAAGGCCGCAACTGGAAGCCAACTTCTTAAAAGCAGACTTTGGCAAGCAAAGTTCGGCAAGGAAATGTCATTCTCTCTCAATGTCAAGTAGGAAGAACTGCGAACCTTGAGCAGTCTCCAAGGCTGTCAAGACAGGCGACGGATCGTTCCCCACTGACCAGCAGCTGCTGCAGAGTCAGCCGATCAGTCAGCGCCATCGCCCGCGTCACCGCCTGTACTAGTCGCCAGGCCGCTGCTCGAACACCGTCGCCATCGACTCCGGAAACAGACGACGAAGATGACCGAGTCAGCCTGGCGACTGTTCGACCTGCGACGGCGGCGTCGCGACAGGCGGCGTCGATGGCCTCGGCAAGTCTGGGCGGTGCGTCAGCCGCAACCCGGCGACCAGCGGAAGCGAACTGATCTGCGGCTCGGGCCACCCAGGCGCCAGTGTCAGCCAGGAGCTGAGCAGTCGCTGTTGACCATCTGCTCTGGCCGTCAGAGTCATCGTCGATGATGTTTGGTCGTCTAGCGCTGAACAGGTTCTGCAGCTGTTAGAAACAGTAAAGCGTTAAACAGTCCGTTTGTTTTGAGACAGCACGTTTGTTCTATTTGAGTTTGTGATAAATAGCAGGTCAAATTTTCGAAAAACTTTACCATATCTGTTTTCGCCCTTTACAATTAATCAATATAATAAATATGATCAAACAACATGAGCAACAATAATAGCTGACTAGCCAATACTTTTGAGTAAAAAAAGTACCCTGTGGCTTTGCAACAATAAAGACTCTCCGAGGCCGATGCAGACGTTGCCCGTGTTCATGCCGATTCATCGTTAAATATTTACGGAGATACAGAAAAATGATAAAATGCGGGTACTGAAACTGCGCCAGTGGTCTTTCTACTTTTTACTTTAGAAAAGTAACATTCGTGAATCTTACATGCCGGACAAGAGGCAGCAAAGCTCGCTCAACTGAATTGGTCTCTGTGCTAGCCATCAGTGATGTTATCTCCTCAATGCTGCACTCACTTTTTGTTGATGAATCGGTTATGAAGTCGTAAAGGCCTTCATAATTTGATCTCCCGTATGATCGTGTTGGTGAGTAAAAGTTGTTCATTGCAAAATGAGTGTCTGTGATTTTACGGGCAATTGGGTAGTTTTATTTCTATAAAAACGAGACGTTTCACGAGTTAGTTATACATTTAATTTAAACGGGACTCCATGCTTTGTTTATTTAAAACTTCAGACAAATTACGAAACAAGTATAACAACATTTAATTAAAAAAACTCGGGGTTTTCATGAATTCTTAATAGAAGGTTGTGTAAAAAGGTAAAATACTAAAAACATTATTTAATTTAATCTACAACAACAAGAAGAAAATTATCTGACGAGAAGGTATTACACACGACAGAAAAAATACAATAATTTGAATATTTATTTCATTGATAAATATGCTTTTAGGGATAAAGAAAAGGCATGATTTATACATTTTTAATAAAGATATTTTTCTGGTGTGACATTCGTAGTTAAATTTTATGACAACTATTGACTTCAAATGACATTTTATCAAAAAGTAAAAATGATGCATGCAATTTTTTCCTTTGTTTATTTGCACGTGCTGTTTTTTACTATAGAAAATATGAACAGACAGCAGAGAGAAAAACGAAGAGTGACATAATTTAATAAATTAATCTGAACATTAATTTACATTTAGAGAAATGAGTATTATTTTTTAAGAGACGTTTGAAACTTCTGAATCGAGTTGTGAAAAATAACAAACATTTTTGGTTTGTGGTTTTTGGTTTTCGTGGTTTTCTATATTTATACTTTTATATAATGATTATCAAGCAACAATAAGTTTATTCCTTAATTAAAAAACATATTTAATATTAGTCTCCTTTGCTAAAAGAAATTGTTTTTATGTAGTTCAATTGTTTTTATTAAAATTTTCTTCTGACGATGAAATGTCACGAACGTTGTTGCTGCTGCTGCTGTTGCTGCAGCTGCCTAGGCGAGAAGATAATCCGATGCGTCCCAGGAGCATGGACAATGCCCTCGCTGCCAATCTTGATTGATTCAAGATCGCGCACGCAGTCCGGATGCAGCCTCACATTGTGGCGCTGAAGGATGCCGGCCAAGAACAGGAACAGCTCCTGACGAGCCAGGCTCTCGCCAAGGCAGGCGCGGCGGCCGACCCCGAACGGTACCAGGTGCTCGTTCGGCTGATATTCGCCTGTTTCGGCAGCCAGGAATCGATCAGGCTGGAACAGCTCCGGATTGGACCAGAGCTCGGGGTCGTGATGTACACCGTACAGGTTCACCATGATTAGGTCCTCCTTGGAGATGTCGTAGCCCTGGATGTGGATGTGATGGATTAACACTGCGTGTATTCGAGCATATGGGGGTGGGTGGCAGAGCGGTTAACGCAATTGCCTCTGGCACCAAGGTCCCTGAGTTCGATTCCACGGCGAGGCCACATTAATTTGGGGCGCAGCCGCGTAGAGAAGTCTTTGGGGCTTGTCGTGTAATTTTTCGCCCTTGAGGGTCAACCTCCAAGGCACAGTGAGAGTGTGCACTGCCTGACGATGAGAAAGACAGGGCAGATGTACACACCTGTGTGAGAGAATGCCTGCTTACAGTATCTGTGTGCGTGTGTGCTCAGGAGTCAGCGAAATGGTCAGAATTGCCTCCTCGCTGGCTGCGGGTCTAGTATTACTAAATGATGTGCCATTGCTCGCAGCCCTCCTGCAATTATTATTTTTATTGTTATCATTATTATGCGAGTATATGGAACACGAGACAGAGACTCAAAGTCGGTTTTAGAGCACAGTACCTATCCTTAAACCCTTATATGTTAACTGTTTGCTACAGTAGACGATAAACCTTTCTCCTGCTCCATGACCCTTTGTTAATTGCGAGCGCTTTTGACGGAGTCCGTCGTCTGCACCTTTGTCTTAATTAGTTGGTTTTTCTCTTGTCTCGTTTTCTTGCTATTCTTATGTCTTTCTGCCTGCTTTCCTTATTCAGTATTTGATCTCTTTTCTCTCGCCGCATTCTGATTGGCTAGAATTTTATTATTTTAAGCTTCATTTCTTTCTTACCCTAAATAGCACACCCCTCTACTCTTATCTTATCGCATCGCCAACTCCGCGCAATTTGGTCACTCTCTCCTCTCAGCGCCTCCTGATTGGTCGGTCAATAGCCTCACTCTCTTATCCCTTGCGGACCACCCCTAATATCTTATCGCACCGTTAACTCCAGCAGTTTTTTTATTTCACCTACAAGTGTTTTAAGGACAATCAAGATAAATATAATATATATTACTATTAAATAGTTTATAAAACTTTCTTGGAAAACTTTTGACTGTCCTCACCATGAAGTTGACATCGCGAGTGCATCTGTGAATAACAGCGAACGGCGCCAGAGTGGCAAAGCGTTGCACTTCGTCAATAAAGGCCAAAGTGAAGGGCATGAGTTTGCGATCGCGGTGCTCAGGCAGTCGGTCTGGTCCGATTTGGGCGTCGATTTCGGCCTGAACTCTCGCCTGACAGTCGGGATAGAGGCTGGCGTACAGCAGCGCCCAGCGGATGGTGTTGGAGGTGGTGTCCGTGCCAGCCACGAACAGCTCTGTGAGGGTGCGCTTCAGTTGAAAGTCGTCGAAGGTGTGATCCTGCAGCGGAGTGGTGAGGTTTCGCTGGTGCAATAATGCTCAGTTTTGCTAACGTGAACTACTACTTCTTAACGCAATCTTCAATTCTAACATATCATTTATCTTACACTTTATTTAACTTACATCGTCCCACTGTCCCTTTATTTACACCTTCTCGCCGTTCATTCTCACCGTCACGCCGTTCATTCTAACCCTCTCGCCATTCACTCTTACACTATCGCCGCTCAGTCTCCATCCCAGAATTCGTCACCTTCTTCTTTCCCTCCAGTCGCTCCTGCTCCATCAAGAAGGCGTCCAAGAAGTCGTTCGGCGTGCTGACGCCGGCCAGCTGGGCCCTGTGCGCGTCAATGTGAGTCTGGCAGAATCCGTGAGTCACATCCATGCTCCTCTGTATCAGGTAGACGTCCACACCCAGGAGTTCTAGTAGGCGCATCGCGCCGGGAATTTCGTAGAGCATCGGAAACCCCACGGGGATAAATCTGGCTAGATCCCCGCCTTGCAGGTTCTCCTGGGTGGCCTCCAGGAAGGCCTCAAACCTGTCGTCCTGTGTGCCGGCCCGGTAGCCGAACAGCTGGACGCTGATGACGTTGGCGATGGCGCGGCAGATGAGGTCGCCAGTTTCCAAGCCCTCCTGGCCAGCCGAGTCGAAGCGATCGCGGAGCTCCTGCAGCTCCAGGTGGATGGAAGCTTCGGTGCCGGAGCGGGCGAAGCCAAAATCGCGCAACACCTGCATAGAGATGGTTGCAGTAATAATATTGGCTGGAGGACTGTGGGCTCTGCCAGTCTCACTGTGCCTTAGAGGTTGGCCCTCGAGGGCGTAAATTGCACGACAAGCCCCCAGCCTTCTCTTAGCAGCTGCGCTACAAATTAATGTGGCCTCGCTGCGGAATCGAGCTCAGGACCTTGTTGCGAGAGGCAGACACGTTAGACAGCTCTGCCACTCACCACCATGATAGAGTGATGGATTCTCCTTCAATTAAAGTCTCATCCTTACCATACATGTATTTTAATCCTGTTATACAATCTTAAGTATGTTAATCCTGTTATCCAATCCTAAATCTGTTAATCCTTTTATCCAATCCTAAATCTGTTAATCCTGCTATCCAATCCTAAATCTTTCAATCCTGTTATCCAATCCTAAATCTGTTAATCCTGTTATCCAATCCTAAATATGTTAATCCTGTTATCCAATCCTAAATCTGTTAATCCTTTTATCCAATCCTAAATCTGTTAATCCTGTTATCTAATCCTAAATCTGTTAATCCTTTTATCCAATCCTAAATCTGTTAATCCTGTTATCTAATCCTAAATCTGTTAATCCTTTTATCCAATCCTAAATCTGTTAATCCTGTTATCCAATCCTAAATCTGTTAATCCTTTTATCCAATCCTAAATCTGTTAATCCTTTTATTTAATCCTAAATCTGTTATTCCTATTATCCAATCCTAAATCTGTTAATCCTGTTATCCAATCTTAAAACTGTTAATCCTTTTATCCAATCCTAAATCTGTAAAATCCTGTTATCCAATCCTAAATCTGTTAATCCTGTTATCTAATCCTAAATCTGTTAATCCTTTTATCCAATCCTAAATCTGTTAATCCTGTTATCCAATCCTAAATCTGTTAATCCTTTTATCCAATCCTAAATCTGTTAATCCTTTTATTTAATCCTAAATCTGTTATTCCTATTATCCAATCCTAAATCTGTTAATCCTGTTATCCAATCTTAAAACTGTTAATCCTGTTATCCAATCCTAAATCTGTAAAATCCTGTTATCCAATCCTAAATCTGTTAATCCTATTATCGATTCCTAAATATGTTAATCCTGTTATCCAATCCTAAATCTGTTAATCCTTTATTCCAATCTTATATCTGTTAATCCTATTATCCAATCAAATCTGTTAATCCTGTTATCCAATCCTAAATCTGTTAATCCTGTTATCCAATCCTAAATCTGTTAATCCTTTTATCCAATCCTAAATCTGTTAATCCTTTTATTTAATCCTAAATCTGTTAATCCTATTATCCAATCCTAAATCTGTTAATCCTTGTTAAATCTGTTAATTTTAGAGGTGCTCACCTTGAGCGCAAATCGCCGATGCTCCCGCCACAACTCGCCCTCGGAGGACACAATGCCCTTGCCCTGGGTGATGCTGTGCAGATACTTGGAACTAATTCGACCGCTAAATACTTCGCCAAACTCTTGTGACGCCAGAGCTTCTTTGATGGCCAGGTAGCTGTTGAGCACGATGAAGCGTCGCGAGCCGAGTTTGTAACTAACCAGATGGCCGTATTGTCTGCGCCATTGACTGTGCGCAACAAGAAAGGTGGGTCGAGGCAGGTTAATTAGGTTGCCTAGCAACGGCCAACCGGTGGGACCAGGCGGCGGTCGACGTCCTGGACGAAGGCGTCGATAGATTAGCCAGGCGGCGACGGTGGCAGCGGCGGCAACGGACACGACTATTCTCGGCGACGTGGAAGTCGACTGCGACGCTTTGAGAATGAGAGCCTGCATGTTTGTCTGAAAAAGAACTAAAAATTTACTTTCCACTGGGCCTTAACTATTGCCCACAGTCAATCGTACCAACTGTCTTTTATCTTGGCAAAGAGAGAAAGAGAACAGAGAAATTCACATTTGCTCTACGCTTTTCAGCTCTTTCCCGAGAATTACTCAGCTGAAGATTACACATTATACACACTAAATGGCACGACTATTGTGCACTCAATTCTTGTGAAGCTTCTTAAGGCCAGGAACTTGCTAGACTTGACACGGCAGGGTAGCAGGAGGAGGGTTTTGTAAGAGGTTTAGCTGGCGGAGGTTTAGCTGGCGGAGGTTCTCTGTCAAAATATTCCAATTTAAATTCAATTCAATTCAATTCTAAATTATTCCTTTAATTGCTCAACATTAGCTGGAGGAGGGTAGCTGGAGGAGGATAGCTGGAGGAGGGTAGCTGGAGTAGGTTAACTGTAGGAGGGTAGCTGGAGGAGGTTTAGCTGGAGGAGGTTTAGCTGGAGGAGGGTAGCTGGAGGAGGGTAGCTGGAGGAGGGTAGCTGGAGGAGGATAGCTGGAGGAGGGTAGCTGGAGGAGGTTAAGCTGGAGGAGGGTAGCTGGAGGAGGGTAGCTGGAGGAGGGTAGCTGGAGGAGGGTAGCTGAAGGACGGTAGCTGGAGGAGGGTAGCTGGTGGAGGGTAGCTGGAGGAGGGTAGCTGGAGGAGGGTAGCTGGAGGAGGTTTAGATGGAGGAGGGTAGCTGGTGGAGGGTAGCTGGAGGAGGGTAGCTGGAGGAGGGTAGCTGGAGGAGGGTAGCTGGAGGAGGGTAGCTGGAGGAGAGTAGCTGAAGGACGGTAGCTGGAATAGTGTAAGAAATTATATTTTCTCCAATTATTAGTTTCCGGTCGAGCGCACTTATTTTATACTTTAGATTTAAAATAGACGCATTTGTTATTACTGTTGTGTTTTTATCAAAAGACAGTGTTAAGCTTCGAAGTACGATAATTATTAAACAGGGGCTGACCTAAAATAAAATTCTAGATAATAAAATATTAAAAAGAGTTCGCATAGACAGTGGCTTGTACAGTCGCTACGGGCAGAATAAAAGAATAAAATTCTGTTGTGCAGGTTCCGTAACAAAGACTAAAATTTCATAACAAGGTCATAAACAGGTTTGGAAACCTAATCGGTATGGAAACCTAATCGGTTTGGAAACCTAATCGGTATGGAAACCTAATCGGTTTGGATACCTAATCGGTTTGGATACCTAGTCGGTTTGGAAACCTAATCGGTTTGGAAACCTAATCGGTTTGGAAACCTAATCGGTTTGGATACCTAATCGGTTTGAAAACCTAATCGGTTTGGAAACCTAATCGGTTTGGAAACCTAATCGGTTTGGATACCTAATCGGTTTGGAAACCTAATCGGTTTGGATACCTAATCGGTTTGGATACCTAATCGGTTTGGATACCTAATCGGTTTGGATACCTAATCGGTTTGGATACCTAATCGGTTTGGATACCTAATCGGTTTGGATACCTAATCGGTTTGGATACCTAATCGGTTTGGATACCTAATCGGTTTGGATACCTAATCGGTTTGGATACCTAATCGGTTTGGATACCTAATCGGTTTGGAAACCTAATCGGTTTGGAAACCTAATCGGTTGATTTATGGAATTACCGAATTGGGTTTACCGAAATTTAAATTCAGGAGGTTTGATTTAAAAAGAAGCATATTTCAATTATTTAAATTAAAAATCTTAGAAATCTTAGTGGAATGAAGTGGAATTACATGTAGTAATTAGAGATAGTCTAGGCCCTACAACAGTCGTAAAGTTCTAAACAATGACTCTGGTTTGCTTTTAGTAGCACGAACAAAGAAGCATCATTAATTATCTTCCTCATCGGGCAACTTGCTGAAACCGAATGACAGATCTCCGTCGCACGAGGCAGACAATTGGTGAGGCTGCTCTGCCAGACCGAGGTGCTGCTGCTGCTGATGCTGCTGGCGCGGTGGCTTCGCAGCTGCGACTGTCACACCGTCCAGACTAAATTTGTACTTGGTGCCACGAGGCCCCGGCAGAACCCAGATCCGAGCCTTCCGCGAAGCAAGATCGAAGTCCAAGGTGGAGCCCATGTCGCTGAAATCGTCCTGAATAATAATAATAATTGCAGGAGGGCTGCGGGCAATGGCACATCATTTAGTGACACTAGACCCGCAGCCAGCGAGGAGGCAATTCTGCCCATTCCGCTGACTCCTGAGCACACACTCACACAGGTGTGTACATCTGCCCTGACTTTCTCATCGACAGGCAGTGTACACTCTCACAGTGCCTTGGAGGTTGGCCCTCAAGGGCGTAAATTGCAAGACAAGCCCCCAAGCTTTCTCTTTGCGGCTGCGCCACAATTTAATGTGACCTTTCCGCGGAATCGAGCTCAGGGACCTTGGTGCGAGAGGCACTTACCCGCTGAAATCGTCCTCATTGAATGGGGGATTTAGAGTCTATTGTCTGACACAAAGCCACCATTAAAACCTAAAAATGTTTAGTAACATTAACAAAACAATTTTTTGACATTACCGTCGTGTCCAGAAGCTGATCGTTGCACCAAACTTCCAGCGTGTCCTTGCCTGTATAAATTCGAAGGAGGGTAGCTGGAGGTGGATGATAACAGAGGGCAGCTGGAGGTGGATGATAACAGAGGGCAGCTGGAGGTGGATGATAACAGAGGGCAGCTGGAGGTGGATGATAACAGAGGGTAGCTGGAGGTGGATGATAACAGAGGGCAGCTGGAGGTGGATGATAACAGAGGGCAGCTGGAGGTGGATGATAACAGAGGGCAGCTGGAGGTGGATGATAACAGAGGGCAGCTGGAGGTGGAGGATAACAGAGGGCAGCTGGAGGTGGATGATAACAGAGGGCAGCTGGAGGTGGATGATAACAGAGGGCAGCTGGAGGTGGATGATAACAGAGGGCAGCTGGAGGTGGATGATAACAGAGGGCAGCTGGAGGTGGATGATAACAGAGGGCAGCTGGAGGTGGATGATAACAGAGGGCAGCTTGAGGTGGGCAGTTATAATATTTTAACATGATGCATCGCAGGAAATTCTGATTAAGACGCGCTAGGTTCACAGCATTTGATAGTGGTTGAGAAAGTCCATCTGAGTCGTGTGAGCTCGAAAAAGGTAAATAACAGCGTGAGCAACAACTTTGAGATTTCGGCTCACTCAGCGCCACACTGTAGTGCGTGCCGTCGAAGCGCACATTCCACACAGCCGTCTCATCCGTTGGCAGGTAAGAGTCCGCTGGCGCGGCAGTCCTCGGTCGGGCCACCTTCTTCGGCTTCTGCTGCTTGGCTGGCTGTTGGCGCAGTTTTGCTGCCGCCGACTTGCCCGAAGTCAGAATGATTGACATGCTAGCAGAGGAAGCTGTTTTTGCTCAACCGAACCGGAGACAGTCAGGGCTCAACTGGCAATGTCCACCCGCCTTTATTGTGAGTTTTTTGTCAAGACCAACGGGGATGGCTGATCCGGTCGATCCGGCCTTCCTAACCCGCAGGACAGGGAGATCGGAGCTTCGGGGATTGAGTCATTGTTTCTGGTTGCTTTCCCCCCGTAACCACTTTTCTATCCCACTCTCCCTCCCTACTCTATCCTCATATAAAATTCTCCATTTTTACCTGACTCCGTACTCGCCTAGTTTATCCACTCTTTCCAGTCTTGTCGCTATGGCGAAAGAAACAAAGATGTGACCCAGACGAATAGGCTAGGAAGAGAGAAGCAGAAAATTTCGTGTCAGTGCTCAGCTCAGTGTTCATTCAGCCGGCTTTAATGCTCGAGTAAGTCATCCAGTGAATTGCTAGACAAGCCTCCAAGCCCACAAGTGAATGCGGCCTCGCCGCGGATTCGAGCTCAGGGACCTTGGTCGAATGTCGCCACTCATCTCCCGTGATGCTTCAGCGCCTCGTTCATTCGTGTTAAACAATGAAAAACCGGCAGATAAATGTTTTTTTCTACGAACGAAATTTATTTTGAATTCATGTTTAGTTTGTGACTAAGCAAAAAATTAAAAACCAACAAATAGGCTGATTGGCGTTGCTTTCGAACAATAGCTCCTGGTGCCAGCCAAGGTGAAAATAAATCTTGGAAGCATGACTTTTCAGTTTATTTTTTTTCTTTTTTACGTAATAAATTGTAACAACGTGCATATGCGTATAGCACTACTACCGTAATGTTGTAAGTAGTAGCAGTGCAAATTTTCCGGACATTTTTTATCTAGTATGGGGTGAGCTAATTTTGGGCGCAGCCACTAAGAGCAGGCTTGCCGTGCAATTTTTCGCCCTTGAGGGCCAACATCCAAGGCACATTGAAATGTACACTGCCTGACGATGAGAAAGTCAGGATAGATGTACACACTTGTGTCTGTGTGCGTGTGTGCTCAGGAGTCAGCGAAATGAGCACGAGATGGGTGACACTCGCTGGCTGCGGGTCTAGTGTCACCAAATGATGTGCCGTTGCCTACAACCCTCCTGTAATTGTTATTTTTATTATGTGCAGTACCATTTCATTAAATAATGTGGGTATGACGAAAATCGGAGTAGATACGTCGACTGAGTGAGCTTTCTGCACTTTTTATGACAGCTTATGTTAATGTCAAGTCTGACACTTTAATCAATCATGTGACCATAGCTTGTATGATATATTACCGTATGAATACACTGTGCAGTGTTTCTTCTTTTAAAACGTTTGTAAACCATCTGTAGATTGTTGTTTTTATTTAGATTGGATTTCATTTTTTCATTTGCAACCTCTTTGCCTGCGGTTGCACCTGCTTTGTTTCTGGGGCAGATTGCTTGACAGGTTTATCGGCAGATTCAGAGATAGATTTTTCTGAAGACGGTAGGGCTGGCTGGGCGGTAGATTCATCGGTCGATTGGTTGGTAGATTGGTTAGTAGCTTGGTCGGTCGGTTGGTTGGTAGATTGGTTAGTAGCTTGGTCGGTCGGTTGGTTGGTAGATTGGTTAGTAGCTTGGTCGGTCGGTTGGTTGGTAGATTGGTTAGTAGCTTGGTCGGTCGGTTGGTTGGTAGATTGGTTAGTAGCTTGGTCGGTCGGTTGGTTGGTAGATTGCTTAGTAGCTTGGTGGGTCGGTTGGTTGGTAGATTCGGTGGCAGATAGGTCAGTAGATTGTCCCTCTTTCGGCCTAGATGGTCGCTGCATTCGCTGCACGGCCCTCACAATGGATCGCAGTTTCATGAGGCGCTCGCTAACAGGACGTTTCTCCGGATCCTGCTGAAGCAGGTTGTTCGGATCGCGGTTCAGATTGACCTTCAAAAAGCCGCGCCTGATGGCTTCGGCTGCGTCCAATCGGACTCCGTCGCCGAGGCCAGAGTAGCTACCGTCGGCTGGATCAATGAGGCCCAGCTCAACGGCTCGAGCAAAACTGACAATGTCCTGCCATGTGAGTTCAGTTTTTTTCTTGGTTATCTTACGGTTTTAAAGATTCAGCTGCGGAAGAAAACTAATGAATAACAAGGACGTTTGTCATTAGGAACCACAAAAATGAGTAGAAGGACGGGAAATTACATTTCTTAGAAAAATATGAAGACTAAAATTTTGAAAATTAGTTGATCGAAAAGGGCGGAAAATTTTGATCCAAATTGTGGACTTTCACGAAAATCGGTTATTCGGTTTAAGAGCTATTGTGAATTAGGCAGTGGGTATTTGAAACATCCACGTGGTCTTTACCAAGGGAGAAAAGGCGTAGTCAGTCTACCGTTAACAGCCGATAGGTAGAAAACATGAGCAAATGACTCAGGACTCACCTTGTCGCGCTGACTGACAACACCAACCACCGTGAAGCTCTGCATCACCTCCTCGCCATCTTCATCGCCACCGACGCCGCCGGCGACACCGCCGTAGTAGTCCACGGCCACCAGACCCTGGCGAAGGGCCTCCTGCACCGGTAGCTCCAGGCTTTTGGCGCCGCGGTAGACTCCAGCAGCCGGGTCCAGCACACCCAACTCGATGGCAGCTTTGGCTGGCAGCCAGGCACCGCTGGCCGGGTCGATGGCGTGGCTGACAACGAATGGCCGGGTCTCGCGTCTGGTCCGAATCGTGATGACGCCATAGCTGCGCTCTTCGTCCTTCGTAACCTCGCTGGTGGCGGCTTCAACGCGGATCAGCTCCCGGTTCATGGCCTCGGCCGTGGCCAGGCGTTCACCGGTGACATTGTTGGTGTAGCTGGACAGATCCGGGCTGACGACGCCGCGAGAGACGGCCTCTTCTAGGGACACATAATCGCCCCGGCTGTGATCTGCAGTTGATTAATATTGTCATTTAAGCGTTTTAGATTATTCGACCCTACTTGCAGTAGAGCTGAAGTGCGCTAAATGCTTTACATGCGAATGACCCGTAGCTCGTGACCTCTCAATTAGGATCCCGAAGCTCTAACGATTGGGGTAGCTAGGGGGTATTAAAAATGCCCAAGATTTTCTCTTTTCTGTCTCCTAAAATATTGAATCGCTCGCCATGAAAAAACTAGAACACGGACTAAAAGTTTCCGTTCTATCCGATTAAACTACTTCTAGAATCACAAAACATCGGCATCGTCAAGATTTTCAACGATTCTTGTCGGGGTGACAAAAACCGCCAATAAAGGCATAAATTTCTACTCACAAAATTTCATCGTGTAACAATTTCGGATAGTTAGGATCTATTAAATTGTTAAGTTTTTTATTGTTGAACCAATATGGATTCGCCATAGACGTTTGTAAAGACCAATGTTACTTGATCTTGTCTCTGGATCTTCGGATCTTCGACTGGATCTTCGTTGAATATCTCGACGATGCTGACGTCGGACAGCATTGAAAGTTAGTTCATCCTAAAGGTCCCCACGTGTTCTGTCTACTGTTAAAAGCTAGAAAAAATGAGGCACAATCTCACCGAAAATCCCAGTGATCACGTATCGGGTCTTCTCCTCTTTTGAGTGCCGCCTCAACTCGGACGAGTCCGTTGTTGAGTGCTTCTCGGACGTGAGCAGAAACGGATCGTCCCAGGCCTCCTTGTGCTGCTCGGTCTCCAGTTGGATCTCGGAAAGCCAGAGTCTTTTATAAAGAGTTTTTCATTGGCTAAGGCGCGTCACATGACTTAAAGGTGGGTTTCCCTTTAGAATATATTCTAAAAATAGATGCACACTAGCAAGCTTTACTTGACCAATCAAAAGAAGCTGTAGATTGTTAGTGCTTTACCTAGATAGATCGTCCTCTGTGATGGCCTTCAAGTCCAGGAGGGATTTGTGCACCAGCAAGTGCTCCTGCGAGGTCATGACCTCGTCACGAGCGCCCATGGCGAGCCAGCGTTGAATGACGGGCTGTGGCATGATGAAGTTTTAATTCTAATATTAAAATCCAATAATAAAAGTCTACAAAGAAGCTCCCACGCCTTTCCTCTCTCACCTCCAGAATTTTGAACAAGGTTACAATCACGGTAGTATCTTCGAACATGAAGAAATCGTCTGCTGGGAATAACGCCTTTCGATTTCCGACTGAAAGTGCGAAAACTCTAGCAGTAGTTCTCTAGCAGTAGTTCTCTAGCAGAGTTCATAAAAATTCTTTCGCTACGAAAAAATAAATTGTAGACAAAAAAGATTTCTTTTTACTTATTTTAATTTGTATGACTATACTTCTGGCATTTTGGAGTAGCTAATGTATTGTTTTGTTTTACTTTTTGGCGCCAATTCGAATTCAACTAAAAAGCTTACCCTTTCGCACCGAGGAGTCCAGCACAGCGGACAAATATGTGAGTTTGTCGTTGGCCAGCCTGAAGCCGGGGTGTTTTGACCAGTTGGCACTAAATAGGCGCCAGAATTTCTCAATCAGGTAGCGCAGATCGCTAATCTCCGACTCGGTCAGATAGTTGAAGTATTGCTTCTGCAATGACAGTACTGCACAACTTCAGCGTTATCTATTGATTAGCATAATGTTTTTAGATTCAAACGAGGGGGGAATTTAGTCTTTTAACACGACATCTACGAGCCAACTCTCCCATCCCACTCTCATCCCAAACCACTCTCATCCCGTCCCACTCTCATCCCATCCCACTCTCAACCCGTCCCACTCTCATCCCATCCCACTCTCATCCCAAACCACTCTCATCCCATCCCACTCTCATCCATCCCACTCTCATCCATCCCACTCTCATCCCATCCCACTCTCATCCCATCCCACTCTCATCCCATCCCACTCTCATCCCATCCCACTCTCATCCCAAACCACTCTCATCCCATCCCACTCTCATCCATCCCACTCTCATCCATCCCACTCTCATCCCATCCCACTCTCATCCCATCCCACTCTCATCCCATCCCACTCTCATCCCATCCCACTCTCATCCCATCCCACTCTCACCCCAGCCCACTCTCATCCATCCCACTCTCATCCCACTCTCATCCCATCCAACTCTCATCCCATCCCACTCTCATCCCATCCCACTCTCATCCCATCCCACTCTCATCCCATCCCACTCTCATCCCATCCCACTCTCATCCCATCCCACTCTCACCCCAGCCCACTCTCATCCATCCCACTCTCATCCCATCCCACTCTCATCCCACCCCACTCTCATCCCATCCAACTCTCACCCCAGCCCACTCTCTCATCCCACTCTCATCCCATCCCACTCTCATCCCATCCAACTCTCACCCCAGCCCACTCTCACCCCAGCCCACTCTCTCATCCCACTCTCACCCCATCCCACTCTCATATCTGGCGCTGACTAAGGTGTCATTACTATGTAAATTATAAAATTCGCAGAAACGTTCTGCGCACCACTCACATCGGCACTATTGTATTCGCGAATGCTAATTATGACAATCCAGAAGATAGTCTTTGTCACAAGTTTCAAGCTCTCGGTGAAGACGTTGAAAAAGAACAGTCGAAGCTTCGACGCCGCGTCAATGGCCTCCGAGCAAGGCGGCGGAAGCAGAACAATTGGAGCCGGAACTAACAAGATTCTGCCCGCCAGGCTTTTCACCTGGTGGACACGGTGTTCAGGTATTTTATATAAGCAAATTATATTTCTATCAGTGCAACTTTACTTGTCTATTTGAAATTGGTCATCTCGACTGACCTTCCAGAGTTCTTCGCTGGAGTTTTCAATCAAAAGTAGATCTTCTCCAGGCATAACGCAGGCCTATTAAATATTTTTGTAGGAAAAAAATTTGTAGGTATACTTCTGTCTAATCGCAAGTTACAGTAGATAAACAAACTCGCAGAAGACAAGGTTCCAGTGCAAGACATCCTGTTAGATAAAAGATCCTGCTAGATAACAGATCTTGCTAGATAACAGATCCTGCTAGATAACAGATCCTGCTAGATAACAGATCCTGCTAGATAACAGATCCTGCTAGATAACAGATTCTGCTAGATAACAGATCCTGCTAGATAACAGATCCTGCTAGATAACAGATCCTGCTAGATAACAGATCCTGCTAGATAACAGATCCTGCTAGATAACAGATCCTGCTATAGATAACAGATCCTGCTAGATAACAGATCCTGCTAGATAACAGATCCTGCTAGATAACAGATCCTGCTAGATAACAGATCCTGCTAGATAACAGATCCTGCTAGATAACAGATCCTGCTAGATAACAGATCCTGCTAGATAACAGATCCTGCTAGATAACAGATCCTGCTAGACGGCACACAATCCCCCCTGGCAATTTTTGTGCTGCACCCGAACGGAGCAACGCAAGCAGACGAAACTCAAGAACACGAGCTAACTTTTTGTTGCACATTTTCTGAAGCAAGAACCAAGTCGCCAGCTCTTCAGACCATCGAGATATTCAATGGTTCTGGCGGAAGGTCGGATTTTTCCATAAGCGCTGGTTCGCAGCTTAACAACATTTTCAGGGGGAATCCCCCCTGCCGTGCCGGGTGGCAAAATGGCTTGGTAGTCCTACTGTTAATAGTAAATTACTTACATGCGAACCAACAGGGCCGCCATCAGCACACAGTGCAGAATATCTGGCTAAAGCTGTACACCAGATTTGAGCATTTGATTGCAGCTGCTGCTGCTGCTGCTGTTGCTGCTGCTGCTTGACCCCATTCTTAAGTCGCAGCGAGCATGGATAGATGCGAAAAGACTGCTCGTGCTTCTGTTTGACCTTGAACTGCCACATCTCAAGGGATTCAAACAAAGCCTGCGAAAAAAGGTTAGTTTAAATAAAAATACTTTATTTACCTTTTTTTCATAGAATCAATTAGGAATTGACAAATTAAGGAATTAAAGAATCTACGAATCAAGGAATCGACAATGAGTCCACATGGCAATGAACTCACCTGGCAGGCAGCCAACAGGCCGGTGAATCTCTCGGCGTTGGCGGATCTGACGCGGGAGTGCAGCCAGGCTCCAACGGCCTCGCTCAAGTAGGCCAGGTTCTGCGTCATGGCGTCCTTGACGATGTGCAGCTCGTAGAAGAACACCAGAAAGTCGTTGGCGTTCCGTTGGTGTACAGCGGCGCAGTCTTCCAGTGCGGACAGCTCGTCCAGAGTCTCGCGCAGAACCGACACCTTGCTGAAGATCTTCTGGCCGCAGTCGCGATTATCGGACACGTCTATGCCGCGCTGCAGGCAGTTGTCTGCCCACCTAGCAACCGACTGTGCTTCCCTAGTTACGCTGCATTCAGTGCGAACTAAAGATTCCTGTGAATTCGTGGAAAAGTTAAGAGCAAGATAACACATTTCTAGCTCTAATCTCACCCATTTATACTTTTTATCTCACGCGTCTCTACCCTTTATCTCACCTATCTCTATCTCTATCTTACCTGTCCCTACTGCAATCTCACCTAACTCTCTACCTTCTGTCTCTGCCTCTAATCTCATTTATAAGTCTTGCAAGTGAGGCGAAAAATTCTAAAAGTAACGTAGACGTAAGAAAACTGTAAACCCACAAGCAGGCTTTCAGTGAGTGCTTCGCTTCCATTGAGAGCATGAAACAAAGACTGGTCAAGCCACGCCGGGCAACCGTCGGAGCCATTGGCGACATCGCCAGCCTGACGGTTGAGGTGCTTCCTGGCCGCGCCGGCCTTCAACTGGTCCAGATGGCCCGGCTCCCTCGCTGTGTTGAAAGCGAAACGCCCAACCGACAAGCGATTTCCATTCTGGCTGGACATTTTCTTATCACTTAATTAACTTCCAAGTGCTCTTGAAGCGCCAGAAGAAAAAAACTGTCGACGATTTATACTCGCTATGTTTCTCACGCTGCAGTTTGAGTCTTGGGAATTTGACTTTAAGAATTTGAGCAGTCTTACATGTGAACTCGCATTGCACCCTGTCGCATGTGAATGAAGAAAAATATCTTATAATCTTGCTGTGAAGCCCTTAGCGTTTGACTTGAATTTATTGGCTTCTTCTCTTCGCTATTCGTTCTGCAAACAATAAACAGTTTTCTTTAACTAAAAAACCCAGCTTTCTGACTTCTTAATTGTTTTTCCCCGCTTCTAGTACCAGTGTGTACTCAAACTGCTGCAGCGAGCAGAACTACCCAAGCGCACTAAGTTGAGTAGAATTTTTTGTTTAACCAACCGCAGAGCAAACACTAAGAGATCAAATTCTCAGATCTTATTTCATTGCTAAATATTATATATAGCAGTCTTGACGACCTAAAAAACGTTTTATCAGTCATTTTAGGCTGAAATATAATGACGCTAGAACAGGACAGACTGTCTGTGGACAGAATGTCTGTGGACAGAATGTCTACTTCACGATAGCTGCTAAAACGAATGACCGATTTTTGTGAAAGTCCACCACATGAATTCCCTTTACAATGAACTAACTTCCAAAGCCGTTCGATGAGTTAAGTAGTAAAGCGAGTACATTTAAATATAAAAAAGAAATCAAAAACAAAAGCTTTAGTTCTCGCCTCAACAAAGCAAGTCAATTTGTCGTGGCACACAAAGCACACAGGTTTAAGCGTACAGCATTTAAAAAAACTTTGAGTGCAATTTTTTGGGATTAGGATTAGGGATTAGGAGATTTTGGGAGTTTTTGGGATTAGGATTAGGGATTAGGAGATTTTGGGGGTTTTTGGGATTAGGATTAGGGATTAGGAGATTTTAGGAGTTTTTGGGATTAGGATTAGGGATTAGGAGATTTTGGGATTAGGATTAGGGATTAGGACATATAAAATAGCATTACATTTATTTCGAATTCAGTAATTTAATTATACACGTACAACACATTATATGAAATATAGTTTTTATCTTCTAAAACAAGCGGAACTTTTGTCA
Organism: Macrostomum hystrix; assembly: GCA_950097015.1. Lineage (NCBI taxonomy): Eukaryota > Metazoa > Platyhelminthes > Macrostomidae > Macrostomum > Macrostomum hystrix. Next base: position 16,913,515 of record CATNEN010000039.1, read on the forward strand.
CCAAGCAAACTCAAACTAAAACAATGCAGCCACTAAATTAACTGCTAATTAAGATCTTTAGAAAATGATAATTTAAACGATAGAAGCATTTTTAAAGGGGCTCGTGGTAATTTTACATAGATTAATAGACATTGATTATAGATTAATGGCGCAGTACTGCATAAAATTTTTATCAATAAATATTCAAATCCGATCTTTAAAAAATATTCAACAGCAAAATATCCATCTTGATAAGTTATAGAAGCAGGGTAATAAGATTAACACTTTATAAACATAGGCAGGGTTAGTTGTGAAATAGAAGAAATGACAAGTGAGATTGAAGATATGATAAGGGAGATTAGCAAATAGGACATGTGGGATTAGCAAAAAGAATAGGTGAATGACAGATGGGATTAGGATATATGACATGTGGGATTAGGAGATATGACAGGTGAGATTAGGAGATATTACAGGTGAGATTAAGAGACATGACAGGTGAGATTAGGAGATATGACTGGTGGGATTAGGAGATATGACAGGTGGGATTAAGAGACATGACAGGTGAGATTAGGAGATATGACTGGTGGGATTAGGAGATATGACAGGTGGGATTAGGAGATATTACAGGTGAGATTAAGAGACATGACAGGTGAGATTAGGAGATATGACTGGTGGGATTAGGAGATATGACAGGTGGGATTAAGAGACATGACAGGTGAGATTAGGAGATATGACTGGTGGGATTAGGAGATATGACAGGTGGGATTAAGAGACATGACAGATGGGATCAGAAGATTGGACATGTGAGATGAGGATGAGGCAGAGATGAGGCAGTTGAGATTGTAGATAGGGGCACCTTAGATAGGAGATTAAGATGATTAATTAGAATATATAATGTTGAATATCAATCTAAATTTCAGCAAGCAAATTAGATTTCACTCGGCAAAGCAAAATCTAGAACTGACTCAGGCAAGCCATCGATTGTGTCATTTAGTAGGTAAACGATTGCATGCACTGTGCCTCTGCCACTGGCCAAAGTGAACATAAGACATGGGACGAAAATAATAGAAAAACAATAAAGCAAAAGCAGATAAGCAGAAGACAAATTAGAAACTATTATTACTGTCATTCTAAATTTCAGTACTTAATTTCTAGCTCGTAATACGCTTCAGTTTACTTGATTATGTCACGATAAAAAAGGTTTTTTAATTCAGGCATTTCAAAAAAATGTTTCAAGAAAAAACATGTGCGCATGAGACTACTTTTGAGAATCCTATTAAGTAGGCTGCTTTGGCCTTTTTTTATTGAGTCCGAAATAAACCAGCAACTAGAAATATTAACTTGAAACAATTAGAAACATTCTTGTAGTTTTAAAAAAACCTGTTGCAAGTCAAGCAGAAAGAAAAGTGAAGAATTAACAGCTTTTAATTAGCGGCCTTGGCGTACATCTGAGTCCATTCTCTAGCATTCTTGATAGCTTCCCGTTCGTTGTTCTTCCACAATTCGGCGATGTCGTGCTCCAAAGGATCGTCCGGATTTGGCGCGCTCAATAGGGCTTGAATGGAGAGCAGAACCGTGCGAATCTGCAGGGCTGGACTCCATTTATCTTTGAGAATGTCCAAACAGATCCTACCGAGGCGGTCAATGTTCGGATGATAGATCTTCGTCATGAAGCGAACCTTGGGCGCGCTCATCGGGTACTCCTCCGGTAGAAATAGTTCCAGCCTATGAGCGATTTTCAATTGACACGGTTCTTAACGATTGTTTCTGGGGGACCAGGGTGTCTCTGGAGGACAGGGGTGTCTCTGTAGGACAGGACATGGAGTGTCTCTAGTGGACAGGGAGTGTCTCTAGTGGACAGGGAGTGTCTCTAGTGGACAGGGAGTGTCTCTAGTGGACAGGGAGTGTCTCTAGTGGACAGGGGTGTCTCTGGAGGACAGGGGTGTCTCTGTAGGACAGGACATGGAGTGTCTCTAGTGAACAGGGAGTGTTTCTAGTGGACAGGGAGTGTCTCTAGTGGACAGGGAGTGTCGCTAGTGGACAGGGGTGTCTCTGGAGGATATGGGGTGTCTCTGGAGGACAGGGGTATCCCTGTAGGACAGTGTATCTCTGTAACACAGGGTCTCTAGAAGACAGGGGTGTCTCTGGGGGACTGGGGTGTATCTGGAAGACGGGTGTCTCTGGGGGACTGGGGTGTCTCTAGTAGACAGGGGTGTCTCTGGGGGACTGGGGTGTCTCTGGAGGACTAGGGTGTCTCTGGGGGACTGGGGTGTCTCTGGAGGACTAGGGTGTCTCTGGGGGACTGGGGTGTCTCTGGAGGACTAGGGTGTCTCTGGGGGACTGGGGTGTCTCTGGGGGACTGGGGTGTCTCTGGGGGACTGGGGTGTCTCTGGAGGACTATGGTGTCTCTGGGGGACTGGGGTGTCTCTGGGGGACTGGAGTTTCTCTGGAAGACAGGGATGTCTCTGGATGACAGGGTGTCCTAGACACACTAGAATTGACTGGTTTCTAAAACAACCTAGTGGATCGGTTGGTTTCTAGTAGGACCTAGGGTGCCTCTCGAGGTGGTTTATAAAACGATCTAGTGTGTCTCTGAAGGACCTGGGTGCCTCTGAACGATCCAGTAGCATTTGAAGGACCAGGTGAAGTACATGGTATATATGGAAGATTTGGGAAAATTCCTATAGACGAGAAGTGGTCCAACAGTGCTCTAAGGAATTTAACGGATGTATATCATTACCTGAAAATGCCGCCCTCATAGGCGCTGTCTTTTGGACCATGCACCAAGACATGAAAATAGCGTGCATTGGCTTCATTTGGCGTGGCCTCAATGCCTTCCACAGGCTCAGACATTAAGCGCTGGGTCTCTTTAATTATACGCCTGGGTAGATTTGACATGGTTATGCAAACTAGATGAAGTTATCAATTTAATGTAATGAGGTACTTATCAACTGTAAGGTCTTTGGTTATCTCAACTGAAATTGGTTTAAAAGTAAATACACTATTTTAAGGGGAAATGAAAAAATTATATCAAATAAATCTAAAAATCTTAGAATTGAATATTATTTTTAATTTAACTAATAATTACAACTATACTGCTAGTAACAACATAAAGAATAACAGAAAACACCAACAATGTAGTTATAATTTCTTGGTACTAGAACTTAAATGTAAAACCTGATTCTAGAAAATACTTGAGAATACTAGGTAATACTAGAAGCTATAATTACTAATCAGACAATAAAAAATTCTTGGATCCAGCAAAGATAAATGATCAGGTTTAGCAATTAAATCAATATTCATTGAAACTTATACTGTCATTTCACAATCATTCAAACATACACTTCCATTTTTTTAATTGTTGTCATTAGTAGACTCTTTAAACCAAACTAAAATAGTTTTTTAATGAAAAAAACTACAAAAATGGTCACAGTGTGTGATGGCATACATTTTGTATCAAAGTAAATTAATATTGTTATATTTTTAAAGATGTGTAGTACTTAAAAACTTGTATCGTATTTTAAGAATTAAGTATTTTTTCCTTGATATAGTAATAGTATTATATTAATATTTAGAAAAACATGATATTTAGTCCTACAACTGGCTACAATCTTATTTTATAGTATTATTGTCAATATTAAAGAACATGTTTAAATAACAAAAAAATATGTTACATTGTTTACAAGAGTATCATAGTATGCCAAGCTAAAATATTCAAACTTTTGAACCCTTGCCTGATATTCCAGACAGAAAAATCTGTGAAATGCATATACTTTCATTAGCAGTAGTAATACAGTTTTGATAATATTTTATTAGAATTACCCATAAGCTATTTACCATGTCCATTGACCATTAGTCATAGCTGCAAAGATAAAACCAGTGGTATATCCAAGGGGGATCAGTAATACTTTCCCCAAAAGCATTTGTCAATTTTTAATATACATTTTCTAATGTTGAAGTAAATGAACTGCAGCATCAAAGTCAGGTTAAAAGGCCAAAACAAATTGAAACAGGTTAGGCCCCTAGGTTAATATAGGCCTACCCCATCAAAAATAAATCAAGTTTCAAGTGTCTGAATCAAACTACTGAGTAGTATTAAGAACAAACTAGCTATAGACATAGTATAACTAAGTTAAATTTGCTAATTGCACAACCACAAACATTTTCCAAACAGGAAAAAATGAACTGAAGACAGACTTCAGTAACCTTAGACTTAGACCTAACTAAAAATGTGGGCGCATTTCAAGTCTGATTAAAGCCGAGACAAAGTCCACATTGATTTTTTTACTCGTTTATATTAAAATCCTTTTTTGAGGCGTTCCCTAATGCAATAAGCAAATTGAAATGAGCCACGAGCCAGTTAAGATGAGAAAAGTGCGAAACCAGAGTGTTAGTCGAGTAAATCGAAATTTTAGGTCTTTTTTGAAATTTCGACTTTTTCTTTTATTTACAACAAGGTTACGGCAATGTATCATTGATATAAAAATAATCTCTGTAGCCATCGACATTAGTATTTTTTAGCCTTGTTGTTTTAAAGTTGGCTTAGCTAATTTATTTGTTTATACTTCTCGCGATTAAGTTGCGATTAATTATAAATTTCTAAATTGCCCAATTCAAGCGTGCTGACTGTCTGTCATCGACGTTAGTGTAATGATTAATTATTTTAAATAAAACTCCTTCAACTACTTGCTGGAATTCCTTGCTAGGCCTATACTATACTTGTATCGACTATCTTGGAGTATTTTTTCAATATAATACAGTTTATAAAACATCGTTTTGATATTATTATTTTCTGATGCAAATGCAGTGTTGTTTTGCTGTTCGTTTTCAGGAAGTAAAAAAATAATACTAATAATAACGATATAAATAAAGTTTCTAAATGAACTCTCACATACTATGCTAGAGATAATGGCTAGGCCTTTTTATTGTTTTTCTAGCTTAAGAGGTAGAGATTCTAGCCTAGTGGTTAGGGTGTCGGACTCACGACTTGAAGGTCGGGGGTTCGATTCCCGACTCCACTGGAACAATTTGCGTCCTTAAGCAAGACACTTAACTCTGCATTGCTTCAGTTCACCCAGCTGTTAAATGGGTACCAACATCAGCTGGGATAATTGAAGGTGGGTGTGGCATCCCCCCAGTCCATGGACTCAACAGCTGTATGCAGCCTTCAGATGCGCAGCGCTGCGCATTAGCTGCGGCTGTGCTGTCAGCTGCACATCTGACCCAATTGGGGCAGGTGTAATCAATTATTATTAGCTTAACCTTCTTATTTTGTTGTTATACCATGAATAGTCTTAGTCTAGTAGCTTCTTTGTCAAATCAACAGTCAAATAAATAGTTTATAACCAAAATTTTCTTCTTTGCTATAAGTCTTCTGCTACTCAAACTGTTGAAATAAGTTTTAAATCATCTTACCATTAATCTGTTCAATTTGCTATTTTTATCTAGTTTTATCTTTATCAATCTTTATTAAGATACCATTATACCATATACTATCTATTGTACTTTTCCGGCTTTTAAACATTGAATGCATTTATATAATAGACCCCACCCAATCAAATAGCAACTTATAAGGAGTCAATTTTTAAGACAGTTTTGAATAATTTTTTAATTTTTTTAAATTTCTCTTTACAAATTTCATGAGGTCATTCGAAGCAAAGGGGGCATCTTATTTAAAAGTTACCTTTTGCATCAACATATTTAGCAGTTCAACAATAAATATGAAGCTTTTTATTTAGCCAAGTATCATTTGTAACATTAAAGCTTCTTGCTTTTCATTGAAATTCTCTTGCAAATGTAAAACACAAAAGCAATGTAATCATTTATCATATGTTCATTTAGTTTTTTCATCAGTCCAATGCTTAGCACTGTTACAAGATAATGTGATATTATAAGTAATATTTTTCACATTCCAGTCTGCACAAGTTGACCAATCAACAGTGGCTAATGGTCACACAACTCGCCCTGGCAATGGTTGCCAAGGCAACAGCACTGATAAAGCAAATTACAATCAGATGCAACGTGTCAGTTCTGTATCAAGTTTCTATGATTGGGAAGCAGTTAAGAATCGATATAAAAAGTTTCACTCTGATCCAAGTGTGAATTACTTCTGGTAGGTGGCGACTTAGTAAACTCTAAAATTAATGTTAGGATATCTACAACATTTACCTACATGGAAATTCTTCTTACACTTCCAGGCGAGCCCACACCATCACCTGTCTGGTACTGTTCTGTGCCACGCTTATCTACTTGTCTGTATTTGAAACGCCCAGTTCAGATACAGAGTATAATACAAAAAGGTAGTGCTGCTTATCTTTCTATTTTTATATATTGGCTTTTATTCAAACTTCTTTACGTTTTCGTAAATGAGTTTTTCTTTTGGTCATCTCTAATGACCTCCAAAAATATCCCTAAATTGAGATTCTATTTTTCCAGTTCTTCCTTAATTCTGTCCATCATTTGCTGACTCCTGAGCACTCGTACGCCTATACTGTACCACAGGCACTTGCTCACACAGGTGTGTACATCTGCCCTGACTTTCTCATCGTCAGGCATTGTACACTCTCATTGTGCCCTGTAGGTTGGCCCTCAAGGGCATAAATTGCACGACAAGCCCTCAAGCCTTCTCTCCGTGGCTGCACCCCAAATGAATGTGGTCTCGCCGCGGAATCGAGCTCAGGGAACTTGGTGAGAGAGTCAAACGCGTTAACCACGCTGACACTCAATCCCCCCCGATCGAAATTAACCTTAAGTATAATTTCAAGGCCTATTCATATATTTCCTTATTTCAGAGGTCTATTAGCAGTAATCCTGGTATTCCTGCTATACGGCGTTATTTATACACCAGACGGACCTTTCCTACGGCCTCATCCGGTATTTTGGCGCTTCGTTCTCTGCCTTAGCGTTGTTTACGAACTGGGCCTCATCTACCTGCTGTTTCAGGTGAGAATGAGGCAACATTTTCTAAAAGTTGTATTAACCTTTTTTAGGTATTACATCAGATTCTCAGGACCTTCTTATCAGGTTTCTTTGTTATCCTCCGTTTATTCAGGGGCATTATCATCAGGTTTCCTTATTATCCACCGTTTATTCAGGGGCATTATCATCAGGTTTCCTTATTATCCAACGTTTATTCAGGGGCATTTTTATCAGGTTTCCTTATTATCCACCGTTTATTCAGGGGCATTTTCGTCAAGTTTCCTTATTTTCCACCGTTTATTCAGGGGCATTTTCGTCAAGTTTCCTTATTTTCCACCGTTTATTCAGGGGCATTTTCGTCAAGTTTCCTTATTATCCACCGTTTATTCAGGGGCATTTTCGTCAAGTTTCCTTATTATCCACCGTTTATTCAGGGGCATTTTCGCCAAGTTTCCTTCTTATCCACCGTTTATTCAGGGACATTTTCGTCAAGTTTCCTTATTATCCACCGTTTATTCAGGGGCATTTTCGTCAAGTTTCCTTATTATCCACCGTTTATTCAGGGGCATTTTCGTCAAGTTTCCTTATTATCCACCGTTTATTCAGGGGCATTTTCGCCAAGTTTCCTTCTTATCCACCGTTTATTCAGGGACATTTTCGTCAAGTTTCCTTATTATCCACCGTTTATTCAGGGGCATTTTCGTCAAGTTTCCTTATTATCCACCGTTTATTCAGGGGCATTTTCGTCAAGTTTCCTTATTATCCACCGTTTATTCAGGGGCATTTTCGCCAAGTTTCCTTATTATCCACCGTTTATTCAGGGGCATTTTCGTCAAGTTTCCTTATTATCCACCGTTTATTCAGGGGCATTTTCGTCAAGTTTCCTTATTATCCACCGTTTATTCAGGGGCATTTTCGTCAAGTTTCCTTATTATCCACCGTTTATTCAGGGGCATTTTCGTCAAGTTTCCTTATTATCCACCGTTTATTCAGGGGCATTTTCGTCAAGTTTCCTTATTATCCACCGTTTATTCAGGGGCATTTTCGTCAAGTTTCCTTATTATCCACCGTTTATTCAGGGGCATTTTCGTCAAGTTTCCTTATTATCCACCGTTTATTCAGGGGCATTTTCGTCAAGTTTCCTTATTATCCACCGTTTATTCAGGGGCATTTTCGTCAAGTTTCCTTATTATCCACCGCTTATTCAGTGGCATTTTCGTCAAGTTTCCTTATTATCCACCGTTTATTCAGGGGCATTATCATCAGGTTTCCTTATTATCCACCGTTTATTCAGGGGCATTTTCGTCAAGTTTCCTTTTTATCCACCGCTTATTCAGTGGCATTTTCGTCAGGTTTCCTTATTATCCTCCGCTCCGTTTCTTCATGGCATTTTCGTCAGGTTTCTTTGTTATCCTCCGTTTATTCAAGGCATTTTCATGAGGTTTCCCTATTATCCTTCGAATTCTTCCGAGCCTCTTAGTTTTTTTCTCTTCAAAATCTACAGATTTCGTTAACAGCTTTTCGTATCGTGTTTTATAGTCAGTTTCTTTAAATAGAATTCGCGCTTTTTTAGTGTCCTAAAGTAAGCACTGCTTGTACTGCACTCGTACCACTGTTCTTATGTCCATCTTATCTTTGGACTCCAGCGTTGTTAGTATGAAGTTTGACCCGCGCTAGTTTTTTCAGCCCAATCTCTCACGTGAACTAATGGATCACATGATAGATTATTTAGGCTGAAAATTCCGGTTCCAAACTTCTGCCTGAAACTCGTTTCCTATTCTCAATAAATGAAATTATTAAAAACTCTAAAAATGATATAATCTATGAATATGGCTAAAGGACGGAGTGACAGTCTGGACTGAAGAGCGGAGTGACGGTGAGGGCTGAAGGACGGAGTGACAGTCAGGACTGAAGGATGGAGTGACAGTCAGGACTGAAGAGCGGAGTGACGGTGAGGGCTGAAGGATGGAGTGACAGTCAGGACTGAAGGATGGAGTGACAGTCAGGACTGAAGGATAGAGTGACAGTCAGGACTGAAGGATGGAGTGACAGTCAGGACTGAAGGATGGAGTGACAGTCAGGACTGAAGGATAGAGTGACAGTCAGGACTGAAGGATGGAGTGACAGTCAGGACTGAAGGATGGAGTGACAGTCAGGACTGAAGGATGGAGTGACAGTCACGACTGAAGGATGGAGTGACAGTCAGGACTGAAGGATGGAGTGACAGTCAGGACTGAAGGATGGAGTGACAGTCAGTACTGAATGATGGAGTGACAGTCAGGACTGAAGGATGGAGTGACAGTCAGGACTGAAGGATGGAGTGACAGTCAGGACTGAAGGATGGAGTGACAGTCAGGGCTGAAGGATGGAGTGAGAGTCAGGACTGAAGGATAGAGTGACAGTCAGGACTGAAGGATGGAGTGACTCAAACCCTGGTGTTTGAGCTTTGAGAGTTATTTGAGCACGCCTGATTCTTGAGCTAGCTTAGGTAAACCTTAAATAATTAAACGTTTGTCTCCAGAACGCAACGGATGCCAGGCGCATGCTGCGCTACCTAGATCCTGAGCTTGGCCGACCCCTGCCAGAGAAGGACTACGGCGGCAGCTGCCTAATCTACGATCCAGCCAATGCCACTGACCCGTTTCACAATGTCTGGGATAAGCTTGACGGCTTTGTAACTATGCACTTTGTTGGTTGGTGGTTGAAGACTCTGATTATACGCAACTATTGGATGTGCAATGCTATCAGCTTCCTATTTGAACTGTTGGAGTACTCGCTGGAGCATCAGCTGCCCAACTTCTCAGAATGCTGGTGGGATCATGTGAGTCGTTTGAGATGTGTTTTGGGTGGTAAGAATAGTTTTTGAAGTGTTTAAGTAATTTGAGAAGTACTGGAGTCGCTAGATAAGTGTTTGAGTCGTGTGAGAAGCGTTTGAGTCGCTTTAAAAGTAGTTTAACTCGTTTGAGAAGTGTTTATTTAGTTTGAGAAGCGTTTGAATCCTTAGAGACGTGTTTGAGTCGATTGAGATTCGTTTTGAGTCGTTTGAGAATAGTTTGAGCTGTTGAAGCACGATAAAACATCCTCATTAATTAGTCTAACACTCAATCACCTGCCCACAAATTTCCAGTGGTTAATGGACTTTCTACTGTGCAACGGCTTGGGTATTGTGATCGGCATGAAGACTTGCAATTATCTGTCACTGAAGCCCTACTATTGGACTTCAATGTGGAATATTCCAGGCTATGGGTCAGTCTACACATTTATTATCGTCTTATGGAAATGGGATTTTCCTTTTCGTACCGCCTGTCCCTCTCAGTGCCTTTAGTTTATTTTTAGCTTACTTTTTTTGGAAAACTAATTCTATGAGGGCCAGTTTTACATTTCAAGAGAAATTTCCGGTAACATTCCAAACTTAATTTTGCTACAAAGAAGGACACATTCTTGTTTTGAATACTAGTGCATTTATTGCTAGCTATGGAAGTCATTTATAAGATTATAAATAGCTGACTCTTATAGTGCTATAAAAGTCGCTTAAAATTGCATATTTAGGCAGGCTTGCAAAAAAACTAACACTACTCAAGATTTATAGTGTCTTATCTCACTCCTGTGTAAAACGTCCCCCTGTCTCATCTCTCCCGTGTCTCGTCTCTTCTCTCTCTCATCTCGGCATTTTCTCATCTCTACCCTGTCTCATCTCTACCCAGTCTCATCTCTACCCTGTCTCACCTCTCTACTGTCTCATCTCTACCCAGTCTCATCTCTACCCTGTCTCACCTCTTTCCAGTCTCATCTCTACCCAGTCTCATCTCTACCCTGTCTCACCTCTACCCAGTCTCATCTCTCCCGTGTCTCATCTCTCCGTTGTCTTATATCTACCTTGTCTCATCTCTACCCTGTCTCATCTCTACCCTGTCACATCTCTCCCGTGTCTCACCTCTCCGTTGTCTCATATCTATCTTGTCTCATCTCTACCCTGTCACATCTCTCCCGTGTCTCATCTCTCCGTTGTCTCATCTCTACCCTGTCTCATCTATACCCTGTCTCATCTATACCCTGTCTCATCTCTACCCTGTCTCATCTCTCCCGTGTCTCATCTCTCCGTTGTCTTATATCTACCTTGTCTCATCTCTACCCTGTCTCATCTCTACCCTGTCACATCTCTCCCGTGTCTCACCTCTCCGTTGTCTCATATCTATCTTGTCTCATCTCTACCCTGTCACATCTCTCCCGTGTCTCATCTCTCCCGTGTCTCATCTCTACCCTGTCTCATCTATCCTCTTTCTTATCTTCACCCTTTCTCACCTATTAATGCTTTCGCTGCCCTATGGTAGATCTGTTCCTTCAGTTCCTACTATAAGTAGCATTCTTGGCATATCACTTCTGTTTTATTTGAACTCTCCGACAGTGGCAAGCTGAAGCGCATGGTGCTACAGTTCACGCCGTATCGTTGGACAGAATTTGATTGGTCGCCAACGAAATCTTTGAAACGCTGGCTGCTTGTGCTGCTTCTAATCGGCATGTTCCTATTGGCTGAGTTGAACACTTTCTATTTGAAATGGGTTCTATGGCTGCCACCGCCGCATCCGCTGTGCATGGCTAGACTAGTGTTCATCCTGTGCATGGGAGCTACAGCTATTAGGGAGGTCTTTCAGTACACCGATGATCCGTAAGTTTTTGTTGAATTTGACCGCTTGATACAATAAGTAATTCTGCACCTCGTAAGTGAGGGGGGGTGCTTGCGATCAAAGTTTTGCGTAGCTTGATAATTTGTCTACTGATTTTGATTGAGAATAGTTTTTTGCATTTGACAATTTTCACAATTTTTTAACTGAACCTAAAAGAGGAGAGATAAGACACGGGAGAGATGAGGCAGGGTAGAGATGAGACACTGGAGAGATGAGGCAGGGTAGAGATGAGACACTGGAGAGATGAGGCAGGGTAGAGATGAGACACGGGGAAGAAGAGAAACGAGAGAGATAAGACACGGGAGAGATGAGACACTGGAGAGATGAGGCAGGGTAGAGATGAGACACGGGGAAGAAGAGAAACGAGAGAGATAAGACACGGGAGAGATGAGACACTGGAGAGATGAGGCAGGGTAGAGATGAGACACGGGGAAGAAGAGACACGAGAGAGATAAGACATGGGAGAGATGAGACACGGGAGAGATGAGGCAGGGTAGAGATGAGACACGGGGAAGAAGAGAAACGAGAGAGATAAGACACGGGAGAGATGAGACACTGGAGAGATGAGGCAGGGTAGAGATGAGACACGGGGAAGAAGAGACACGAGAGAGATAAGACATGGGAGAGATGAGACACGGGAGAGATGAGACACGGGGAAGAAGAGAAACGAGAGAGATAAGACACGGGAGAGATGAGACACTGGAGAGATGAGGCAGGGTAGAGATGAGACACGGGGATAGATAAGACAGGGGAGAGATGAGACACAGGATAGAAGAGAAACGAGAGAGATAAGACACGGGAGAGATGAGACACTGGAGAGATGAGGCAGGGTAGAGATGAGACACGGGGATAGATAAGACAGGGGAGAGATGAGACACAGGATAGAAGAGACACGAGAGAGATAAGACATGGTAGAGATGAGACACGGGGAGAGATGAGACACGAGAGAGATAAGACAGGGGAGAGATGAGACACGAGAGAGATAAGACATGGGAGAGATGAGACACGGGGAAGAAGAGAAACGAGAGAGATAAGACACGGGAGAGATAAGACACGGGAGAGATGAGACACGGGAGAGATGAGACACGGGAGAGAGATAAGACAGGGGAGAGATGAGACACTGGAGAGATGAGGCAGGGTAGAGATGAGACACGGGGAAGAAGAGAAACGAGAGAGATAAGACACGGGAGAGATAAGACACGGGAGAGATGAGACACGGGAGAGATGAGACATGGGAGAGATGAGACACTGGAGAGATGAGGCAGGGTAGAGATGAGACACGGGGAAGAAGAGACACGAGAGAGATAAGACACGGGGAGAGAAGTGACACGGGAGATTATACTGGGAAAAAAATGGGATAGGGGTAAGATAAGCCTAAACATATGGGGAGGTTGATAGGAAGTTTACCCTCGAACAGTTAATTGAAGCTTACTCTCGAAGGACATTAGCTTAATCTCCAAGTCAGTGTGAATAAATTGCTAATTTAATGGATATATTTGACTTCTTGAGTTCGTTTATATCATTTTATCATTTCTAGGAGTAGTCTTGCTTGCATCTTAACTGAGTACCCATCTAAACAATTGGACAGATCCTGCAAGAAATTCGGTCGCCAGTCCTGGCTACTTACCGCCATTATTGTTACCGAAGCCTTGATAGCCGTTAAATTTGATTGGCCAACCGTTTCCAAGACTCCGCCTGTACACATCATTATCATCTGGTCCGTCATTCTCATCCTATTGGTTGGCTGGACTCTGTGGCATTTCTGTTTAAAACAGCTCCTGTATTCTGCCACTAGGAAGGCTGAGACTGTTAACGTTAGAGACCAGCCTGCTATGGGTTCGAATCGGCGAAAGGCTGAGTAGAGACAGTTTTTTTATTTACCGCTAGATAGTCACGTGACATGATAGTCAAGTCATCTGTGGTTTTTGGTTTTGCTGTTGGAATTGACGTCAAGTGGGATCATTTGACCTCCGTGTGGGAAGTGTTGTCAGCTGACCTTTGCGGATCGCGTGGTTGTCAGGGTCTCTGCTTAGGCTCTCTGGTGACCACTCTGCTTAGATATTGGGGTCAGGTGACCTCTCCACTTAGATATTGGGGTCAGGTGACCTCTTTGCTTAGATATTGGGGTCAGGTGACCTCTCTGCTTAGATATTGGGGTCAGGTGACCACCGTGACCTTTCTGCTTAGATATTGGGGTCAGGTGACCTCTCTGCTTAGATATTGGGGTCAGGTGACCTCTCTGCTTAGATATTGGGGTCAGGTGACCTCTCTGCTTAGATATTGGGGTCAGGTGACCTCTCTGCTTAGATATTGGGGTCAGGTGACCACCGTGACCTCTCTGCTTAGATATTGGGGTCGGCGGACCTCTCTGCTTAGATGTTGGGGTCAGGTGACCTCTCTGCTTAGATATTGGGGTCAGGTGACCTCTCTGCTTAGATATTGGGGTCGGCAGACCTCTCTGCTTAGATATTGAGGTCAGGTGACCTCTCTGCTTAGATATTGGGGTCAGGTGACCTCTCTGCTTAGATATTGGGGTCGACGGACCTCTCTGTTTAGATATTGGGGTCAGGTGACCTCTCTGCTCAGATATTGGGGTCAGGTGAACTCTCGCGTAGAGATTTGAGTCAGAGGACCTCTCTGCTTAGAAATTGGGGTCAGGTGACCTCTCTGCTTAGATATTGGGGTCAGGTGACCTCTCTGCTTAGATATTGGGGTCAGGTGACCTCTCTGCTTAGATATTGGGGTCAGGTGACCTCTCTGCTTAGATATTGGGGTCAGGTGACCACTCTGCTTAGAAATTAGTTAGGTGACCTCACTGCTTAGATATTGGGGTCAGCGGACCTATCTGCTTAGAAATAGGGGTCAGGTGATCTCTCTGTTTACGGATTGAGGTCAGTTGACATCTCAGCCTAACGATTGCTTGAGGTCCCCGATTTGAGAAGAACATCCGTTTTTTTCTGAGGTGGTATTGCAAATCCAGTGTGTATTTGAATTAATCATCGATTACTATATTCACCAATAAGCCATTAGTCAGTTTTGTCAAAATATTGTTATCACTGTCATGCATATGTAATGATTTTCTGTTAATTGTTTCTATAGCGGCACTAAATCAGGCTTGAAAGTCATTCTGCATTCCTAACAATTGTGCTTTGGTTGAATTTGATAAACATGTTGTTGCTTCAACTCTTAGTAATAACTAATGTTTCATAACAATCCAATAGTGTATGAGGTTTATTCAGCTTCTTATTTAATTCCCAATTCATATTTTTTAATTACTGCTTTTATGAGTTATACTATGAAAACTTGCATGAGCATAATATGCTACTTATAGTAGATCTAAAAAGCATGAATTCTTTCAAAAAATCGATTTTTATTTTTTATAATCATATTCTATTCTGAATTAATCGATTTTTCATTAGACAAATATAACGATAGAGAAAATGTGTTGTAGATGAACTGACATTATTTCGAAGTCTTGAAGCTGAAACTTTTTGGTAACATTTTTATACTAGGTATTCTGAGCCCATTGAAATTGGTCACTCAAGCCCATTGCAATTAGTCATTCAAGCCCATTGAAATTGGTCATTCAAGCCCATTGTAATTGGTCATTCAAGCCCATTGCAATTAGTCATTCAAGCCCATTGAAATTGGTCATTCAAGCCCATTGCAATTAGTCATTCAAGCCCATTGAAATTGGTCATTCAAGCCCATTGCAATTAGTCATTCAAGCCCATTGAAATAGGTCATTCAAGCCCATTGAAATTGGTCATTCAAGCCCATTGAAATTGGTCATTCAAGCCCATTGCAATTAGTCATTCAAGCCCATTGAAATTGGTCATTCAAGCCCATTGCAATTAGTCATTCAAGCCCATTGAAATAGGTCATTCAAGCCCATTGAAATTGGTCATTCAAGCCCATTGAAATTGGTCATTCAAGCCCATTGTAATTGGTCATTCAAGCCCATTACAATTGGTCCTTTAAGTCCACTGTAACTGGTCCTTTAAGTCCACTGTAACTGGTCCTTTAAGTCCACTTAAATTGGTCCTTCAAGTCCACTGTAATTCCTCTTTCAATCCTACTGTAACTGGTCCTTCAAGTCCACTGTAATTCCTCTTTCAATCCTACTGTAACTGGTCCTTCAAGTCCACTGTAATTCCTCTTTCAATCCTACTGTAACTGGTCCTTCAAGTCCACTGTAATTCCTCTTTCAATCCTACTGTAACTGGTCCTTCAAGTCCACTGTAATTCCTCTTTCAATCCTACTGTAACTGGTCCTTCAAGTCCACTGTAATTCCTCTTTCAATCCTACTGTAACTGGTCCTTCAAGTCCACTGTAATTCCTCTTTCAATCCTACTGTAACTGGTCCTTCAAGTCCACTGTAATTCCTCTTTCAATCCTACTGTAATTGGTCCCTCAAGCTCACTTTTGGAAATAGGAAAAATACCATGGTTTTAATTAAAAAGTTATCTATCAGCATCTAAACTTTCAGTCTCAAATTTGAGAACATTACTCGATGATGTCCCCACGGAGACAGAAACCTCATCAACGATCTTTTAAAAAACAAGCGCAAGACGACGGCGATAATTTTTCGTCGCTAGATCTTCAACTAGCAGTTTTAAATTGGCTTCGTCGTTTTTCTGCCTCCGTCGCCGGGGTCGCAGCTTCCGATTTCGTCGGCACAGACGCCGCATTGTCTGACGCATCTAAAACTCTCGGCTGTTTTCTAGTGAACTTTGACACCGATTCGACCGATGCCATTGTTGCTAAGGACGCCGAGGAGGCGTTGTTAAGCGTTCGAAGTGCACTAGAATGTCAGTTTGGATCGGTGATGATTTCTGAATGCATCGATTGGACCTGCATCGCTGACACCTTGACAGGTTTCAAGGTGCGTGCTTTGTCTGAATCTCCTACAAAGGAATAAGAAAATTGTACAAGATGGACGATAATTTCAATGCTTGTACAAGATTGATTAAGATACATCCAATTCCTGACTGCAAAGTTGAAATAAATCTAAATAATTTACAAGGTGGATGAATTCAAAGACTGTAGAAGCTTAAGGAATCCATAGAATGTACAAGACAGAGGAATCCAGAGACTACAAGACAGAGGAATCCAAAAATGTACAATACAGGAATCCAGAGACTGTACAAGACAGGAATCCAGAGAATGTGTACAAGACGGAGTAATCCAGAGACTGTATAAGACAGAGTAATCCAGAAACTGTACAAGACAGAGGAATCCAGAGACTGTACAAGACAGAGGAATCCAGAGACTGTACAAGACAGGAATCCAAAAAATGTACAATACAGGAATCCAGAGACTGTACAAGACAGGAATCCAGAGAATGTGTACAAGACAGAGTAATCCAGAGACTGTATAAGAGAGAGTAATCGAGAAACTGTACAAGACAGAGGAATCCAGAGACTGTTCAAGACAGAGGAATCCAAAGACTGTACAAGACAGAGGAATCCAGAGACTGTACAAGACAGAGGAATCCAGAGACTGTACAAGACAGAGGAATCCAGAGACTGTACAAGACAGAGGAATCCAAAGAATGTACAATACAGGAACCCAGAGAATGTACAAGACAGGAATCCAGAGAATGTGTGCAAGACGGAGTAATCCAGAAACTGTACAAGACGGAGGAATCCAGAGACTGTACAAGACAGAGGAATCCAGAGACTGTACTAGACAAAAAGTATCTGAAGACTGATCAAGACAAAATCCAAAGACTGCACAAGACAGAAAGTCCAGAGACTGTACAATATTGCGGGATCTGTTCTTGTTACCTAGCTATTGAAATTTAAACACTAAATGTACTCGTAATAATTTTTTGTCTTTGTAGAAAAAAGACTCTGATCTTTGGCAAAAGCAACAGCGGCAGCAGCAGCAGCTGACTCGAGCCAGACTTTTGACCCTGGCCGCAGCATTTCACAGGCCTCAGCTGCGTCCATTTGTGCTCGCCTCGGCCACGGCTACGTCGACAACAACGAAAACCACGACAGAGACGGAGCTGAAGCTGCTTGCCGCGGCGGCCAGATGGCTATTCAACGGATCAAGTCCTCAGCTGACCCGACTGGCTTCAGATTTCAACGGCTGTGACGATGACATTGTTGATGCCTACGACGATAACGAGACAAATTGCCGACAATGTCGATTATTGTCAACGGAAGCGGCCGAATTGCGAGCGGAAGCTCTCGAGCGCGAGCTTCGATTTCATCGCCGATTTGAAGCTTTCGCCGGCGAATTAAGTCGACTTGAGTCCATTAATCGGCGACTGCTCACGGATCCTAGACTCATGCTCTTGCCTGACTGCGGCTTGGCCAGGTTGCAGGAGGAGATCAAGGTGAGGCTTGTTGGCTAGGCCGGGCCTACTATTGTAATTAGTAGTTAGGGCGGAATATTTTCTGAGAGAGCTTGGCTTTTAGGTGAGATCGTATTCTTAGTGGGATGATTTGTATTGTATTTTGTAATTGAGATTTCTGTGTGAGATAAGGATCAAGTGTATTAGACAAATAGGATCGCAGGTATTGGACTAGTGGGATCAGATTAGACGAGTAGTAACATAGGTAATAGGAAAGGTGAGATCACAGGTATTAGAAAGTTGGGATCAAAGGTATAAGACAAGTGGGAGCACAGGTATTGGACGGATCGCAGGTATTATACAAGTGGGAGCACAGGTATTGGACGGATCACAGGTATTATACAAGTGGGAGCACAGGTATTGGACAGGTGGGTTCATAGTTATTAGACATTTTGATCACGTGTATTAACAAGGTGTGATCAAAGTTTTTAGACAGGGGGATCGGAATTAATAACAAAAGCCTAAATTTTTATCATCCCATCCTCACATCTTCTCTCCCTCAGTCGTTGCGCCGCGGCGCCGCCTGTCGCGCCTTCGCCAGCGAGCGCGATCGTCTCTGCCAGCTGCTGCTCGCTGCCGAGCGCCGCTCCAGCCAACTAATCAGCCAACTCGACCAGCTGACTAGCGCGCATGACAGCTGTCTGAGGCGTCTGCGCAGGGTTCGAGCGGATCGCGATCTGGCCGCTCATAGAGCCGACAGATTAGCTGACCGCTGCCGCAGAATCCTGCAGCAACAGCAGCAGCAGCAGTCCGCCTACGGCTACGGTTGCTGTTGTCGCACTGCAGTGCCTCAAATTTCGTCAGTTCCATTGCCGCCACTTCCGCCACCGCCGCCGCCACCGCATCAGCAGCTTCAATTATCGGCATCGGCTTCATCGTCAACTAATTCTCTGCACTGCTTCGAAGCTGTCCCAGTTCGAGAAGTTGTTCGCGTCGGTTCTAGCGGCACTGGCGGCGGCTGGCAGCATCATTTTCGACATCTCCTACCCGGCCGGTTGTCGGGCAAACGGAAAGCTTGACAATGTCCACTTCTTTTCAGTCTTTGTGGTTCTTTGGCATCATTTGTTTGATTTTAATGTTTCAGATTAGATGACGAGGCATTTGCACCTCAACTTCATGCGTGCTCCAATTTTAGCTTTTTGATGATCGCAAAAGTTTTATGCATTTTTTGCTTTTTAAATTTCCAATTGCTTTTTTCCACTGCAGCCATTCCGCAGTTGCGTGAATTTTTATCTTTCATTTTTACAGTTTTCAAGGGCAATAAAAATTCCTAATTATTTTCTTTGTGTGTGTCTTATCCATTAGTGTTTTTATATGAAAAAATCGTCCGTTTGTCAAATGAAAATAAAGGATCTCTTTTATAAGAAATGAAAATTGTCATTTTTGCTACAATTTTCACAGCCTGTGAATTTGTTTAGGCTGCAATTTTTATGGTCGGTCGTCAATTATCGAAAGCAGAAAAACTGTTGCTGGCTTCTATGGCCTTTGATAGTTCGTTAGTTTCTAACAGGTTTCTAAAAAGGAGTGTCCAACAGATGGATGAACTGTCTAACAGGTGAATAAACTGTCTAACAGATGAATTAACTGTCTAACAGGTGAATTAACTGTCTAACAGGTGGATAAACTGTCTAAAAGGTGGATAAACTCTCAAACAGGTGAATTAACTGTTTAACAGGTAAATTTACTGTCTAACAGGTGAATTAACTGTCTAACAGGTGGATAACCTGTCTAACAGGTGGATAAACTCTCTAACAGGTGAATTAACTGTCGAACAGGTAAATTAACTGTCTAACAGGTGAATTAACTGTCTAACAGGTAGATAAACTCTCTAACAGGTGAATTAACTGTCTAACAGGTGAATTAACTGTCTAACAGGTGAATTAACTGTCTAACAGGTGGATAAACTGTCTAACAGATGTATTAACTGTCTAACAGGTGAATTAACTGTCTAACAGGTGGATAAACTGTCTAAAAGGTGGATAAACTCTCTAACAGGTGAATTAACTGTCTAACAGGTGGATAAACTGTCTAACAGGTGAATTAACTGTCTAACAGGTGGATAAACTGTCTAAAAGGTGGATTAACTGTCTAACAGGTGGGATAAACTGTCTAAAAGGTGGATAAACTGTCTAACAGGTGGATAAACTGTCTAACAGGTAGATAAACTGTCTAACAGGTGGATAAACTCTCTAACAGGTGAATTAACTGTCTAACAGGTGAATTAACTGTCGAACAGGCGAATTAACTGTCTAACAGGTGGGATAAACTGTCTAGAAGGTGGATAAACTGTCTAACAGGTGGATAAACTGTCTAACAGGTGCATAAACTCTCTAACAGGTGTATAAACTCTCTAACAGGTGGATAAACTGTCTAACAGGTGGATAAACTCTCTAACAGGTGTATAAACTGTCTAACAGGTGGATAAACTGTCTAACAGGTGCATAAACTCTCTAACAGGTGTATAAACTCTCTAACAGGTCGATAAACTGTCTAACAGGTGGATAAACTCTCTAACAGGTGTATAAACTGTCTAACAGGTGGATAAACTGTCTAACAGGTGGATAAACTTTCTAAAAGGTGTATAAACTGTCTAAAAGGTGGATAAACTCTCTAACAGGTGGATAAACTCTCTAACAGGT
The DNA here is from genome assembly GCA_950097015.1 of Macrostomum hystrix. Taxonomy (NCBI): domain Eukaryota; kingdom Metazoa; phylum Platyhelminthes; family Macrostomidae; genus Macrostomum; species Macrostomum hystrix. The sequence continues at coordinate 16,934,101 of CATNEN010000039.1, forward strand.
GAATTAACTGTCGAACAGGTGCATTGGTGGCCTGTTTAATTGGTGAATATAGAGAACAGCCTTTTGAGCAGCGGGTTAAAAAGAGCTGTGTTTTTTATTGCTATTATCGTTTACATTATTGAATTAAATGTTTGCTTCATGTGTGTTTTATTTGGTTTAATTAAATTAGCAAAGCTGGTTGACTAAAAGGCTTCAATGAATTTTGCCGCCTGACACGGCTCCCTCATCTAACAGTCACTATAATCGGAGCAAATCAAAAAGGTTTAGCCACAGCCAAATATGGCAGTTCAAACTTCATAAAATGAGAAAATAGTTTTTTTCAGCTTATCTCACCCCAGTTGACCGCTTGGGGTAAGGTTAAAATATTATTTGGAACTCCGCTAGTTACGAATTATGGTTATTGTTCTCAACTCAGTTCCATCTGCTGCATCTCTCATCTCCCTCTCCCTCCTTCCCCCACTCCTCTACTTCCTCATCTCCCTCTCTCTCCTTCCCCCACTCCCTCTCCTTCCCCATCTCCCTCTCCTTCTCCATCTCCCTCTCCTTCCCCCTCTCCCTCTCCTTCCCCCTCTCCCTCTCCTTCCCCCTCTCCCTCTCCTTCCCCCTCTCCCTCTCCTTCCCCTCTCCCTCTCCTTCCCCCTCTCCCTCTCCTTCCCCTCTCCCTCTCCTTCCCCCTCAATCCCTCTCCTTCCCCCTCTCCCTCTCCTTCCCCATCTCCCTCTCCTTCCCCCTCTCCCTCTGCTTCCCCCTCTCCCCCTCCTTCCCCATCTCCCTCTCCTTCTCCATCTCCCTCTCCTTCCCCCTCTCCCTCTCCTTCCCCTCTCCCTCTGCTTCCCCCTCTCCCTCTCCTTCCCCATCTCCCTCTCCTTCCCCATCTCCCTCTCCTTCTCCATCTCCCTCTCCTTCCCCCTCTTCCTCTCCTTCCCCCTCTTCCTCTCCTTCCCCCTCTCCCTCTCCTCCCCCCTCTCCCTCTCCTTCCCCTCTCCCTCTCCTTCCCCTCTCCCTCTCCTTTCCCCTCTATCCCTCTCCTTCCCCATCTCCATCTCCTTCCCCCTCTCCCTCTCCTTCCCCCTCTCCCTCTCCTTCCCCCTCTCCCTCTCCTTCTCCCTCTCCCTCTCCTTCCCCCTCTATCCCTCTCCTTCCCCATCTCCCTCTCCTTCCCCATCTCCCTCTCCTTCCCCATCTCCCTCTCCTTCCCCATCTCTCTCTCCTTCTCCATCTCCCTCTCCTTCCCCCTGTATCTCATTTTCCGTCTGCTAATCACCTTAACTCTCTTACTCAACTTCTCCCTTTACCTACCTCCCTCAGCCAACGTCACTCTACCCTCCTCTCGCTCTTCCCTTTTCCCATTTGTACTATAACAGTTGTTAATAGTGCACTTTCTACTTCATGGCACTCTATTCCTTCTGTTTATACTCGTACAGTTTTGCTTCCGTTTTAGCGGCATCCATGGCTGATTATTTCGCTGTTAATTCCACTGCCCTTCTCTTACCCAATGAGCTCACTTTTTAGACTCAAATTATCCACGCACATACGCACTCAACCGCAATGAATGCAAAGTCACTACTAAGAGCTACGCTGCTTAGAGTCCCTTACCTTCATCATCATTTTCTGGACCTCTTTTCTCAGCCACCGCCTCACCCTAATTCTGTGTTTTAATTGTGCATCAATGAGCAGTGCTGAGCAGTATAGGTAGTTACTAGTCACACAACACTTCTCTGAATCTATATGCTTTAATTTATACCAATCAATATGCATATCCACATATATATGTGTATTAGCTATAGACTGTAGACTGAATCTCATTGGTTGGTTGATTGAATTGTTCATAATTGGCGGTCATTGTGGTAGGGCGGCAACGCCCTGGAACTATATAGCGGTGTGCTCATGTATTTTTGCAAGTAATTCAGGTAATTATTTTTCTGGATTCCTTTTTCCCCTATTGGCCCTGATGCCGCAGACAAAAGCAACATCCACTGTCTATGTGCTGCTGTTGATGGCTGTCACACCCAATGGTGCTCTGGCTGCTGTGGGGGATACGTTCTACTTTCGTGAGTTCTGCTGGACATTGTGGTGTTGGGGGCTTGGGAGACTGGGAGATGGAGATAATGGGAGATTGAGATAATGGGAGATTGAGATAATGGGAGATTGAGATAATGGGAGATTAAGATTATGGGAGTATGAGATTATGGGAGATTGAGATTATGGGAGATTAAGATTATGGGAGTATGAGATTATGGGAGATTGAGATTATGGGAGAATGAAATAATTGGAGATTGAAATAATTGGAGATAAAGAGACTGAGGGGTGGTAAGAATAGGATATTGAGATAATGGGAGATTGGGATAATGGGAGATTGAGACATTGGGAGTTTTGAGATTATGGGATAATAAGATAATGGGAGATTGAGATAATGGGAGATTGAGATAATGGGAGATTGAGATAATGGGAGATAGATATATTGGGAGTTTTGAGATAATGGGAGATTCAGATAATGGGAGATTGAGATAATGGATTGCGAGCCTTGGTCGGCTTTATTTGATTGAGCTGAGTACAGATAATCTATGGGAAAAAGTGAAGGCTAGTATTGCTTAGTGGAATAAGTTGGGTTGTTTATGGAAATAAAAGAAAGTTAGAGTCGTAACTAAGTCTCAAATAAAAGTTCATTTGAGACGCTACAAAATAATGGGAGATTAAGACAATGAGAGATTAGGATAATGGGAGATTGGGATAATGAGATATTGAGATATTGGGAGATTGAGATTATGGGAGATTGGGATAATGGGAGATTGAGATATTGGGAGATTGAGATTATGGGAGATTGAGATTATGGGAGATTGAGATTATGGGAGTATGAGATTATGGGAGATTGAGATTATGGGAGAATGAAATAATGAGAGATTTAGATAATGGGAGATTGAGATAATGGGAGATTGAGATAATGGGAGATTGAGATAATTGGAGATAAAGAGACTGAGAGGTAGTAAGAATAGGATATTGGGATAATGGGAGATTGGGATAATGGGCGATTGAGATTATGGGATATTGAGATAATGAGAGATTGGGATAATGAGAGATTGAGATATTGGGAATTTTGAGATTTTGGGATAATGAGATGATGGGAGATTGGGATAATGGGAGATCGGGCTAATTGGATATTGAGATAATCGGAGATTAAGAGAATTTATGTGATAAATTGAGAGACTGGGAAACATTTAAAGGAATTTGAAAGTTGACTAAGAAAAAATCTAAAAGTCGCCTAAATCCCAATCCTTCCCAATTACTCGCAACACAGTCGGTGTGTACGAAGCAGCCACCAGAGATATAATGTTCGCCGCTCAAAAAGCGATCGCCGATTTAAACTCCGGAAAGTTGAGCATACTTCCAGCTGCGAGCTTCATCAATTTGACTTTAATGGAAACTGGATCCGAGTCGCTTTTTCAAACCGGTGAGATAAGATGAGACCAGACACATTAGACACAGTTTAGAGACAGACACAGTTTAGAGACAGACACAGTAGAGACAGCCACAGTAGACACAGTAGAGACAGACACAGCAGAGACAGACACAGTAGAGACAGACACAGTAGAGACAGACACAGCAGAGACAGACACAGTAGAGACAGACACAGTAGAGACAGACACAGCAGAGACAGACACAGTAGAGACAGACACAGCAGAGACAGACACAGTAGAGACAGACACAGTTTAGAGACAGACACAGCAGAGACAGACACAGTTTAGAGACAGACACAGTAGAGACAGACACATTAGAGACAGACACAGTATAGAGACAGACACAGTAGAGACAGACACAGTTTAGAGACAGACACAGTATAGACAGACACAGTAGAGACAGACACATTAGAGACAGACACAGTTTAGAGACAGACACAGTAGAGACAGACACAGCAGAGACAGACACATTAGAGACAGACACAGCAGAGACAGACACAGTTTAGAGACAGACACAGTTTAGAGACAGACACAGCAGAGACAGACACAGCAGAGACAGACACAGTTTAGAGACAGACACAGTTTAGAGACAGACACAGCAGAGACAGACACAGTAGAGACAGACACAGTAGAGACAGACACAGTAGAGACAGACACAGTTTAGAGACAGACACAGCAGAGACAGACACAGCAGAGACAGACACATTAGAGACAGACACAGCAGAGACAGACACATTAGAGACAGACACAGCAGAGAGAGACACAGCAGAGACAGACACAGCAGAGACAGACACAGTAGAGACAGAGACAGTTTAGAGACAGACACATTAGAGACAGACACAGCAGAGACAGACACAGTTTAGAGACAGACACAGCAGAGTCAGACACAGCAGAGACAGACACAGTAGAGACAGACACAGCAGAGACAGACACAGTAGAGACAGACACAGCAGAGACAGACACAGTAGAGACAGACACAGCAGAGACAGACACAGCAGAGACAGACACAGTAGAGACAGACACAGTTTAGAGACAGACACATTAGAGACAGCCACAGTAGAGATAGACACAGTAGAGACAGACACAGCAGAGACAGACACAGTAGAGACAGACACAGTTTAGAGACAGACACAGCAGAGACAGACACAGTAGAGACAGACACAGTAGAGACAGACACAGCAGAGACAGACACAGCAGAGACAGACACAGCAGAGACAGACACAGTAGAGACAGACACAGTTTAGAGACAGACACAGTAGAGACAGACACAGTTTAGAGACAGACACAGCAGAGACAGACACAGTAGAGACAGACACAGCAGAGACAGACACAGTAGAGACAGACACAGCAGAGACAGACACAGTAGAGACAGCCACAGTAGAGATAGACACAGTAGAGACAGACACAGTTTAGAGACAGACACATTAGAGACAGCCACAGTAGACACACTAGAGACAGACACAGTTTAGAGACAGACACAGTTTAGAGACTGACACAGCAGAGACAGACACAGCAGAGACAGACACAGTAGAGACAGACACAGTTTAGAGACAGACACAGCAGAGACAGACACAGTAGAGACAGACACAGCAGAGACAGACACAGTTTAGAGACAGACACAGTTTAGAGACAGACACAGCAGAGACAGACACAGCAGAGACAGACACAGTAGAGACAGACACAGTTTAGAGACAGACACAGCAGAGACAGACACAGCAGAGACAGACACAGTAGAGACAGACACAGTTTAGAGACAGACACAGCAGAGACAGACACAGTAGAGACACAGCAGAGACAGACACAGTAGAGACAGCCACAGTAGAGAGAGACACAGTAGAGACAGACACAGTTTAGAGACAGACACATTAGAGACAGCCACAGTAGACACACTAGAGACAGACACAGTTTAGAGACAGACACAGTTTAGAGACAGACACAGCAGAGACAGACACAGTAGAGACAGACACAGTAGAGACAGACACAGCAGAGACAGACACAGTAGAGACAGACACAGCAGAGACAGACACAGTAGAGACAGACACAGCAGAGACAGACACAGTAGAGACAGACACAGCAGAGACAGACACAGTAGAGACAGACACAGCAGAGACAGACACAGTAGAGACAGCCACAGTAGAGATAGACACAGTAGAGACAGACACAGTTTAGAGGCAGACACATTAGAGACAGCCACAGTAGACACACTAGAGACAGACACAGTTTAGAGACAGACACAGTTTAGAGACAGACACAGCAGAGACAGACACAGCAGAGACAGACACAGTTTAGAGACAGACACAGTTTAGAGACAGACACAGCAGAGACAGACACAGTAGAGACAGACACATTAGAGACAGACACAGCAGAGACAGACACAGCAGAGACAGACACAGCAGAGACAGACACAGTAGAGACAGACACAGTTTAGAGACAGACACAGTTTAGAGACTGACACAGTAGAGACAGACACAGCAGAGACAGACACATTAGAGACAGACACATTAGAGACAGACACAGCAGAGACAGACACAGCAGAGACAGACACAGCAGAGACAGACACAGTAGAGACACAGCAGGGACAGTCATCAACGATTCCTTGCTATTCTCAATAGTTTGCAAGCCGGGAAATGAGCACATCCTGCTGACGGACGCCATTTTGGACTTCACCCAACGCCCGTCGTGCGTTGAAGACTTAGCCCGTCATCTCGACGCCCCAGTGATGCGTGCCGCAATGGAGCTGACAACTGATTGGCCAAATGTACACCCTTCGCCTAGAAACTACATGCGGGCTGTTGCCTCCCTGTTGCTAAGGGACAATGCCACGCGTGATGGCGTCATGGTGCTGTACGACGACGGCTTTGGTAAGCTGTTTTGATTATTTTGTTTATTTATGTGATATTTTGTTTGTTTGCTGTTTTTGATTGTTGTTTGTTTGTTTGTTTGTTTGTTTGTTTGTTTGTTTGGGTGGTTGTTTGTTTGTTTGTTTGTTTGGTTGGTTGTTTGTTTCTTTGTTTGTTACCCATAGTTTGTTTGTTTGTTTGGTTGGTTGTTTGTTTCTTTGTTTGTTACCTATAGTTTGTTTGTTTGTTTGTTTGGGTGGTTGTTTGTTTGTTTGTTTGTTTGGTTGGTTGTTTGTTTCTTTGTTTGTTACCCATAGTTTGTTTGTTTGTTTGTTTGTTTGTTTGGTTGGTTGTTTGTTTGTTTGTTTGTTTGTTTGGTTGGTTGTTTGTTTGTTTGGTTGTTTGTTTGTTTGGTTGTTTGTTTGTTTGTTTGTTTGTTTGTTTGTTTGTTTGGTTGTTTGTTTCTTTGTTTGTTACCCATAGTTTGTTTGTTATTTTTTTAGGCGGTTTAACCTTCACAGGCTAGGGTAAAGTAAAATTAATATTTTATTTTTAGTTAGCATTGTGTGTCAATAAATAGTGACAGGTTAAAGCTGTTTGGTTGGTCAATGAGGAAGTTAATAATTTGTTAGCTAGGTAATTAATGTAAAGTCGATTGTGAGAGTCAATTTTTTTAGGTGATGCAGCGGTGAGTTGCTGAGCGAGATAAGACCACAATTGATTGTGGTGCCCTCGAGCAGGCTTGTCGTAAAATTTATGCCCATGAGGAGCCAAACTCCAAGGCACAGTGAGTGAACTGTACGAGTGTCGATCTGCAAAAATGATGCCGAAGCTCAACAAAATTTGCAGACAGACAACTAAATTTGAATATTTAGGAAGCCACCTAACTCAAATCCCATCCATCCACTCCTAGACGCGGGTTCCATCCTACCCTACGAGGACTACAGCTGGTACCCGCCCGTGTACCTGCGCAAGATTTCGTCCAATCCGGACGCGCTTCTCAACGAAGCGAAATCGTTGCGCATAGCAGATTTTGTTGTCGCCGCGTCGGTTGCTAACGCCGCCAATGTGGTTGCTAGGGGCATCGAACTCGGACTGATGGGCGGTATCTATCACTGGTTTGTCACCACGAAGGATCTGGCTGACTTCGCCTGTCCAGCCTGCAAGGCTGGCGGTCAGCTGTTCTACTTCCGCCAGCGAGTCGCCAACGCCACCGCTTCAGCCGAAATCCAGGCCTCCGTATCCACGGCGATTGGCTCCGCGGTGTCCAAGCATCGCGAAATCGACATCCTACTGGCATACGAATCAGTGACTGCCCTAGCCAGAGCTATGCGTGCTCAAATGGACTCAAACGGCGGCTTGCCGATGAACGCCAGCAATCGATTGAACTGCTTCGGCGCCTACAATGCCAGCGCGCCCGTCAGGCTGAACGACTATTTGAGTAGGCTCAGGGCGGTGAGTGAGATCCAGACCTGATCTGTGTCTAACAGGTCTAACAAGTTACAAAACTGTCCCACCTACACACTTAGTGTCTAACACGTCTAACATGTCTAACATGTTACTGAACTCTCCCACCTACACTCTTAGTGTCTAACACGTCTAACATGTCTAACATGTTACTGAACTCTCCCAGCTGCACTCTTAGTGTCTAACATATCTAAGAACGAATCATGTTTGAAATTTGCAGCTACCAAGTTATCCCAGTGTCATGGGAAATGTTAGTTTCGCGGGCACATTGCGCAACACTGATTCCACATTCGCCGTGACCCAACTGCTATTCAACACTACCGGCGAAGCCACAGAAGCAAAAGTGAATTTTATTTTTTCCGAACTACTTACAGTAGCTTAATGGATCATTTATACTGAATTTTCATTAATCAATTTTTTTATTCAGCTTGGCACCTGGACTCGAGCCAGAGGTCTCAGCGGTGCCGTGTCATCGGTGACCCTCACCTACCTGACTAAACGAAATCTCAATGTGCGACTTATTCACGTGAGTTAGGAGTCTGGCAGATAAGTAGACTAATTTGATGGAATAATTGGGTAAAAATACAATTAGACAAATACAGAAGACAGTGAGAAGTTCAGCCACAGGTAGAGAGAGACAGTGAAAGGTAGACAGACAGTGAGAGGTAGAGAGACAGTGAGAGGTAGAGAGACAGAGAGGTAGACAGACATTAAGAGGTAGAGAGACAGTGAGAGGTAAAGAGACAGTGAGAGGTAGAGACAGTGAGAGCTAGAGAGACAGTGAGAGGTAGAGAGACAGTGAGAGGTACAGACAGTGAGAGGTATAGAGACAGTGAGAGGTAGAGAGACAGTGAGAGTTAGAGAGAGACAGTGAGAGGTAGAGAGACACTGAGAGTTAGAGAGAGACAGTGAGAGGTAGAGAGACAGTGAGAGGTAGAGAGACAGTGAGAGGTAGAGAGACAGTGAGAGGTAGAGACAGTGAGAGGTAGAGACAGTGAGAGGTAGAGACAGTGAGAGGTACAGACAGTGAGAGGTACAGACAGTGAGAGGTACAGACAGTGAGAGGTACAGACAGTGAGAGGTACAAACAGTGAGAGGTAGATAGACAGTGAGAGGTACAGACAGTGAGAGGTACAGACAGTGAGAGGTAGAGAGACAGTGAGAGGTAGAGAGACAGTGAGAGGTAGAGACAGTGAGAGGTAGAGACAGTCAGAGGTAGAGACAGTGAGAGGTAGACAGAAGCGGAGGGTACGGAAATCATGTGAAAGCAGTGAATATAAGGTTCACCAGCATCAAAAGCAATGCATTTCCGAATCTCTCAGGATCCACCATTCGTGGTGAAGCTGCCCAATGGTACATTCACCGGCTACAGCGTCGACATGCTGCAGGGCATCGCGCAGCGAATGAACATCGACTACAACCTGATGGAGCAGCCGGATGGTGCCTATGGCGTGCTGCAGCCGAACGGCTCCTGGAACGGCATGATGGGCGCACTGCAGAGAGGGGTCTGGCAGTGAATATGAATTGGGCTAGGGAGAATCGAATCGATAGATGAGGTGTGAGAGGGAGAGAGAGAGTTGTGAGAGGAGTGAGAGGGAGAGGAGTGAGAGGGAGAGAGAGAGGTGTGAGAGGAGTGAGAGGGAGAGGAGTGAGAGGGATAGGTGTGAGAGGGAGAGGGGTGAGAAGGAGAAGAGTGAGAGGGAGAGGTGTGAGAGGGAGAGGTGTGAGAGGGAGAGGTGTGAGAGGGAGAGGAGTGAGAAGGAGAAGAGTGAGAGGGAGAAGAGTGAGAGGGAGAGGGGTGAGAGGGAGAGAGAGGTGTGAGAGGAGTGAGAGGGAGAGGAGTGAGAGGGATAGGTGTGAGAGGGAGAGGGGTGAGAAGGAGAAGAGTGAGAGGGAGAGGGGTGAGAGGGAGAGGTGTGAGAGAGAGAGGAATGAGAGGGAGAGGGGTGAGAGAGAGAGGAATGAGAGGGAGAGGGGTGAGAGGGAGAGGAGTGAGAGGGAGAGGTGTGAGAGGGAGAGGAGTGAGAGGGAGAGGTGTGAGAGGGAGAGGGGTGAGAGGGAGAGGTGTGAGAGGGAGAGGGGTGAGAGGGAGAGGATCGTGAGAGGGAGAGGGGTGAGAGGGAGAGGTGTGAGAGGGAGAGGTGTGAGAGGGAGAGGGGTGAGAGGGAGAGGTGTGAGAGGGAGAGGTGAGAGAGAGGGGTGACAGGGAGAGGAGTCAGATATAGGGATTTTAAGAATGAAATGTGATTCCCTAAAAATCATTGTCCCGGTTAAATTAATCCCGCCTCACAATAACATCGCCTTCAGGAGGCTGACATGGCCATCGGACCCATCACCATCACGGCTCAGCGGGAGCAGGTGGCAGACTTCTCAGTCCCAATCTACGACTACGTGTCACTGCAGATTGTGCTGAAGAAACCAGCAGCTAGCAGTGACCAGACCTTCTTCTTGAAGGCATTCACCTGGGATGTGTGGGTGTGCATCATTGCCATCGTGACAGTGACAGGCTTCCTCATATTCTTTGTTGATAAGTGAGCAATCCTTCCAATCGATGAAGGGGTGAGAATGGCAGTCCTTCCCATCGATGAAGGGGTGAGAATTGCAATCCTTCCAATCGATGAAGGGGTGAGAATTGCAGTCCTTCCAATCGATGAAGGGGTGAGAATGGCAGTCCTTCCCATCGATGAAGGGGTGAGAATTGCAATCCTTCCCATCGATGAAGGGGTGAGAATTGCAATCCTTCCCATCGATGAAGGGGTGAGAATTGCAATCCTTCCCATCGATGAAGGGGTGAGAATTGCAATCCTTCCAATCGATGAAGGGGTGAGAATTGCAATCCTTCCAATCGATGAAGGGGTGAGAATTGCAATCCTTCCCATCGATGAAGGGGTGAGAATTACAATCCTTCCAATCGATGAAGGGGTGAGAATTGCAGTCCTTCCAATCGATGAAGGGGTGAGAATTGCAATCCTTCCCATCGATGAAGGGGTGAGAATTGCAGTCCTTCCCATCGATGAAGGGGTGAGAATTGCAGTCCTTCCCATCGATGAAGGGGTGAGAATTGCAGTCCTTCCCATCGATGAAGGGGTGAGAATTGCAGTCCTTCCAATCGATGAAGGGGTGAGAATTGCAATCCTTCCAATCGATGAAGGGGTGAGAATGGCAATCCTTCCCATCGATGAAGGGGTGAGAATTGCAATCCTTCTCATCGATGAACGGGTGAGAATTGCAGTCCTTCCCATCGATGAAGGGGTGAGAATTGCAGTCCTTCCCATCGATGAAGGGGTGAGAATTACAATCCTTCCCATCGATGAAGGGGTGAGAATTACAATCCTTCCCATCGATGAAGGGGTGAGAATTACAATCCTTCCAATCGATGAAGGGGTGAGAATTGCAGTCCTTCCCATTGATGAAGGGGTGAGAATTGCAGTCCTTCCCATCGATGAAGGGGTGAGAATTGCATAACCTACCCCTCGCCACCAAAGGGTCAGCCCGTTCTCCTTCCAAAATCGCTACCGCAACGATCAAGTTCGGGACGGAGAAGCTGAAGGCAAAGTGTTCACCATCAAGGAGTCGCTGTGGTACGTACTCGGCGCCTACACTCAGGCTGGCGAAAGCTTTGATCCGCGCTCAATGTCCTGCCGAACAATCATCATCGGCTTCTGGCTATTCGGCTACCTGATGATGTCTTTGTACACAGCCAACCTGGCCGCCCAGCTGACCGTGGACAAGCTCGTCCAACCGCCGCAGGGTTTCGACGAGTTGACAACCCAGGCTGCGGTAAAGTACACAGTTATCAAGGACACTGCCGCCTATGAACACTTTCAACGGATGATGAACGCAGAGAAAAGTCTGTACAATTATTGGCTAACTAGCGGCATCGGCACTGAGGAGACTGTTAACCAGGTCAGTGCCGAATGGGGGATGGTTATTGACACGGAGATTAATTAGAGACCACAAATATTTACCTTGCCAGGTAGCCGCCCTGGAGACCTGGAAGTACCCGGTGATCGAGCGGTACACAGCCGTCTGGGGCCGTATGACTCGTTGGGGCTTCGCAGCCAGCACCGAGGACGCTTTAAAAAAGATTCGCGAAGATAATATGGCCATCTTCTTGGACAGCGCACTGGTGAAATACTACATGGCCCAGACCTGCGACCTCATGACCGTCGGAGAGCCGTTCGCGCCCAGGCCGTACGGTGTGGCGCTGAGGCAAAATTCGCCTCTACTGAAGGCGCTCAATGTTGCGTGAGTGTCTATGTACATTTCCGTGCGCTCTCTGAATGTACATTGCCGTGCGCTCTCTGAATGTACATTGCCGTGCGCTCACTGAATGTACATTGCCGTGCGCTCACTGAATGTACATTTCCGTGCGCTCACTGAATGTACATTTCCGTGCGCTCACTGAATGTACATTTCCGTGCGCTCACTGAATGTACATTGCCGTGCGCTCACTGAATGTACATTGCCGTGCGCTCACTGAATGTACATTGCCGTGCGCTCTCTGAATCGTATTTGCACGGAATTGCTAAAAGTCGTCCTAAAAACTTTCCGAGAATGTCTCCGTTGCTGCATGAGTCGAGTGCAAATAATTCATATCGGCTTCATCTTCTTGCCGCCCCTTTCTCTCGAGGCAATAATTAGCCTGTCACCTGCACTCGATTGATTGCTCATTAGTTTCGCCTAATGGTATCGAATGCCTTTTTCTTGAGCGAAAATCCCCGCCTAGCAACTAGTGTTTACGTCTTCACAATGGGATGATTGATTTATCCAGAATTTTTATCCTCGCCGAACCTATAGAATTTCATACCTTCGATGGCCGAGAGATAATCCGGGTAATCCGATGATTGCAAAGGGCCCAATTATTTCTCACCTTTATTATCAATCTGGAATTGATTTTTTTATTGAGTTGCCCAATTGCCGCTCACAAAAACACCACCACTGCAGGGTACTGAATCTGAACGAGAATCGGGTCACGGACACACTCAAGCAGTTGTGGTGGTCGGCCAACAAAGTCACCTGTCCAGTGACAGATTCCTCATCTGGTTAGTGCGCTAATCTCACTACTGACCGATTTAGTCCAAAGAGCAGTAGTACTATTAGGCTTTTGTGCTGCTCAATTTGTTTTTTTAATGCTCAAAAATAGCCCGCTATAAATTTCGGGCAATCGGTGCGATTAAAACCGTAGTCACAAAAAGTTATAAATCCCGAAATTCCTCACTTTCTAAAATCCTAAATCCATAAAATCCTCAATCCTAAAATCCTCAATCCTAAAATCCTCAATCCTAAAATCCCCAATCCCTAAAATCCTAAATCAATAAAATCCTCCCTAAAATCCTCTCTAAAATCCTCTATCCCTTAAATCCTCCATCCTTTAAATCCCCAATCCCTAAAATCCTAAATCAATAAAATCCTCCCTAAAATCCTCCATCCCTTAAATCCTCAATCCTAAATTACTAAATCCCTCAAATTCACAATCCCTAAAATCCACAATCCCTAAAATCCACAATCCCTCAAATCCTCAATCCCTCAAATCCTCAATCTTAAAATCCTAAATCTCTAAAATCGTCAATCCCTCAAATCCTCAATCCTAAAATCCACAATCCCTAAATTCCAGAATCCCTAAAATCCACAATCCCTAAAATCCACAATCCCTAAAATCCACAATCCCTCAAATCCACAATCCCTCAAATCCTCAATCTTAAAATCCTAAACCCCTAAAATCCACAATCCGTAAAATCGTCAATCCGTAAAATCCACAATCCCTCAAATCCACAATCCCTCAAATCCACAATCCCTCAAATCCACAATCTCTCAAATCCTAAACCCCTGAAATCCACAATCTCTCAAATCCTCAATCCTGAAATCCACAATCCCCAAAATCCACAATCCCTCAAATCCTCAATCCTAAAATCCTAAACCCCTGAAATCCACAATCCGTAAAATCGTCAATCCGTAAAATCCACAATCCCTGAAATCCACAATCCCTCAAATCCACAATCCCTCAAATCCTCAATCCTGAAATCCACAATCCCTAAAATCCACAATCTCTCAAATTCAAAATCCCTCAAATTCTCAATCCTAAAATCCTAAATCCCTAAAATCCTCCCTAAAATCGCCAATCCGTAAAATCGTCAATTCCTGAAATCACCACTTCCCTAAAATTTTCAACTCCTAAAACTATTTGCCTCAAGCTTTCCTTAACTAATCGGTCAATCCTAATAACATCAATTTTTCAAGTCTTTAAAAGGCTTTGCACTGCAGTATTAAAAAAACTGCCTTTGAAATCTCACATTTACGTACATATGAACTTATAAGTGAGTTATTGTCAACCTGTCCGAACAACAGGCCTCAGTCTGCAGACACTCGGTGGAGCATTCATTTTCTTCTGCATCGGGGTCGGCATCGCTATTATTGTCTTCATCGGAGAGAAAATTGTCGCCAAAATTTACGGCGTCGAATGGGCTAAGGATGTGAGCATAGACAGGGATACTTGAATGCCTTATTGAACTGTTAGACAAGCACAGTTAGACATACGGTTAAACACACTGTTAGACACACTGTTAGACACACTGTTAGACACACTGTTAGACACACTGTTAGACACACAGTTAGACATACTAGTTAGATACACAGTTAGACATACTGTTAGACACACTGTTAGACACACTGTTAGACACACTGTTAAACACACTGTTAGACACACTGTTAGACACACTGTTAGACGCACTGTTAGACACACTGTTAGACACACTGTTAAACACACTGTTAGACACACTGTTAGACACACTGTTAGACACACTGTTAGACACACTGTTAGACACACTGTTAGACACACTGTTAGACACACTGTTAGACACACTGTTAGACGCACTGTTAGACACACTGTTAGACACACTGTTAGACACTCTGTTAGACCATCAACCCTCCCAGGAGACCAAGGAGACCAAGCAGAACACCCTGATGATGATGGTCGGTCCGTCGACCGCCACCCTCCGCGCCTCGAACTCGTCCATCCGGCCTGCCACAGGCGGCCTGCCTCGACCTGTGGTGGGGCACCACCGGGCCAGCGGTCGCAGCAGCTCGGGCCGGCGTCGCAGCAGCGTCGGCCCGTCGGCCGCCTACAGGGTCGACGAACATCGGGCCGACGACAAGCCTACATCGGCGGAGGACATCGAACTGGGCCACAAGCCGATCGCATCGACAAAGTCGAATGTTACCTCCGGCGGCGAGGAAAATCGCGTCGAAAAAGGCGTCGATGTGCCGAAAGAGTAGTTCTGTGTGCACTTTTCTGCGACTCTTTTACGCTACTACTACTGATGAATGATCTCTCAGTAGTCAGTTAAAGGCTTGGAAACATTGTTTTTTACTGTGGCTCGTTTAAGCACCTGCAAATTCAGATCTATAAGTTAGCTTATAACCTATTATTTTGCACATTTAATTTTAATACATTTTTTGTTTTCACATTCTCGTGTTCCACAATACTCCCCCAAATCCTCTTCAGAATCCTTAAGACTCCAATCAAGATCTCTTCAGGACAGTGTTAAAAGATCCCATTATTATAAGTTCATCAAGATCTCCTCAGATCCAGTTCATCAAGATTCCTTCAGGTCCAGTTCATCAAGATCCCCTCAGGTCCAGTTCATCAAGATCCCCTCAGGTCCAGTTCATCTAGATCCCCTCAGGTCCAGTTCATCAAGATCCCCTCATGTCCAGTTCATCAAGATCCCCTCAGGTCCAGTTCATAAAGATCCCCTCAGGTCCAGTTCATCAAGATCCCTCAGGTCCAGTTCATCAAGATCCCCTCAGGTCCAGTTCATAAAGATCCCCTCAGGTCCAGTTCATAAAGATCCCCTCAGGTCCAGTTCATCTAGATCCCCTCAGGTCCAGTTCATCAAGATCCCCTCAGGTCCAGTTCATCAAGATCCCCTCAGGTCCAGTACATCAAGATCCCCTCAGGTCCAGTTCATGAGATCCCCTCAGGTCCAGTTCATGAAGATCCACTCAGGGTTGCTCAAAATCACCTCCGTTTCTTAAAATCCCATCAGGGATCTCAAGATTCCTTCAGGGTCCCCTCATTATTCTTCAATGCCACATCAGGGTCTCCCGGAATACCCTAAGGTTTTAGGGTATAACATCAAAATCAGCAGCCCCTTAAAGCAGTTCCACTATAAACAAAATTTTACCAATATGATAATCCCTAATTAGTCATCTGAAGCTTTGAGTTTCTTCATTCAATAACCGCTTTTTACCTCAGCAACACCTCACAATTCACTTTGCCGTTAGTATGGACTGCTAAATAATAGTTACTCGTACTATGCACTATGTTTAGCAGTCCCTTGCATATTTGGTAATAGAGAATCTGATAGTAGAAGTACTCAAGACTCACGATTATATGAGCGTGCATTTTTCTGCGGGGACTTTTTTGTCTATGGCCAAAATGATGTCAGAACTGTAAGCAAGCAATTAAATACAGCTTATGGAGCTGCTGCATAACATGGGTTTCTGTGAATCAATTTGGTTTACCAATTACTGAAATTAAACATTGCATCTATATTCGTATATGTCCTCATTCAATATGCTAAAACTGGCCAATTTATTCCGAGAATCGTGAGTCTTGTGACCATCTTTGTTCACTATGAGAGTGTCCAATATTTTTAATTAGATTTGTTATTAACTGCATCAAATCGGCAAAACACTGTAATGACGTAATTATAAAATTTAACTACACTCTTAAAGCACTACTTTTAAAGTCATGTAGTAAGTAGTATGCATCGAATTAAAAAAGTTATAAACCTCTCGTTAAAAACTTTTTTTGCACAAATAAAAGCTTTTTCAACAACGATTTTCTGTGAAACGATGATAACCCCTGTTGACTCGTCTATGATTTCTTTATTTCACTAGAAAATTAAAATACATTCGACAATTCGTGTTTATAGGCTTCTGTTTCTTCGGGTTTTGCACAATTTCCGTTTATCGGGTTTTGATCAGCTTCGGGCTCTGCACAGTTTCGGGTGTCTACACAGTTTCGCGTTCTGCACAGTTTCGGGTTCTGCACAGTTTCGGGTTTTGCACAGTTTCGGGTGTCTCCACAGTTTCGCGTTCTGCACAGTTTCGGGTTCTGCACAGTTTCGGGTTCTGCACAGTTTCGGGTTCTGCACAGTTTCGGGTTCTGCACAGTTTCGGGTTCTGCACAGTTTCGGGTTCTGCACAGTTTCGGGTGTCTACACAGTTTCGCGTTCTGCACAGTTTCGGGTTCTGCACAGTTTCGGGTTTTGCACAGTTTCGGGTGTCTCCACAGTTTCGCGTTCTGCACAGTTTCGGGATCTGCACAGTTTCGGGTTCTGCACAGTTTCGGGTTCTGCACAGTTTCGGGTTCTGCACAGTTTCGGGTTCTGCACAGTTTCGGGTTTTGCACAGTTTCGGGTTCTGCACAGTTTCGGGTTCTGCACAGTTTCGGGTTCTGCACAGTTTCGGGTTCTGCACAGTTTCGGGTTTTGCACAGTTTCGGGTGTCTCCACAGTTTCGCGTTCTGCACAGTTTCGGGTTCTGCACAGTTTCGGGTTCTGCACAGTTTCGCGTTCTGCACAGTTTCGGGTTCTGCACAGTTTCGGGTTTTGCACAGTTTCGGGTGTCTCCACAGTTTCGCGTTCTGCACAGTTTCGGGTGTCTACACAGTTTCGCGTTCTGCACAGTTTCGGGTTCTGCACAGTTTCGGGTTTTGCACAGTTTCGGGTGTCTCCACAGTTTCGGGTTCTGCACAGTTTCGGGTTCTGCACAGTTTCGGGTTCTGCACAGTTTCGGGTTCTGCACAGTTTCGGGTTCTGCACAGTTTCGGGTTTTGCACAGTTTCGGGTTCTGCACAGTTTCGGGTTCTGCACAGTTTCGGGTTCTGCACAGTTTCGGGTTCTGCACAGTTTCGGGTTCTGCACAGTTTCGGGTTCTGCACAGTTTTGGGTTCTGCACAGTTTCGGGTTCTGCACAGTTTCGGGTTCTGCACAGTTTCGGGTTCTGCACAGTTTCGGGTTCTGCACAGTTTCGGGTTCTGCACAGTTTCGGGTTCTGCACAGTTTCGGGTTCTGCACAGTTTCGGGTTCTGCATAGTTTCCCTTTTGCATGCCGTGGGTTTTATGATAATCTAGGACACAGAAAGCATTCTACATGTATGTTGAACTCAATATCACGGCCAACCTGTAAACACCTATGCAGTAATCAGCTGCTTACGAGCGTATCAGAAAGCATCATCTATTTGTCAATACAGACGACTCAGTTCAAAGTTAAACTTTTGACTGCCTCTTTAAAAAGGCTTTAATGACGCTCAGATAAAATTAGGAGAAATTTGAGTTTGAGTACACTTTTTTATCTCATTGCAAACAGTGCAAAAATGGCTATTCACCGGGTTCAATGCGAGCATTATATTACTTTCTACTGTTGACTAGCGAAAGCTTTGATTACAAGCAAGCCACTACCTGGTATCGTATCATGGTAGATGAAGTTCTGCTAACACTAAGATCAGAATTATATAGTAGATTGTGCATTTGTTTGTTGCATGAAGCTGAGCATTATGCGAGTAAATTAATCTGAGACTGCATGATAACGATGCCAATTGAAATATTTTTATTCTGTTCTCCGAAATTTTCAATGCGCTAATTATTGTAACAGGTGATTCATTGAATGCCCAACACTAACTATTGCCTAATATTTCAGTCGGCCTGTCTGATGAAAAAGCCCAGCATGATTGACACATGCGTGACTTCTGCATTCTTTAAAGAAAGAAGCTTGAAAGATAGCTCGCATTGATGAAGAATTCTTGGGGAAAAAAATGGGAAAAAACCTGAGGGGATTTAAGGAACCATGAGAGAAATTGAGGAACCACGAAGGGATTTCGAGGAACCTGAGGGGATTTAAGGAACCATGAGAGAAATTGAGGAACCACGAAGGGATTTCGAGGAACCTGAGGGGATTTAAGGAACCATGAGAGAAATTGAGGAACCACGAAGGGATTTCGAGGAACCTGAGGGCATCTGGACCTGAGGGGATTCTGATGAACTGGACCTGAGGGATCTTGATGAACTGGACCTGAGGGGATCTTGATGAACTGGACCTGAGGGGATCTTGATGAACTGGACCTGAGGGGATCTTCATGAACTGGACCTGAGGGGATCTTCATGAACTGGACCTGAGGGGATCTTGATGAACTGGATCTGAGGGGATCTTGACGAACTGGACCTGAGGGATCTAGATGAACTGGACCTGAGGGGATCTTTATGAACTGGACCTGAGGGGATCTTTATGAACTGGACCTGAGGGATCTAGATGAACTGGACCTGAGGGGATCTTTATGAACTGGACCTGAGGGGATCTAGATGAACTGGACCTGAGGGGATCTAGATGAACTGGACCTGAGAGATCTTGATGAACTGGACCTGAGGGGATCTTTATGAACTGGACCTGAGGGGATCTAGATGAACTGGACCTGAGGGGATCTTTATGAACTGGACCTGAGGGGATCTAGATGAACTGGACCTGAGGGGATCTTGATGAACTGTACCTGAGGGGATCTTTATGAACTGGACCTGAGGGGATCTTTATGAATTGGTCAAGAGGGGATCTTGATGAACAGGACCTGAGGGGATCTTCATGAATTGGTCATGAGGGGATCTTGGTGTACCAGACTCAGACAGTGACAGATGTTGCTTCTGCCTAAGCGACAGTTTGAAATGGGAATCAACAAGACAGTTCGCTGTGTGCGAGATGGAGGGTCAACTTCCGGAGGCGAGTTGTCAGGCCCGGAGGTCGTGGGGATCTGCCTGACACTGCCTGAATGCTTCATGGTGTCAAATTTCTTGTCATTGATTCATTGGCGAGAAGGAGAAAAAAGCGCATTGGTTGGTTGGTCCTGCCGGTCAAACAAAGACTTGTTGGTATATCTTGTTTCATAATAGCGGATTTATCTACGCAACAGACGGACTGTATTCTATAGCTTCAGGGGAAATGTCAAACACGCACACTTAGTGCCATAGACACATCGGCTAAATCTGGCAAGATATTTTGGAACATTGTAACAAAGACTTAAACAAAGCGAGTCTAGGAGCCTATCAGCTCTGTTCGCTTGTATATTTCGCCGAGTTGATTTCTGGCGACAGAGAATTCTAATTCCCCAAAGGGCTGCTTTCGTTCTTCCCAGTTTCCCCAATTTATACCTGCAGTAAGCTGTTATTATCTAGTTTTTAAATAATCATCATTTAACTCCCCAGAGAGACAGCAGTCTTTGTTCCGCTAGATCTTCTTTAAAATCTTTTAACCGTGACAATCCATTTAATGGAGATGAATTGGCGACAGCCCTGATTTGAGTGAGAAAATTGGGTCATTGTTTTGAAAAGTGGTTAGATTTCAGGATTGGAGAAGAGACTGGGAAGATTTTAAGCTAAGAGAAGAGGAATGGGGAGATTTTGAGAAAGGAAAAGAGGACTGGGGAGACTTTGAAAGTGGGGAAGAGGGATGGGGAGATTTTGAGAAAGGAAAAGATGAGTGGGGAATGGCTGAGAATGGGAGATTTCGAGAGAGGGGATTAATGGGAAGATTTTTAATTGGGAAACAGAGGATTTTAGAAATGGGTGAGCTGATTTCAGTTTGTGAGCAACGTATATTAAATAGATCTTTGATGTTTTATCAAATTAAATAAATTCCATTTGGCTCAAATAACTGATGACCATGCCTTGACCGATTTATTTTAACCATGGCCCTGATCGATTTGGGGCGTTATTTAATTGTAAAGCAAAGCCTTTCATTAAAAATAGAAAACAAAGACGTGTTGGGATCGGAATGGAACGGAGAATGCTCACATGTTCTCCCCTCAGGGTATCTGTGTGGTTCACGAAGGTGAGTTAATTAACTAAACAGACGCTTCTCAAAGGTGCCAAAACTTTATCTAATCTTTTTATCTAATACAGCGCGATAGTGTGAAATTTAATTTAACTGTCTATGGGCCTACTGCTGATGATGCAAAAAACTTGGTGTCCATTGCCTCTGGGGAGCATTGTGAAAAAAAAGATTGAAAACAAAGCATTTTACTTAACTGGAAATTCACTAGAACCCAACAGTAAATCCACTAGATCCCAAACCTTAAATCCACTAGATCCCAACTCTAAATCCACTAGATCCCAAAAAGTAAATCCACTAGATCCCAAAAAGTAAATCCACTAGATCCCAAACAGTGAATCCACTAGATCCCAAACCTTAAATCCACTAGATCCCAAACCTTAAATCCACTAGATCCCAAACCTTAAATCCACTAGATCCCAAACAGTAAATCCACTAGATCACAAACCTTAAATCCACTAGATCCCAACTCTAAATCCGCTAGATCCCAAAAAGTAAATCCACTAGATCCCAAAAAGTAAATCCACTAGATCCCAAACAGTAAATCCACTAGATCCCAAATCTTAAATCCACTAGATCCCAAACAGTAAACCAATGGATTCCAAAACCATGAATTCACTAGATCCCAAACGTTTTGTTTTACCTTTACCAAAAGCAATCTCAATGTTTTCGCAGAGAGAAATATTTAAAGGGTCCTAATGTTCTATAATTAGCGCAATGTCCTTGATAACACTATTATTTCTGGCAAAGTTTTTGTCAACAAAAACACAATTGCTTCTTCTTCTGCAAGTTCTCATTGTGGGAATACGAATTGATAAGAATGAGTTTGGTGACTCTGTGAGTCCATGTTTTCTTATCGGTGTCGGGTGAGCGTGGGCGGTCAGCTTGGTTGCTATCTGTGGGAAAAAACAAGTCTAATTAGTAAACACAAAAGCCAATTTCACAACCCTCGAAATAGGAGCTGTACGAGCGTATAGAGCTGATTTTATTAATGAAATATTGGACCGCCAATTCCTGTTGGCATAGATCCAACCTGTTATTGAACTAATTGTGCTAAACGGATAAATTTAAATAAAGACCCATGCTTAGACCTATATCGGTGAACTCAAATTTCACACTGAGACAAACGTTTTCTAGGAGCATATTCGGCTGTCTTTTATCTCCCCGCTCTAGAAATACCCGACATCCTACTCTCACACACTACCTACCTACTCCACTCCCTCATCTCCCTCTCTCCTCTTACTCTCCCTCTCTCCTCTTACTCTCCCTCTCTCCTCTTACTCTCCCTCTCTCCTCTTACTCTCCCTCTCTCCTCTTACTCTCCCTCTCTCCTCTTACTCTCCCTCTCTCCTCTTACTCTCCCTCTCTCCTCTTACTCTCCCTCTCTCCTCTTACTCTCCCTCTCTCCTCTTACTCTCCCTCTCTCCTCTTACTCTCCCTCTCTCCTCTTACTCTCCCTCTCTCCTCTTACTCTCCCTCTCTCCTCTTACTCTCCCTCTCTCCTCTTACTCTCCCTCTCTCCTCTTACTCTCCCTCTCTCATTTTCTCACTCACAATTCATCCTACAACACACCATATTTTTTCCAGAGACTAAGCAAAAGTAAAACTCGAACTTTAATAGTCCACGTCAGTTTGTTAATTAATGTTAGGAGCATTTCCAGAAAATTAATGAGTAAGACTATCTTTAGATGGTATAAAGATTACATTTTCACTTTCGCTTTTGTGTAACTAATGTGCCACTAATAAAGTTGTTCTTTTTTGTCAGGACGAAACCAAACAAACACACCGAGTGTCCATTTTTAGGTTTCGTTTTGACTTTGTCTTTTTCAAGGAAAAGGGCCGGAAGTACTCGTATATATTTGAAAAAACCACTTAGAGACAAAGCGTCACAACTGCACATTGTTAAGGACCAAAAATATAAAAAACAATTCAAGTGGAGAAATAAAACTGATTTGCTGCTAAGGTGTATATTGGCCTGATCTAAAGCCGGATGTTGTCACATTTTCTCCTAGTGCTTTTGTGATGCTGAAATCAAATGGGGAAAATTGTATTCCTACCGCGGATGGGAGAAATTCAAGTTTATAAAATATATAGAAAAACGCATAGTTGGATCAAGGAAATGAAGTTTTTTATTGCAAATTTTTAAATAACAAAGTCCTTTTAGAGAAGAAATATGGACAGAAGGGGAAGAAAGAACAGAAACAGAAGGGGAAGAAAGAACAGAGACAGAAGGGGGAGAAAGAACAGACAGAAGGGGAAGAAAGAACAGAGACAGAAAGGGAAGAAAGAACAGAGACAGAAGGGGGAGAAAGAACAGACAGAAGGGGAAGAAAGAACAGAGACAGAAAGGGAAGAAAGAACAGAGACAGAAGGGGAAGAAAGAACAGAGACAGAAAGAGAAGAAAGAATGAAGACAGAAGGGGAAGAAAGAACAGAAACAGAAGGGGAAGAAAGAATGAAGACAGAAGGGGAAGAAAGAACAGAGACAGAAAGAGAAGAAAGAATGAAGACAGAAGGGGAAGAAAGAACAGAGACAGAAGGGGAAGAAAGAACAGAGACAGAAAGGGAAGAAAGAACAAAACAGAAGAGGAAGAAAGAACAGAGACAGAAAGGGAATAAAGAACAGAGACAGAAAGGGAAGAAAGAACAAAACAGAAGAGGAAGAAAGAACAGAGACAGAAGGGGAATAAAGAACAGAGACAGAAAGGGAATAAAGAACAGAGACAGAAGGGGAATAAAGAACAGAGACAGAAGTGGAATAAAGAACAGAGACAGAAAGGGAAGAAAGAACAGAAACAGAAGAGGAAGAAAGAACAGAAACAGAAGAGGAAGAAAGAACAGAAACAGAAGAGGAAGAAAGAACAGAAACAGAAGAGGAAGAAAGAACAGAAACAGAAGAGGAAGAAAGAACAGAAACAGAAGAGGAAGAAAGAACAGAAACAGAAGAGGAAGAAAGAACAGAAACAGAAGAGGAAGAAAGAACAGAGACAGAAAGGGAAGAAAGAATGAAGACAGAAGGGGAAGAAAGAACAGAGACAGAAAGGGAAGAAAGAATGAAGACAGAAGGGGAAGAAAGAACAGAGACAGAAGGGGAAGAAAGAACAGAGACAGAAAGGGAAGAAAGAATGAAGACAGAAGGGGAAGAAAGAACAGAGACAGAAGGGGAAGAAAGAACAGAGACAGAAAGAGAAGAAAGAATGAAGACAGAAGGGGAAGAAAGAACAGAAACAGAAGGGGAAGAAAGAATGAAGACAGAAGGGGAAGAAAGAACAGAGACAGAAGGGGAAGAAAGAACAGAGACAGAAAGGGAAGAAAGAATGAAGACAGAAGGGGAAGAAAGAACAGAGACAGAAAGGGAAGAAAGAATGAGACAGATTGAAAGGGGAATTGAGAAGTGGGATAGAAGACAAGCTCTAAGAACTTTAAAAAATTCTAGATTTTTTAGAAATCGAATATTAAATTCGGCAAAAATAATGCGCCTAGATTCAGAAGAAATCGATATAGTAATTATAATACATAGTTTCTGGTTTTAGCATTGGTTAGAAACTTATTATATACTGTTACCCATTTTCGGACAGACTGTGCGTGTCCTAGTTACAGGAGTTAACTATGAGGTGACATTGATATTTTGCCAAAATATGCAAATAGTTGCAGAGTGCAGCCACAGCAGAAATTTCAGCTATTGTTGTTGCTGTGCAGTGGCTGTCTGCTTTAATTCTGCTCCCGTTGAAAGATAATATAAGACGCGTGGTGGGTGTTTGTATCATATTTCTTTTCTTATAGCTAAAAGCAAAGTATTCCGCTTTATAAGAGAGAGAATAGAGGAGAAGGGTGAGACTGTTGAAAGGGGAGAGGGGAGAGTTGAGAGGGGAGAGGGTAGAGAGGAGAGTGGAGCGACAGAGTAGAAAATTAGACTTGTTGTTGAAGAGAAAAATGTAAAGTCAAGAAAGACAAAAGCGGCAGTCAATTAGGGCAACAAAAATATTAAAATGCAGGAAATTTTTATAAAACAGTTCTCAAGTTTATAGGGCCTATTCATCTCAATTGAATAGGATGAGTTCGGATATCATTATAGAAGCAACAGAACACCCATCTTACTTATAAGAGGGTATAATTGAAGTCAAGAGTTTTGTGATAGGTGACAGGCAGTGTGACAGGTGTCATTACCAGCCACTTGGCTTCCAAATCGGCCTTTCTATTGTCATCAACGACATCTCTAAAGCATTGATGAATGAGCTAACAGTGTTTTATCAACACAAACAAACTAATGAATTGAAAAATGACATCAGACATTATTGGATCCAATTATACATTTTAGTATAAGGCAAATAAAGAAAGCTATTGACATAATGTTTAGCAACCTAAGGAAAATTCTAGAAATTGAAAAAGCTAACGAAAAATCTGCTGCACATTCAGAAAGCACAATATGAGAATCTGCAGCAGATTCAGAAAGTACAATATGAGAATCTGCAGCAAATTCAGAAAGTACAATATGAGAATCTGCGGCAGATTCAGATAGTAAAATATGAGAATCTGCGGCACATTCAGATAGTAAAATATAAATATCTGCGGCAGATTCAGATAGTAAAATATGAGAATCTGCGGCAGATTATAGACAACACAATTTGATTTTCTGCGGCAGATTCTGACAGAACAATATAAGAATCTGCAGCACATTCAGATAGTAAAATATGAGAATCTGCGGCAGATTCAGATAGTAAAATATGAGAATCTGCAGCAGATTCAGATAGTACAATATGAGAATCTGCGGCAGATTCAGATAGTAAAATATGAGAATCTGCGGCAGATTCAGAAAGTACAATATGAGAATCTGCAGCAGATTCAGAAAGTACAAAATGAGAATCTGCAGCAGATTCAGAAAGTACAATATGAGAATCTGCATCAGATTCAGAAAGTAAAATATGAGAATCTGCAGCAGATTCAGATAGTACAATATGAGAATCTGCGGCAGATTCAGAAAGTACAATATGAGAATCTGCAGCAGATTCAGAAAGTACAATATGAGAATCTGCGGCAGATTCAGATAGTAAAATATGAGAATCTGCGGCACATTCAGATAGTAAAATATAAATATCTGCGGCAGATTCAGATAGTAAAATATGAGAATCTGCGGCAGATTATAGACAACACAATTTGATTTTCTGCGGCAGATTCTGACAGAACAATATAAGAATCTGCAGCACATTCAGATAGTAAAATATGAGAATCTGCGGCAGATTCAGATAGTAAAATATGAGAATCTGCAGCAGATTCAGATAGTACAATATGAGAATCTGCGGCAGATTCAGATAGTAAAATATGAGAATCTGCGGCAGATTCAGAAAGTACAAAATGAGAATCTGCAGCAGATTCAGAAAGTACAATATGAGAATCTGCATCAGATTCAGAAAGTAAAATATGAGAATCTGCATCAGATTCAGAAAGTAAAATATGAGAATCTGCAGCAGATTCAGATAGTACAATATGAGAATCTGCGGCAGATTCAGAAAGTACAATATGAGAATCTGCAGCAGATTCAGAAAGTACAATATGAGAATCTGCAGCAGATTCAGAAAGTACAATATGAGAATCTGCAGCAGATTCAGAAAGTACAATATGAGAATCTGCAGCAGATTCAGAAAGTACAATATGAGAATCTGCAGCAGATTCAGAAAGTACAATATGAGAATCTGCAGCAGATTCAGAAAGTACAAAATGAGAATCTGCAGCAGATTCAGAAAGTACAATATGAGAATCTGCGGCAGATTCAGAAAGTACAATATGAGAATCTGCAGCAGATTCAGAAAGTACAATATGAGAATCTGCAGCAGATTCAGAAAGTACAATATGAGAATCTGCAGCAGATTCAGAAAGTACAATATGAGAATCTGCAGCAGATTCAGAAAGTAGAATATGAGAATCTGCAGCAGATTCAGAAAGTACAATATGAGAATCTGCGGCACATTCAGAAAGTACAATATGAGAATCTGCGGCAGATTTTGGGTCGCTGTTTCCGCTTGCTGTTTGTTTTCCAGACTTGTCGGCTAAAAGGTTTAGTGTTTTTTTCTGTCGTCATTAAAATCTGCTTTATCTCTAGTAGGCGGAAAGAAGTTGTTAGTTGCGCAATTCGCTGTTGATTTGAGCTGAAGAATCACCTTGAGTATATTCTTGCAAGGGACTCTTTTCCTTCCCCTTTTCGATTAACTGGGCCGAATTCAATCTTCTGCTTAACATCCCGCGATTCGATTCCCACTCATCTACATTCTCTTGTGCTCAGGAAAAAATTTGAGCAATTGAAAATTGTTCACCATCAGTAGAGACATTGTTTGGACTGCGGTTAAACACTTGATTGAGCAGAAAATCTATAGGAATAGGCCATTTAGCATAGCTAGCCTGTCAGAAGTGATCTAAAGCTCCTCTGACAAAGCCTACTGTGGTATGACAACAAATTTGCATTCGAGAATTAGAAACAAAGAACAATTATTTGTTGAGTGAAATGAGACGCTGTTTGCTTAATTAAAACTTCTAGAATTGATCGATTCCTGTCCTGTCCTGTTTTAGGAATTCTAGGGAAGCCAAACTTTTGTTACAGGCCGAAAAGCTGCTGATTAAACGTGTCCTGACCCTCCCCTCTCATCTCTCCCCAATTTCATCTCTCCCCTGTCTCTCCTCTCCTCTGTCTCATACCCTGTCTCACCTTTCCTCTGTCTCATCTCTCCCCTGTCTCATCTCTCCCCAATTTCATCTCTCCCCTGCCTCGTCTCTCCCCTGTCTTATCTCTCCCCTGTCTCTCCTCTCCTCTGTCTCATCTCTCCCCTGTCTCACCTCTCCTCTGTCTCATCTCTCCCGTCTCACCTCTCCTCTGTCTCATCTCTATACCCTGTCTCACCTCTCCTCTGTCTCATACCCTGTCTCACCTTTCCTCTGTCTCATCTCTATGCCCTGTCTCATCTCTCCCCTGCCTCGTCTCTCCCCTGTCTTATCTCTCCCCTGTCTCTCCTCTCTTCTGTCTCATCTCTCCCCTGTCTCACCTCTCCTCTGTCTCATCTCTCCCCTGTCTCACCTCTCCTCTGTCTCATACCCTGTCTCACCTTTCATCTGTCTTATCTCTATACCCTGTCTCACCTTTCCTCTGTCTCATCTCTATACCTGTCTCATCTCTCCCCTGCCTCATCTCTCCCCTGTCTTATCTCTCCTGCCTCACCTCTCCTCTATCTCTATACCCTGTCTCAGACTCTCAACTCTCTTCTGTCTCATCTCTGCCCAAATATGAATGAAATGAAAATATTCGCTAATAAATGTTTTCATTTCTTATTTCTCATTTTCTAACGCCCAGAACTTTTAAATGACTAGAAAGAAAGGCATTTATTCAATTCAGATTTCTATTTTTACATCGTTTAACACTTGTGCAGGCATTTCAAATCTGTATTTTGTGCTTTATTTAAAAGATGTACACTATTCTCAGCTTTTGACTCCGCGTGCACAGATAGAAAATGTTGTACTTAAAAAATGTAATGCTAAACCAAACTATTTACAAGCTACTAAACATGCGTTTAAAACTAAAATCGCAGAATCTTTTAACAAAGCGCTGTTAATTAAAACAAAGTTTTGCTAAAAAAATATTTTTAAGCAACGAAGTGAAATGTTTTACTGGCGCAGAAAGATACACTGGAGTCTTTACTGATTCTTCCTTGGTTAAAACCTAGCCAAATAAAAAATCATTATAATAAGATTTTCAGTCTATAGGGCTGTTTCTTGGAAATGTCGACAAGTCGCAGCGGCGGCAGCAGCGGCCGCGGCCGCGGCGGAGGCGGCCAAAAAGGCTGGTGGACTTTCGAAAATGGTCGAACAGAAGGACGACTGGCGATATTGCATCGGCGGCGGCGACTGCGGCGGCGACACCGGAGGTTGCGGCGAAGTCGACGGCGACGATGACAACGGCGGCGAACAGGCCGACTGGTGGCAGAAGGACTCGGCATGGTCGGTAAAGATTAGACGCGGCGATGAGACGCTGAGGAGTCGAGGCAGCGAGCGGCTGTTGGCAGCCCCATCGGAGCTGCCGCAGCCTCCGCGAGCCAGGCGGCGACGCTTGCCGCCGACCATGCCGACGGGAGTCGTCGGTGCCGGTCGCGACATCGACATTGTCTTCACCTTCGAGACTGTCGACATCTCGTCGTCTTCAGTGAGTAGCTGGTCGAAGTTTAATCTAGCCTTAATCTGCTTCTGCTGCTGCTGCTGATCGGCAATGATGTTGTCATCGTCGGGAACAACATGCCGGCGCTGCTGCTGCTGGCAGGCGCGGTACACGCGAATGCTGGACAGTGCGCGAATGAGGCGTCTGTCGCGATTGAAAAACCGACCGATCGGCGTGCCTCCGACTTCGGCTGGAGAAACGGCTTCGTCTGGGATCTAGATAGGTGGGAAAAGCGAAATTGGGGATTTATAATTTCACACAATAGATATTTTTTAATTACAAATATTTCTTTAAACACCTTGTTGCATTTTAACCAGTGGCGCAATCCCGGGTGTGTCTTCGATGCTTTTAACCCCTTCCAATTAGTTTTCACCCTTGCAACCTACAAAAAACTTCTCACATCAGATTGCGTAAGGCGCTTTCCTACTTGCACACCAGACGTTAAAATCTCACCTCTGCAACGCCCAGTTCGTCCACGCTCATGAGCTTGGCGCAGCTTCGCATGGCGGCCCGGTGAAAGCGCTTCTGAAGAGAATGAGAAGTGGGAGAGGGCGGCGTGATTTTATGGCCCAATTAGGCATTGCTCACTCACTAAACTGAATTTTAATAGACTAAAAAGCAAGTCTTTGTTGCTCTGCTCACCCTAAATGAGGCGAACTGCTTCAGCTTGGAGGAGGAGGCGGCGCAGCTGGGAGCTTCCTGACCGACGCAGCCAACCATGCCGAGGCGTTCCATCTCGTTGAGTCGCTTCTCAAGGCGGCGCTTTTCTCGCGAGTCGGGCAGTCGACGAATGTGGGCGCACAACGACTGCAGCTGGTGCCGGCTGTAAGCCGAAGCCGGCTGGTATAGTCGCGGCTCGGAAAATCGAACATTCGTGTCAACGACTGTCTCGGCGTTATCGTCGTCGTTGACGGCGGCGTCAGCGAACAGGACAGCGGCGGGAGTGTACGCTGCAGTTGAACTCGACGACGACTCCAAGGTCCCGCCAGCCGGGGAGGGTGAAACGTCAGAGGTTGTCACGGAAGACCGGCGGTTCGGTGTGACTTCTTGGTGGTGCTGCTGCTGCCTGCCTGTGTTGCGAAGAACATCTTCGCCTAGGGATCTGGGAATCTGTTGAGAGTAAAAAAGTGGGCAGTGTAAATTTTTTTACTGAGACTCACACTTGCACTTTCAAAGCTCGAATGTACTATTATCAGAGTTCACGAGCACTAAAACCTATGTTAGTGCGCATGTACTTTAATTTAAGTGCGCATGTACTTTAATTTGAGTTCGCATGTATTTGAGTTCAAATCAACAGGTCTTCTATACAGCTAAATAACTCACCTCGTCCAAGTGGCAGCAGTTGCTGATTAGGAAGGTAGCAGCAAGATTCAGGTCGTCAATCTGTTGCCGCTGAGCCGGCGAAGCCAATTCGGACTGCAGACCGGGCTGAAAAACGAAATTATGAAACATATGTTTAGAAACTAAGGCCAATCATTAGCAATCTCTGAAAATATTGTTACTGGGGCGTGGGTCACTCACCAGCATATCCAACTGTGGCGAGCCGAACAGTACAGGCCCGAACACGGTGCCGAGATTGTCGGCGCCCATGCGGCTGATGGCGCTGGCGGTGGCAACCAGATTCAGCAGGCGCAGCAGCCGACGCAGTAGGGTCAGGCAGCGCTCGGACAGCAGCTGGGCAAACAGTCGGAGGGCTTTCAGCTGACGACTGCGGGCTAGTTGACAGCGGAGCTGAGCGTCAGAGTCTAGCTGCTGCTGCTGCTGCTGCTCGGCAGGTGAGGCGGTATCTGGAGAATCAGGTGGGCAAGATTTTTTGTGTAAGATTTATGCAATTAGGTAAGTGAGATTCAATTTTTTTTTCGATTCTGGGCCAGCAGACTGGACGGACGCCACACCCACCCTTAATTACCCCCCTGGTACCCATTTAACAGCTGGGTGAACTCCGGAATCGAACCCCCGACCTTCAAGTCGCGAGTTCGACGCTCTAACTACTTATAGGCAACAACTCCCGCTTCTAAGAAACTCAAGAATGAGCTCAGAATAGAAAATAGGAACTCACCAACAATGGCCAGCAGGATCTCGGTCAGTTTGCCACCAATCATTGGCTCGGTCATGTCGCGAATGGCCAGCTTCAGGACGTTGGCCACATCGTGCACAGAGTAGGGTGATAAATCCACAAGATCAGCAGGGCGGCCTGGCTGCATTAGCTGATGCCTCAGGTCGCGCTGTCTGGCACAGTTGCCAGTTTTGCGAAATATGCCCTCAGTCTGGTAGCCTGCGGGTTTCCAAGTCGATAATAATCATAAAAATTCAGTCAGTCAGTCAGCAGATTTAGGGAGAAAATAACAGCTGTCCATTTTTTATCATCCGATCCTCAAACAGCTCATTTCAAATAATTCACTCACGTTGGTTATCAGCTAGAAAGTCAATCAGCTGGCTGATGCGGTCCACAAATGTCGGACAATTGACGCTTCCAGGCAGTGTTGTTTGCTCATCCGCGGCGTTGGTTGCCATGAGAACAGACGGAGAGCGAGGCAGACAGCTCTTGGATCGTTTGCCTGCAACAGATGGGCAATATATATATGATTGACACATATACAACTATGCAGGTATGTCATAAAAATATATAGGGAACTGTAGGATTGGGAGAGCATCCGTTTTTATCCCTGACCCTGGCCTGGAGTTCGAGAAAGTCTTAGTTCTTATGGATTGAGGTGTATGGCAGACGAGGCAGCTGAAATTTTTCTTCCCAATGTTTTATTGTTGAATCCCCTCCCCATATTATAGGGGATAAAACTCTACAAGGGGTGCGGGTGCCTTTGGAGTGTCGTGTTTTTCAACAAGGCACTCCATTTAGCTAATAATGCAGCACGTGTATACATTTAAAACTGATCCTATATGTCCCACTTCCCAAAAGCAGCTGGACTCCCCTTTGAAGCAAACTGTGTGACCTATGTATAGGTGAAGTTGTTGTGAAAAACTTCAGATTTTTCGCTGAATATTTAACTTCGACCGCACAGTTTTATCAATAGCTAGACAAACAAGAGCTAGCTACGTTTCTAACTCACATCGCGACTATGAAATTGCTTATGAGCATATGCTCAAGCTGCCCAGAGCATAGTAACGAAACATGTTAACAACTAAAATGAAACTATGGCAAACAGAGACTCTATTTTTTCTTATGCTGTGATCAATCAAAGTTATCAAATAGATTGCTTTGCGGACCGGGGCGACAGATGAGGTCGAGGGGTGAAAAAAGGTGAGAAGGAAGAGACACTCTTAAGAAGTTTTTCTCTCAAGAAAGTCTGAAAATTAAAATTTTCTTTCTACTTACATTTGCTCCTAGTGGAAGCGCTGGACATTGCTAGCACAGGCACCGGAAGGCGAAGACCCCGACGCTGTCTTAGCTGCTGCTGCTTCTGAGCCCGCCTGCGAGGCTGCGGCGAATCAAACGCAGAGTCCTCGTCAAAGATTGGCAGTTCAACTAGGAAGGCCAGCTGCACGCGGACCAGATCACGAAACTGCTCCGGCTGGCGACGCTTGAAGCAGCGAATGGCACTGACGATGGCGCTGTCGGCTAGCTGACTGTCTGGCTCGAGGACGGCGTCTAGGCGGGCGCAGTAGGACAGGATGCCGGCCTGTTGAGTTGTGGCGAACATCGTTGGCGTCTGCTGTGCCATAGGATAGGCTGCTGAGCTAATTGTCCTTATCAGTGCTTCTAAATGTCAGAAATAAAAATAGCTTGATTAAAATATTGCGAGCAGTGGTGCTTTATTATTGTTTATTATGCGCTAACGCTTAATGGAGTCTTGGTCGTATTCCTGCCCCTCTTAATATAGTCTGGGGGAGGAAGGAGGTTGACAAAGTGCGAAATGAACAAACGGAGGGGGAAGGCGCCCAGGCCTTGGTTGGTCCTTGGGCCAGTTTGGGGTGGTGGGCCTGGGGCCTTCTGTCTGTCCTGCGCGAGGCGCTAAAATTAGAGCGGGTGAAAGAACAGAGTGGGGTGTAAAATGTGCAAAGTTTTCGACTCAGCCTCTCTCATTGGCTGCGCTATTTTGTGCCTTGCTGTCCAATGGAATTCTGTTGAGAAAAAGTCTGCAAAAGTCTGAAAGTAAAAAAAACTGAATTCCAAGGGCAACATTTAGATTTCAGCACTTTATTGTGAATGTGCTAATTTTATATTAACGGAGTTGAATTTTAACAGAAATGGACTGAATAACACATTTTAATAAATGTGCAATGATAAGTGATGACAATTTGTCACTAAAATTCCATGTTCGGTGTGAACACAAATTGTACATCAAGTGTGACCGTTAAAAGGAAAGCTAAACCGTATTTTACTGTAACATTATGTGGATTGTGGAAATATTTTATGCTTAATGCTTAGTAGCTACGTTTCATTAAAGTACACGAAAGGATTGCACCAGGAAGTAGGGGCTGTAGCCTATAGTGCTTAGAGCGAATTGAATTGGTAATGCTATGCTTTTTATCAGTCAGCAGAATCTATAACGCTCTCTATTGATTTCAGGTATATTTCCATGTTAGATAAGCAATAAGCATCATCATAGGTCTGTGTTCAATCAGACTTAATTTGCAGAATTAAAAGGGTCAACAATTTTTCCTAGTCAAGTCAAGTCACGATTCTTATTGAAGGCAAAGTCAGCTGTTATACTATACCAATCGAGCCCACATCTATGATACTCTGTATCTGTATGTGGGTTTTACCTGTCTCCAGGTGCCAGACACTGACCGCTTGGAGATTGGAAGCATCAATGCTTGGGCCATGGTCATCTGGTCTATCATATTTAGTGGCTAAAATAGAGCAATAATATATCGGCACGTTGGATCAACACCTCGCACGGATGACTGACAATGATGACGCTGCTATATAATCAGCGGTGCCACCGAATATCATTATGGTTAGATGGAGAAGCTGATGATGCAATCAGAATGGGCATTCGGTTGCGATGGACCCCAGCTCAGACTCGCCTTCTTGACTTATAGACAGGTTGTCATCGAAGCCATATAGTCCTTTACTGTGTATAGATTACACAGTGCCTTCCGCAATGCCCCGCATCCATGATGGTCTCAGAATCTCATTGCAGCTGCCCGCCTTAGTTTGGGCCTCATCAATGACTTAGCGAGGACATTGCGCCTGTCATAGATTTATACTATTGGCCCCTAGAAACTAGTTATGATATCGAGCTCTCTATATGACGACATATTAGTTGCGTCAATGTGTAATCAACCTTATATTTTAATGAGCTAGAAATATAAATAATGTTTACACTAAAAGTCCTTTCAAATATTATAATACAGCATAGGATTGTTAGATATAGGTATGAAACATGTTAAAAAAGCTCAATTTAATTAGTAACTCTAACAGGTGACGTGTCAGAAGTCGTATTATTCTATATAAGTATAACATAAGTGTTAAATCCATTGTTAATTTCTATTTCTTTAAGCCAATAATATGCTAATAATAGTATCAGTGTGCAAAGTTAACCAGCTCTATTGTTTGTTAATTCGCGTGCGGACTTTCCTGAGGCCTATAAGGAAATTCGATGCAATGTCCATCACAGCAGGAGCCACACCCCACGGTCGGTTCTCTTGTGCGCGAGGAGGGATTTCAAAATCAAATTGTTTATTTCTTGAATTAGAATATTATAAGACGTAGTGTTCATTGTATACAGTATGTTATCGTATAGTCTTGACACTTTAATCTCATTTGTTTATTCCATACCTGCAGCTTGTGTATAATGTATAGGTTAATTAATCTAATAAGGCCTCACGTGTCAGCACAGGTGTCGGACAATTAAGGAAGCCGCATGCATGTCCCATAAGTATCTTAAATTAAACTTTGACACTGCCACTGCCATTGGTTGATGCATTGTGTTAGCAAAACAAGGAACAGTGTGGACCCACCTGGGCCACAGCAGCGGCGGCATGTGCCCTTTGATGTGTGACGGTGTTTCTTGTAATATTTAATTATCCTATTATGTACATGCAAATAAAATTATTGCATTTACATGTATACTCTACAAATTTAAAGACCGGAAATGGAAAACAATTAATAAATAATCAAACTAAGGAACCTTCAAGTTAACGAATTATCAAGTTAACGAACTATCAAGTTAACGAACTATCAAGTTAACGAACTATCAAGTTAACGAACTATCAAGTTAACGAACTATCAAGTTAACGAACTATCAAGTTAACGAACTATCAAGTTAACGAACTATCAAGTTAACGAACTATCAAGTTAACGAACTATCAAGTTAACGAACTATCAAGTTAACGAACTATCAAGTTAACGAACTATCAAGTTAACGAACTATCAAGTTAACGAACTATCAAGTTAACGAACTATCAAGTTAACGAACTATCAAGTTAACGAACTATCAAGTTAACGAACTATCAAGTTAACGAACTATCAAGTTAACGAACTATCAAGTTAACGAACTATCAAGTTAACGAACTATCAAGTTAACGAACTATCAAGTTAACGAACTATCAAGTTAACGAACTATCAAGTTAACGAACTATCAAGTTAACGAACTATCAAGTTAACGAACTATCAAGTTAACGAACTATCAAGTTAACGAACTATCAAGTTAACGAACTATCAAGTTAACGAACTATCAAGTTAACGAACTATCAAGTTAACGAACTATCAAGTTAACGAACTATCAAGTTAACGAACTATCAAGTTAACGAACTATCAAGTTAACGAACTATCAAGTTAACGAACTATCAAGTTAACGAACTATCAAGTTAACGAACTATCAAGTTAACGAACTATCAAGTTAACGAACTATCAAGTTAACGAACTATCAAGTTAACGAACTATCAAGTTAACGAACTATCAAGTTAACGAACTATCAAGTTAACGAACTATCAAGTTAACGAACTATCAAGTTAACGAACTATCGAACTATCGAGCAGTGAGCACTCTTTTGTTTGATATTCCAGTTTGACCGATCGATCTCTAGCTTGATGTTGCCCAGTTACCTAAAAATGAATTCATAGCCAGGTGCATATAGGTCAAAGTATAATTATGAGTTTTACAACACACTACAAGACAAGACAATGCATGGGTAATGGACATGGGGTGCTGTCTTGTCCAAGTGTCAACATGGAGCACAGACCTGTACATTGCTCAAATCTCAAAAAGTGGCAACTCGAAAGTCAAAACCTGCTAAATGATAGGTATTCCACCATTATAGAGCCTAGGATTGTTACACGTCTAACAGTCATCAATCAACCTGATTTCGTCTTTGTAATCCATGCACAAAGTAGAGACAATGGCTCAAAGCAATATGATCATGCCTTATTTGTAGAGAACGAAATGTGATTTCATATTTTACTTTCAACTGGCTCTACTCGTTCTGAACCATGGGACACATTTAGTTTAACGTTGTACCGCAATGGCTATTATAGGATGAGGATAAAATAAGGATAATTTTAGGAATGGATTGTGGACAGGATTACAACAGAATCATAGATAAGATCTCTCCCGTCACATCTCTCCCCTCTATCGTCACCCCTGTATTATCTCTCCCCAGTCTCATCTCTCCCCTGTATTATCTCTCTCCAGTCTCATCTCTCCCCTGTAGTATCTCTCCCCAGTCTCATCTCTCCCCTGTATTATCTCTCCCCAGTCTCATCTCTCCCCTGTATTATCTCTCTCCAGTCTCATCTCTCCCCTGTATTATCTCTCTCCAGTCTCATCTCTCCCCTGTAGTATCTCTCCCCTGTAGTATCTCTCCCCAGTCTCATCTCTCCCCTGTATTATCTCTCTCCAGTCTCATCTCTCCCCTGTAGTATCTCTCCCCTGTAGTATCTCTCCCCAGTCTCATCTCTCTCCTGTATTATCTCTCTCCAGTCTCATCTCTCCCCTGTATTATCTCTCCCCAGTCTCATCTCTCCCCTGTATTATCTCTCCCCAGTCTCATCTCTCCCCTGTAGTATCTCTCCCCAGTCTCATCTCTCCCCTGTATTATCTCTCCCCAGTCTCATCTCTCCCCTGTATTATCTCTCTCCAGTCTCATCTCTCCCCTGTATTATCTCTCTCCAGTCTCATCTCTCCCCTGTAGTATCTCTCCCCTGTAGTATCTCTCCCCAGTCTCATCTCTCCCCTGTATTATCTCTCTCCAGTCTCATCTCTCCCCTGTAGTATCTCTCCCCTGTAGTATCTCTCCCCAGTCTCATCTCTCCCCTGTATTATCTCTCTCCAGTCTCATCTCTCCCCTGTAGTATCTCTCCCCTGTAGTATCTCTCCCCAGTCTCATCTCTCCCCTGTATTATCTCTCCCCAGTCTCATCTCTCCCCTGTAGTATCTCTCCCCAGTCTCATCTCTCCCCTGTATTATCTCTCCCCAGTCTCATCTCTCCCTGTATTATCTCTCTCCAGTCTCATCTCTCCCCTGTATTATCTCTCTCCAGTCTCATCTCTCCCCTGTATTATCTCTCTCCAGTCTCATCTCTCCCCTGTATTATCTCTCTCCAGTCTCATCTCTCCCCTGTATTATCTCTCTCCAGTCTCATCTCTCCCCTGTAGTATCTCTCCCCAGTCTCATCTCTCTCCAGTGTCATCTCTCCTTGTGGAAAAGATTGCATGATTGTGGACAAGATAAGGACAGGATTTTGACAAGATTTAAGACAGGGTTGTGGACTAGATTAGGGTAGGGTTGTAGATCAGATAAGATAAGGACAGGATTTTGACAAGATTTAAGACAGGGTTGTGGACTAGATTAGGGTAGGGTTGTAGATAAGATGAGGACAGGATTGTGGACAAGATGTTGGATTATTTTAAGGATATGTACTTTTTTACCTTCTATTTATGTGTTTTTTTTCGCCAAATAGAAAGAACAAGCGAACTTGAGAATGATGACAAGCTTGTCATGTCATGAAAACCAACAATCAAGACATCATATTTTACTAGTTTCTTATGTTAAAGAACATACTAGATATCTTATCTGTACGCTTAATCACTTAGAGCTCATGTTTTATTGCGTGCAGGTTCAGATTATAAAAAAGGGAACAAAAATAAATGATTTCCAAGTTCAGTTTAGAATAAACTTGAAAATATTTTGACTTGAGCAAACAGGTCAATTATACTCATAGAACGTCACCTGGTAGTTCATCATAACAGAGTCGAGGAAAGCACGCAATGGTATACCTAAGTTATATCGCGCTGTGTGCCTTAAGATGCTCCAACTTGTCAAAAAGACCATTTATAATAGGCCTGACCTTATCTATAACAGCCCAATTATCGTCAGTAAAGTTTATTAGAATGATAATAACAGTGAATTGTCTAGTGGGACAGCCCCATTATTAGAGCCGTTATAGCTCGTATGAAGTGAAAGTTGAATGACTTTGTCTGTTTGACATTATAAAGATAATTTCAGGTGAAAATACCACCAATAGATTACTAGCTTTAGTTTTTTTACTTTCCTCTTGAAGTCAGATCACAAAAATGTGTCCGTTGTCCAAATCTGCTCAAAGGTGATTTGAGTAATTATTCCTCTACTAAACGGCACGGCAACTCAACTGCTTTGGAGACCAAATCCTCATCTTAGTATTCCCATATTTAATCCTCATTTAAGCTGGGAGGATTTTCGCCTTGAAAATCAGTTGAACTTTCACAAATTTCTAATTGAATCGCTTATCGCCATTTTCAAATAATTCCCAATCCCTACATTTCTCATTGTTCTTCAGTCAGACCAACTTAAATGGCTGTCAATTTTCGATCTCTGTCTGCATTGAAAACTATAGAAATTCAAGTGGTTAAATTTATTTTAATATCTTCACATTTGGTGGCCATCCTTTACATTGATCCTATATTGGGATAAATTGTCTCTATACAAAATTTATCCCGAAAATTGCTTGCCCTAGGGCCACGCCAGCAACTCAGAATATTGTTGTTGTCACGCACCGTTGCAGAAAGAAGACTTGAAACCAGTTTTCATGCCGTGGAAGCAACAGATTTCACAAGATTTCTTGTTGCCATTCGTTTTCATGCCTCTGTTTCGTCCACTAATGAAACATCTCAAATATGCTTTTACCTGGGCACTTACCTGTTTCAATTCGACCGAGACACATAATATTCATACATTCATAACTCTATGCTTTGTGTGCTGAGCTAACTGCTCACACTCGACATGCATGCGGGTCAATATGGATCAGTGCGGTCCACTGCCAGGGCCTCAGGGTTAGTTGCCAACCCAACTGACCACTCTGCGATTCTCAATGGAATTCATTTCCGTAGCGATCCAATTCATTATCGATATTTGATAATTGCCACAGAAGGACTTAATAGGAAGTCTTACCTGAGAGATGAGACAGGGGAGAGAGATGAGACAGGAGAGAGATGAGACAGGAGAGAGATGAGACAGGGGAGAGATGAGACAGGGGAGAGATGAGACAGGGGAGAGATGAGACAGGGGAGAGATGAGACACGGGAGAGATGAGACAGGGGAGAGATGAGACAGGGGAGAGATGAGACAGGGGAGAGATGAGATAGGAGAGAGATGAGACAGGGGAGAGATGAGACAGGAGAGAGATGAGACAGGGGAGAGATGAGACAGGAGAGAGATGAGACAGGGGAGAGATGAGACAGGGGAGAGATGAGATAGGAGAGAGATGAGACAGGGGAGAGATGAGACAGGAGAGAGATGAGACAGGGGAGAGATGAGACACGAGAGATATGAGACAGGGGAGAGATGAGACAGGGGAGAGATGAGACAGGAGAGAGATGAGACAGGAGAGAGATGAGACAGGGGAGAGATGAGACAGGGGAGAGATGAGACAGGAGAGAGATGAGACAGGGGAGATGAGACAGGGGAGAGGAAATAAATGAGAAATCCCACCTATCATTTGGACTTTATCCGAGACTTAACATGTTTCCTAGCATCAAAATATACCTATAAATTAGGGTAAGCTCAAAACATTGTGGAATTCTCTAGTTAATTCCAGTTGCAAATAAGGTAGGGTTGAGCCCTTTTTTTACACTTTTTTCTTACTGCCCCTCTGACTCTGCTCAGGAGAGAGTAGAGATAATTGTGAAGCTTGGACACGTCAGTTTCACCTATAGATAGCCAATCTAAATTCTCACATCACGCAGCGTTTTTTGCGCCTGGGGCGATGAGAATGCTTGAGTACAGTCCTGGCTGGGATTAGCAACGACTTTGTAGCTTGCAAGCTTGGCATGCACAGGTATTTACAGGTACCCTGTTGTTTTATTGCATGCCTGAGCACTGCATGCATCGGAATAAGTGCAATTCTGAAAATCTCCTGGTGACTTTGAACTGTGTCAAAACTAAGGCACATTCTACGAAAACCCTGGAGGCAGTTGAAATCGCTTAGTCTGTCAGTCTCGCACCTCAGACTGACTGGTGGACTGCCAAATCTCAGCGCTACTGGCTGTCCGCGGCACAGACAATCTCTCTCCTGTCTTTCCTCTCTCTTCCCTCTCTCTTCCGACTTCCCTCTTCCCTCTTCCCTCTTCCCTCTCTCTTCCGACTTCCCTCCAATTCCCTCTTCCCTCTTCCCTCTTCCCTCTTCCCTCTTCCCTCTTCCCTCTTCCCTCTTCCCTCTTCCCTCTTCCCTCTTCTCTCTTCCCTCTTCACTCTTCCCTCTTCCCTCTCTCATTCTTCCCTCTCTCATTCTTCCCTCTCTCATTCTTCCCTCTCTCATTCTTCTCTTTTCCCTCTTCCCTCTTCCCTCTTCCCTCTCTCATTCTTCCCTCTTCTCTCTTCCCTCTTCCCTCTTCCCTATTCCCTCTCTCATTCTTCTCTTTTGCCTCTTCCCTCTTCCCTCTTCCCTCTTCCCTCTCTCATTATTCCCTCTTCTCTCTTCCCTCTTCCCTCTTCCCTATTCCCTCTCTCATTCTTCTCTTTTGCCTCTTCCCTCTTCCCTCTTCCCTCTTCCCTCTTCCCTCTTCCCTCTTCCCTCTTCCCTCTTCCCTCTTCCCTCTTCCCTCTTCCCTCTTCCCTCTTCCCTCTTCCCTCTTCCCTCTTCCCTCTTCCCTCTTCCCTCTTCCCTCTTCCCCCTTCCCTCTTCCCTCTTCCCTCTTCCCTCTTACCTCCCTCATTCTTCCCTCTTCTCTCTTCCCTCTTCCCTCTTTCCTCATCTCTCTTCCCTCTTCCATCTTCCCTCTTCCCTCTTCCCTCTTCCCTCTTCCCTCTTCCCTCATCTCTCTTCCCTCTTCCCTCTTCCCTCTTCCCTCTTCCCTCTTCCCTCTTCCCTCTTCCCTCTTTCCTCATCTCTCTTCCCTCTTCCCTCTTCCCTCTTCCCTCTTCCCTCTTCCCTCTCTCATTCTTCCCTCTTCTCTCTTCCCTCTTCCCTCTTCCCTATTCCCTCTCTCATTCTTCTCTTTTGCCTCTTCCCTCTTCCCTCTTCCCTCTTCCCTCTTCCCTCTTCCCTCTTCCCTCTTCTCTCTTCCCTCTTCCCTCTTCCCTCTTCCCTCTCTCATTCTTCCCTCTCTCATTCTTCCCTCTCTCATTCTTCCCTCTCTCATTCTTCTCTTTTCCCTCTTCCCTCTTCCCTCTTCCCTCTCTCATTCTTCCCTCTTCTCTCTTCCCTCTTCCCTCTTCCCTATTCCCTCTCTCATTCTTCTCTTTTGCCTCTTCCCTCTTCCCTCTTCCCTCTTCTCTCATCCCTCTTCCCTCTTCCCTCTTCCCTCTTCCCTCTTCTCTCATCCCTCTTCCCTCTTCCCTCTTCTCTCATCCCTCTTCCCTCTTCCCTCTTCTCTCATCCCTCTTCCCTCTTCTCTCATCCCTCTTCCCTCTTCCCTCTTCTCTCATCCCTCTTCCCTCTTTCC
This sequence comes from Macrostomum hystrix, assembly GCA_950097015.1. Taxonomy (NCBI): domain Eukaryota; kingdom Metazoa; phylum Platyhelminthes; family Macrostomidae; genus Macrostomum; species Macrostomum hystrix. The sequence goes on from CATNEN010000039.1 coordinate 16,975,761, forward strand.
TCTCTCTTCCCACTTTACTATTTTATTCCTTGCTCTCTCTTTACTCTCGTTTCTCCTCTCTATCTTTACACTTTAGATGCTGTCATTATCCCTCTTCCCTCTCTCATTCTCCATTTCAGCTCATTTATTTACATCCTGACGCACTATTTTATCTTATTACTAATCTAACCAGTGCTCACTCTCTCTTCCTGTCTTTTGTCTAAACAGATTTGAGCCTATTCTATGCAACCGTATCAAAGATAAGATAAAAATATCCATCTGGCGCAGTTTGTTTAATTAAACAAAGAGTTTTCAGTCTTTGTTGACTCTTTAACTCCGATTCCCATTCCATTTTCTTATTCGTCCGGGTGAGTTGCGCAACATGGCAACCTGAAGATAAAAATGCCTGCAGCAAAAAACTGCATCTAAAAAGCGGAAATGCCCATATTGACATTTGTTAGAACAATCAACAGTCAAATTTCAGGTCCGCTTGTCAAGAAAGAGCGGGCCTTTAAAAAAATGGAGGAACACTTTGTTTGCTTTGCAGCAACCAAGGACTGACTTTTTAGCCTCTAGGAGCTGGGGAGAGAACTCAGGTAAGAGAACTCAGGAAATATAACTCGGGAAAGAGAACTCAGAAAGAGAACTCACGTAAGAGAGAACTCAGAAAGAGAACTCACGTAAGAGAGAACTCAGAAAGAGAACTCACGTAAGAGAGAACTCAGAAAGAGAACTCACGTAAGAGAGAACTCAGAAAGAGAACTCAGGTAAGAGAACTCAGGTAAGAGAACTCAGGTAAGAGAACTCAGGTGAGAGAACTCAGGTGAGAGAACTCAGGTAAGAGAACTCAGGTAAGAGAACTCAGGTAAGAGAACTCAGGTAAGAGAACTCAGGTAAGAGAACTCAGGTAAGAGAACTCAGGTAAGAGAACTCAGGTAAGAGAACTCAGGTAAGAGAACTCAGGTAAGAGAACTCAGGTAAGAGAACTCAGGTAAAAGAACTCAGGTAAAAGAACTGAGGTAAAAGCGAACTCAGGTAAAAGAACTCAGGTAAAAGAACTCAGGTAAAAGAACTCAGGTAAAAGAAAAAGTGCTGAAAAGACAACTCATTGAAGAAAAATAAAAAGATGTAAAAAATCTTAAGATTTCCATTTCTGAAAGACATTCTTCTGTCCTTCCTTCTTTCTTTATTGATTTTTCAGCCAACTGTCTGGTAGGTAGGTTTTTTATTTAATTATGATTGCCCAAAGTCTTCTGAAATTCCTTCATTTAGAAATTAGCTATTCTGCTGCTGCTGCTGCTGCTGCTGCTGCTGCTGGTGAAGACACTAACAGTAATTGACAAGCCAAAATGCTATAACTAAAGCGGAAGCAGAGATTCCTCAGCTAAAACACCTGACTCGATTTCGTCTTTTCTGCTTTCAAACTGCTGCGAATTGTTATTTTGAAGTCTTTGTTGGTGATTTCTTTGTTTCTAGATATCCGAAGGCCTTATGCAGAAAGTTAGTCTTTCATTATTAGGACAGCAAGGCACCTGCTGCAGCTGCTGCAGGGAATGCACGTCTCCTTCTAGAAGATATAAGCTGAACTTAGTCAAAGTTTGAAATAAAAGCTGCTATCATGGAACGCCATCAAAATTTGCTGTTTTAAACAAAATATGGCATTATATATTCTATATTAGGTTTGTTTTCTCCTTCGACATGAACGAAAGTCAGACGACACACGAGTGTCAGCCTAGACAGGTGCATGCGAGGTCACAGATTTTTTGTTTTAATACATTTCGATTTTCACCTTTAGTTCAGAACTATCATATGGAAGAATTTTCGTCACCTAAACTGTTAGTTTTGATTGAAATCTGTTAGATAGCACCTTTTTTTCTTCGAGAAAATGTGTCAAAATAACAAGTTCGCACCTGTCTGTGAAACCGTTGTGTCTTTAGAAATGCGTTTTCTTTGAAGCGTCAAAATAAAATTACATGATGCGAAAAAGGCACATAAACCCTATAACAAAGTTAATCAGTAGATTTTAGCAGAAAAAATTTCCACGCTATACTATACTTAAAGTAGCTAATGCATCTATTCTTTAGAAATTGAGTGAATTCCTTGAGGAATTGAGGAATATGAAAGAATTCTCACATCATATAAAATGGGAAGATAAGGGATGTGAAGACAAGGGATGGGAAGATAAGGGATTGGAAGATAAAGGAGGGGAATATAAGGGATGGGAATATAAGGGATGGGAATATAAGGGATGGAAAGATAAGGGTTGGGAAGATGAGGGAAGGAAAGATAAGGGCTGGGAATATAAGGGATGGGAAGATAAGGGATCGGGATATAGGGGGTGGGAAAATAAGAGAGAGGAAGATAAGGGATAGGAAGATAAAGGGTGGGAAGATAAGGGGTGGGAAGATAAGGGGTGGGAAGATAAGGGGTGGGAAGATAAGGGGTGGGAAGATAAGGGGTGGGAAGATAAGGGGTGGGAAGATAAGAGATAGGAAGATAAGGGATTGAAGGATAAAGGGTGGGAAGATAAGGGGTGGGAAGATAAGGGGTGGGAAGATATGGGGTGCGAAGATGAGGGATGGGTAGAGACAGGATGGGAAGGTAAATGATTTGAAGAGATGGGTTAGGAAGGGATGGGGATGTACGAGTAAATGTGGGTTTGTACGAATCATGTTTGGTTTTAAAAATCAAACTAGCCTACTGAAAGTAGGCATGTATTTTTTAACAACAATGTTTTTTTTAATTTTTCCTTTCCATCGCTTATTGGTCAACGGTGTCCAGCAGTTTTCAAGAAAGAAAATAAGGTATATAATTTTGTGTTTCAATTTCGATTCGTTAAATTATTCTGAATTGAAGCAATTCCAGCAATGATAATGAGCAGTTTCATAGCGATTTTTATTCTATTTTTAACAAACACAAATGTCTCATCGCTCAGACTGGCTATTCTGGCGCAGAGCGATGCGGTGACAGAGGAAACATTGCGATTTACCGTTGACAGGCTTGTCAAGCTTGACAGAAACATCTTTCCTGACGCAGTGAATCTATCACTGGACTATGAGATCTTCTGGTCGTTACAACCGGACGCATTTCTGAGTGTCGCAAAGGGTAGGTAGAAAAACAGACACACAGACAGACAGACAGACAGACAGACAGACAGACACACAGACAGACAGACAGACAGACAGACAGACACACAGACAGACAGACAGACAGACAGACAGATGGACAGACAAACAGCCCCTCACCACCCACAGTATGTCAGTCCGGCTATCGGTTCCATGCCCTTATCGGCATCGGCAGCTGTCCTCTGTGCCAGGAGGTCCTGACGTTGGGCAGTTCAACGAGGGTGCCAACGGTAGTTGTTCCAGTTGGGGCTCTGTGCCATTTGGACGTTGGCGTTGACGGAGCTCTGAGAGGTTCGCAGCGTTGTCATAGACTTTTGAAGGGATGAAAGATACAAGGGAAAGAAGAGGATGTAAGGGGGAGAACAGGATGTAAGATGGGAAGAACAGGCTGTAAAGGGGGAATAACAGGATGTAAGAGGGGACGAAAAGGCTGTAAAGGGGAACAATCTGTAAGGGGGGAGAACAGAATGTAATTACGAGCGTACGTATATGTCATTGCGTAGGTAGAGTTGGACTAAAGGAAAAGTACCCTTTCCTTCCCCAAATTTATCTTCTTCTCCTGAATTAGGTTTCGTCGGTACTTTAGAGCCAGCCGAGTTTCTGTCCGCTGCTGCATCGGCACTGAGTCACGAGTCTGTCGCTGCCAAATCAATCATTGTCTTCTTTGACAGCTATCAAGGTGAGAGATTTGGCTGAGCACAGAAAATATATAAAATAACGAAGATAAGATCCCACCCAACAGAATGGTCAGATCCCACCTAACGGAATGGTGAGATCCCACCCTAATAAAAGGTGAGATCCTACTCTATGAAAGGTGAGATCCCACTCTATGAAAGGTGACATCCCACTCTAAGGTGAGATCAAAGGTGAGATCCCACTCTATGAAAAGCTAAGATCCCACCCTATGAAAAGGTGAGATCCCACCAAATGAAAGCTAAGATCCCACTCTACGAAAAGGTAAGATCCCACCCTACGACCCTGAGATTTCAGGTGAGAACTGAGATTTCACCTAATCAAAACAAGCGGTTCATTCTATTCAGACCAGCACACGGTGCGGCAGTTCCTGTTACAACTGTCTTCGATGGAAATTTCAAGCGCACCCTACCAGGTAGATCTGGACGGTTTCTCGATTGCGAAGGCATTGACTGGCGAGCGAAAAACTCGGCACTTTTGCGTCATAATGAGTGAGACGTCAGCGCTTCGACTGCTGTCTGAGGTTCGATTCTGGAATTCCATCGCTAAACAGTCTTTGTTAAACTCAAAAGTCATAATCGAAAGAGAAGCTGTTTGAAAGTATTTTCGAAAGGGGTTCGAAATTGTGACCGTAAGGTCGAGAGTTCGATTCTCAGCCCAAGACAAGAAATCAAAATTTTAACATTGTTTAGAACTCAATCATTCTCAGAGGCATATTTATTAACCGCACGTTAGAAATCTTTAAATCTTTTGGATAATTCTAAGACTTTCGCAGAATGTTAGATTCTTAGAAACTATAAAGAAAAAAAACAGATTCTTAGAAAAATTCTACCAGAGAGTAAAATATTCTTAGAAACAGCCTGAAAAAAAACAGATTCTTAGAAACATACCCGGGAAGAAGTTATTTTTAATATCATCCTAGAGTTACCTACGAAATTATTAGATTCTTAGAAAATCCCAAAAATTGGTCTTGGGCAGTAACGGATTCTTAGAAATGTCCTTGAGAATAAATAATTCTTAGAAGCGTGCCGGAAAATAACGGAATCTTAGAAAAAATACTAGAAAGTAGCAGATTCTGAGAAACATACAGGAGGAAATAAGTCCTTAGTAACACAATAGAGAAAAAATGAGACATCATGGATAATAAGATATTCTTAGAAAAACTCTAGAGAAGTACGGATTCTAAGAAATAAGAAACATCCTAGAATCTAATTCTTAGAAACATCTTGGAACCTGAAAGATTCTTAGAAACTTCTTGGAACCTGAAAGATTCTTAGAAACATCTTGGAACCTGAAAGATTCTTAGAAACATCTTGAAAACTGAAATATTCTTAGAAACTTCTTGGAACCTGAAAGATTCTTAGAAACATCTTGGAACCTGAAAGATTCTTAGAAACATCTTGGAACCTGAAAGATTCTTAGAAACATCTTGGAACCTGAAAGATTCTTAGAAACTTCTTGGAACCTGAAAGATTCTTAGAAACATCTTGGAACCGGAAAGATTCTTAGAAACATCTTGAAAACTGAAATATTCTTAGAAACATCTTGGAACCTGAAAGATTCTTAGAAACATCTTGGAACCTGAAAGATTCTTAGAAACATCTTGGAACCTGAAAGATTCTTAGAAACATCTTGGAACCTGAAAGATTCTTAGAAACATCTTGGAACCTGAAAGATTCTTAGAAACATCTTGGAACCTGAAAGATTCTTAGAAACATCTTGGAACCTGAAAGATTCTTAGAAACATCTTGGAACCTGAAAGATTCTTAGAAAGATCTTGGAACCTGAAAGATTCTTAGAAACATCTTGGAACCTGAAAGATTCTTAGAAACATCTTGGAACCTGAAAGATTCTTAGGAACATCTTGGAACCTGAAAGATTCTTAGAAACATCTTGGAACCTGAAAGATTCTTAGAAACATCTTGGAACCTGAAAGATTCTTAGAAACATCTTGGAAACTTTGCGTTTCCAATTGAGATTTCGTTTGCGTTTTGAACTTCTGTAGACCATACATGCAAGACTTAATTTCTCTTCACCCACAGGCAATTAAAGTGAAAGCAGTTAGTCGCAGCAACTTCTGGCTCCTGCTGGACACTGGAGACATTCGGCCTCGCTTGTTGCAGAATCTTCTTCAATCCGAAGCCTCTGTTAATGAAAGCAACAGCGCAAACTTCATGCTGATTCGAAGCTCTTCCTACGGCCTTGCAGCTGGCGGTGTTTCTGAGTCCTGTCCACTGTCTGTAGCCTCCGTGTTCCCAAAGTGCGATCCGTTGTCCATCCGAGTAAGATTCACAAATGCAGTGATCGATATCTATAATTTCTTCAAAAACAAAACTCCCTTACGCCTATTGGCTGGAACCGCTATTTAAACAAAAATGTCTTACCTCTTCAACCCCACCTCACTTCTCCCTATCTTAGCCGTCAACCTCACGCCAAATTGAAAAAAACCTCTGATTGGTCAGCAGACATTGTCCAATCAGCGATCAGTTAAGAAAAATGTATCATTTAAATAATTTAGAGTTCGGAGCTTCGAGCAGTTGACGCAATCCTGGCCGTTAGCAAAGCTCTGGCACAAATGCCGCCACTTTTTAACCGAAACGAATTCGGAAACTGCCAATGGAAATGGAGCGGCGGCATGGAAGCGACACAACAGATTGAAAAGGTTTGAAATGGACTAGAAGGAGTGTAAACAGGACTAGATGGAGTGTAAACAGGACTAGATAGTGTAAACAGGACTAGATGAAGTGTAAACAGGACTAGATGGAGTGTAAACAGGACTAGATGGAGTGTAAACAGGACTAGATGGAGTGTAAACAGGACTAGATGGAGTGTAAACAGGACTAGATGGAGTGTAAACATGACTAGATAGTGTAAACATGACTAGATAGTGTAAACATGACTAGATGGAGTAAACAGGGCTAGATCGAGTGTAAGCAGGACTAGATGTAGTGTTAACAGGACTAGATGGAGTGTAAACATGACTAGATGGAGTAAACAGGGCTAGATCGAGTGTACGCAGGACTAGATGTAGTGTAAACAGGACTAGATGGAGTGTAAACATGACTAGATAGTGTAAACATGACTAGAAGGAGTGTAAACAGGACTAGATGGATTGTAGATAGTATTATGTTGAATTTAAACAGGATTAGCTGTTTAAACTTGACTAGACGAAATCGCTTTTGCCCAGAAAGAAGCAAAAATAGACTTTCTAAAAATGATTTCAGCTGAGCAACTTTGCCACTCCTTTGTCTGTTATTAACTTCAATCCCAAGACGCATTGGTCTAACGCGAGTCTCGAACTATTAGCCAGCTATTCAATTCGTGATTTTCCATCTGGTCGCATTGTAAAAGGTAATCGTTTAGTGCAGACTGCAACTTTTGTTGCTAAGGCCGGACTAACCGTGACCTTCAAATATCACAACCGGCTGCTGGTCTTTCCCAACACCTTCGTGGACTTCGGAGGCCGCACTTTGAAGGTCTGCGCGCCAGATGTGAGTAAATAGTGCATGTGAATGGAGTGTCTGTGAATGGAGTGTCTGTGAATGGAGTGTCTGTGAATGGAGTGTCTGTGAATGGAGTGTCTGTGAATGGAGTGTCTGTGAATAGAGTGTCTGTGAATAGATTGTCTGTGAATAGATTGTCTGTGAATGGAGTGTCTGTGAATGGAGTGTTTGTGAATAGAGTGTCTGTGAATGGAGTGTTTGTGAATGGAGTGTCTGTGAATGGAGTGTTTGTGAATGGAGTGTTTGTGAATGGAGTGTCTGTGAATGGAGTGTTTGTGAATGGAGTGTTTGTGAATGGAGTGTCTGTGAATGGAGTGCCTGTTAGTTTCACAATCCGTATTAATCTGCTCGTGGTTCCCCTGTCCGTCTGTGAGCAGTTCAGACCGTTCACCTACTACACAAACGGTAGCGCACAAGGCTACTCATCTGAGCTGATGGCCCTGCTAGGCGAACATTTGAATTTCTCGTGAGTATAAAATAAAATATGAGTCAGTTTCTCGGCCCATAATCTGCATTTCTAGAAGCTTCTGTCAGAGTTTCAGTGGCGCAGGCTCCGGACTTGCAGTTCGGTGCCCCGGTTGCTGGTAGCCAGTTCTACTCCGGCTGCATCGGCGAAGTCCAGAGAGGAGTGAGTAGACTCACAAAGCTGCCCCCCCTCAAATAACAGCGGGGATTTCTGGGATTTCTGGGATTCTATTAGCTTGGGGATAAAATGGATTTTCGGGATTCTGTTAGCTTGGGGATAAAAAATGATTTTTGGGATTCTATTAGCTTGGGGATCGAATGGGATTTCTGGGATTCTATTAGCTTGGGGATAAAATGGGATTTCTGGGATTCTGTTTGCATGGTAACACAATGGGATTTCTTGGATTCTGTTAGCTTGAGGATAAAATGGAATTTCTGGGATTCTATTAGCTTGGGGATAAAATAGGATTTTCGGGATTCTGTTAGCTTGGGGATAAAATAGGATTTTCGGGATTCTGTTAGCTTGGGGATAAAAAAGGATTTTTGGGATTCTATTAGCTTGGGGATCGAATGGGATTTCTGGGATTCTATTTGCTTGGGGATAAAATGGGATTTCTGGGATTCTGTTATCATGGTAACACAATGGGATTTCTTGGATTCTGTTTGCATGGTAACACAATGGGATTTCTGGGATTCTGTTAGCTTGGGGATAAAATGGGATTTATGGGATTCTATTAGCCTAGGGATAAAATAGGATTTTCGGGATTCTATTAGCTTGGGGATAAAATAGGATTTTTGGGATTCTATTAGCTTGGGGATAAAATAGGATTTTCGGGATTCTGTTAGCTTGGGGATAAAAAAGGATTTTTGGGATTCTATTAGCTTGGGGATCGAATGGGATTTCTGGGATTCTATTTGCTTGGGGATAAAATGGGATTTCTGGGATTCTGTTATCATGGTAACACAATGGGATTTCTTGGATTCTGTTTGCATGGTAACACAATGGGATTTCTGGGATTCTGTTAGCTTGGGGATAAAATGGGATTTATGGGATTCTATTAGCCTAGGGATAAAATAGGATTTTCGGGATTCTATTTGCTTGGGGATCAAATGGGATTTCTTGGATTCTGTTAGCTTGGGGATAAAATGGGATTTCTGGGATAGCTTGGTAACACAATGGGATTTCTTGGATTCTGTTAGTTCATGACAAAATGGTATTTCCGGAATTCCCGCAGAACGTTGATTTCGCTCTGCCCTTTGCTGTCACCACCGTCCGCGCTCGAGTGGTCGACTTCGTCTCCGACTTCCTGGCTACGTCGAACAGCATCCTGGCGAAGCGACCTCCGCCGTCCAGCAAGATGTGGAACCTGTTCACACCGCTGAACCCGCTCACCTGGCTAGCACTCCTGGGAGTACTCTTTGGCGGCTCCCTGACTGTTTTCCTGCTGGCTGCCTACAGTCCATTCACCGCCTGGAACCTCGGCCTGTCGTACGCCTTCGCCGACGAGGTCTGGTACAAGGAGTACCTCTGGTCAATGACTGGCAGCCTGCTGCAGCAGGGCCAGGACTTTTATCCGTTTGCTGTCAGTCCGAGAACCGCAATGACATTCTGGTGGCTGTTTATCACCATCATCTTCGCCGCTTACACTGGTGCGTAAGTCTAGGGCAGATGTACACTGCCTGACGATGAGAAAGTCAGGGCAGATGTACACACCTGTCCTGACTTTCTCATCGTCAGGCAGTGTACATCTGCCCTAGACTTACGCAGGGCAGATGTACACACCTGTGCTTCCCCAAGTGGCCCAGCCTTCACGAGGCGGGAAGCGGACGGGGCATCAGCCCTGGCAAAAAGGACCACAACAACAGAAGGGAGATGGAAGGAGGGAGTGGGCGCAGGCCCACCCCGAATCACCAACCCTTTTTGGCAACGACGACAGGAAGTAGCCGACCCTGGCGTCGATGAAACTAAGGCCAACCAACCCTGGAGAAGAGGAGGAGAGCGGAGGACGGAGGGAGCAATGTGCAACGACGACGAGAGACGGGCAACAGGAGAAATTAAATGGAGACTGGCGACAATCGAAAAGAACCCGGGACCTAAAACGGCGCAAGAGAGAAAAGCGAGACAGATTAGACGCAAAAAGAGGAGAGAGAGAAGGAGGACCAGACGGAAAATCACAAGGAGAAACTGGGCCGGACAAGAAAATTTTCGAATATCGACCTGGAATGTACGAAGGGCCAACATATACGACAGTCGTTTCGGGGAAATAATAAAGAAGACCATCATGGAAGGATGGCAGATCACTATGATCACCGAACTTAACGCCCGAAGCGAAGGGATAAAGACATACCACCACGGCGATAAACAAGTAAGCCTGATCCATACAAAAAAGGTGGGCATCCTATTGGACGAAGACACAGCGAAGCTGTGGAACGACTCGGGGAGATATGTGAAATTCGCAGACAGAGCAATCTTCGTTAGAATCTATGACATGAGCCTGATAAGCGTGTATTACCCAGTGCAAGGCAGCAGCACATACCATGCAGAATTAAATAACCTCTGCTTCGAGATAGAGAGATACATACACATCGAAGCGAAGAACAAGCCGCTATTGATAGGAGGAGACTTTAATGCCCAGATAGGGCGATCACCCGAGGCAAACGGGCAACACAGGGGGAAGTTTGGCCTCCCGCAAACAAACAAACAAGGTGAGGACTTGATAAACTGGGTAACGGAGAATGAGTTGACTTGGCTGAATTCGTTCTGTAATGCAAAGAGGCGCGGAACCTGGAGGAACCCGTCCAACCACAGGTGGTACGAGCTGGACGGCTTCATCACCAGATCGAAGGACAGAACCCGACTGATCAAATCAATCAAACTACATCAAATTGGGGACCTCTCAGACCACGCCCCCAGAACGGTCATACTCAAAAAACTTCTCCTACAGCCAGAGACCGAGGAAGAGCGCGCAAACAGACACAAGGCAAAGAAGAAGAAACGCGCAAACATCGACTGGCAAGTCCTCCACTCCCAGGAGAAGAGAGAACAACTCCAAGATGTGATGACGAAACGCTACACAGAATCGACCGATAAGACCTGGAAAGAAACAGCAAGGATCATAGTTGAAAGTGCTAAAGAGGTGTGTGGAACAAAAACCAAGCAAACAAATCCATGGATGATCGGGCACGAGGAAGAGTGCCAGGAGAACAACCGCGAACTAGCGGAAGCCCTGCACAGACGCAACGCGGCCAAAGAAGTCCAACCAGACAACCTAAGAAGACAAGCCCTAGAACTCGCAAAACGGACCGTACAGGAGGTTAGAAAAAGACACAAAGCAAACCTACGGAAATGGGAAGAAGAATGGTGGGACAAGCTGGCGGACGAGTGCAGAGAAGCAGCGGACCTAGGGAAAATAGGACTAGTCTATCAGAAACTAAGAATACTAGACCACAGAGGCAGCACCAACAACTGTCAGACGGACACCATATTCAGCGAAAAAGAATTTAAGGAACACATGGAAAAGGTGTCAGGTACGCGCTTTGAGAACGACCCGCAGACAATGATGGAACTGCTGAAATCGATCAAGGTGAGAAAACCAATTAACGGCGACATGACGTTGACCGAGTTAACCGCACCGATCACGGACGCGGAGATCGACAGGACAATGATGGAGATGACGGACAAGGCCCCGGGGGAAGACGAAATAAGGATAAACTACCTCAAGTACGCGCCCACGGACATCCGGGCAGCGACACGGGAACACATAAGGTACCTATATCATCACCCAGCAACCGAATGGGAAGACGAAGAGAAGTTAGGGATAGTCATACCACTTTTCAAGAAGGGCGACCGCCGGGACCCAGCGAACTACCGAGGGATCTGCCTATTACCAATGCTGAGCCGCATACTGGCCCGCATACTGGCGAAAAGAATCCGAAACTGGGCGGAAGCCCAAGAACTGTTTGATGACAACCAGTGTGGCTTCAGACAAGGCCGGTCCACAGCGGACAGTGCCCAGATTTTTGTCAGGCTACATGAGGACATCCGCGAGTATCTAGCGGCCAAGGAAGGAGCGATGGACCAGAACATGGAACATGAAAACATCGCAATACTGCTGGACATCCAGAAGGCGTACCCAAGGATCTGCAAACCGCTTCTGTGGGAGATGCTAAGACGCCTGAAGATGCCAGACGCCATAATCAAGAAGCTACAAGACCTCCATGAAGAAACAGCTTACAAAGTACAAGGAAGACAAGCGACGAGCGAGGCATGGTACCCGGAGAGAGGATTAAGGGAGGGCTGCCCGACCTCACCAGTCCTGTTTAACATCTACCATCAGATATGTATCCGGAGAGCGGAAGAGATGCGGAGGGAAGCGGCGGAGGCGAAAAACACACCATGCGGAATCGCATGGGCCTACCCTGTGGGAAACGCACTACCACCCCAACGCACAAATCAATTCAACTCCGAGATGAAACTACATCATTTCCAAACGTCCCTGTTCGCGGACGATACTACCCTGATAGGAAATCGCGACGAACTAAGGGAAGGCCTGGAGATCACAAAAAGATGTATGTTAGATTTTGAGGAGAAGACGAACGACGCTAAGGAGGAGATCATGAGACTGGGAACGGAGGAAGGCGGCAACATCAGAATGTTAGGCAGCTGGACGGACAGGAAACGCGACATGAAAGAACGGACTCAGAGAGCCATGAAGAGTTGGCAAGCAATCAAGAAACGGTTCTGCAGATGCAAACTGACCAAGAAAACGCAAGCCAAAGTGGTAGAGGCATGTATTGAGAGTGTGCTTCTCTTCCACGCAAACGTGCGCCCGTTCCACATTTCGGAGATGAAAGCGCTGCAAAGGAGCGTAGATAAGATATACCGCTACATATGGAGCGCAAAGGAAATGGAGCCCCTACGCGAGATGGAACAGCGCGGATACAACATGCAAGACATCAGGACCGAACTCAATGTAGGGACGATCAGAATGAAGATCGAAAAAGCCCATCTGATACGAATGGGACACGTCCTCAGGATGCCCGACGACCGACAGACCAAGAGGGCGGTCTTGGGTTGGTTCAAGGGCCTGGAACACCTACCGAAACCCAGGAGAAGGAAAAATTACACCATAAATTTCTGGAGAAAACTCGCGAAGGAAGGGGGACTTGAACCGACAGAAGTCGAACGTCTCGCCAAAGACAGGAAAAAATGGAAGAGCTGGGTGGCCGAGAGGATCCGACACATTGAGAAGTGGGATCACAGCCAAGGAAAACGGAGCACCGGCCCCCCACCGGAAAGCCGGTGTGCCCCGAGGAGAGAAGAGTCGAAGACCAGCGGATTCCAATGCGAGTATGAAGGCTGTGGCAGAATTTGTAAATCGAAGGCAGGACGCGCGATACATCAAAAAAGGATGCACACACGACCGGTATCCCCGGTAAGGTTCACGTGCCCAAGATGCGCGGAATCTTTCCTACAAGAAGCCACAAGCAAGAACCACATGAAAGTGTGCAGAGGAGAGAAAGAAACATCAGATGGTAAAATGGAATGTACTAGCTGCAACAGAGAAATATCGAAGTCGAACATGGCTCGCCACAGACGAGCCTGCAAGAACCCGATGGGACAAACGGCCGGGACACAGGCACAACCCGACAACGGAGTGGTGGCACGCAAGCACATCAGGAAGAGGAAGGACTGTGACAGGTGCGGCAGGAACCTAACGGCCACTAACATGGCCAGGCATCAGCGCACATGCACAGGAAATTGACAGGTTCTCCAGGGCCCCATACCTCACGGTGACAAAGGGCGAAAGAAGAAGAAGAAGAAGTACACACCTGTGTGAGCGTGTGCTTGCGTACAGTATCTGTGTGCGTGTGTGCTCAGGAGTCAGCGAAATGGGCAGAATTGCACACGCTCACATAGGTGTGTACATCTGCCCTGACTTTCTCATCGTCAGGCAGTGTACACTTCACTGTGCCTTGGAGGTTGGCCCTCAAGGGCGTAAATTGCACGACAAGCCCCCAAGCCTTCTCTCCGCGGCTGCGCCCCAAATGAATGTGGCCTCGCCGCGGAATCGAACTTAGGGTTCGTGGTGCGAGAGGCAAACGCGTTAACCGCTCTGCCACCGACCCACCCGCAGCCCTCTTGCAATTATATACTACTAGCTTTTTTGCCCGTTGTTTTTGGGGCAGAAATTTAAAGCAAAGCAGTAAGCAATTCACGTCTCTGTATTAACTTTATAGTGAAGGTCACCATTTATTTATTTACTGCATTAATGAAAAGTGAAGAGTTTGTTTAAGGGCGTTTTAAGTAAAAAATAAGTGAAAAGTTTGTCCAAACAGCCCCCTCTTGATTACTTCTTTAGAAACATGTCTCTTAGCCACTCCTCTATACAGTCAGTGGCAGATCCAGGAATTTTGTTTTGGGGCGGTCTGTCAGGGGAGCGCCATGAGAATCACAGAGGGGGTGCCAGCGGCCGAAAAAGGGCGCCAGGAGCCAAGAAAGGGCGCCAGCGGCTGAAAAACGGGAGCCAGCGGCTGAAAAAGGGGCGCCAGCGGCCGAAAAGGGGCGCCAGTGCTGCGACTGGCGACCCTGGTGGGGGCATCTTATTCCCATGATTAAAATTTAGGGGGGCGACTGCCCCCCCCGCCCCCCCTAAATCTGCCTCTGTATACAGTATGCATGTACACGCGTATGCATAAGGAAAATAGCCATGGCATAACAATAACAATGTCAAAGAAACAAAATTAAACTGTTTCAGAGTTCAGAGTTAGACAGGTCAAGGTCAATTCGTGACTACTTTTCTATTAATTGCTTGCGAGTCACCTCAAGGCCTGGGGATACACCACATTCTTCGTTCTTCCCCTTGGTGCGAAAATGAATAGGCCAGCTGGAGTTCCAACACGGGAGCAGGCGACATAAAGCTGCCCATGCGAGAAGCAAGGAGTCTCCAGGTTGATGCCAGCCACCTTCAGCGACTGTCCCTGAGCCTTGTTAATAGTCATCGCAAAGCACACTCTCACAGGGAACTGCAGTCGCTTGAACTGAAATGGCAGGTCCGTGGGGATAATTGGAATCCGGGGAACGAACACAGACTCTCCTCTGCCAGATCCAGTCATTATCGTGGCCTCAATCACGTGTGGGAAGAGCCGCCTGACTATCAGTCTGGTGCCGTTACACAGCCTTGGCGCATTCAGGTTGCGGAGGAGCATAATTGGTGCCCCAACTTTCAGCTGCAAGTTGTGCGATGGAGTTCCAGGAGGATCTAGAGAGTTCAGAAACTCAACAGGATACTCCACAGCGGTGTCATCAGTCAACGTTGTATCAATTGACTTGTAGGTGAAAACTGCACCTGGCAACTCCTGAAGCAGTTGGTAGTTAATTTCGTTGGTGGCATCATTTCTAGGACACAGAATTGCCCTCTCTGACAGCCCGGGCTTCGGCGCCCGGGGAAGGGAGGGGGTGGCTGTAATAAAATTTGGCCCGCAGAGTGGCGGAGGGGAGTTGGGGTGGCTGTCCTCGGAAAACAAAAAGTGACTCACTTTGAGATGATGCAGCTTTGCTCTGGATTGAGTAGAGATGTTCAAAATTGACAGCATTGTTGGAAAACATGTAAAGTGTAAGTGGATCAAATTTGGAGAAAATCTGACAAAGTGGGGCGACGATATGTCGAATTGAGTGATTTTTTGACGATTTTTGAGCAGTTTTTTGCACTTTTGAGCAGGAAGGAAATGATTTTTCGGGAATTTGAGTAGCCTATTGCACTCAGCGTAGGTGGTTTTAGGTATGTGCAAAGTTTGGTGCGATTTGGTTGAGCGGTTTCGGCGTCTATAAAGACAAAAGGTTGCACACAGACAGACAGAGTTTTCACTTTTATATATATAGATTACTATTATTAAAATTCAGGTGACATGACTGCTCACCTGGCTACAACTGTTACAAGCTTCCCGATTCGAACCCTGGAAGACCTGATCGCTCATCCTGAGTACAAAGTGGTGGTCACCAAGGGCACTAATCTTGAGTCCAGCATACTCATGGCTACGGAAGGGCCGTTTGTTAAGGTGAGAAGCATGCTCACTACTCCGGCTGAGACTCAGGAGGAATGCGCCAGGATTGTGAGTAGCTCTTGATCCTGATTATCCATGATCTCTATGTCTCATGATTCCCAATGTGTCCATGATATCCCCATTCTCCAAGATCCCCATTCTCCTGGATCCCCATTCTCCAATATCCCCATTCTCCAAGATCCCCATTCTCCAAGATCCCTATTCTCCAAGATCCGCATTCTCCTGGATCCCCATTCTCCAAGATCCCCATTCTCGAATATCCCCATTCTCGAATATCCCCAGTCTCGAATATCCCCATTCTTGAATATCCCCAATCTCGAATATCCTCATTCTCGAATATCCCCATTCTCCAATATCCCCATTCTCCAATATCCACATTCTCCAAGATCCTCAATTTTCCAATTTCACTCACTCACTCATTTCCAAGATATTTTCCAATATCCCCATTCTCCAATATCCCCATTCTCCAAGATCCCCATTCTCCAAGATCCCTATTCTCCAATATCCCCATTCTCCAATATCCCCATTCTCCAATATCCCCATTCTCCAATATCCACATTCTCCAATATCCCCATTCTCCAAGATCCACATTCTCCAATATCCCCATTCTCCAATATCCACATTCTCCAAGATCCTCAATTTTCCAATTTCACTCACTCATTTCCAAGATATTTTCCAATATCCCCATTCTCCAAGATCCCCATTCTCCAAGATTCACATTCTCCAATATCCCCATTCTCCAAGATTCACATTCTCCAATATCCCCATTCTCCAATATCCCCATTCTCCAATATCCCCATTCTCCAATATCCCCATTCTCCAATATCCCCATTCTCCAATATCCCCATTCTCCAATATCCCCATTCTCCAAGATCCCTATTCTACAAGATCCACATTTTCCTGGATCCCCATTCTACAAGATCCGCATTCTCCTGGATCCCCATTCTCCAAGATCCCCATTCTCCAAGATCCCCATTCTCCTGGATCCCCATTCTCCAAGATTCACATTCTCCAAGATCCCCATTCTCCAATATCCCCATTCTCCAAGATCCGCCGATTCTCGAATATCCCCATTCTCGAATATCCCCATTCTCGAATATCCCCATTCTCGAATATCCCCATTCTCGAATATCCCCATTCTCGAATATCCCCATTCTCGAATATCCCCATTCTCGAATATCCCCATTCTCGAATATCCCCATTCTCGAATATCCCCATTCTCGAATATCCCCATTCTCGAATATCCCCATTCTCGAATATCCCCATTCTCGAATATCCCCATTCTCGAATATCCCCATTCTCGAATATCCCCATTCTCGAATATCCCCATTCTCGAATATCCCCATTCTCGAATATCCCCATTCTCCAATATCCCCATTCTCCAAGATCCCAAACGCTCCAAGTCTCCCAATTCCATATGAAAAAAATCAGTAATCAGTTCCGACTTCATTATTTATAGCTTAATCTTTATCCATTGGATCTCTACCAAGATTTCTTAGCAAAATATTTCTCATGATTAACAAATAATAATATCTTTTCTATAATTTTGTAAATAACTGATTAACCTTTGCGAATTCAACAGCTGCTGCGATCTTCAGAAACGAATATCGTCTGCATCGCGGACACACTGTCCAATGTATACTTTGCGCACGAGTACTGCCAGCATCTCTACTTGGCTGAGGACAGGTTCAACTTCTTCTTCATCAGCATGGCACTGCCGAAGGACGCCTACTATCTGCCTGCCTTCAATCTGCTGTGAGCTCCACACACTCACTCACTCACTCACTCACTCACTCACTTAAATTCACTTACTCACACACTCACTCACTCACTCACTCACTCACTCACTCACTCACTCACTCACTCACTCACTCACTCACTCACTCACCCACTCACTCACTCACTCACTCACTCACTCACTCACTCACTCACTCACTCACCCACTCACTCACTCACTCACTCACCCACTCACTCACTCACTCACCCACTCACTCACTCACTCACTCACTCACCCACTCACTCACTCACTCACTCACTCACTCACTCACTCACTCAATCTCTCACTCACCCACTCACTCACTCACCCACACACTCACTCACTCACCCACTCACTCACTCACTCACTCACTCACTCAATCTCTCACTCACCCACTCACTCACTCACCCACACACTCACTCACTCACCCACTCACTCACTCACTCACTCACTCACTCACTCACCCACTCACTCACTCACTCAATCTCTCACTCACTCACTCACTCACTCACTCACTCACTCACTCACTCACTCACTCACTCACTCAATCTCTCACTCACCCACTCACTCACTCACCCACACACTCACTCACTCACTCACTCACCCACTCACTCACTCACTCAATCTCTCACTCACTCACCCACTCACTCACTCACTCACTCACTCACTCACTCACTCACTCACTCACCCACTCACTCACTCACTCACTCACTCACTCACTCACTCACTCACTCACTCACTCACTCACTCACTTACTCACTCACTCACTCACTCACTCACTCACTCACTCACTCACTCACTCACTCACTCACTCACTCACTCAGTGAAAGCTGGTTGTTTTAGACTACTTAAGTCAGACAGGTGAGCACAGAGCTTTCTTCACTTCTGTTCGGTGATCGATAGATCGATACCAGTCTTTCAGTTCCTGGTATTCCTTTGATAAAAAGCATTATTTGTACTCGTAGAATGACAATTTTTTCGATATCAAAGACATGCTGAATGACGAAAAGAACTTATTTTCAATGCTTGCTGCTTCCGAGAGTCATCAAAGTATCGACACAAAAATTGAGCTGTTTTTGATCAACAGAAATATTCTTTGATTTAGTCCAAAGTACAAAGTCTTTCAATTAACAAATTCGATAAAAACCCGATTGATTGGGCAATTATTATCAACCCATGGACAACCTGCCGATTTCCCACGTTAACTTAAGCAATTCCAACCATTTCGCTGACTCCTGAGCACACACTGACATAGGTGGGTATATCTGACCTGACTTACTCATCGTCAGGCAGTGAACACTGTGCCTTAAATGTTGGCCCTCAATAATGTAAATTGCAGGACAAGCCCCCAAGCCTTTTCTCCGCGGCTGCGCCACAAACGAATGTGGCCTCGCCGCGAAATCGAACTCAGGAAATCGAGCTTAGAACACAAAAACCTTCTGGCTGCCAATCTTCAGTCTACTTACCTTCAGGACAAAAAACCCCAGGACAAAACCCCAGGACAAAACCTTCATGACACAAACCTTCATGACATAAACCTTCAGGACATAAACCTTCAGGGCACAAATTCAGGATAAAAGACCCCAGGACAAAACCTTCAGGACACAAACCTTCAGGACACAAACCTTCAAGACACAAACCTTCATGACGCAAACCTTTAGGACAAAACTTTCAATGACGCAAACCTACAGGACACAAACCTTCAGGACACAAACCTTCAGGACACAAACCTTCAGGACACAAACCTTCAGGACACAAAGCATCATGACGCAAACCTTTAGGACAAAACTTTCAATGACGCAAACCTACAGGACACAAACCTTCAGGACACAAACCTTCATGACGCAAACCTTCAGGACAAAACTTTCAATGACGCGAAGCTTCAGGAAACAAACCTTAAGGACACAAACCTTCATGACACAAACCTTCAGGACACAAACCTTCAGGACACAAACCTTCATGACGCAAACCTTCAGGACAAAACTTTCAATGACGCAAACCTACAGGACACAAACCTTCAGGACACAAACCTTCAGGACACAAACCTTCAGGACATAAACCTTCATGACGCAAACCTTTAGGACAAAACTTTCAATGACGCAAACCTACAGGACACAAACCTTCAGGACACAAACCTTCAGGACACAAACCTTCAGGACACAAACCTTCAGGACATAAACCTTCATGACGCAAACCTTTAGGACAAAACTTTCAATGACGCAAACCTACAGGACACAAACCTTCAGGACACAAACCTTCAGGACACAAACCTTCAGGACACAAACCTTCAGGACGCAAACCTTCATGTCACAAACCTTCATGACGCAAACCTTTAGGACAAAACTTTCAATGACGCAAACCTACAGGACACAAACCTTCAGGACACAAACCTTCATGACACAAACCTTCATGACACAAACCTTCAGGACACAAACCTTCAGAACGCAAACCTTCATGACACAAACCTTCAGGACACAAACCTTCATGTCACAAACCTTCATGACACAAACCTTCAGGACAGAAACCTTCAGGACGCAAACCTTCAGGACGCAAACCTTCAGGACAAAACTTTCAATGACGCAAACCTTCAGGACACAAACCTTCAGGACACAAACCTTCAGGACACAAACCTTCAGGACGCAAACCTTCAGGACAAAACTTTCAATGACGCGAAGCTTCAGGAAACAAACCTTAAGGACACAAACCTTCATGACACAAACCTTCATGACACAAACCTTCAGGACGCAAACCTTCATGTCACAAACCTTCATGACACAAACCTTAAGGACACAAACCTTCATGACACAAACCTTCATGACACAAACCTTCAGGACACAAACCTTCAGAACGCAAACCTTCATGACACAAACCTTCAGGACAGAAACCTTCAGGACGCAAACCTTCAGGACGCAAACCTTCAGGACAAAACTTTCAATGACGCAAGCTTCAGGAAACAAACCTTAAGGACACAAACCTTCATGACACAAATCTTCATGACACAAACCTTCAGGACACAAACCTTCAGGACGCAAACCTTCAGGACAAAACTTTCAATGAAGCAAGCTTCAGGAAACAAACCTTAAGGACAAAAACCTTCAGGACACAAACCTTCAGGATGCAAACCTTCAGGACGCAAACCTTCAGGACAAAACTTTCAATGACACAAAGCTTTAGGACACAAACCTTCAGGAAACAAACCTTAAGGACACAAACCTTCAGGACGCAAACCTTCATGTCACAAACCTTCATGACACAAACCTTCAGGACACAAACCTTCATGTCACAAACCTTCATGACACAAACCTTCAGGACAGAAACCTTCAGGACGCAAACCTTCAGGACGCAAACCTTCAGGACAGAAACCTTCAGGACGCAAACCTTCAGGACGCAAACCTTCAGGACGCAAACCTTCAGGACGCAAACCTTCAGGACGCAAACCTTCAGGACAGAAACCTTCAGGACGCAAACCTTCAGGACGCAAACCTTCAGGACAAAACTTTCAATCAAACACAACCATCAGGACACAAACCTTCAGGACACAAACCTTCATGACACAAACCTTCAGGACACACAGTCGAATACCTGTCTTCATATCTCTCTTCGCAGGCTGCAGAGAGCTCGAGAGACTGGCATTGCCAAGTGGCTGCGCGAGAAGTACTACCCCGAGGTGAACTACGAGTGCTCCGGCATCGGAGTCACTGCCGAAGCCGCTTCCATCACGCTGGACTCTGTGGCCGGGGCTTGCATAGCAACAGCGGCCCTGTACGGATGCGGCCTGGCAATACTAGCGATAGAGATTGTCTGGACTCGGCTGATGAAGCGAGAAGCACTTGACTGCACCTACTACTAGAAGATGGATGATGGAAACTGCGGTAGACGGAGGATGGAAACTGCGGTAGACGGAGGATGGAAACTGCGGTAGATGGAGGCGGAAAGCCTGTTTTGCTTTAAAATATTCTAATTGCGCTTTGAACGCCATTTTATAGGCTTTTATGCGGATTTAAGGCAAACGCAAATTGTGTTACAATATATTCAGTTCAGTTTCATTTTAAACTCTTATAAAATTTGTTATATTGGATCTTCTATTCATATTCATGAATTGGAATCATGACTATAGTTAAAGCAAGAACCATATCTAGAATCAAAGCAAGAACCACAGCTAGAATCGAAGCAAGTACCATATCCAGAATCGAAGCAAGAACCACATCTAGAATCGAAGCAAGAACCAAATCTAGAATCGAAGCAAGAACCATATCTAGAATCGAAGCAAGAACCATATCTAGAATCGAAGCAAGAACCACATCTAGAATCGAAGCAAGAACCACATCTAGAATCGAAGCAAGAACCACATCTAGAATCGAAGCAAGAACCACATCTAGAATCGAAGCAAGAACCACATCTAGAATCGAAGCAAGAACCATATCTAGAATCGAAGCAAGAACCACATCTAGAATCGAAGCAAGAACCGCAGCTAGAATCGAAGCAAGAACCACATCTAGAATCGAAGCAAGAACCATATCTAAAATCGAAGCAAGAACCGCATCTAGAATCGAAGCAAGAACCACATCTAGAATCGAAGCAAAAAGCACATCTAGAATCGAAGCAAGAACCACATCTAGAATCGAAGCAAGAACCATATCTAAAATCGAAGCAAGAACCGCATCTAGAATCGAAGCAAGAACCACATCTAGAATCGAAGCAAGAACCACATCTAGAATCGAAGCAAGAACCATATCTAGAATCGAAACAAGAACCACATCTAGAATCGAAGCAAGAACCACATCTAGAATCGAAGCAAGAACCACATCTAGAATCGAAGCAAGAACCACATCTAGAATCGAAGCAAGAACCATATCTAAAATCGAAGCAAGAACCGCATCTAGAATCGAAGCAAGAACCACATCTAGAATCGAAAGCAAGAACCACATCTAGAATCGAAGCAAGAACCATATCTAGAATCGAAGCAAGAACCACATCTAGAATCGAAGCAAGAACCACATCTAGAATCGAAGCAAGAACCACATCTAGAATCGAAGCAAAAAGCACATCTAGAATCGAAGCAAGAACCGCAGCTAGAATCGAAGCAAGAACCACATCTAGAATCGAAGCAAGAACCACATCTAGAACCGAAGCAAGAACCACATCTAGAATCGAAGCAAGAACCGCAGCTAGAATCGAAGCAAGAACCAAATCTAGAATCGAAGCAAGAACCACATCTAGAACCGAAGCAAGAACCACATCTAGAATCGAAGCAAGAACCACATCTAGAATCGAAGCAAGAACCACATCTAGAATCGAAGCAAAAAGCACATCTAGAATCGAAGCAAGAACCGCAGCTAGAATCGAAGCAAGAACCATATCTAGAATCGAAGCAAGAACCACATCTAGAATCGAAGCAAGAACCACGTCCAGAATCGAAGCAAGAACCTCATCTAGAATCGAAGCGAGAACCACATCTAGAATCGAAGCAAGAACTACATCAAGAATCGAAGCAAGAACCACATCTAGAATCGAAGCAAGAACTACATCAAGAATCGAAGCAAGAACCACAGCTAGAACCGAAGCAAGAACCACAGCTAGAACCGCAGCAAGAACCACATCTAGAATCGAAGCAAAAAGCACATCTAGAATCGAAGCAAGAACCGCAGCTAGAATCGAAGCAAGAACCAAATCTAGAATCGAAGCAAGAACCACAGCTAGAATCGAAGCAAGAACCGCAGCTAGAATCGAAGCAAGAACCACATCTAGAATCGAAGCAAGAACCACATCTAGAACCGAAGCAAGAACCACATCTAGAATCGAAGCAAGAACCACATCTAGAATCGAAGCAAAAAGCACATCTAGAATCGAAGCAAGAACCGCAGCTAGAATCGAAGCAAGAACCAAATCTAGAATCGAAGCAAGAACCACATCTAGAACCGAAGCAAGAACCACATCTAGAATCGAAGCAAGAACCACATCAAGAATCGAAGCAAGAACCACATCTAGAATCGAAGCAAGAACCACATCTAGAATCGAAGCAAGAACCACATCTAGAATCGAAGCAAGAACCACGTCCAGAATCGAAGCAAGAACCTCATCTAGAATCGAAGCGAGAACCACATCTAGAATCGAAGCAAGAACTACATCAAGAATCGAAGCAAGAACCACATCTAGAATCGAAGCAAGAACTACATCAAGAATCGAAGCAAGAACCACAGCTAGAACCGAAGCAAGAACCACAGCTAGAACCGCAGCAAGAACCACATCTAGAATCGAAGCAAAAAGCACATCTAGAATCGAAGCAAGAACCGCAGCTAGAATCGAAGCAAGAACCAAATCTAGAATCGAAGCAAGAACCACAGCTAGAATCGAAGCAAGAACCGCAGCTAGAATCGAAGCAAGAACCACATCTAGAATCGAAGCAAGAACCACATCTAGAACCGAAGCAAGAACCACATCTAGAATCGAAGCAAGAACCACATCTAGAATCGAAGCAAAAAGCACATCTAGAATCGAAGCAAGAACCGCAGCTAGAATCGAAGCAAGAACCAAATCTAGAATCGAAGCAAGAACCACATCTAGAACCGAAGCAAGAACCACATCTAGAATCGAAGCAAGAACCACACCAAGAATCGAAGCAAGAACCACATCTAGAACCGAAGCAAGAACCACATCTAGAATCGAAGCAAGAACCACATCTAGAATCGAAGCAAGAACCACATCTAGAATCGAAGCAAGAACCACAGCTAGAACCGCAGCAAGAACCACATCTAGAATCGAAGCAAAAAGCACATCTAGAATCGAAGCAAGAACCGCAGCTAGAATCGAAGCAAGAACCAAATCTAGAATCGAAGCAAGAACCACAGCTAGAATCGAAGCAAGAACCGCAGCTAGAATCGAAGCAAGAACCACATCTAGAATCGAAGCAAGAACCACATCTAGAACCGAAGCAAGAACCACATCTAGAATCGAAGCAAGAACCACATCTAGAATCGAAGCAAGAACCACATCTAGAATCGAAGCAAGAAGCACAGCTAGAATCGAAGCAAGAACCATATCTAGAATCGAAGCAAGAACCACATCTAGAATCGAAGCAAGAACCACAGCTAGAACCGAAGCAAGAACCATATCTAGAATTGAAGCAAGAACCGCATCTAGAATCGAAGCGAGAACTACATCTAGAATCGAAGCAAGAACCTCATCTAGAATCGAAGCAAGAACCGCATCTAGAATCGAAGCAAGAACTACATCAAGAATCGAAGCAAGAACCATATCTAGAATCGAAGCAAGAACCACATCTAGAATCGAAGCAAGAACCACATCTAGAATCGAAGCAAGAACCACATCTAGAACCGAAGCAAGAACCACATCTAGAATCGAAGCAAGAACCACATCTAGAATCGAAGCAAGAAGCACAGCTAGAATCGAAGCAAGAACCATATCTAGAATCGAAGCAAGAAGCACAGCTAGAATCGAAGCAAGAACCATATCTAGAATCGAAGCAAGAACCACATCTAGAATCGAAGCAAGAACCACAGCTAGAACCGAAGCAAGAACCATATCTAGAATTGAAGCAAGAACCGCATCTAGAATCGAAGCGAGAACTACATCTAGAATCGAAGCAAGAACCTCATCTAGAATCGAAGCAAGAACCGCATCTAGAATCGAAGCAAGAACTACATCAAGAATCGAAGCAAGAACCATATCTAGAATCGAAGCAAGAACCACATCTAGAATCGAAGCAAGAACCACATCTAGAATCGAAGCAAGAACCACGTCCAGAATCGAAGCAAGAACCACATCTAGAATCGAAGCAAGAACCACATCTAGAATCGAAGCAAGAACCACATCTAGAATCGAAGCAAGAACCATATCTAAAATCGAAGCAAGAACCGCATCTAGAATCGAAGCAAGAACCACATCTAGAATCGAAGCAAGAACCACATCTAGAATCGAAGCAAGAACCATATCTAGAATCGAAGCAAGAACCACATCTAGAATCGAAGCAAGAACCACATCTAGAATCGAAGCAAGAACCACATCTAGAATCGAAGCAAAAAGCACATCTAGAATCGAAGCAAGAACCGCAGCTAGAATCGAAGCAAGACCAAATCTAGAATCGAAGCAAGAACCACATCTAGAACCGAAGCAAGAACCACATCTAGAATCGAAGCAAGAACCGCAGCTAGAATCGAAGCAAGAACCAAATCTAGAATCGAAGCAAGAACCACATCTAGAACCGAAGCAAGAACCACATCTAGAATCGAAGCAAGAACCACATCAAGAATCGAAGCAAGAACCACATCTAGAATCAAAGCAAAAAGCACATCTAGAATCGAAGCAAGAACCAAATCTAGAATCGAAGCAAGAACCACATCTAGAACCGAAGCAAGAACCACATCTAGAATCGAAGCAAGAACCACATCTAGAATCGAAGCAAAAAGCACATCTAGAATCGAAGCAAGAACCACATCTAGAATCGAAGCAAGGACCATATCTAAAATCGAAGCAAGAACCGCATCTAGAATCGAAGCAAGAACCACATCTAGAATCGAAGCAAGAACCACATCTAGAATCGAAGCAAGAACCATATCTAGAATCGAAGCAAGAACCACATCTAGAATCGAAGCAAGAACCACATCTAGAATCGAAGCAAGAACCACATCTAGAATCGAAGCAAGAACCACATCTAGAATCGAAGCAAGAACCATATCTAAAATCGAAGCAAGAACCGCATCTAGAATCGAAGCAAGAACCACATCTAGAGTCGAAAGCAAGAACCACATCTAGAATCGAAGCAAGAACCATATCTAGAATCGAAGCAAGAACCACATCTAGAATCGAAGCAAGAACCGCAGCTAGAATCGAAGCAAGAACCAAATCTAGAATCGAAGCAAGAACCACATCTAGAACCGAAGCAAGAACCACATCTAGAATCGAAGCAAGAACCACATCTAGAATCGAAGCAAGAACCACATCTAGAATCGAAGCGAGAACTACATCTAGAATCGAAGCAAGAACCACGTCCAGAATCGAAGCAAGAACTACATCAAGAATCGAAGCGAGAACCACATCTAGAATCGAAGCAAGAACTACATCAAGAATCGAAGCAAGAACCACATCTAGAATCGAAGCAAGAACTACATCAAGAATCGAAGCAAGAACCACATCTAGAATCGAAGCAAGAACTACATCAAGAATCGAAGCAAGAACCACATCTAGAATCGAAGCAAGAACTACATCAAGAATCGAAGCGAGAACCACATCTAGAATCGAAGCAAGAACTACATCAAGAATCGAAGCAAGAACCGCATCCAGAATAGAAGCAAGAACCGAATTAAAAGTTAAAGGAAGAACCGGGTTTTATGAAAGTGATAAAATTTACCGACTATTTTACATAACGTAGAAGACGGATTAATCGTGTAACGAAAGTGTCAACGACAAGCAATAAGTTATATATTTTTCTGTGGAGTTTTAAAAGTGAGTATTAAATCACATAAACAGAAAATCATAAATGAAACCATAAATAAGAAGTATCGAAAAAACAATAGCGGATAAAATTTATACTGAAAATTTGGCTCTACTTACAATACTGAGGCAACTCATTGACAAGAATATGTTTGATAGACAAACGAATGCACAGCAACACCTTTTGATTGTTTTGACAGGAAAGTGACGAAATTTTAACAGCAGCACGTAAACCTAAAGTGTGTGGTGGACACCTGAAGGATCAGTGTTTTAATGATGAACACCTGGGGGATCAAGGGGTCAACGGCTGGTAAATCTGAAGCGATTAAGATTCCTCAAAATGTGAGTCACTGATCCATCCTCAGTACCAGATTTCCAAGTCCGTCATTCACCCTGTAATGATCTTCCGTTGACGTGGCCTCTTCCGCCACTTCGACACCGGCCTCGCCCGGCAGCGACACCATGGAGCTCTGCGTGCCGAAATTCATCCGGGCGAAGATGCTCCGCCGGCTAGTCAGGATCTTGTACTTGTTCGTTGGTGGCCCTGTGACGGACGGCAGAATGAGTAAAAAACTAAGTGAGTTTCAACGAATTAAGATCTAAGATTTTTTAACGATTCTGGTTCGTAGTGAACATCGAGCGGTGGGTGCGGCGTGAGGTGGGTGAGGAGTGAGGTGGGTGCGGTGTGAGGTGGGTGCAGAATGAGGTGAGAGCGGAATGAGTTGGGTTTGGAATTATGTAGGTGAGGTTTTAAGTGGCTGCTGAATGAGGTGGGTGCGGAATGAGGTCTGAAGTGATTGGTGTATTTAAAAGAGTTAACTTACGCAAAATTTTTAATCATGTTTTAATCAGCGAATTCGTTTTAAATCTTGCGCTGCCGCAGCAAAACAGATATTTCCCTCCCTTTATAAGAAGCTTACCAGATAGGAAATATAAATAAAGCAGATAAGGAAAACGATTATACATTTGTTAATTATGAGAAATTAGATTTTAAACATAGTTTAAACATTAATTACGAGTTTATTTCTCGTACTACATTTTACTGAGTTTATTTTCAACCTTCTTCGTCAACAGCAAAGGCTTAAATTCATTTTCAAAGCAGGCGATACAGCGAACAACGAGCAGTAAAAATGGTAATACTTTTAGTTTTTTCTTCATTAAAAAAGTATTCTAATGAATTTCAGAAAGCGAATGGGTAGGCTGTAAGTTTTTATGGAACTCAAATTGAATTCATGCATAAGGTATAAAAATAATTAACGCGGAATTAACAATTATCGGCACAGCATAAAATCCGAAATCATACAAGTCAAAGATTAAGAGAGAAACAATTTTCACTGTATGGCACAAAACAGCAACAACACTCTGATAAAATAGAATACTTTTCGTTGAAAAATTAACTAGGACACGTGTAAAATGTACAATTGGCGTACATAAAATAGGTCTTTAATTATAAAATTAGTACCCACAACGAAATTCAAATAAAAAACGACATTATTATTCCATGGCGTCATTTTTTTTAAATAATGACGTCACTAACCTCAATAAACTGAATGACGCCATACTGATGACGTCACTAACCTTAATATCTGGAGGATGACGTCACTAACTTTGATATCTGGGGTGATGACGTCACTAAAACTGATATCCGGGGGATGACGTCACTAAGCTTGAAATCTGGGGTGATGACGTCACTAAACCTGATATTTGGGGTGATGACGCCACTAACCTTAATATCTGGGAAGGATAACGTCCTTAATCTTGATAGCCTAAATGGTGACGTCATTAACATTCATATCTGGGGTGATGACGTCATTTGGATGAATGAGCGTCAAATAGATATTTTAATCGAATAACTTATAACAAAAAGTCAAAATGTTTTTATTTATTGATAAAATTTCAGCAAATTTCTGTAGGAACGTGTTCGGAGATAAAAAATGTGTCAAATATGTCAAGGTAAGTGAAGGTGTCTGGCCTCTTTAAGCAGTCAGCGACTCCTGGTCTTCCCGTGTCGCCTGATAGCGCTTTTGCTTCAGCTTCTGCCGTCCAATGGGACCTAAGATTGTTTCATTTGAAAGAAAAACAAAAACAAAAATAAAGCAAGCGATTTTGTAAGAAAATTTTTGATTAGCAAAAATCAAAAATCTGTTTTTAATCAGAAAGCCTAGAAGCAGATTTAACGCAAAGCAAGCTATTTTTGTCGCGAATCAGCCGATTAATTTCAAATTCTTGACTTTAAGTTTTTATCACACTCAGCAAATTTTTTATAGAAAGACAAAATTGTGCTTAAAATACTACTTATTAGTAGGCTGACGCGGAAAATGCAAAGAAATTGTCTTCCTAATCTTCTCTTAATTTCTGACTAGGTTTTGTCTTGATTTTTCCTTAGTTATCTCTTCGTTCGCCCCCCTATTATCTCTTAATCGCTTCCCTTTTATCCCCTCATCTCTTCCTTATCCCTTAATTCCTCTTTATTTATCCTTTCAATTCTTCCCAAGGTATCCATCCAACTCTTTCCAAGTAATCCCATTAACTCTTCCCTGCTTATCCCTTCGCACTCACCGACATAGCTGAGCAGCACTGGCAGGAACACGAGTCCGTGCAGTGCTCCGAACAGCACAATGCCCAGGTACATGCGGAAATAGAAGATTCTGAACAGCTGGGATTTCGCGAAGCCCAGGATGATAATGCCGCCAAGTTTAGTCAGGGTGATGCCAGAGAACACGGAACTGCCCATGTGAATGAAGCTGTCCCGAGCTCTGGCCAGCCTGGTTGGCTCTCGGGATATGGCGAATGCGCGCACCAGGTGAGAACAGAACTCCACCGATATGCCAACGGTCTGCGGATAACACACAGTAGGGTATGCAGATTGGGGTAGACAGTAGGGTAGGCAGATTGGGAAAGACAGTAGGGTAGGTATAGTGGGGAATACAGTAGGGTAGGCAGATTGGGGAAGACAGTAGGGTATGCAGATTGGGGTAGACAGTAGGGTAGGCAGATTGGAAAAGACAGTAGCGTAGGCAGATTGGAAAAGACAGTAGGGTATGCAGATTGGGGAAGACAGTAGGGTATGCAGATTGGGGAAGACAGTAGGGTAGGCAGATTTGGGAAGACAGTGGGGTAGGCAGATTGGGGTAGACAGTAGGGTAGGCAGATTGGGAAAGACAGTAGGGTAGGCAGATTGGGGTAGACAGTAGGGTAGGCAGATTGGGGAAGACAGTAGGGTATGCAGATTGGGGTAGACAGTAGCGTAGGCAGATTGGAAAAGACAGTAGGGTATGCAGATTGGGGAAGACAGTAGGGCATGCAGATTGGGGAAGACAGTAGGGTAGGCAGATTTGGGAAGACAGTGGGGTAGGCAGATTGGGGTAGACAGTAGGGTAGGCAGATTGGGGTAGACAGTAGGGTAGGCAGATTGGGGTAGACAGTAGGGTAGGCAGATTGGGGTAGACAGTAGGGTAGGCAGATTGGGGTAGACAGTAGGGTAGGCAGATTGGGGTAGACAGTAGGGTAGGCAGATTGGGGTAGACAGTAGGGTAGGCAGATTGGAAAAGACAGTAGGGTAGGCAGATATGGGTAGACAGTAGGGTAGGCAGATTGGGGTAGGTAGATTGGGGTACACAGTAGGGTAGGCAGATTGGGGTAGATAGTAGGGTAGGCAGATTGGAAAAGACAGTAGGGTAGGCAGATTGGGGAAGACAGGTTAGGGTAGATGGAATGGGGAAGACGGGAGAGAGTAGAAGGAAAACAATAAGCCCACACTAACCGTTGACTTTAAACACACACACACACACAGACACCGTGCCAGGTGGTGCAGCATAAGGCCACTCCTAAGCTTAAAGTATAAAAGTGCAACAACAATTCTCGCTGTTTGAGTGCGAATTTTATTCGTATAGATAAAATCCGGTTAATTCTGTCACGCGCTCATACACAGAGTGATAGATGGACACAATGTCACACCACTGCGCTGGTTAGACCATGCATGGCCTTATTATAATTTGCCTTTCAAACTCGCCTAACACACCACCACTACTGTAAAACGAAGGAGAAAGTAAAATTAGAAGATTCACAAGGGTCAAGGCGATAGCACACACTCACACAACACTGGATAGTGACCTATGACCATTAACCCATGGTTCCATTTACTGTACCTAACTCCTTACTTTCAGATTGTGCTTTGAATAAATGCAAAGATATTTTCAACTGCACTACAAGGCTAGCTAGTTTCTTTTATTGAATAGAGAAAATGTTCTGATATTCAATGGAATTATGGGATAAAAGAAGAATATTTTGTCCATTTAAAGATTCAGATAGGATCCGGCAAGAATAGTAGGAATAAAATGGGATCTGGGAAAAATGGTAGGATTCAAATTGGGATCTGGGAGGAATGGTCGGATTGAAATGAGAGCTGGCAAAAGTTGTAGGATTTAAATGGGATCTGGGAAGAATGTTAGGATTTAAATGGGATCTGGGAAGAATGGTAGGATTAAAATGGGATCTGGGAAGAATGGTAGAATTTAAATGGGATCTGGGAAGAATGGTAGGATTTAAATGGGATCTGGGAAGAATGGTAGGATTTAAATGGGATCTGGGAAGAATGGTAGGATTTAAATGGGATCTATAAAGAATGGTAGGATTTAAATGGGATCTGGAAAGAATGGTAGGATTTAAATGGGATCTGGAAAGAATGGTAGAATTTAAATGGGATCTGGGAAGAATGGTAGGATTTAGATTGGGATCTGGGAGGAATGGTCGGATTGAAATGAGAGCTGGCAAAAGTTGTAGGATTGAAATGGGATCTGGGAAGAATGTTAGGATTTAAATGGGATCTGGGAAGAATGGTAGGATTAAAATGGGATCTGGGAAGAATGGTAGAATTTAAATGGGATCTGGAAAGAATGGTAGGATTTAAATGGGATCTGGGAAGAATGGTAGGATTTAAATGGGATCTGGGAAGAATGGTAGGATTTAAATGGGATCTATAAAGAATGGTAGGATTTAAATGGGATCTGGAAAAAATGGTAGAATGTAAATGAGATCTGGGAAGTATGGTAGGATTTAAATGGGATCTGGAAAGAATGGTAGGATTTAAATGGGATCTGGGAAGAATGGTAGGATTTAAATGGGATCTGGGAAGAATGGTAGGATTTAAATGGGATCTGGGAAGAATGGTAGGATTTAAATGGGATCTGGGAAGAATGGTAGGATTTAAATGGGATCTGCAAAGAATGGTAGGATTTAAATAGGATCTGGAAAGAATGGTAGGATTTAAATGGGATCTATAAGGAATGTTAGGATTTAAATGGGATCTGGAAAGAATGGTAGGATTTAAATGGGATCTGGAAAGAATGGTAGGATTTAAATGGGATCTGGGAAGAATGGTAGGATTTAAATGGGATCTGGAAAGAATGGTAGGATTTAAATGGGATCTGCAAAGAATGGTAGGATTTAAATAGGATCTGGAAAGAATGGTAGGATTTAAATGGGATCTATAAGGAATGTTAGGATTTAAATGGGATCTGGAAAGAATGGTAGGATTTAAATGGGATCTGGAAAGAATGGTAGGATTTAAATGGGATCTGGGAAGAATGGTAGGATTTAAATGGGATCTGGAAAGAATGGTAGGATTTAAATGGGATCTGGGAAGAATGGTAGGATTTAAATGGGATCTGGAAAGAATGGTAGGATTTAAATGGGATCTGGAAAGAATGGTAGGATTTAAATGGGATCTGGGAAGAATGGTAGGATTTAAATGGGATCTGGAAAGAATGGTAGGATTTAAATGGGATCTGGAAAGAATGGTAGGATTTAAATGGGATCTGGGAAGAATGGTAGGATTTAAATGGGATCTGGAAAGAATGGTAGGATTTAAATGGGATCTGGGAAGAATGGTTGGATTAAAATGGGATCTGGAAAGAATGGTAGGATTTAAATGGGATCTGGGAAGAATGGTAGGATTTAAATGGGATCTATAAAGAATGGTAGGATTTAAATGGGATCTGGAAAAAATGGTAGAATGTAAATGAGATCTGGGAAGTATGGTAGGATTTAAATGGGATCTGGAAAGAATGGTAGGATTTAAATGGGATCTGGGAAGAATGGTAGGATTTAAATGGGATCTGGGAAGAATGGTAGGATTTAAATGGGATCTGGGAAGAATGGTAGGATTTAAATGGGATCTGGGAAGAATGGTAGGATTTAAATGGGATCTGCAAAGAATGGTAGGATTTAAATAGGATCTGGAAAGAATGGTAGGATTTAAATGGGATCTATAAGGAATGTTAGGATTTAAATGGGATCTGGAAAGAATGGTAGGATTTAAATGGGATCTGGAAAGAATGGTAGGATTTAAATGGGATCTGGGAAGAATGGTAGGATTTAAATGGGATCTGGAAAGAATGGTAGGATTTAAATGGGATCTGCAAAGAATGGTAGGATTTAAATAGGATCTGGAAAGAATGGTAGGATTTAAATGGGATCTATAAGGAATGTTAGGATTTAAATGGGATCTGGAAAGAATGGTAGGATTTAAATGGGATCTGGAAAGAATGGTAGGATTTAAATGGGATCTGGGAAGAATGGTAGGATTTAAATGGGATCTGGAAAGAATGGTAGGATTTAAATGGGATCTGGGAAGAATGGTAGGATTTAAATGGGATCTGGAAAGAATGGTAGGATTTAAATGGGATCTGGAAAGAATGGTAGGATTTAAATGGGATCTGGGAAGAATGGTAGGATTTAAATGGGATCTGGAAAGAATGGTAGGATTTAAATGGGATCTGGAAAGAATGGTAGGATTTAAATGGGATCTGGGAAGAATGGTAGGATTTAAATGGGATCTGGAAAGAATGGTAGGATTTAAATGGGATCTGGGAAGAATGGTTGGATTAAAATGGGATCTGGAAAGAATGGTAGGATTTAAATGGGATCTGGGAAGAATGGTAGGATTTAAATGGGATCTGGGAAGAATGGTTGGATTAAAATGGGATCTGGAAAGAATGGTAGGATTTAAATGGGATCTGGGAAGAATGGTAGGATTAAAATGGGATCTGGAAAGAATGGTAGGATTTAAATGGGATCTGGAAAGAATGGTAGGATTTAAATGGGATCTGGGAAGAATGGTAGGATTTAAATGGGATCTGGGAAGAATGGTAGGATTTAAATTGGATCTGGAAAGAATGGTAGGATTTAAATGGGATCTGGGAAGAATGGCGG
Organism: Macrostomum hystrix; assembly: GCA_950097015.1. Classification (NCBI taxonomy): domain Eukaryota; kingdom Metazoa; phylum Platyhelminthes; family Macrostomidae; genus Macrostomum; species Macrostomum hystrix. The sequence continues at coordinate 17,010,008 of CATNEN010000039.1, forward strand.
GATTTAAATGGGATCTGGAAAGAATGGTAGGATTTAAATGGGATCTGGAAAGAATGGTAGGATAAAAAAATTCAATTTAATACTTTTAATGGAAACAATATACAAACTCACCATAACTAGATTGACAAGCGATACAGCATTCAGTGTAATATCCCAGAAGTACATCATGCCCAGCATGGAGTTGAGTATAAGGGCGATAGTTAGCAGGATGATGCAGGTTGAAAATAGGTCGAAGCCGAGTAGAATAAATGTGACCACGCCGATAGCGGCGACGCAAATGGACAGGTTAACTACGGTGTCGTGCACAATGGTCAAGTACTGCTCGTAGAATACGTAAAAGACACTGTATGGATAGACGTTGATGTCCCTGGAATTGAAGTAGACACGCTTTGTACAGGCCTTGATTTTTAGACTCATCTTATGTCTGATCTTGGAACTCATCTCAGGACTCATTTAGGGACTCATCTCAGGACTCATTTAGGGACTCATCTTGGGACTCATCTCAGGACTTATTTAGGGACTTATCTCAGGACTCATTTAGGGACTCATCTCAGGACTCATTTAGGGACTCATCTTAGGACTAATTTAGGGACTCATCTTGGGACTCATTTAGGGACTCATCTCAGGACTCATTTAGGGACTCATCTCAGGACTTATTTAGGGACTCATCTCAGGACTCATTTAGGGACTCATCTCAGGACTCATTTAGGGACTCATCTTAGGACTCATTTAGGGACTCATCTTAGGACTAATTTAGGGACTCATCTTAGGACTCATTTAGGGACTCATCTTAGGACTAATTTAGGGACTCATCTCAGGACTCATTTAGGGACTCATCTCAGGACTCATTTAGGGACTCATCTTAGGAATGATATTGGTATCAATCTGAGGACGTATTTTAGGACTAATTTTAGGCCTGATCTCGAGACTGATGTTGAAAAATGAGAAAATGTCTAACAATAAAATCAGAACAGTGAACTCACCTAGACTGTGTGACATTGTAAAAGTAGTCATTAATATCGTCCGTCATTTTAATAGCCATCTTATAAGCGTTGATAAAGTCGTCTCCTGTTCTTAGCACCGAGTGATAAGTCATGAAGTTTGAGGCCAGTACCCGACCAGTGTCATTGGATCTAGAGATTGCGGTGGCGTAGGCCGCGTGACCGCCTTTGGCGCAGGCCGCGCCCGGGTTGTCCATCAGGAAATAGTTCATGTAGCGATAGAACTGATCTGGCACAGGCCTGCCATCGCTAGTGAAGCTAACATTGCAGGATTTGCAATCGGTTGCTAGGCTGGTTGCTGGGCAGAAACCGCCGGACTGATTGGTGTGATAGCGGCAGCAGGGCGGCTGGCCGGATGGATCCAGCCAATCAATGTAGTCATCGAACCAGGAACTAGGCGGACTCACAATATAAGAATAGGTTGGTATCTGGGATAATTGGGAGAGCTGGCCGATCATGGACTTTTGCGGACAGCCCGCCCGACTGCAAACCAGATTTTGCTGCGCCGGATTAGCGTAATCCAATGGTCCGCGAACAACAAAATACACTGGCGCTCCAACACTCAGGTAGCGTTTGATACCGTCGAAATAATCAATAACGTAGCTATCCTCGGGCATACTGATCTCTTGGTCAAGGCCAATTCGGACATTGTGAACCGATGCCAGACACAGGCATGCCCAGCCAGTGAAGATCAGGATTATAAATGGCCGAATCCAGGATTGGAATAGGACAGCCGATATGTAGCGCTTAAACAATTGAAACAATAGGCCACTGCTGGAATCGTCCTTAGCTGGGGTGGGTGCTGAGTCTATAATCTCCTGCGGTAGGCGCTGCTCACTCTGCTGCTGCTGTTGCTTGTTGAACACCAGGCAGCAGAGAACATCAGGCCTACCCAGAGCTTGTCTCTTAGCGTCCAAAGATAGCAGGGCTACGAAACAGCTGATCTGCAGCAGGAAGTCCACTAGCACTGCCATGCCAGCGTACAGTGCGAACACTCGAACTGCCGGCATTGATGTCAGGGCGCCAAAGAAGAAGGCCACTGATTCGCTGAGACTGCTCAACAGCATGCTGGGACCCACGCTGCCCACTGATCTGGCGATGCGGGCCTACAGGAGGGTGGGAATACAGCAGCTGAGGACTGCCCCATTCTATCTTCCCAGTCTACCCCATTATATCTACCCAGGCTACCCCATTATATCTACCCAGTCTACCCCATTCTATCTACCCAGTCTACCCCATTATATCTACCCAGTCTACCCCATTATATCTACCCAGGCTACCCCATTATATCTACCCAGGCTACCCCATTCTATCTACCCAGTCTACCACATTGTATCTACCCAGTCTACCCCATTATATCTACCCAGGCTACCCCATTATATCTACCCAGTCTACCCCATTCTATCTACCCAGTCTACCCGATTCTATCTACCCAGTCTACCCGATTCTATCTACCCAGTCTACCCCATTTTATCTACCCAGTCTACCCCATTCTTTCAACCCTGTCTACCCCATTTTATCTACTTTATCTACCCTATGACATATACCCAGTGTACCCTGTTCTATCTATCATGTCTGCCCCATTCTATCAGCCCAGTGTACCCCATTCTTTCAACCCTGTCTTCCGCCTAATATACAACCTGTCTACCTCATTCTATCTACACAGTCTACCCCATTCTCTCTACCCTGTCCACGAGAGTCTAGCCACCCCTGAAGTCGAAAAACTTTATTTCTATCTACAAAGTCAGTATTCTCCATTTCATCTACCCTGTCTACGCCATGTCAGTCTAGAGGATCACAAGCTTACCTCAATGCAGTCGGCATAGGCGGTATCTCGCTGGTAATGCTGCACCAGAATGAAGATATTGTCAACTCCAACTGCCAGTACAAGAAATGGCACCACTTCAATAATGATGAGGGTGGCAGGGAAGCCCAGATAGCTCCAGACACCCAGTGAGCAGGCTACCGCTATGAGCACTATGACAACACCGGCTAGACCCAGTGTGACCTTGGCGTCAACAGCTAGCCTGCCGCACGATTTGTACTGGCCCAGTGTAATAGTGACATACGCGAACATCACCAGGTAGCTAATTAGAATAGTGAGCACATCTGAGTTCGATTCCCGGTTTAATTCGTCTTCGATTGATCGCTCGGAGGAATAGCGAACATCGTAATCTGCCGCGTTCTCTTCTTTGAATTGGCGAGCAACCTGGAGGAAGGCGGCCTCCCACTCTTTGGCAGCGCGAACCTGGATTAGAGAGTCAGGTGAAACAGATGGGTTGGTTGGCATTGACTGTCTGATAGATCTAACGATTGTTATTAAAGGTATCTAGAGATCTAACTGCTTAGGTATCTAGAGATCTAACTGCTTAGGTATCTAGAGATCTAACTGCTTAGGTATCTAGAGATCTAACTGCTTAGGTATCTAGAGATCTAACTGCTTAGGTATCTACAGATCTAACTGCTAAAGAATCTAAAGATCTAACTGCTAAAGTATCTACAGATCTAACTGCTAAAGTATCTACAGATCTAACTGCTTAGGTATCTAGACATATAACTGCTAAAGAATCTACAGATCTAACTGCTTAGGTATCTAGAGATCTAACTGCTTAGGTATCTAGAGATCTAACTGCTTAGGTATCTAGAGATCTAACTGCTTAGGTATCTACAGATCTAACTGCTTAGGTATCTACAGATCTAACTGCTTTGAATCTAAAGATCTAACTGCTAAAGTATCTACAGATCTAACTGCTAAAGTATCTACAGATCTAACTGCTTAGGTATCTAGAGATATAACTGCTAAAGAATCTACAGATCTAACTGCTTAGGTATCTAGAGATCTAACTGCTAAAGAATCTACAGATCTAACTGCTAAAATATCTACAGATCTGAAGATTTTAATTTCAGAAGATGCAGAGTAATATTTAATAGAACAGACAATAAAATTGAACTACCTGCTTGGAGTCCTGGTTAACATCGTTATTAACAAGAAAAGTGAGAACAATAGCGCTGGCATTCAGATACTCCGTGCCATTGTAGCCGCCAAACACCACCCACGGATAGATCGGGCCGCCCCATTCGGCGAAGCAGCTCATCTGGATCGGACTATTGTCATTCATACTGATGGGATTCTGTGTACAGGCCAGCAGGTGTGTTATCCAATCAGCGTCTACCAGCTCATAGACTGGATCAAAGAAATGGGTCGCGTTTAGATTGGTCTCGTTACTTTGAAAATATCCCAACGGACTCTGTACGGCACAGGTTGAATAATCTGGAGCCAGAGGCTTAAAGCAGATGTCCGTGAGGCTGATGTTCCTGCCAAATGTGTCACTCCACACCATCATCCCAGTGATGTGAGTCTGCAGTTTCAGCAGCATCTGTAGGAAATTCAGTTGCACCACCGGGCTGAACACTTTGTAAGGCAAGATTTGGAAATAGGGATCGTGCGAGAACAGGCTCTGATTTCTAGGAATCACGATGATCTGTTCGGACCGGTAGAAAGGCCTGTAGATCAGGGAGAATTTAAGAAGACAAATAATAAAGTTGGTTCCGAATCACAATTAAAAATCTGATTTTTTAAAGTCATAAAAGGCTTTAATTAAAAATCCCAAATTAGGCTTTGAATAATAATCCCAAATTAGGCTTTGAATAATAGTCCCAAATTAGGCTTTGAATAATAATCCCAAATTAGGCTTTGAATATTAGTCCCAAATTAGGCTTTGAATAATAATCCCAAATTAGGCTTTGAATAATAGTCCCAAATTAGGCTTTGAATAATAGTCCCAAATTAGGCTTTGAATAATAGTCCCAAATTAGGCTTCAATTAAAATATCCTCAATACGATTCTCACCCGAAATTTTTATCGAAAAAGTTCTTCTGCAGTCTAGCCGTAGAATCCGGGGCACTCCACAATTCCACAGGATCTGTGGTGACCTTGAAGAACAACACACCGCAGGACAGGGCAACACAGACTAGCAAACCAGCAATCAGGACAATGACAGGCTTATCAGCAACCAGCCGACCCCAAGCAGTGAATGCGGCTTCCAGTCTGGCTTCAAACTCAGCGTTGATCCGATCGCCGCAGCTGACATCCTTGTATGTCAGCTGACTGTCTTCAGAACCGACGCCATTAGAGGTAGACCGCTGCTGCTGCTGCTGCTGCTGCTGCTGGTGATTCCGTTCATTTTCAAATCGTTTAAAGCCCAGGCTATTATTAGCATAGACGTGAACGTAGATGTTGACCGCGCCGAAAACTAGTATGAAAACTGCGTAGACAACATATAGGACGAGGTACCAGCCGTCAACGCCGAGGATTCGCCATGGCTTCGGCGGAGCGGGAATCGGCGGCGGCTTCACACACGCGGCCTGCCGTTGAGTTTATTATGCAGTTTCATGAATAGCTCTCTGATCAATTTAAGCATTTTATAGTTTAAGTATAACTAAACAAACACAAGGCTCATTATTAGGGTCATTTGATTGCCTATGACCAACTATAGTTAGAGCTCATTCATTCAGTCATTTGATTGCCTATGACCAACTAAAGTTAGAGCTCATTCATTCAGTCATTTGATTACCTATGACCAACTAAAGTTAGAGCTCATTCATTCAGTCATTTGATTGCCTATGACCAACTATAGTTAGAGCTCATTCATTCAGTCATTTGATTGCCTATGACCAACTATAGTTAGAACTCATTCATTCAGTTATTTGATTGCCTATGACCAACTATAGTTAGAGCTCATTCATTCAGTTATTTGATTGCCTATGACCAACTATAGTTAGAGCTCATTCATTCAGTTATTTGATTGCCTATGACCAACTATAGTTAGAGCTCATTCATTCAGTTATTTGATTGCCTATGACCAACTATAGTTAGAACTCATTCATCCAGTCATTTGATTGCCTATGACCAACTAAAGTTAGAGCTCATTCATCCAGTCATTTGATTGCCTACGACCAACTATAGTTAGAGCTCATTCATTCAGTTATTTGATTGCCTATGACCAACTATAGTTAGAGCTCATTCATTCAGTCATTTGATTGCCTATGACCAACTATAGTTAGAGCTCATTCATTCAGTTATTTGATTGCCTATGACCAACTATAGTTAGAGCTCATTCATTCAGTTATTTGATTGCCTATGACCAACTATAGTTAGAGCTCATTCATTCAGTTATTTGATTGCCTATGACCAACTATAGTTAGAGCTCATTCATTCAGTTATTTGATTGCCTATGACCAACTATAGTTAGAGCTCATTCATTCAGTTATTTGATTGCCTATGACCAACTATAGTTAGAGCTCATTCATTCAGTTATTTGATTGCCTATGACCAACCATAGTTAGAGCTCATTCATTCAGTCATTTGATTGCCTATGACCAACTATAGTTAGAGCTCATTCATCCAGTCATTTGATTGCCTACGACCAACTATAGTTAGAACTCATTCATTCAGTTATTTGATTGCCTATGACCAACTAAAGTTAGAGCTCATTCATCCAGTCATTTGATTGCCTATGACCAACTAAAGTTAGAGCTCATTCATCCAGTCATTTGATTGCCTACGACCAACTATAGTTAGAGCTCATTCATTCAGTTATTTGATTGCCTATGACCAACTATAGTTAGAGCTCATTCATTCAGTCATTTGATTGCCTACGACCAACTATAGTTAGAGCTCATTCATTCAGTTATTTGATTGCCTATGACCAACTAAAGTTAGAGCTCATTCATCCAGTCATTTGATTGCCTATGACCAACTAAAGTTAGAGCTCATTCATCCAGTCATTTGATTGCCTACGACCAACTATAGTTAGAGCTCATTCATTCAGTTATTTGATTGCCTATGACCAACTATAGTTAGAGCTCATTCATTCAGTCATTTGATTGCCTATGACCAACTATAGTTAGAGCTCATTCATTCAGTTATTTGATTGCCTATGACCAACTAAAGTTAGAGCTCATTCATTCAGTTATTTGATTGCCTATGACCAACTATAGTTAGAACTCATTCATTCAGTCATTTGATTGCCTATGACCAACTATAGTTAGAGCTCATTCATTCAGTTATTTAATTGCCTATGACCAACTATAGTTAGAACTCATTCATTCAGTCATTTGATTGCCTATGACCAACTAAAGTTAGAGCTCATTCATTCAGTCATTTGATTGCCTATGACCAACTATAGTTAGAGCTCATTCATTCAGTCATCTGATTATGAATGACTAACTATTAAACTCAATTAATAGATCATATATAAAAACTATGTTAGCAACTATATAACAAATGTTCTTTCAGCTGTCATATATCTTAGCCTATAAATGACCAACCCAAACACTCATGAATTTGGTCATCTGATGCGCTGTGACTAACGAACTCAGATTACAAAGTGTATGTGTGCGGTTTAATCAGAAACTAAACTTCTAGTTACAGCCAGTTGATAGACCTATCTAAATGACAAAAGCTGTTATTTATTTATCAGATTGCTTAGTATTAGATAAACATAAGCGAACTTCGGTCATGAAAATTTGTTTATTTGCATAACTGATTTAATCGTATTACGTCACCACATAAAGATGAACTTAGAAGATAAAACTTCTAATACGTATACTATAATGAGCTACAAAATAAAGTAAAGTTTTTAATTAACATTAGCATTCAAGAAGTCATTATTTAGAATTTTAAACAAAATACGTGAAAGTGGCAGATAAAATATTTTATGCTTTGTAAACTCGAAAAGCTACACGAAAACAGGATACAACCAGCTCACAGAAGATAGAATAGAAAGAACTAAATTTATTTTGTTCGTTAGGTGCTATCTACTAGAAATATGACTCAGTGGAGAGATGAGACACGGGAGAGGTGAGATACAGGAGAGAAGAGACACGGAAGAGATGAGACACGGGAGGGATGAGACACGGGAGAGATGAGACACGGGAGAGATGAGACACGGGAGGGATGAGATACAGGAGAGAAGAGACACGGAAGAGATTAGACACGGGAGGGATGAGACATGGGAGAGATGAGATACGGGAGAGATGAGATATGGGAGAGATGAGACACGGGAGGGATGAGACACGGGAGAGATGAGATACAGGAGAGAAGAGACACGGAAGAGATGAGACACGGGAGGGATGAGATACAGGAGAGAAGAGACACGGAAGAGATGAGACACGGGAGGGATGAGACACGGGAGAGATGAGATATGGGAGAGATGAGACACGGGAGAGATGAGATATGGGAGAGATGAGACACGGGAGGGATGAGACATGGGAGAGGTGAGATACGGGAGAGAAGAGACACGGAAGAGATGAGACACGGGAGGGATGAGATACAGGAGAGAAGAGACACGGAAGAGATTAGACACGGGAGGGATGAGACATGGGAGAGATGAGATACGGGAGAGATGAGATATGGGAGAGATGAGACACGGGAGGGATGAGACACGGGAGAGATGAGATACAGGAGAGAAGAGACACGGAAGAGATGAGACACGGGAGGGATGAGATACAGGAGAGAAGAGACACGGAAGAGATGAGACACGGGAGGGATGAGACACGGGAGAGATGATACACGGGAGAGATGATACACGGGAGAGATGAGACATGGGAGAGATGAGACACGGGAGAGATGAGACATGGGAGAGATGAGACACGAGAGAGATGAGACATGGGAGAGATGAGACACGGGAGGGATGAGACATGGGAGAGATGAGATACAGGAGAGAAGAGACACGGAAGAGATGAGACACGGGAGAGATAAGATATGGGAGAGATGAGACACGGGAGAGATGAGATATGGGAGAGATGAGACACGGGAGGGATAGGACACAGGGGAGATATGAGACACGGGAGAGATGATACATGGGAGAGATGAGACATGGGAGGGATAGGACACAGGGGAGATATGAGACACGGGAGAGATGAGACACGGGAGGGATGATACATGGGAGAGATGAGACACGGGAGGGATGATACATGGGAGAGATGAGACACGGGAGGGATGAGACACGGGAGGGATAGGACACAGGGGAGATATGAGACACGGGAGAGATGAGACACGGGAGAGATGATACATGGGAGAGATGAGACACGGGAGGGATGAGACACGGGAGGGATAGGACACAGGGGAGATATGAGACACGGGAGAGATGAGACACGGGAGGGATGATACATGGGAGAGATGAGACACGGGAGGGATAGGACACAGGGGAGATATGAGACACGGGAGAGATGAGACACGGGAGAGATGATACATGGGAGAGATGAGACACGGGAGGGATGAGACACGGGAGGGATGATACATGGGAGAGATGAGACATGGGAGGGATGAGACACGGGAGGGATGATACATGGGAGAGATGAGACACGGGAGGGATGATACATGGGAGAGATGAGACACGGGAGGGATAGGACACAGGGGAGATATGAGACACGGGAGAGATGAGACACGGGAGAGATGATACATGGGAGAGATGAGACACGGGAGGGATGATACATGGGAGAGATGAGACACGGGAGGGATAGGACACAGGGGAGATATGAGACACGGGAGAGATGAGACACGGGAGGGATGATACATGGGAGAGATGAGACACGGGAGGGATGATACATGGGAGAGACGAGACACGGGAGGGATAGGACACAGGGGAGATATGAGACACGGGAGAGATGAGACACGGGAGAGATGATACATGGGAGAGATGAGACACGGGAGGGATGAGACACGGGAGGGATGATACATGGGAGAGATGAGACACGGGAGGGATGATACATGGGAGAGATGAGACACGGGAGGGATGAGACACGGGAGGGATAAGACACAGGGGAGATATGAGACACGGGAGAGATGAGACACGGGAGGGATGATACATGAGAAAGAGAAAAAACAATAGGGAGCAATGAGATAGGACAGGGCAGGTGTTGGAAGGAGCCAGGGGCCAGATACGGGAGCTTCGAGAGACCTGTCCCGCGGACCGGACTTTGCCGACCCGCCCTTCGACTGTAATAACTACACTTTACAAACTCTTGGAATATACAGGGCTGCACTGGACTAATACCACCAGGGGTTAAATACGAAATGCATTTATTCTATTTCTAAAACTTGGCATTAGTGTGCAAGAATTTGTTAGCGAGCTGAAAGTGTAAGTCACTTGCCTAAAGCAGATAGCAATTCTAAGAAAGGGCAAAAGAAAGATAAAGAAAGGCATAAACTAGTATGAACGCAGAGTTAGCTGCTATGTCAGCGGTTTCTCTATAAAATTTTATTACCTGCATAGATTTATAGAGCCAAATAAGACAATATGAAATATGATAAAAAATCTGAAATTTGGCTAGAGAAGTGAAATATTCTTAGAGAGAAGTCAAGATTCAGGAAGGATTAAGACTTAGGATTCGAGAGAGGACAATGAGATTTTGAAAGAATTGTGACATTTTGAGAGTGGCGGTGAGATTTAGAGACTTGCTTGTGAGGTTTTGAGAGAGGATCGTGAGATTTTGATAAAGGATCGTGAGATTTTGATAAAGGATCGTGAGATTTTGATAAAGGATCGTGAGATTTTGATAAAGGATCGTGAGATTTTGATAAAGGATCGTGAGATTTTGATAAAGGATCGTGAGATTTTGATAAAGGATCGTGAGATTTTGATAAAGGATCGTGAGATTTTGATAAAGAATCATGAGATTTTCATAAAGGATCGTAAGATTTTGATAAAGGATCGTGAGATTTTGATAAAGGATCGTGAGATTTTCATAAAGAATCGTAAGATTTTCATAAAGGATCGTAAGATTTTGATAAAGGATCGTGAGATTTTGATAAAGGATCGTGAGATTTTGATAAAGAATCATGAGATTTTCATAAATGATCGTGAGATTTTGATAAAGGATCGTGAGATTTTGATAAAGAATCGTGAGATTTTGAGATTGGATTGTGAGTCTTTGAGACATAAGATGAGAGGAGATGATGAGATAGGTTTATAGTAAAGGCGCTGTGAGAACGGTAAATAATTTTAGAGCGGCTTACCTGACAATCGGTGCACGAGCAGGGCGCTATTCCGCCTGCCTGATCGCCCAGTTGGCAACTAACCAAACTGGCGTTCATTGGACAGAAATTTGAGCCATTGTTATCATAGCAACGGTCCTGAATGATGTACTGGATGTCAAAGGGGGCCAGATTGTTAGCCTTAGTACTGCCCATAAAGTTATAGACATCCTGTATAGTGCATTTATCAACGCTGGCACTGCCGCACAGGCTACCAATAGCCTTGCTATTGCCCTGCATCACATCTTTGCAGCTGTTGAATAGGCCGTAGGAGAACTGGCTCGTGATATTGTAGTCTATGTTTAGAATGCCTTGGCTACTAGGGTCAATAATGTTTGCTCGAATGAAATGATCCTGCATTGGCGAGCAGGTGAATTGGCAGAATAGTTGACGAAAGTTTTTCCAGCAGCCAGGGCAGCGCTTGAATAGCAGGCCAGCTGGGTCAAGTTGCTGGCTTAGTGTTTGCACCTGGCAATGTGTTTTTTTGTTAGGAGTCTGAGCAGCAAATGAAAACCGGCAATATGGGATTTTCGAGGAATAAAGGGAGTTGGGATTATACATACAGTGAGGATCTTAGAAGCCTCCGGGATAAAAAGAAAGTGTGAGTATCCAATGGCGGCGCAGGACCTCCAGCTGGGGGGGGGCGGTGGTTAGGTGGTCACCCCCCCGGCCACCAAAAAAAAGGTCTCAGGTGACCACCCCCATGCCCCATGGGGTGACCACACTTTTGAAAAAATATGGTAAAGTACCAATTTTTTTTAAGTGGGTGGTCACCCCCTGAGGGTGGTGAGGGGTGGTCACCCATGGGCAGCCCGCCCCCCCGCCCCCCCTGCGCCGCCACTGTGAGTATCTTATAAGACAGGTTTGGGATAAAAAATTATGAGGATCTTATAAGGCTTAGGGATAAAGTATACTGTGCAGGATCTTATAAGGTGGCTTTGGGATAAAAGAAAATGTGAGGATCTTAGAAGTCTCTTGGAGAAAATATATCTGAGGATCTTACAAGGATTTGGGATAAAATATACTGTGAGGATCTTATACAGCTTTAGGATTAATGAAACTATGAGATCTTAATGATTATCAAGAGGGATAAAACAAACTGCAGGGATCTGATCAGACTCATAATTGAGGTTATAATAAATAGAACATACCTGCGATACAGCACAGCAAGTATAGATAGTGTCAGAATCAGACTGAAACAGGTCAGGACACAATGTTTTTAGAATGTTCACAGAGGCTGTGTCATTCAACAGCTTTGCTGGCCCATTGTACACACAGTTGGTTGACTTGCCAGTTGGACCCTTGCCACACTGGTCATACATGATGCAGTTGGCTGCAGCCTAGGTATGTATTGAGCAAATAAAAAAATGTATAGCTGCTGCAGAATAATATATATAAAAGCAAAAAGTAATAATAAATAGGAACAAAATATATGCAAGAACTTATTTTTGCATGGGATATTAAAAAACCTAAAAAACATTAACTATTTAACTTTTGCATCTTGTAAAGAAAGACATAAATAAATAAAAACAAACCATTAATATTACACATTAGCTACTTCATACCAACTTTATCAAGATCTACTAAAACAAAGTTAATCAAAATTAGGGGAAAAGACACTTACATGAGAAACTCCTCCAATAAGGATAGCAAAAGACAGTACAAAATAATTCATCAACATTGGAAAGTGGTGATGGAGCTTTTCTGATGTCTTTGAACTGTAGCTGTTCGCCTGTTCTTTATTTTAGTTACCTTCTAGTAGCTTCTACACTCCACTGGACTTATCGAGTTGAGTGTGTATTCGTCTCTGAATCAGATGATCGGTCAATACGAAAACAAAATTTATCGGTGAAGATAGAGGTTTATCCACCGCGAAGTGTACTGTATTGTGTAAAAAGAAAGCACGTTAAATAGACCACACATTTATAAGCGAAGAGATATCACAAGGAATTCCCTGGCGTGACCAGGGACGCCAAGGTCATTTTATAGGTTTTAAAATGGTGGTCGAAAGCAAACATATATTTTTTTTCGTTTTTAAGCATCGGATATATAGGGTGATCAAACTTATAAATTTAAATATAAGACATATAAGACTAATATATTTGTTAAATCGATTCAGTTTTTGCAAAGATTTGACCTCAGGTTTTCTAGAAAGTTAGTTTTCGCGCTTTTCAGAATTATCGATCTTGAAGCTCACTTTATATTTTTCTCTACCTTTTTCTATCTCCTGCAATACTAATACTTGTTCAATAAATCCAATTTTACCTTTACTGTCTTTCGTATCAATTGTTTATGACTTTGTTTCGCTTAATTTTACAAAAAAGGAATTCACGTTCTTATTAGCATAACTGGCATTTTGCCTAAGCCAAATAATCGACTACAGCTCCTCTATAAAGACAAGTATAACAGTATTTAAAAAACTTTCCTCGAGAGTATACAAACTATATTCAAATTTATTGTAAATTTATACTGACTGTCCAGTTTACTATGAAGTACATAATCTGATTAGAAAGTTAATTGTGCTTCGCTTAATCATGAATGTTCTAATGGAATGGAATGAATTGTGTAATTTTCAAGTGTACGAAATATTTGTTTGCTTGTATGACTTTTGTGGCAACTTTAAATGCAATGCTTAAAATTTAGACTTAATATTTACTGACCAGTTTGTTTATAAGTAATGGTACTAAAAAGTATTGTTATTTTAATTGTAAATATTTCTTTTATTAAATAAAATATTTTTGATATTAAATTAAATTATTTCGTTATGCCGTATCTTATTGATAAATCATAAGAAAGTTACAATTTATCTCATTTTATGTATTGAATTTTAAGGCCCATATGATTGTATTAATCTTAATAAGTCTCTTCAGGTAACTTTCTACAAATGCAAATCTTTTTTAAAGCTTTTGCAGCAGTTTTTATTTTTTTTGTTTGTTATACGAATACACATTGGGAGAGTTTGTGGATACTACAAACTATGAATAGTGCTTCAACTGTAGATTAGTATAATTGTATATCAAAATACAGAAATACATTTGAGTTCTGACTACACAGATATACAGAAAACATTTATATAATTATACAGAAACACATTTTATAAAACAAAATTTAGGAAAACATATCTATATATATTTGTATTTGTATATATATATATGATTTCTTTTATAAATAACAATGCATAGATTTTGAGCAATTTTTGTATTTACTAATGACTAGTAGATTAGAATTAATACTTTTACTTTTTACTAGATCAAGAGTCTTGGTGAAACTAAAGCTATTTCAATTTAGTTTTTAATTGACAATTGTTGATAGCACTCTCTGACTTCTTTCCCCCTTTCTGGCCCCTGCATAGCTGGCGGGAGCAGTCCTTTGTTGTTTTTGTTGTTTGATTGTTTGTGTAGGTTTCCATAGATTCAATCGTTTTTCTTTACAGAGTAGTTTAGAATGCACTAGCTAGTATTCAGTAGCTCATTCATTAGCTGTTCTTTGGATCCCTAACTGAGAATTTAGAACCCAGAATCTCAGCTGTGTCAGTGAAATCAAATATATAAGGTCTTTCAGCAATCCAATCAACGATCGATTGTAAACGCAGTTAAACCCAGCTGTAAAAACGGAATATAAGTGTGGGCCTCTGTTACTTAGAAGTGCTGTGCAATGTCTGCTGCTGTGACACTGACTGCAACTTTTATATATTGAGCTAGAGCAAGCTAAACTGAATCCGACTATATTCTCCCTGGGGGATAGGCATACGCTATGCTAGCTTATGGGAAAATCAAGAATAAAAAACACTGGGAGAGAAAAAGAGAGATGGTGAAGAGGATGAAATGACTGCCCTGCAGGGGCACAGCAATGTTGAGTGGCCTTGACAGCTCGGGGAAGCTCTTGTCGCCTCTCTGTCCCACCACCCCGTCGCCCTTCTTCAGAATGAAGCCTTGTGTCTTGATTGATTTCAGTGCATATCTGTCTACCTCTGTGTGTCCTTTTTATAGCCCTTACATTCGCAATTTTCTGCTGCGAATGACAAATAGTCATTGCCTTCTACCATCTCTCCGAGTCACTCTAACATATCCATCAGTCACTCTACCATCTCTCCGAGTCACTCTAACATATCCATCAGTCACTCTACCATCTCTCCGAGTCACTCTAACATATCCATCAGTCACTCTACCATCTCTCCGAGTCACTCTAACATATCCATCAGTCACTCTACCATCTCTCCGAGTCACTCTAACATATCCATCAGTCACTCTACCATCTCTCCGAGTCACTCTAACATATCCATCAGTCACTCTACCATCTCTTCTTTTAGTTTAAGTTTGCTTGTTGCTTGTTTTGTTGATGTTATTTGAATTATACTTTTTGATGAAGCTTCGAGTCGAAGTCCATTGAGACTTTTTTAGGCCAATATGGAGGCACAGAAATTGTAATTATTCATAATATATAGCCTACCCAGCAACAGCGCTCGCGCACTGATCAGAACTTTTTTCTCACCGTCTATGCCTCGCTCGTGTTCTTTCTGATAACCAATTTGACAGAAAATTCTAAGTACATTCTGTGTAATTATAGTTTCCTTTCGTTTGGTAGCTTATAGGAATTTCTTAAGCCCGAGTAAGTATGATAACAAGAGAATAAAAGTACACGCGTACTCGGACACTTAATATTCAAAATTCCCCCTTTTTAACGAGATTTAAATTTTTAAACGATTTTATATTCCTAAAACTTTCGATTCCTTTGCGAATAATTCTGTTCTCAGGTTTCAGATTCTCTGAAATGCAAGTTACTCTTGTTCTTTTATCTAATCTATCCGTTTCTCAGATTTTCTTCTGATTTCTGTTCTCCGATTTATGAATAACCGAAAATTTAAATCTCCGAATCTTGCTGAACAATACTCGTAGTTAGTAGCTTAAGCGAATGAGATGATTTTCGCAAATTATGTTTTTCTAATTATTGATCAAACAAAATACAAAGAGAGATGACACAGGGAGAGATGATAAAGGGGATTGATCAGACACGGGATTGATGAGACAGGGGATTGATCAGACACGGGATTGATGAGACAGGGGATTGATGAGACAGGGGATTGATGAGACAGGGGATTGATGAGACAGGGGATTGATGAGACAGGGGATTGATCAGACACGGGATTGATGAGACAGGGGATTGATGAGACAGGGGATTGATAAGACACGGGATTGATGAGACAGGGGAGAGATGAGACAGGGGGTTGATGAGACAGGGGATTGATGAGACAGGGGACTGATGAGACAGGGGATTGATGAGACAGGGGATTGATGAGACAGGGGATTGATGAGACAGGAGAGAGATGAGACAGGGGAGAGATGAGACAGGGGAGAGATGAGACAGGGGATAGATGAGACAGGCGATAGATGAGACAGGGGATTGATGAGACAGGGGAGAGATGAGACAGGGGATTGATGAGACAGGGGAGAGATGAGACAGGGGATTGATGAGACAGGGTAGAGATGAGACAGGGGATTGATCAGACACGGGATTGATGAGACAGGGGATTGATGAGACAGGAGAGAGATGAGACAGGGGAGAGATGAGACAGGGGAGAGATGAGACAGGGGATAGATGAGACAGGGGATAGATGAGACAGGCGATAGATGAGACAGGGGATTGATGAGACAGGGGAGAGATGAGACAGGGGATTGATGAGACAGGCGATAGATGAGACAGGGGATTGATGAGACAGGGGAGAGATGAGACAGGGGAGAGATGAGACACGGGAGAGATGAGACAGGGGAGAGACAGGGAAGAGATGAGACAGGGAGAGATGAGACAGGGAGAGATGAGACACGGGGAGAGATGAGACAGGGAGAGATGAGACACGGGGAGAGATGAGACAGGGAGAGATGAGACACGGGGAGAGATGAGACAGGGAGATATGAGACAGGATATTATAGGTGTTCGAAGGGGCAACGGGCCGGATTTGGGAGCTTCGAGGGCCGCATCTGGCCCGCGGGCCGGAGTTTGCGGACCCCTGTGCCAGTCAGTCTATCCTTAGATCAATTTTTCATCAGTGAAGTGCTGCTTATTTTTAACTCCTAACACCTAGTAGAATGTACCCATCACTCAATTGACAACTAAAATCGCTAAAAGCTGCTGAAGTGTGCTGTTTAGAATCAATTTATTATATCGCTTTGCGTGCCACCTTCTTGTCAGGTCTTTTCCTATTCAGCATGTCTATTA
The DNA here is from genome assembly GCA_950097015.1 of Macrostomum hystrix. Classification (NCBI taxonomy): domain Eukaryota; kingdom Metazoa; phylum Platyhelminthes; family Macrostomidae; genus Macrostomum; species Macrostomum hystrix. Next base: position 17,027,261 of record CATNEN010000039.1, read on the forward strand.
TAACATTGTAAATAACTAATTCAGCGCTTGTGAAGTGTCTTGTCTGTTGTGTTTCAGTTTCCGTGCTGAATAGCTAAAAGTACTGTAGGACCACTTATTCACATTAGAAATTATTCCAAAACACAATAGACCGTGCATCGGAAAGTGTTTTAATTTTTGGAGAAATAATAGTTTATTTTGTTTTGAACATTTTTAATCAATTGGGAAATTCCAACTCTTTATTGATCGATTGGGAAATCCACCTCTTTATTGATCGATTGGGAAATCCAACTCTTTATTGATCGATTGGGAAATCCAACTCTTTATTGATCGATTGGGAAATCCAACTCTTTATTAATCGATTGGGAAATCCAACTCTTTATTGATCGATGGGAAATCCAACTCTTTATTGATCGATGGGAAATCCAACTCTTTATTGATCGATTGGGAAATCCAACTCTTTATTGATCGATTGGGAAATCCAACTCTTTATTAATCGATTGGGAAATCCAACTCTTTATTGATCGATGGGAAATCCAACTCTTTATTGATCGATTGGGAAATCCACCTCTTTATTGATCGATTGGGAAATCCACCTCTTTATTGATCGATTGGGAAATCCAACTCTTTATTGATCGATTGGGAAATCCAACTCTTTATTGATCGATTGGGAAATCCAACTCTTTATTGATCGATTGGGAAATCCACCTCTTTATTGATCGATTGGGAAATCCACCTCTTTATTGATCGATTGGGAAATCCAACTCTTTATTGATCAATGGGAAATCCAACTCTTTATTGATCAATGGGAAATCCACCTCTTTATTGATCGATTGGGAAATCCGACTCTTTATTGATCGATTGGGAAATCCGACTCTTTATTGATCGATTGGGAAATCCACCTCTTTATTGATCGATTGGGAAATCCAACTCTTTATTGATCGATTGGGAAATCCAACTCTTTATTGACCGATTGGGAAATCCAACTCTTTATTGACCGATTGGGAAATCCACCTCTTTATTGATCGATTGGGAAATCCACCTCTTTATTGATCGATTGGGAAATCCACCTCTTTATTGATCGATTGGGAAATCCAACTCTTTATTGACCGATTGGGAAATCCAACTCTTTATTGACCGATTGGGAAATCCACCTCTTTATTGATCGATTGGGAAATCCACCTCTTTATTGATCGATTGGGAAATCCAACTCTTTATTGATCGATCGGGAAATCCAACTCTTTATTGATCGATTGGGAAATCCACCTCTTTATTGATCGATTGGGAAATCCACCTCTTTATTGATCGATTGGGAAATCCAACTCTTTATTGATCAATGGGAAATCCAACTCTTTATTGATCAATGGGAAATCCACCTCTTTATTGATCGATTGGGAAATCCGACTCTTTATTGATCGATTGGGAAATCCGACTCTTTATTGATCGATTGGGAAATCCACCTCTTTATTGATCGATTGGGAAATCCAACTCTTTATTGATCGATTGGGAAATCCAACTCTTTATTGACCGATTGGGAAATCCAACTCTTTATTGACCGATTGGGAAATCCACCTCTTTATTGATCGATTGGGAAATCCACCTCTTTATTGATCGATTGGGAAATCCACCTCTTTATTTATCGATTGGGAAATCCAACTCTTTATTGACCGATTGGGAAATCCAACTCTTTATTGACCGATTGGGAAATCCACCTCTTTATTGATCGATTGGGAAATCCACCTCTTTATTGATCGATTGGGAAATCCAACTCTTTATTGATCGATTGGGAAATCCAACTCTTTATTGATCGATTGGGAAATCCGACTCTTTATTGACCGATTGGGAAATCCACCTCTTTATTGATCAATGGGAAATCCACCTCTTTATTGATCGATTGGGAAATCCACCTTTTTATTGATCGATTGGGAAATCCAACTCTTTATTGACCGATTGGGAAATCCAACTCATTATTGATCGATTGGGAAATCCGACTCTTTATTGATCGATTGGGAAATCCACCTCTTTATTGATCGATTGGGAAATCCAACTCTTTATTGACCGATTGGGAAATCCGACTCTTTATTGATCGATTGGGAAATCCGACTCTTTATTGATCGATTGGGAAATCCACCTCTTTATTGATCGATTGGGAAATCCGACTCTTTATTGATCGATTGGGAAATCCAACTCTTTATTGATCGATTGGGAAATCCAACTCTTTATTGACCGATTGGGAAATCCACCTCTTTATTGATCAATGGGAAATCCACCTCTTTATTGATCGATTGGGAAATCCACCTCTTTATTGATCGATTGGGAAATCCAACTCTTTATTGACCGATTGGGAAATCCAACTCATTATTGATCGATTGAGATGAACATTCTGAAATCCACCTCTATGAATGAATGATTGATTACCAGCAGGTAAATCTATCATTATGATTTATTCGATTATTTAAAGTAGCTCACCCTGTTTTTAATTTCCAGTCGCAAAAAGATAATGCCGCCTCCTTCGCCTCTACTCAAAGTAGTATTCCTCGAGCTACTAATCGTTATTCAGCATCATCTGTACTACAGTCAAGCTTTGGACACTGGCCTGTCCTCTGGCGGCCGTTTAATCGAAGCCAAATTCACCGTTGCCGCTCTGCTTAGCAACGAGCGAATGGTTGATAATTTTCGACAAGAATTAGCCGCTCAAAGTGGACGCCAAGTGGCAGTGAAGGATGGCAACGGTACAGCCATCAGGGTAAATCTCTTCCCATTGGCTGCCACCGTATCGGCCACTCCCCTGGAAACAGCCTATCAGATCTGCAACTCGGTGCTTAGCAACACTACTAGGCTATTTGGCGTGATTGTTAGTCACCAGCACGATAAATCAGAGATCGGTCCGTTGACAGCGTCATTCACCTGCTCGTTTTATCGCATTCCACTCATCGGCGTCACAGCCAGGGACAGCAGTTTCTCGGACAAGTATTCTCACGCCAGCTTCCTACGGACCGTGCCACCTTATTCTCAGCAGGCCGACGGGTGGGCCCAACTCATTGCCGCATTCGATTGGACTCAAGTTGTGCTCATACACAGCTCTGATGTTGAAGGCCGGATACTGCTGTCTAGACTGGAGACTCTGTCAGAGCAGGCTACAAGCCGATTCTCTATTAGTAAAGCCGTTGAATTGTACGATGATAATAGAAATTTCACTCGAGTTCTTGAACCGGTTGCAAATGAACAGGTGAGTACGATTCATTTACGGATAAGGAATTACTTAGTCGTTTGGGATTTGGACTTTGTACTTTTAGCTATTAAAAGATCATGTGATCTAAGACTTGGGATTCTTGTGTTCTAAGACTTGGGATTCTTGTGATCTAAGACTTGGGATTCTTGTGATCTAAGACTTGGGATTCTTGTGATCTAAGACTTGGGATTCTTGTGATCTAAGACTTGGGATTCTTGTGATCTAAGACTTGGGATTCTTGTGATCTAAGACTTGGGATTCTTGTGATCTAAGACTTGGGATTCTTGTGATCTAAGACTTGGGATTCTTGTGATCTAAGACTTGGGATTCTTGTGATCTTAGACTTGGGATTCTTGTGATCTAAGACTTGGGATTCTTGTGATCTAAGACTTGGGATTCTTGTGATCTTAGACTTGGGATTCTTGTGATCTAAGACTTGGGATTCTTGTGATCTAAGACTTGGGATTCTTGTGATCTAAGACTTGGGATTCTTGTGATCTAAGACTTGGGATTCTTGTGATCTAAGACTTGGGATTCTTGTGATCTAAGACTTGGGATTTGTGAGATCTAAGATTTGGGATTCTTGTGATCTGAGACTTGGGATTTTTGTGATTGGGATTCTTGTGATCTTAGACTTGGGATTCTTGGGATCTTAGACTTGGGATTCTTGGGATCTTTGATTTGTTATTCTTGGGATCTTAGCCTTGTGATTGTTGGTGTGTTAGACTTGGGATTCTTGTAATCTTTTGGGATTCTCGGATTTTTGGATTCTGGGATTCTGGGATTCTTGGATTCTGGGATTCTGGGATTCTGTGATTCTCGGATTCTTGGATTCTGGGATTCTAGAACTCTAGGATTCTCGGATTTTGGAATATTGTTTCGCGCTTCATTTTGCAACAGTCGACCAGCAAGCTAGAAAGCACTATTTTTGTGAATAACAAGCTGAAAGTCTACTATGAGTAGAGCATAGCGATCGTGTCGCATCCGACAGGTTCGCGCTATCCTACTGTACGCTCGCAAATCCGAAGCCGACGAGGTGCTGACCGCCGCGCGCAGTTTGGGCATGTTCGGTCCGGACTGGGGCTGGCTGGTGTCCGAGCAGACGCTGGAGGGCGCCATGGAGGCCGCCATCAACAAGACGCTGCCGCAGGGTCTCATCGGCCTGCGCCTGAGCCGCAGCCAGGAGTCGCTGCACCTCGCCGACGCTGTGCGGGCCATGCGAATCGGCATCGAACGATTGGTCGAGCGAGAGTGCTCGGCCAATCCTGCGGCCAAGTCCTGCACGGACCTGCTCCAGGTGCAAACTCCGAGGGACTGCGGCGCCCCGGCCGGCGGAGTTCGCCGAGGTAGACGACGCCGCCGTTCGGTCCGCAGCATCGACGATAAGCGTCATCGGGCCCGACGCAGCGACCGGCAGTGGGGAGGAAGAGGTTTCGACCAGTTTAGTTATAAGCCTGAGTGGGGCAAGTTTGGCAACAAAATTTTCGAGTGAGTAGCTTTTGAATTCGCTAACAATTTGTCACCTATGCTCAAATCCTGTACCTGATTTTATCGTGCTTTTAGTATCCAGGACCGTAATATTTGAGTTTAAATTATTCCGAATCTTCATTTTTAAGTCTGCAAAATCCCATATCCTCATCTAAAATATCCCAGATCCTGATACTGAGTCAAAAATATCCCAGATCCTAATATTTGAGTCTAAAATTTCCCATATCCTTATATTTGAGTCTAAAATATCCCAGATCCTCATATTTGAGTCTAAAATATCATATATCCTCATATTTAAGTCTAAATTATCCTATATCCTCATATTTGAGTCTATAATATCCCAAATCTTAATCTTTTAAGTCTAAAATATCCCAGATCCTTATATTTGAGTCTAGAATATCCCAGATCCTGATACTGAGTGAAAAATATCATAGATCCTCATATTTAAGTATAAAATTTTTCAGATCCTCATATTTGAGTCTGCAATATCCTAAATACTAATTTGTAAATCTAAAATATCCCAAATCCTCAAAACTGAGTAGACAGTTATCCCGGATTCGATAAAACAAATAAAATCCTCTGAAATCCCCATTCAGCTCTCTCGTTAGCGTTGAATTCACGGACGGCTCCACCGGTCACGTGGCTTTCGACGCCAACGGCGACCGTCGCCACTCCGTCTACCAGATTGTCAACGCCGACTCAGCCGGGCGGTTAATTCCAGTCGGCACCTACGGCGTCCCGGTTGTCTCCGACCCGACCGACCCGGCGGCCGTGAGGGCTGCTGCGGGTGCCGTCGCTAGCTCTGGCGGCGTCGTGGCCGGCGTTGGCGGCAGCTACGTCAGCTTGTTGAACATCTCCATGGAACTGGTGCGCTGGCCGGGGAACATGACCTACAGGTGAGCGCCCTGACCTACTGTGACCTAGCCTTGACCCACTGTGGCCCAGCCTTGACTCATTCTGCCCTAGCCTTGACCCACGCTGACCATGCCTTGACCCAATTCGACCTGGCTCGTGCACGCTGACCCAGCCTTGACCCAGAGTGACCTAGCCTTGACCCACTCTGACCTGGCCTGACCCGCTCTGAACTGGCTTTAACCCCCTCTGACCTAGCCTGACCCACTCTAATCATGCCTTGAACCAATTCGACCTGGCCCGTCCACGCTGACCCAGCCTTGACCCAATCTGACCTAGCCTGACCCACTCTAACCATGCCTTAACCACTCCGACCTAGCTTTGACCCACACTGACCTAGCCTGACCCAACCTGACCAAACGTTGGACAGGCGCCACGTGAAGGAGACTTGCACTCCGGGCGGTCGCGGACGCTGCTGGCGCGGTGTCGGCGTCGGCGGCCGCGGCGGCTCCCGCGAGGTAGCCAGCGCTCCATTCAGCTTCAAGCGCAAGACCACCCTGCGAGTGGTGACTAAGCTTAGTAAACCGTTCGTGCTCAACCGGACGAAGGAGGCCAACACTAGCTGCCTGCACAATCCGAATCCTGCCAATTTTAGCGGCGAAGTCGACTGCACCTGGCAGGATCCAAGAACTGGTGAGACTATATTTAGTATCCCTGTTATCCCTGTTTGGGATATTTTACTACTATACTAATCATCAGGCAGTGCACACTGTCAACTGCGCCTTGTAGGTTGGTCCTCCACGACAAGCCCCTAAGACACAAATAAATGTGGCCTCATTGCGGCCTCAATGCGCCACACACAAGAAATAGTAAAGACCAACAAATATTAATACTTTTTAGTGCATACACATTTATTCATAATGTAACAGTAACAAGTAGAAAAACAAAAAAATTATTTATGAGCATTAAATTTACAATATAACTAAATATAGATTCAGTCAGAAGCAGATCGGCATGCAAATTTGCACTATTAATTCAGTGGTTTATTAAGAAACAAGCAAAAAATCTAACACGAAGGACGTTAATTAAACTTTTCAACAATACGGCTAAAATTTACAAAAAAACTTTTTTTAATACACGCAAACTATACTACTTACTAATAAGTAGCTTAAAAGCTAAGGACGATATGTTGCGTTTACGCGGTTAATCTTTTGAAAGCGGAAAGCGAAAAGCGGTTTAACGAGTAACTAATTTAACATAGATTTGAGGTTATTTTTTTGGCGTCCGAAGCTGATCAACAAAGTTAATAATGGCCATGTTAACTTATCAAAGCTAGAATTTTATAAAGTGACATTTTAGCTAGCGAGTGAAGCTTTCATTGGCATTATTAAAAAACTATAATTCAAGGCAAATAGCAAGTTTTCTATCGTATATTGCAGTCGGAAGCGATGTAGACAATTTGTCTGGTGAGGAGCGAAAATTTAACATGCTAACGAAGCACTTGAAATTCACATTTCCCTCAGTATGCTAATCATAATTTTCGGACTAAATACTCAATCCAGCTACTATGAGTAGGCTAATTGTTTTAGACAACAACCAGAGTTGTGATCGCTCTGGCCTCCAGGTCACTGTCCTCAGGCACAGAGGTCATTAGGGTTACGCCGGGTCTTAACTGCGGAGTCTTCGGTGCTGTCTTCTCCTCCTCCTCGGCGGCGGCGGCGGCGGCCTTCTTTGGCGACGTTGAAGCCGGCTCTTCGGACTCGTCGCCGTTAGGAGGATTATTCGCCGATTTTTCGGGACTTTCAACTTGAGCCTGGACGATTTCAACTTCGCCATCCTTGCCAGCTGCCGGAGCAGCTTCGGCGCTTGTCGGCTTGGCGCCGTGATGCCGACGATGCCGGCCGTTGTGCGGCGGCTTCTTCTTGCTGTTGTCGGTGTTGTCGGGTCCGGCACCGGCCGTGGGAGTTCCGGCCGCTGCGATCATTGCCTGAACTTCCATCTCTTTCTCTTCATCCTTGGCTAGTTGGGTATTTTTTCTCCGGCTCCAACCTTTGTAGACCATCATTGAGATGACGGTGATGAGCAGGAAGGCTACGCACAGGCCAATAATGATGAGAAACGTGTGCCTGGACTGACCGCTAGTCGATGAATTTCCATCGCCCAGATTCTGTACGCCGGATCCATAAGGTAGCTTCGGTAATAGACACTGCGGACGACTGCTCAACACTAGACGATTGGGATCGAACCCTGGCGGGCACGGCTCGGAGAGATTGGCTGAGCCAATGATTCGACTTTGATTTAGGCCGGCTAGAAGATCCGGCGCAGATTTCACAGCGTCTGGTAGGCTGCAGAATGCGGCTTGTTCAATCTCTTGAATTGGATTCCCAGATAGGTTTAGACTAGTTAGGGAGGCCAGGCCTAGCAGTGCTCTTTGGCCAATAATTCGGATTTGATTGTTGGCCAGATTTAATTGTTCTAAATATCTCATTATGCCGAAATTTCTGTCGAATAAACAGATTAGCGAGCCGTTGCTAAGATCTAATATTCGCAGATTCGTTAATCCGGATAGGACGCTGTTGCTAAGGCTGCGAAAACGATGACCGCTCAGATCTAATTGACGAAGATTGCTCAGGCGTTCCAAAGCTTTCGGAATTTGCTCCTCGGCTAGGCGAGCATTGACCATTCGTAGCGTCTGGTTGAGGGGTGCAGTCGTGGGTAATCATGAATTCCAAGAAATGCTTGTGAGTTCTAAGAAAGGATTTAAATTCTAAAAAAGGGTGTGAATTCTAGGAAAGTATGTGAATTCTAAGAAAGGATTGTGAAAGATTTCAAGGGACTGAAGATATACTAAGAAAAAGATCGGGAATTCTAAGAAAAGTTGTGAATTCTAAGAAATGGTGTGAATTCTAAAAAAGGATGATCAATTCTAAGAAAAGATTATCAATTCTAAGAAAGGATTCGGAATTTGGAAAAGGATATGGCTTTAAAGAAAGGATTATAAATTCAAAGAAAATTTAGGATCAAAAGAGATTGTGAATAAAAAAAACGATATGAATTCTAAGACAGAGATTGGAAATTCTAAGAAAGGCTGTAAATCAAATGAATGGATGTGAATTCTAAGAAAGGTTGTGAATTTTTTGAAATTATTGCAAATTCTAAGAAGGGATTTTGAATTCTAAGAATGGATTGTGAGTTCTAAGAAAGCGATGGTGAACTCTAAAAATTGAGAACCGACTATCAATTCCAAGAAAGATGTATGAGTTCTAAGAAATAGGTGCTGTGTATTCTAAGAAATAGTTATTGATTCAGAGGAAAGACTTAATATTCTTAGAAAGGACGATCTATTCTAAGAAATAATTTCTAATTCCATGAATGTTTTAATTTCTAAGAAAGGATTTCTTATTTTAAAATAATAATTTAGCTAATTAAAATCCCGAAGTCCTAAAGTACAGTCTCCATCAGCTTACCTGCAGTTGAGTATTATTATCGAATCGACCGTCAAGTTTCTGCTCCCAGATTTTGACCAGCTCATCGTCCCTCAGCTGAGGCAGCAGTATGTTTAATTCGCGCAGTCCGCCAAGGCCGGTGAAGGCGGCCGGCTGAATGTACTGCACAATGTTGCCCTCAAGCATTAGGCGACGCAGATTTGGCATCGAGCCAAAAGCGTCATCGTCTAATTTCTTAAATTTGCTATTTCTCAGAGTGAGATCTAGCAGGGCGTTGCGAGTGTCCTGCGGCAGGCTGGCCAGGTACAGGCTGTCCACCCGAGCATTGTCTATGGTCAAAGTGCGCAGGGCGGGTAGCCGTCCAATCCAGGTGCTGTTCAGGGTGTCAATTTTGCAGCCGCCGCTAATGCTGAGTTCGGCAAGATTGGCAAGGCTGTAATGGTGGGGCGAGGAAAAGCTTATTTAGTCACTTATTAGATGACGAGGCATTAATGTATTTCAAATATATTGATAGTTGCTCGCGCTGTTTGCTTTTATTTCTAGAAGAATATTTTTAGCTTAGATTTTACGAATCACTGTTTTTGCATTTCTTGGAAGCTAAATCGCGAAAGTAGTTAATTATCGATATAGTTAACTAGATTTTTTTATTTCTATAAAAATTCTAGAGAATATAGATATAAATACCCTCTAGATTGGGATCAAAATATTTTCTGGATTATTATCAAAATCGTTTCTAGATTGGGATCAAAACTGTTTCTAGATTGGGATCAAAATCGTTTCTAGATTAGGATCAAAATCGTTTCTAGTTTGGGATCAAAACTGCTTCTAGATTGGGATCAAAATCGTTTCTAGATTGGGATCAAAACTGCTTCTAGATTGGGATCAAAATTGTTTCTAGATTGGGATCAAAATTGTTTCTAGATTAGGATCAATATCCTTTCTGGATTGATTTCAAAATCCTTTCTGGATTATTATCAAAATCGTTTCTAGATTGGGATCAAAACTGTTTCTAGATTGGGATCAAAATCCTTTCTAGATTGGGATCAAAATTGTTTCTAGATTGGGATCAAAATTGTTTCTAGATTGGGATCAAAATCCTCTATGGATTTAACTCTAAATCCCGTTCTAGATAGGATCTAAAAGCTACTAATTCCAGATGAACTCACCCGTCCAGTGTATTGATTCTGCCGTTGACGCCGGCGCCAACCGCTATTGGGCAGCAGTTCACAATGCTTAGATTTGCCAGCGAACTAAATAAGTTGCCGTCGAATCGCAAGTTACCGCCGACTCGATTCAGCATGAGGCTCTGAAGCTGAGCCGCCCTGCTTGCTGTCAGTGGAGCCTGTGGAGGCCAGCTTGTCAAATTGACATTAACCAGAGTCAGTCTAGTTGTTGACGATGTCAATTCGTTTTGAAATAATTGATTAGCTGAAATTTCTAAATCGTTTAGAATGCAATCGGTTCTATCTGATTCGCAAACTGCCGACACTAGCAGCGGCAGCAGCGGCAGCAGCAGCAGTGGCAGCTGGCGCGATTGTAGCATCGACATCTTTGATTGTTTTTGTTATTGCTAGCTGTTGATTATAATTTAATGCTCTGAAATTTGATTAGGGGCCGAAATTGTAGTGCTGAGAAGACTGAGATTAGATGAGAGATTCTAAAAAGACTGAGATTAGATGAGAGATTCTAAAAAGACTGAGATTAGATGACAGATTCTAAAAAGACTGAGATTAGATGAGAGATTCTAAAAAGACTGAGATTAGATGACAGATTCTAAAAAGACTGAGATTAGATGAGAGATTCTAAAAAGACTGAGATTAGATGAGAGATTCTAAAAAGACTGAGATTAGATGAGAGATTCTAAAAAGACTGAGATTAGATGAGAGATTCTAAAAATAGTGAGATTAGATGAGAGATTCTAAAAAGACTGAGATTAGATGAGAGATTCTAAAAATAGTGAGATTAGATGAGAGATTCAGAGATTAGGTGAGAGATTCAGAGATTAGGTGAGAGATTCAGGGATTAGGGGAGAGATTAGGTGAGAGATTCAGGGATTAGGGGAGAGATTAGGTGATAGATTCAGAGATTAGGTGAGAGATTCAGGGATTAGGTGAGAGATTCAGGGATTAGGTGCGAGATTAGGTGAGAGATTCAGGGATTAGGTGAGAGATTAGGTGAGAGATTCAGGGATTAGGTGAGAGATTAGGTGAGAGATTCAGGGATTAGGTGAGAGATTAGGTGAGAGATTCAGAGATTAGGTGAGAGATTAGGTGAGAGATTCAGAGATTAGGTGAGAGATTAGGTGAGAGATTCAGGGATTAGGTGAGAGATTCAGAGATTAGGTGAGAGATTAGGTAAGAGATTCAGAGATTAGGTGAGAGATTAGGTGAGAGATTCAGGGATTAGGTGAGAGATTCAGAGATTAGATTCAGAGAGATATAGAGAGATTGTGAAATGGATAGCTGTATTTCTCAAGAATTGAGTAAGTCTAGCTAAAATAAAAGGTTATTAATAGCAGCAAAATACTTACCTGCCAACGCAAATCCAATAGCTACCTTATGGTCACTTTTTTCTGAGACTGTAGAATTGATTAATATGTATCTGTCTAGGTCATAGCCTAGTCCCTGGTCGCACACCATATACACACACACGCCAAGTTTCGAGTTGAGAAACAATTAATGAGTATACTGGACTAGTAGCTAGGCTATTATTATTATTATTAACTACTATTATTATTAGAGACACTGGCCGCTTGCAGTGCTGGCCTGTCTGTCGGTACAGTCCTGTCTTTTTGTCGGTCTTATAAATATATATCTTTCACGGCCACCGTTTTAATTCTCTCTGTCTCTCTCTGTCTCTCTCACTTCTCTGGTTTTTAAATCGCTCTTTCAATATATATATATTATAATGTTTAGTATGCTATATATATAATTTCCTTTATACTTGGCGCCGACACACGCACAAGCACAAGAAAGGGTTAGCGGAGGTGAGGTGGGTGGAAGCCAACCGCGTCAGTCGGACAGGAAAGGAAAGGAAAGAAAGAGAATGTACACTAGCGGCCGCTCGCTCACTCTATGTCTGTCTGTCTGTCTGTCTTTCCGCCAACTTTTCTTTCCCAAACATCATTCCCTAGTCCTATCCTTTACTTGCCCAGTCATTCATTGGCCATATTGGTATAATAGCGTTACAAGAGAGGATACGAATGACTCACCCCAGTGTTTTGTCCCTGTTTCCTACCAACCAACCTTTACAGAAAAAACTGTTTTTTTCCCACTCCGCATTTCATTCCCCATCCCATCATCGACTTCCAAAAATCTGTCCTGCACTCGACACAAAAATTACCGACAGCTCGTGTGCTTTTCCTAGCCGGGAAAATATTCTTAATGAATTGATGAACTTGTTTTTGCGCATAGGGTAGCTACAGGCTACAGCTCCAACAAAGGCTGTGTACAGATGTTCAGTCCGTGGACTGGGGACCCAAATTTCTACCCCCTTCTAGCTAAAGCTGATACACTAGTGTTATGTGTGTATATACTAGTTAAGATTGAAGTTATAGAGTGATAGTAAGAGTGACAATAACTTGATGAAGTGATAAGTGAGTGACAAAATTAGATAAAGAGAAATAGGGAGAGAAATACGGGGGGAGGTTTGGGGAAGAGAGACGGAGATTAGGGGAGAAAGACAGGGAGATTAGAAGAAAAACGACAGGGAGATTAGGGGGAGAAAGACGGCGAGATTAGGGGAGAGAAATGGAGAATAAGGGGAGAAAGACAGGGATATTTGGTGAAGAAAGACAGCAAGATTGGGGGAAGAAAGACAGGTAGATTAGGGGGAGAAAGACAGGTAGATTAGGGGGAGAAAGACAGGTAGATTAGGGGAGAAAGACAGGGAGATTAGGGGGAGAATGACAGCAAGATTGGGGGGGGGGGAGAATGACAGCAAGATTGGGGGGGGAGAAAGACAGCGAGATTAAGGGGAGAAAGACAGGGAGATTAGAAGAAAAACGACAGGGAGATTAGGGGGAGAAAGACGGCGAGATAAGGGGAGAGAAATGGAGATTAGGGGGAAGAAATAGGGAGATTAAGGGAAGAAGGAGGGAGATTAGGGGAACAAAGACAGCAAGATTGGGGGAAGAAAGACAGGTAGATTAGGGGGAGAAAGACAGGTAGATTAGGGGGAGAAAGACAGGTAGATTAGGGGGAGAAAGACAGGGAGATTGGGGGAAGAAAGACAGGGAGATTAGGGGGAGAAAGACAGGGAGATTAGGGGGAGAAAGACAGGTAGATTAGGGGGAGAAAGACAGGGAGATTAGGGGGAGAAAGACAGGGAGATTATTGGCAGAAAAACGGGAGATTAAGGGGAGAAAGACAGCGAGATTAAGGGGAGAAAGTCAGGTAGATTAAGGGTAGAAATTAGGATAAAAAAGACAGAGTAGATTCGGGTATGAAGACCGGGAGTTCAGAAGATGCAACAGGTATCAGAAATAATCAGCAGGGTTACTAGCCAGTGAAGCAGCAGCAAGCAGAAGTAGTATAATTCTTATCTTTATTGTCAAGCGCACAAGTTTTTATGTGTTCTGCTTCATTCTGTTAGGAAATGTGCAAATAAGTCGCAATGGTTGCTTCCATTTGCGGCGCTGTAAAAGCCAAGTTTAAGAGGCTCGTTATATGTTCGAATTTCTATATGTAGATTTAACCAAACGCGATGGTTGGACAGTTTCCTTGCATTTTTTGCACAGTTCGTAAATTAAGAAAAAAAGGAATCATGTTTCTAAAAAAGCATCGTAAAAGTTTTTATCGAATCATGGTCTGATTGCATCTGAATAATTAAAAAACTAGGCAATTTTAACGCAACAGTTAATCATTTTATGAGGCCATTGCTTTTATATAGATTTCTTGTGTTTTTTCGTGTTACCAGAAAATCTTAATTCGGATAAAAATACTTAAGTAACTAGAGGAAGAATTTGGTAACTAGTAGGATTTGGGGATTTAGGATAACTAGGGATAGAATGAAAGTCAACTGAAAAGAGAACTAGGGTAACTAGGGGGGATTTGGGAAACTATGGGGTAACTATGGGGAGAATTAAGGCAACTGGGTTAGAGTTAGCTAAGGGAAAAGAAAAGGGCTAACTACATGGTACTTATAAATATTCGTGCACTAGATTTCAAACTCGGGTACTAGGGGTTAGAATTATGGTGCTAAAAATGGAGATTTATAGGGGTGAGAATGGAGGTTACTAGGGGTGAGAATGGAGGTTACTAGGGGTGAGAATGGAGGTTACTAGGGGTGAGAATGGAGGTTACTAGGGGTGAGAATGGAGGTTACTAGGGCTGAGAATGGAGGTTACTAGGGCTGAGAATGGAGATTACTAGGGCTGAGAATGGAGGTTACAAGGGGTGAGAATGGAGGTTACAAGGGGTGAGAATGGAGATTACTAGGGCTGAGAATGGAGATTACTAGGGGTGAGAATGGAGGTTACAAGGGGTGAGAATGGAGATTACTAGGGCTGAGAATGGAGATTACTAGGGGTGAGAATGGAGGTTACTAGGGGTGAGAATGGAGGTTACAAGGGGTGAGAATGGAGGTTACTAGGGCTGAGAATGGAGATTACTAGGGGTGAGAATGGAGGTTACAAGGGGTGAGAATGGAGATTACTAGGGGTGAGAATGGAGGTTACAAGGGGTGAGAATGGAGGTTACTAGGGCTGAGAATGGAGGTTACTAGGGGTGAGAATGGAGGTTACAAGGGGTGAGAATGGAGGTTACTAGGGCTGAGAATGGAGGTTACAAGGGGTGAGAATGGAGGTTACTAGGGCTGAGAATAGAGATTACTAGGGGTGAGAATGGAGGTTACTAGGGGTGAGAATGGAGGTTACTAGGGATGAGAATGGAGGTTACTAGGGCTGAGAATGGAGGTTACAAGGGGTGAGAATGGAGATTACTAGGGGTGAGAATGGAGGTTACTAGGGGTGAGAATGGAGGTTACTAGGGATGAGAATGGAGGTTACTAGGGCTGAGAATGGAGGTTACAAGGGGTGAGAATGGAGATTACTAGGGGTGAGAATGGAGGTTACTAGGGGTGAGAATGGAGATTACTAGGGCTGAGAATGGAGGTTACTAGGGCTGAGAATGGAGATTACTAGGGGTGAGAATGGAGGTTACAAGGGGTGAGAATGGAGGTTACTAGGGCTGAGAATGGAGGTTACTAGGGGTGAGAATGGAGGTTACAAGGGGTGAGAATGGAGGTTACTAGGGCTGAGAATAGAGATTACTAGGGGTGAGAATGGAGGTTACTAGGGGTGAGAATGGAGGTTACTAGGGATGAGAATGGAGGTTACTAGGGCTGAGAATGGAGGTTACAAGGGGTGAGAATGGAGATTACTAGGGGTGAGAATGGAGGTTACTAGGGGTGAGAATGGAGGTTACTAGGGATGAGAATGGAGGTTACTAGGGCTGAGAATGGAGGTTACAAGGGGTGAGAATGGAGATTACTAGGGGTGAGAATGGAGGTTACTAGGGGTGAGAATGGAGATTACTAGGACTGAGAATGGAGGTTACTAGGGCTGAGAATGGAGGTTACAAGGGGTGAGAATGGAGATTACTAGGGCTGAGAATGGAGGTTACTAGGGCTGAGAATGGAGATTACTAGGGGTGAGAATGGAGGTTACTAGGGCTGAGAATGGAGATTACTAGGGGTGAGAATGGAGGTTACAAGGGGTGAGAATGGAGATTACTAGGGCTGAGAATGGAGGTTACTAGGGGTGAGAATGGAGGTTACAAGGGGTGAGAATGGAGATTACTAGGGGTTAGAATCGAGAATGTATATAAGCTGACGTGAAGATTCATTCAGTTAGAAGACTGTAGTTACCAATGTTATTCTAGCTTACTAACATCCATCATTATAAATAGATGACTCCGACACTACGGCAGTGTAATTCATAATCATTATTATTATTATTAATAGGAAGATTTATTACTTCTGTCTGCAGTGGCGGTAGTGGCTGTAAAATTCCCACACAAATGTTTCGCAGACGATTGATCAGCTATGTGCTAGGCTAAATATTCATTATTTCTGATACACGATGATAGTGTTACGCTCTATACTTCATCATCCTAGATTTCCCATCACTGTATAGTCAGTCTGTCAGCAATGCCGTTTGTTGGTGTTTTTGAAACACCGCCAGTCAGCATCACCTGGCCCTGCTATATAACTTATCTCCATCTATCTGGTATTTGCCGCTCACGCCACGCTGCAGACAACAAAAGCGAGCCGATCAGATGTAACTCCAATCGTACAGGAGACTGCCCAACTATAATCCATCGTTAATCCCTTCATGCAATAGCCTTATCGTGTGTGCGGGGTCAGGGCCTGGGTTGGTGCTATCTTCAACTGTATTAATGGCAAAAGAAATGTTCAAAACTTCGTCTATCTGAATGGGATAAATATCATCGTGAAAAGCTTCAACAGTAGGAATACCAAGCCATTTTGTGGCTTGTTTTTTGTACCAACGGGGACTTCCCCTCCACTTGATGTTTTTTTGCAGCGCCTGAATGCTAACAGCGTTGGGTGGTGACTGATTGGTTGACAGACTTGGCGGTGGTGTCCTGTGGTTGAGCTGCGCCTAATACTTAGGCTTGATCAGTGAAATTGGAGAAATTCGCGTCAGGGTATCCATAGTGGTCTAGTTCCACCTGTTGTAGCCCTTGAAGGTCCAGCAGTCCGTCTATATAAAGGTAGGTGACCACCGAAGACGGAGATGATGCAAGCACATTCGGGTGACATGCTGATAAGTTTTGAAGGCCTGGCAACGCCGCACTGAGGCGCAGTGCTAATTTGTGTATTGGGGTGTATGAAACACACTAGCTCTTATGGAAAAATCCGACCTTCGGCCAGAACCATTGAATATCTCGACGATCTTAAGAGCTGGCGACTTGATTATTGTTTCAGAAGATGCGCAACAAAAAAGTGGGCCGTGTTCTTGAGTTCCATGTGCTTGTGTTGTTTCGTTCTGGTGCAGCACGAAAAATTGGCAATTTGCCACCCTTGGTAGTTCTACTGTTAATCCATTAATTACACTATTCTCTACTACATGCTACTGTAAAACTTTAATACCTTATAATAAATATAATTTAGTTACACCTGTCCCAAACTGGCCAGATGTGCAGCCGACAGGGCTGCGTACGGCTGTTAAGTCCATGGACTGGGGGGGGCGCCGCACCCACCCTCTATTCACACTAGCTAATGCTTTAACAGATGTCTTGATATGGGACACATATTGTTCCAATGGAGTTAGGAATCGAACCCCCGACCTTCAATTCATGAGTCTGACACTCTAACCTTTAATATCTACCCTACCCTACTCCATTCTAACCAAGTCTTCTGGCATTGTTAAACCATCAATAAAAAATATTATCGTACAAAGTGAGGTGTCATAATAAAAGCAAAGTTTTATGAAATAATAAAAAAGCATTCCTGTTGAAATCTGCCCTGGTGAGTTTTATGTTCGAGCTTTGCTCAGAGAAATTAGTTGTGTTTTATTGTAGAAGCCTCCAACAATGACTCGCTTTAATGGCCTGACAAATCAAAATATTCTCAAACTTATTTGGCCATTTTAATTAAGTTAGCTCTGAATCGTGTCTTAAAATATTATTATACGGTTCATGTACGGCTTGTATATGCTCATATGCTCATGAAAAGGCTTGTTTGAGGCTGAACAACTCTGAATAAGTTTAAATATGCCAGCTTTTCCGGTTTTATATTTCTTGCCCTATCTATCTTACCCTATCTATCTTACCCTATCTTTCTTACCCTATCTTTCTTACCCTATCTATCTTACCCTATCTATCTTACCCTATCTATCTTACCCTATCTATCTTACCCTATCTATCTTACCCTATCTTTCTTACCCTATCTTTCTTACCCTATCTTTCTTACCCTATCTTTCTTACCCTATCTCTCTTGCCCTATCTTTCTTACCCTATCTATCTTACCCTATCTTTCTTACCCTATATATCTTACCCTATCTTTCTTACCCTATCTATCTTACCCTATCTCTCTTACCATTCTACTTTTCGTATTTTCTCCTTCTTTAATTTTCTAATTTCAAAGAATTTATCTTTTTGAAGAGAGCGTTATATTTTTTAATTTCTAAGAAACAGGTTGGTCTAGAAAAAGAAGGCAGAATATTTATTAACTACTTCGGAGACTTGATCGATAACCCTAGAATTCGAAGCGAGATTCTAGTCTAAGCAGTCTAACCGCAGTCTAACCTATGTGCAATGTGCGAGCGGCACCCTTTGACTTGCAGTAAATAGTTTGCGATGCTGGATTTATTATAACTCTCTTTTCTTCAGTCGGCATTCGAAGATGGATCAGCGGGCGGTGGGGGGGGGGTTTTACGGGGGGGGGGTAGGTAGGGTGGGTGGGGATTTTCTGACAGCGGTCGATAGTAGAACGGGCTTTAAACCGTGCGTGCCTAATGCTTATTCAGTAGTGGCCCACAATAATTGGCAGGTGCCCCTTGCGCAGACCAAGGCTAGAAATGCCAAGTCAATGGCCAACGGTTGATGGAATGGCAGAGAAAAAGAGGAAGAGGGGAAGAAACTAAGTTTCAGGAGATCCGGTTTCTGTCCAGGTTAACTCTATGGTCTAAAAGTGAAAGGTTGAACGAATGCCGACCGGCGGTTTGTGTTTGGTGGTATGGTGTGCGAAATGAAGAATTTGTAATTGATTGCGCCAGTACCCTGCCCCTGGTTTCCGTCCCTTAGTTGGGCGCCTGGAAAGCAAAGCAAAACGAACAAAATGCTTGGCTATACAGTCAAATATGAATTCATATTTTATTACTCCCATTTATGCTTCTAAGAACAAATCTCATATATTTGTATCTTTGCATACTTGCACACTTATAGCTTTGTGTCTTCAACCATGGAAATGTTTTTCTCATAGACACTATATTTCTTTAAATTTGGCGATGGTTAAATACTTAGTTTTATATTGTACGTTTCCTATACTACTAATAAGTAGTAGCTATATTTTTTTTACTTTTTTTAAAGCAATAGTACTCGTACAATATTTGCGTGAGTGGAAATATTACAGATACCGAAACTTCGAAAAACATTCGCAGAACCCTTCAAGTTAAGCCCTAGGAATCCTTACATCCCTACATCCAGGCATCCAAACATCCCTTAATCCGTTAATCCGTACGCCCCTTAATCCCTACATTTCTTAATCCCTGCATATCTTGATCCCTACACCCTTGATCCCTACACCCTTGATCCCTGCACCCCTTGATCCCTACACCCCTTGATCCCTACACCACGTAATCCCTACATCCTAAGAATCCCTACATTGAAACTAAACTCTTAGTTTCATAATATGATGTGAAACATGTAAACTATTTCGCATTCTTATAAATTGAATTCCATCAGGAAAAGTGCACGAGTACTGCTGTTTCGGCTACTGCATCGATCTGCTGCGTAGATTGGCCAATTCAACGCCATTCAGTTATAATCTGTACCTGGTGCAGGACGGCACTATCGGCAACAAGGAAACGGTTTGTGGGCTTCGTTCACCGATGCCTTCATGCATCCTTTCATCCAACCCTACATCCGTCCCTTCATCCATCTCTTCATGGATCCCTGCATCCATCTCTTCATGCATCCCTTCATGCATCCCTTCATGCATCCCTGCATCCATCTCTTCATGCATCCCTTCATGCATCCCTTCATGCATCCCTTCATGCATCCCTTCATGCATCCCTTCATGCATCCCTTCATGCATCCCTTCATGCATCCCTTAATCCATCCCTACATCCATCCCTTCATCCATCCCTTTATTCATAACTTCATCCATCGATGCATTCCTCCCTTCATCCATCCCTTCATATATCACTTCGTGCATCCATTTATTCATCCCTTCATGCATTCCTTCATGTATCCCTTCATCCATCCCTTCATCCTTCACTTCATGGATCAATTTATTCATCCCTTCATGCATCCTTTCATGCATCCCTTCATCCATCCCTTCATCCATCCCTTCATCCATCCCTTCATGCATCCCTTCATCCATCCCTTCATCCATCCCTTCATCCATCCCTTCATCCATCCCTTCATCCACCCCTTCATCCATCTCTACATCCATCCCTTCATGCAACCCTTCATCCATCCCTTCATCCCTACATCCATCCCTTTATCCACCCCTCCCTTCATGCATTGAACCATTCCGCAGGTGAACGGAGTTGTCAGGTGGACCGGCATTGTTGGCGACCTGTCAAGCGGTCTAGCCGACTTGGCGGTGGCGCCAATGACAATTACACCTGAGAGAAACCTGCGCGTGGCATTCACCAAGCCCTTTAAATATTTGGGCCTCACCATTCTTGTCAAGCGGGTGAGTCTGAAATGGGAGAAATGGTAGAGTGACTGCTAGAAATGGTGGATTGATAGAGAGAAATTGTGGCGTGACATAGGAATGGTAGAGTGACAGAGAAATGGTAGAGTGACAAAGAAATGGTAGAGTGACAAAGAAATGGTAGGGTGAGAGAGAAATGGTAGGGTGAGAGAGAAATGGTAGAGTGAGAGAGAAATGGTAGAGTGACAGAGAAATGGTAGAGTGACAGAGAAATGGTAGAGTGACAGAGAAACGATAGAGTGACACAGAGTTGGTTTTGAAAGAAAAATGGTAGAGTGACAGAGAAATGGTAGAGTGACAGAGAAATGGTAGAGTGAGAGAGAAATGGTAGATTGACAGAGAAATGGTAGAGTGAGAGAGAAATGGTAGTGACAGAAATGGTAGAGTGACAGAGAAATAGTGGTGATGCCTCGCCCCCCGCCGCACCCCAGAAACCGCCCACCAGCAGTCTGGGCTCATTTCTGCAGCCATTCGAGCGCACCCTGTGGGTTCTGGTCGGTCTGTCGGTACACGTGGTAGCCCTGGTGCTCTACCTCCTGGACAGATTCTCGCCTCTCGGCCGGTTTAAACTAGCTCGCAATCAGCAGGGCACAGACGAGGAGGCCTTGAATCTGTCTAGCGCGATGTGGTTCGCCTGGGGTGTCCTGCTCAACTCTGGCATCGGCGAGGGCACACCGAGGAGCTTCTCGGCCCGCGTGCTAGGCATGGTGTGGGCCGGCTTCGCTATGATCATTGTGGCCAGCTACACCGCTAATTTGGCAGCCTTCCTGGTGCTGGACAGGCCCGGCGGTCACATCTCCGGCATAGACGATGTTCGAGTGAGTTTCCGTGACTGTGACTCCTCAGAATCCGTGACTGTGACTCCTCAGAATCCGTGACTGTGACTCCTCAGAATCCGTGACTGTGACTCCTCAGAATCCGTGACTGTGACTCCTCAGAATCCGTGACTGTGACTCCTCAGAATCCGTGACTGTGACTCCTCAGAATCCGTGACTGTGACTCCTCAGAATCCGTGACTGTGACTCCTCAGAATCCGTGACTGTGACTCCTCAGAATCCGTGACTGTGACTCCTCAGAATCCGTGACTGTGACTCCTCAGAATCCGTGACTGTGACTCCTCAGAATCCGTGACTCCTCAGAATCCGTGACTCCTCAGAATCCGTGACTCCTCAGAATCCGTGACTCCTCAGAATCCGTGACTCCTCAGAATCCGTGACTCCTCAGAATCCGTGACTCCTCAGAATCCGTGACTCCTCAGAATCCGTGACTCCTCAGAATCCGTGACTCCTCAGAATCCGTGACTCCTCAGAATCCGTGACTCCTCAGAATCCGTGACTCCTCAGAATCCGTGACTCCTCAGAATCCGTGACTCCTCAGAATCCGTGACTCCTCAGAATCCGTGACTCCTCAGAATCCGTGACTCCTCAGAATCCGTGACTCCTCAGAATCCGTGACTCCTCAGAATCCGTGACTCCTCAGAATCCGTGACTCCTCAGAATCCGTGACTCCTCAGAATCCGTGACTCCTCAGAATCCGTGACTCCTCAGAATCCGTGACTCCTCAGAATCCGTGACTGTGACTTTTCAGAATCCGTGAAAGCGTCCCCCCAAACCCAACCCAAGATTTTGTCCCCAGAATCCGACCGGAAAATTGCATTTTTTTTTCTTTAAGCGGGATTGTTTAGCCTATTTTTGTCCTACTCTAAGTAGTTGTTTTTCGAAATTGTGACTCCTCACAAGTTTTCTTCAAATGACAGGAAAATAAAAATATTCTAATAAATTATTTCGCAGCTAAGAAATCCGGGCAACAATTTCACTTTCGCCACCGTGAAGAACAGCCCGGTAGAGGAGTACTTTAAGCGCCAGTTGGAGTACGCCACAATGACTCGAACTATGGACCAGGCCAAGAGGAAATACTACGATGTGCAGGAAGCTATCGATGTGAGTTTTACCTCTGTTTTCCCTAAATATTCTTCAGGTTCTGTTCCTAAAGATACTTCAGGGTCTGATTTTTTAATATCCTTCAGTGTCTGTTCCTGAATATCCTTCAGGGTCTGTTCCTGAATATCCTTGAGGGACTGTTCCTGAATATCCTTCAGGGTCCGTTCCTGAATATCATTCAGGGTCCGTTCCTGAATATCCTTCAGGGTCTGTTCCTGAATATCCTTCAGGGTCTGTTCTCCTGAATATCCCTCAGGGTCCGTTCCTGAATATCCTTCAGGACAAGGACTACTTAACTAGAGTACTTAACTTGAGAGTACTTGACTATGCAGGCCACCCGTCCCGTTGAAGTTAAGTCAAGTACTACTTAACTTGACCTCAAATTTAAACTTTCTATCATTGCATTGGTATGCATAAATACGCAGTCATATTAAAAAAAAGACACATTTTTTAGAAAAAAGTTTAGTTTTTAAAAACAAAATATGAGTGCTTTTAACTAGGCTTAATAATTATAATCCCAAGAATAATTTCTGGTTGACTCTCTCTTTACCATATCGTTGAGCAGATTCTGAGTTCTGAAATTCGATTACTTTCCTTAATCCGCCCTAGTTAAGTTAATCCGCTCAAAGTCCAAATTACATGCGGTTACATACTGCTCACAGATTTCTTGCTCTATAGCAAAAAACATATTAGAACTTTCTATGCCTGTGTTTTTTCTCTGCCCTAATCTCTCTTCTCACTGTTCTCAATTTCGGCCTTATAGAATAATATGCTGCCCCTCTTTACTAGACCTTGAAGGCCTCAAGGCCAAATTACAAGCTGAATCTCAGTTAGTCCGCCAATTTTCATTGAGCCAAGCTATCACGCCTGTCTCAATCACACTGCTCGGCCTGAAATCCAAGATTAGGACAAGCTTCTTATTCTTAGGTTGTGCCTTCTTCACAGCGTGAGGTCACGACGATATTGGCATTCTAGTTAATTAAAAAACCTCTCTGGCCGTCTTGGATCTCGATATCCGAAAAAATTCATTCTCTAAAAAATCACGTTTTTGACTCGCGTATATTTTAAAATGATACTGCTGCTGCTGCTGCTGCTGCTGCTGTTGCTGCTGTTGTTGTTGTTGTTGCTGCTGCTGCTGCTGCTGCTGCTGTTGCTGCTGCTGCTGCTGCTGCTGCTGTTGCTGCTTCTTCTTCTTCTTCTTCTTCTTTTTCAGGGCGCCTCCGTGTGCGGACCAGCCGATCGGGAGGGGGGCAGACGCCCCATGCTGCGGATTAGCCCGATAATGGCATCCGGGGACCCCATCAGGTCCTCGGGTGCGAGCCCTTGAGCTGCCCGGAAGCGATCGCCTCTGGGGCACTCGAATAGGACGTGATGAACTGTGTCCAGCGCCCCGCAGTCGAGACAGTCGGGCGAGGTGTCGATGCCGAGTCTGTGCCTAGTGCTGCGGTTGATGGTGCTGGCGCCGGCTCTAAGTTGGTTGACTATAACTTGTAGGCGGCGTGGGAGGTGGCTCGGAGCTTTCCAGTGGGTCGGGACCGCCAGCTCATCAAGAGCGCGTCTGGAGTGGCGTGTCGCCGTCCTGGCGGCACTGAGCGGTAGTGGGACCTGTCGCTGGTCGAGGTCCGCCGCCCTGGCCGCCGCCCTGTCTGCCGCCTCATTGCCGGAGAGGCCACAGTGCGCCGGGATCCAGCAGAACCTCACCTTGCGATCCAGCCGATCGAGTTGCAGGAGGAGGTTCCAACAGTCGGCTGCAGCCGGGTCGGTCTGCGTCAGGGGGCCGCTGCTCAAGGCGGTAATCGCGCTGAGACTGTCGGACGCGATGGTGACACCACTGCGGGGGGCGTCGGGACAGTCGATGGCCTGACGGAGGGCTTCGCAGATGGCAGTGAGCTCTGCGGTAAAACTGCTGCACCAAGCACCGGCCGCAGCCATATGTGTCGTGCCTGGCGGCTGCCACTGGGCGATGGCTGCCCCGCCTCCGTTACGGTTACCGGCTCCGACCGATCCGTCCGTCCAGATGACCGTGGGGTCGGATTCAAGAAGCCGGGCCGTGTCCTGGGCTCGCTCCTGCTTCACGCTGGCAGGCATATCGCGAGTGATTTTGGTGGTCAGGGAGGTGTCGAACGAAACTCCCGTGCAGTTCGACTCCCAGGGTGGCGGGCCCAGTGGCTGCGCGGCGCGTGGATAGTTGTTGAGTTGACCGCTTTGACCGAGTTCGTTGGCGATGCGGCGCCAGCATCCTCTGAAGGGTCGCGCTGCGTCGGGCTCCAGGCCCGGAGCGCGCCTCTTGGTGGCGGCCGTGGCGGTGGTGTCGCCCTCGGCGTTCTGCTGTGTGTCGGGTTGAGTCCGTGCCGCGGCTTCGAAGGTGCGGTTCTTCAGCCGGGGGCGCGTGTTTCTTGTGGCGATCTGGTGCGCGGGTGCAGCGTTTGGCAGCCGGACCATACGCTCCCGGAGCATGCACGCGCGCTCCATGGCTACGTGACTGACCGGCGGCAGGTTAGCGACGCCGAGCAGGTTCTCGTTGGTCGTCGTCTGGATGCAGCCGGTGATGAGGCGGGCGCAGGCGTTCTGTTGTCTTTCCACGACGAGGCGCGTGCTCGGCGCTGCTCCCGCGAGCCAAACACCACTGCCGTAGTCCGCGACGGAGCGGATGGTGGCGGTGTAGACCGCTCGAAGGATATGCTGCTCCGCCCCGACCTGCCGGTGGGCGATGGCTTGCAGCGGGCGTCTTCGGGCCGCCATGCGGCGACAGACGTCCTTGGCGTGCTCGGCGAATCCCAGGTGGTCGTCAAACTTAACTCCCAGGAAGACCGGGTGCGGGTCGTAGGCAAGGGGGGCGCCGTTGATGTAGAGGTCCAGTCGGATTTTGCCGCGATTCTCCGCTGGGCTGAGACTGAAGGTGCTGTAGCTGCATTTGCTCGTGCTCAGGAGAACCTTCCAGCGGTCGCACCAGCGGGTCACAGCATCAAGAGCGGGCTGAATTTTGTTGGCGCATCTGCTGAGCTTACGGTCGAGTACGAGCAGAGCCGAGTCGTCGGCGTAAAGGCTGACGTCCACCTCCTTTGTGACGTCGGCGATGGCGCCGGGGAGGTCGTTCACGTAGGCCAGCCACAGGAGCGGGGCGATGACGGAGCCCTGCGGGAGTCCTTCCCGGAATGTACGCTCCTTGCTCAGGCTGCCTCCGAAGCGGACCTGCGCTCTCCTGTCATTAAGGAAGCTGTTGACCCAGCGCAGGACGCAGGCCGAGACGCCCATGTCGCGCAGTTTGCATATCAGGGCTTTTCTCCAGACTCGGTCGTAGGCTCTCGAGAAGTCCAGGAGGCACAGGATGGCCCGTAGCGACTGTGGGTCCTCCAGACCGTCAAAGATGGTCTGCGCGATCCTGGCGATTTGCTCTTCGCAAGAGCGGCCGGCCCGGAACCCGGCTTGGACGTGCGTGAGGACTCCTCGGCTCTCAAGGTCGAATTTGAGGCGAAGGTACACAAGGCGTTCGGCGACCTTAGCCACACAGCTGGTCAGGGCCACTGGCCGGTAGCTGCCGGGGTCGTCGGCCGGTTTGCCGCGTTTTGGTATGGGGATGATGACAGCCCGGCGCCATTGATGGGGGCATCGGCCCGTGCGCCACGTTTTGTTGATGAGATCTAGGAGTCGCTGTTCGCTGCGGGCCGGCTGTTGCTGCTGCTGCTGCTGCTGCTGTTGCTGCTGCTGCTGCTGCTGCTGCTGTTGCTGCTGCTGCTGCTGCTGCTGTTGCCTTCGATGCTACATCAACCGGGGTTGATTGGCAGAGCGGTTAACGCGTCTGCCTCTCGCACCAATGTCCCTGAGCTCGATTCCGCGGCGAGGCCACACTTATTTGGGGCGCAGCCGCGGATAGAAGGCTTGGAGGCTTGTCGTGCGATTCGCTCCCTTGAGAGCCAACCTCCAAGGCACGTGAAAGTCATGGCAGATGTACAACACCTGTGTGAGCATAGGCCAGCGTATAGTATATGTGTGCGTGTATGCTCAGGAGTCAGCGGAATGGGCAGAATTGCCTCCTCGCTGGCTGCGGGTCTATTGTCACCAAATGATTTGCCATATAGAAGCATAGCAGAGTAGATATTTTAAGTACGTCAGTATAATAAATATATAGCGCAAAATGTAAAATAAATAGCGCAAAAAATAATTGCTGGCCTCAAAGTTAAGCAATGATTAGGATTGCACTATTATGAAAAGGTTTTTTCATTTTCTCTTTAAAATGTAACCCTTGGACTTAATCAAAGAACTTAGAAAATCCTTCTTCTAGTACAAACGAAGCCGCTGTTAATTAAGGCGCTTATTTGCGACTTTGTCAAAATGGGAAGCGAATTTCTTTCCTATAAAACCTGCTCGCACCCTAGAGTCTGAGTGAAAATATTATTTTTTCTAATAGATTATCCTTCGCTCCAATGAACTGTGTCGTCCCAGATTTGACGTGCGGCTTGGCAAATGTAAAATAAGTGAGTAGCTCTGCTTAGTTGAGATCTTCAAAGAGACGAATAACGGCTCTATTATAGGATGCGATAAGAAAAGTGGCGAGCAGCTGGAGGGAGGCATAAAGATAAAGATATGGATAGATACATATAGTGAGAACGTGGAATGAAAATGATAACCTAAAAATAGACAGAGATCAAGAGAACTCAACAAAATAAAAATTGAATAAGAAAGTATGTTTAATGACAATATGCTACAATAACAAAGTACATAATGTCATGCTGGCCTGTTAAACCATTTCTTTGGCTTATCGTTTAGGCAAGAACTAATAATAAACAGTGTAAAAAATGGCAGCGTTAAGAACATCAAATCCCTTAGCGTAAACAAAGATTGTAAACTGTACGAGTGTATATTATTGTAAATCGGCGATTCTGATTACATTATCAGCAGTTGAAGATAACATTTAAATATGAAGATTTACATATTTAAGCGCAGAAAAAGACGGAAATAAATAGCAATTCACAAGCCTTTTCTCTATAGGATATCTTGGAAAATGAATCTCGAATAGCTTGGCCTATCAGAGGGGGTCATTTATTGCTAGTCCAATATACTAATACTGATTATAGTAGTTTTCGGATCCGCATCCAGCGCAGAAACGCCACAATAGAAAAATCGTTTCCATCTCGTCTTTTTCTGTCGACTGACAAGAAAAAAAGACAAAAAATAGAATAAACTGCTGCACGCAAAAATTGGATTTTCGATTTTTTTCGGAGTATAGATAAGTACGAGTTGAACGATGGGGGCGAGCACACCTGTTCAGCTCCCCAGCACTGTCTCTCATTTCTAATTCACTTTGTCAGCTGGATTCTTGTTCGGCACAAAATCCATCTCAGATGGAATTAATTAAGCATTCAATTAAATTCATTTGAGGGGCCCAGGTGGGTCTAAAACAGTACACTGTAACTAAGGATCTATGAAGGACTAAACTGTATTTGATTAAGCCCATTAGAGTGACTGCTATTTACCTACCACTCTGTAGCACCCTTCCAAACTGCAGCTTTACTGGCAAACATAAAAAATATTACCGCTTTATGTATGCTAATATTTGACGTCGGTACCTGGATCCACACAATTTATCACGATTCTCTACTTTCCCCCGCCTGATTACCTCTCAAGTCTACCCTTTTCTCTATCCCTATTGTCTGACTTTTCTGTCTAATTCTAATATATTTATATCTCCAGACTACCACAGCTGTCTACCTCTCCGGTCTACGTCTCGTGTCTACCTCTCCTGTCTACCCCTCCTGTCTACCTGTCCTGACTAACTCTCCTGTCTACCTCTCCTGTCTACCTCTCCTGTCTACCCTCCTGTCTACCCCTTCTGTCTACCCCTCCTGTCTACCCCTCCTGTCTACCCCTCCTGTCTACCCCTTCTGTCTACCTCTCCTGTCTTCCTCTCCTGTTATTCTAACCCCCTCTATTTTCTGTCTCTCAATTGAAAGATTTTGTGTATAACTGGACTTATAAAAGAAATCATAAAATAGTAATGCTCATTTTCTCTCCTCTCCTAATCGCTTCAGTGTTATCCTGTCTAACAAACAGCCATATTCTCCCTCCACTAATACCTTATCATCAAGCGCAATCCCCCTGAGGTTAATAGGAACGAAAAAAGAACAACTTTCGGAATTTTCTTCCTTTGAAGTATCGAATTCGCCCATCAACAAGCTGTCACCCTTGTCAGATCTTTTTATGCCACTTACACAGCGTGTGGCTCAGCTAAATCTCTTACTTTTATTGTTTGCTAATCCTCCACTGAAGGTGCGCATTTTCAACGGCACACCTTTGCGAGAGATCAACTATCGGATTATTATGGTTTAGTCAGAGAATATAGAATTTCTCATAAGATGACCTGGATGCCACCTATATAAACACAATCAGATTGATAAGCAATTTGGGGGTACATTATTGTACCACAAACGATTCACTGACTCGCCATATTAGGTACCTGTGTAAGACGAAATCTAAACAGTTCTGAATGCATATGCAATTTCTTGTAGTGTGTATGCTTCGCTTGGTGGAAGAGAGATGAGAGATGAGAGAGAGAGAAAAAATTGACTTTTGACGTAGATAAGTAGTTTAGAGAGGTAGGCAGGTAGATTATAGAGGTAGACGGTAGATTTTATATGGTGAACAGGAAGATTCTAGAGTGTTGACAGGTAGATTCTAGAGTGTAGACAGGTAGATTAGAGAAGTAGATCGGTAGATTAAAGAAGTAGAAGGGTAGACAGGTAGATTCTAGATTTAGACAGGTAGATGAAAGAAGTAGAAGGGTAGACAGGTAGATTCTAGAGTGTAGACAGGTAGACAGGAAGATTCTAGCGTGTAGACAGGTAGATTCTAGAGTGTAGACAGGTAGACAGGAAGATTCTAGCGTGTAGACAGGTAGATTCTAGAGTGTAGACAGGTTGATTCTAGAGTTTAGACAGGAAGATTCTAGCGTGTAGACAGGTAGATTCTAGAGTGTAGACAGGTAGATTCTAGAGTGTAGACAGGTAGATTCTAGAGTGTAGACAGGTAGACAGGAAGATTCTAGCGTGTAGACAGGTAGATTCTAGAGTGTAGACAGGTTGATTCTAGAGTGTAGACAGGAAGATTCTAGCGTGTAGACAGGTAGATTCTAGAGTGTAGACAGGTAGATTCTAGAGTGTAGACAGGTAGATTCTAGAGTGTAGACAGGTAGACAGGAAGATTCTAGCGTGTAGACAGGTAGATTCTAGAGTGTAGACAGATAGATTCTAGCGTGTAGACAGGTAGATTCTAGAGTGTAGACAGGTAGATTCTAGAGTGTAGACAGGTAGACAGGAAGATTCTAGCGTGTAGACAGGTAGATTCTAGAGTGTAGACAGATAGATTCTAGCGTGTAGACAGGTAGATTCTAGCGTGTAGACAGGTAGATTCTAGAGTGTAGACAGGTAGACAGGAAGATTCTAGCGTGTAGACAGGTAGATTAGAGAAGTAGATCGGTAGATTAAAGAAGTAGAAGGGTAGACAGGTAGATTCTAGAGTGTAGACAGGTAGATTCTAGAGTGTAGATAGGTAGATTCTAGAGTGTTAACAGGTAGATTGAAGAGGTAGACAGGTATACTTAGGAAGTAGACAGGTATACTTAGGAAGTAGACAGGCATACTTAGGAAGCAGACAAGTAGATCCAAGATGTAGGTAGGTAGGTAGATGGTTAGGAAAATATTGTCCAACATTTTTTTTATATTCAGAGCAGAAACATAAGAGATATACACAAGTAACAAGGAGTAGAGAGCATGCAAAATAGGCTTCAGTTCTTTGACCAGAAAGAGCTCATTGTATCAAAACGATTTGTTGCTTCTCTGCTTCTTTTGTGCGTGTCTGTGTGTGCAGTATTTTAAGCAACAGAAATTTTCCTTTTAATCAAGCTATCAGTTACACTGTTACAGGAATAACGTTGTTCTTCTTCTGTACCGGGTTTCATTTCTCTATTTTTTCCCAAACGAAACAGGTGAAAGCAAGTTAAAAGAAGACTGACTGACTATAAAAGAAAATTTCTTCTCGGCAAAGAACATTGTGTTGGAAGCATTTCTAAGCCTGTGTCAATAGTGACAGAAGAAAAAATATATTTTGGTGTTTAAGGCGTTGTAGATCTGTCCTTGACTCTTCACATATGCACAGAAATTTCTCTAAAAAAAGTGTCGCAGCGTTTTTTGAAACATTGCAAGCTAAATGCACTTGTTTTATGCAATCTTATTGCTGAGTGTGCAGCTCAGTGTTTACTTCATAAGTTTGCTTGTCCGATAAAAAACACGGAGCCTAGACATATGAATCATAGCTCGTACAGTGACATAATTAGTAATGCAATAAAACTGGGCCATAAATTAATGTAGTTTGTACCTCCAAACTGTCTCTATTCATTTCTAACCCTGCAGTGGGTCGGGAGCGAATTATAGACACCACTTTGATTACCGCTACTGCCACATTTACTATTATGGCGTCTATAGTGCGCGATGGGCGAATGCTGATTCTGATCAACATTGAGTTTAGCTTAGTACTTCTGTGTGACTGCTACCTACTAGTACTTTTCCTGCCCCTGGTACTTCGAAGTGCATAGGTATAACTCCTCTGTCCCTTCTCCATCTTCTCCCTCTCCTCCCTCTCCCTCTTTTCTCCATTCTCCCTTTCCTCCCTTCTTCACCGTCTCCCCTTTCTCCCTTCTTCCCCGTCTCCCCTTTCTCCCTCTTCTCTTCCTTCTCCCTCTTCTCTTCCTTCTCCCTCTTCTCCATCCTCTGCCTTTCCCTCCCTCCTCTCCCCCTTCTCCTCCTTCTCCCCTTTCTCCCTCCTCTCCCCCTTCTCCTCCTTCTCCCCTTTCTCCCTCTTCTCCCTCTTCTCTGTCTTCTCTCCCTTCTCTTTTTTCTCTCTCTTCTCTCCCTTCTCCCTCTTCTCTCCTTCTCCCTCTTCTTCCCCTTCTCCCCCTTCTTCTCCTTCTCCCTCTTCTCTCCTTCTCCCCTTTCTCCCTCTTCTCTCCCTTCTCCCTCTTCTTCCCCTTCTCCCCCTTCTTCTCCTTCTCCCCTTTCTCCCTCTACTCTTTCTTCTCACCCTTCTCTCTCTTCTCTCCCTTCTCCCTCTTCTTCCCCTTCTCCCCCTTCTTCTCCTTCTCCCTCTTCTCCCCCTTCTTCTCCTTCTCCCTTTTCTCCCCCTTCTTCTCCTTTTCCCTTTCTCCCTCTACTCTTTCTTCTCACCCTTCTCTCTCTTCTCTCCCTTCTCCCTCTTCTTCCCCTTCTCCCCCTTCTTCTCCTTCTCCCTCTTCTCCCCCTTCTTCTCCTTCTCCCTTTTCTCCCCCTTCTTCTCCTTTTCCCTTTCTCCCTCTACTCTTTCTTCTCACCCTTCTCTCTCTTCTCTCCCTTCTCCCTCTTCTTCCCCTTCTCCCCCTTCTTCTCCTTCTCCCTCTTCTCCCCCTTCTTCTCCTTCTCCCTTTTCTCCCCCTTCTTCTCCTTTTCCCTTTCTCCCTCTACTCTTTCTTCTCACCCTTCTCTCTCTTCTCTCACTTCTCCTTCTTCTTCGATCCTTCTCCCTTTTCTCCCCTTTCTCCCTCTTCTCCCCCTTCTCCCTCTTCTCCCCTTCTGCCTCTGCTTCCCCTTATCGTTCTAATTCCTCTTCGTCTCATCCCGCTCTTTCCTAGTTCTGCACCATCTTTATATTTATCTGCGCAGCAAAACTTAGTTCTCGTTTGTCAGCTTTTTTTATCCCTATCGGCTTTTTCGTCCGCTGGTTTAGTTTTTTGATCTGTCAGTTATTTTCAGCATAGTCATTAGTTTATCATGCTTAGTTATAGTTCACTGAAAAACAAGAAAACACAAATTGTTACAGCTACAAGTTATTTTAAGCGCCTTTCCAACTTAATCGCTGGTCTGCTTACCCAATTCTTGGAACAGTCTTGAGATATTCACCGGTTCGAGTCAGTATTCAGTTGGCTTGCCTGAGCTATGTAATTTCGTCCTGAACTTTTGAGTGCGCAAATTATTTCAGGCTTTTTAAAAAATTTCATTTACCTGAAGTTTCACTTACCAGAGTTTTCCTTTACCTGAAGCTCCATTTACCAGAACTTTCTTTACCTGAAGCTCCATTTACCCGAATTTTCTTTACCTGAAGCTCCATTTACCAGAATTTTCCTTTACCTGAAGCTCCATTTACCCGAATTTTCTTTACCTGAAGCTCCATTTACCAGAATTTTCCTTTACCTGAAGCTCCATTTACCAGAAGTTTCCTTTACCTGAAGTTTCAATTACCTGAAGTTTCCTTTACCTGAAGTTTCCTTTACCTGAAGTTTCAATTACCTGAAGTTTCCTTTACCTGAAGTTTCAATTACCTGAAGTTTCCTTTACCTGAAGTTTCAATTACCTGAAGTTTCCTTTACCTGAAGTTTCAATTACCTGAAGTTTCCTTTACCTGAAGTTTCAATTTACCAGAATTTTCCTTTACCTGAAGCTCCATTTACCAGAAGTTTCCTTTACCTGAAGTTTCAATTACCTGAAGTTTCCTTTACCAAAAGTTTCATTTACCTGAAGTTTCAATTACCTGAAGTTTCCTTTACCTGAAGTTTCAATTACCTGAAGTTTCCTTTACCTGAAGTTTCAATTACCTGAAGTTTCCTTTACCTGAAGTTTCAATTACCTGAAGTTTCCTTTACCAAAAGTTTTATTTACCTGAAGTTTCAATCACCTGAAGTTTCCTTTACCAAAAGTTTCCTTTACCTGAAGTTTCAATTACCTGAAGTTTCCTTTACCTGAAGTTTCAATTACCTGAAGTTTCCTTTACCAAAAGTTTTATTTACCTGAAGTTTCAATTACCTGAAGTTTCCTTTACCAAAAGTTTCATTTACCTGAAGTTTCAATTACCTGAAGTTTCAATTACCTGAAGTTTCAATTACCTGAAGCTCCAATTAACTGAAGTTTCAATAACCCGAATTTTCTTTACCTGAAGCTCCATTTACCAGAATTTTCCTTTACCTGAAGCTCCATTTACCAGAAGTTTCCTTTACCTGAAGTTTCAATTACCTGAAGTTTCCTTTACTTGAAGTTTCCTTTACCTGAAGTTTCAATTACCTGAAGTTTCCTTTACCTGAAGTTTCAATTACCTGAAGTTTCAATTACCTGAAGTTTCAATTACCTGAAGTTTCAATTACCTGAAGCTCTATTTACCTGAAGTTTCAATTACCTGAAGCTCCATTTACCTGAAGTTTCAATTACCTGAAGTTTCAATTACCTGAAGTTTCAATTACCTGAAGTTTCAATTACCTGAAGTTTCAATTACCTGAAGTTTCAATTACCTGAAGTTTCAATTACCTGAAGTTTCAATTACCTGAAGTTTCAATTACCTGAAGTTTCCTTTACCTGAAGTTTCAATTACCTGAAGTTTCCTTTACCTGAAGTTTCAATTACCTGAAGTTTCCTTTACCAAAAGTTTCATTTACCTGAAGTTTCAATTACCTGAAGTTTCAATTACCTGAAGTTTCAATTACCTGAAGCTCCATTTACCTGAAGTTTCAATTACCTGAAGTTTCAATTACCTGAAGTTTCAATTACCTGAAGTTTCAATTACCTGAAGTTTCAATTACCTGAAGTTTCCTTTACTTAAAGTTTTATTTACCTGAAGTTTCATTTACTTAGAGTATCTGGATCTAAAGATAAATAATAATTTTAATGATGAGCAATATTCCGCTATTTTCGTGAGGACTTACTGAAAAAAGAACCATATTTTTATAGAACTATAATAAAAAAGTGCATGATTAGACGAAAAATCTCAGCACAATGATTTTGGCCGCATCTGTTGATCGAGACTCAATTGATTTGCTCAAATTAAAACAAATTAAACGCAAGGTCGTCGGCCGACTAAAAAAAGCCCGGGTCGACGTCTGCGCCGCTATAAATAGGAAAGTTATTGGGAGAAAGAGAGAGAGAGAGGGGAAATTGGCTGCAGAAAATGAGAATGGGAACTGGGCCTCTTTATTCTCATTTCCCCGGAGACGGGGCGAGTGTAAAAGAAAGTGCCTACTGTGTAGGGAAACTAAAATACTCTTTGTAGGTTACGGTAAATTTTTCATCACTACTTTCTATTGCTGTTGCTGCTGCTGCTTTTCCTTCTATTCTTACTCTCCCCCCAGTTTTTTTTCACTCTACTAGCTTCTGCCGGCATTGTGGGTTAAGATTTTTGTTCCAAGAAATTGTCTTTCAGCATCCGCTGCCAAGCGGGTTCCTGTCTTGTTGAGCAGACCTCCTGCAACTACTATTATTATTATTATTATTATTATTATTATTATTATTATTATTATTATTAATTGGACTCTCATATGCAAAACCTATCAGGTTTTGTGAGTATAATGGGACAACAATAATTTAGTGTCCATAGCTTGCCTACCTTGAGTCCATATGCAAGCTATCCTCTCTGACTCTTTCTCTCTACCTTTCGTCATCTTTGTCAAGTAGTTGCTATGCAAAGCTTGGCAGGCTGGGGAAGTTCAGTTGTGAGCAGGAAGCGCTTGAGTACAATGCGCGTGTGTGAGTATGTCAGTGTGTTTTTTATATAAACCTGCATGCTGGAATGAAGGATTGGGACACGAGTGTTGGCTGTTGAGTTGGCTATTGTGTCGTGCAGTTGTAGTACATTGGGTCATAAATACTCATCTTGGTACCCGGGACCTCTCCCGTTCGGTTTGTTTATTTATTAAGTTACTGAGCCAGGGTCCTGAGCTCGATTCCGCGGCGAGGCCCCACATTCATGTGTTTCCTAGACTTCAAGTCACAGTGACAGTGTACACTGCCTGACGATGAGAAAGTCGAGGGCAGGTGAACACACCTGTGTGAGTGTGTGCTCAGGAGTCAGCGAAATATCTACCCACCTATCTCCATACCAGCCGATTTGCTCATTTTCTAGACTAAGCCTTAACTTCCTATGGCACTCAATAATAATACAGAAAAATAGTCACGTTTTAGTGCACTGAGCGCACCAATAGTTACCAGAGCAAGCCAGCTTTTTTTCAGTATCTCAAGCAAAGTTAAATTGAGAAAAAACTGCTCAATTCTCTCTATAGTCCGCGCGTATGGTCCGTGTTGAACGGAGCAAAAAATGGTCCAAGCCAGTACGTTACAGGTACTTGCCTACTACTCTCTATCTTGAATTTGAGAGGGAGAGGGAGAAAGAGAGAGAGGAAGGGTTAGCAGAGCAAACTGACTTCTCAGCTAGTGAGGAAAAAATAATTTCGCGGTGCTTGGGTGGGCAAAAAGTTAGGGCAGAATCACTAACGCTTTAGTTGGCCATTTTGGCAATAAAATACGTGCCCTGGGCAGGCAGAGAGAAAGATATAGAGAGATAGTGAGATTAGAAAAGATAGAAAAGAAGAGAAAAACACGGAAGGAAGGAGAAGTAGGGCGTGGAGAGAAGGGACATAAAGAAAAAGAGAAAGAATGAGACAAAGAAGGGGAGACAGAGGGGGAGAGAAGGAGAGAGAGAAGGGGATAGAAGGAGATAGAGAAGGGCAGAGAAGGAGAGAGAGAAGGGGAGAGAAGGAGAGAGAGAAAGGGATAGAAGGAGATAGAGAAGGGGAGAGAAGGAGAGAGAGAGAAGGGGAGAGCAGGAGAGAGAGAAGGGGAGAGAAGGAGAGAGAGAAGGGGAGAGCAGGAGAGAGAGAGAAGGGGAGAGCAGGAGAGAGAGAGAAGGGAGAGAAGGAGAGAGAGAAGGGGAGAGAAGTAGATAGAGAGAAGGGGAGAGCAGGAGAGAGAGAAGGGGAGAGCAGGAGAGGGAGAGAAGGGGAGAGGAGGGGAGAGAGAAGGGGAGAGAAGTAGATAGAGAGAAGGGGAGAGAAGTAGATAGAGAGAAGGGGAGAGCAGGAGAGAGAGAAGGGGAGAGCAGGAGAGGGAGAGAAGGGGAGAGCAGGAGAGAGAGAAGGGGAGAGAAGGAGAGAGAGAAGGGGAGAGCAGGAGAGAGAGAAGGGGAGAGAAGGAGAGAGAGAAGGGGAGAGCAGGAAAGAGAGAGAAGGGGAGAGCAGGAGAGAGAGAGAAGGGAGAGAAGGAGAGAGAGAAGGGGAGAGAAGTAGATAGAGAGAAGGGGAGAGCAGGAGAGAGAGAAGGGGAGAGCAGGAGAGGGAGAGAAGGGGAGAGGAGGAGAGAGAGAAGGGGAGAGAAGGAGAGAGAGAAGGGGAGAGCAGGAGAGAGAGAGAGAAGGGGAGAGCAGGAGAGAGAGAGAGAAGGGGAGAGCAGGAGAGAGAGAGAAGGGAGAGCAGGAGAGAGAGAAGGGGAGAGCAGGAGAGAGAGAGAAGGGAGAGCAGGAGAGAGAGAGAGAAGGGGAGAGCAGGAGAGAGAGAGAAGGGAGAGCAGGAGAGAGAGAAGGGGAGAGCAGGAGAGAGAGAGAAGGGAGAGCAGGAGAGAGAGAGAGAAGGGGAGAGCAGGAGAGAGAGAGAAGGGAGAGCAGGAGAGAGAGAAGGGGAGAGAAGGAGAGAGAGAGAAGGAGAGAGAAGGAGAGAGAGAAGGGGAGAGAAGGAGAGAGAGAGAAGGGAGAGAAGGAGAGAGAGAAGGGGAGAGAAGTAGATAGAGAGAAGGGGAGAGCAGGAGAGAGAGAAGGGGAGAGCAGGAGAGGGAGAGAAGGGGAGAGCAGGAGAGAGAGAAGGGGAGAGAAGGAGAGAGAGAAGGGGAGAGCAGGAGAGAGAGAAGGGGAGAGAAGGAGAGAGAGAAGGGGAGAGCAGGAAAGAGAGAGAAGGGAGAGCAGGAGAGAGAGAGAAGGGAGAGAAGGAGAGAGAGAAGGGGAGAGAAGTAGATAGAGAGAAGGGGAGAGCAGGAGAGAGAGAAGGGGAGAGCAGGAGAGGGAGAGAAGGGGAGAGCAGGAGAGAGAGAAGGGGAGAGAAGGAGAGAGAGAAGGGGAGAGCAGGAGAGAGAGAGAGAAGGGGAGAGCAGGAGAGAGAGAGAGAAGGGGAGAGCAGGAGAGAGAGAAAAGGGAGAGCAGGAGAGAGAGAAGGGGAGAGCAGGAGAGAGAGAGAAGGGAGAGCAGGAGAGAGAGAGAGAAGGGGAGAGCAGGAGAGAGAGAAGGGGAGAGCAGGAGAGGGAGAGAAGGGGAGAGCAGGAGAGAGAGAAGGGGAGAGAAGGAGAGAGAGAAGGGGAGAGCAGGAGAGAGAGAAGGGAGAGCAGGAGAGAGAGAGAAGGGAGAGAAGGAGAGAGAGAAGGGGAGAGAAGTAGATAGAGAGAAGGGGAGAGCAGGAGAGAGAGAAGGGGAGAGCAGGAGAGGGAGAGAAGGGGAGAGCAGGAGAGAGAGAAGGGGAGAGAAGGAGAGAGAGAAGGGGAGAGCAGGAGAGAGAGAGAGAAGGGGAGAGCAGGAGAGAGAGAGAGAAGGGGAGAGCAGGAGAGAGAGAGAGAAGGGGAGAGCAGGAGAGAGAGAGAGAAGGGGAGAGCAGGAGAGAGAGAAAAGGGAGAGCAGGAGAGAGAGAAGGGGAGAGCAGGAGAGAGAGAGAGAAGGGGAGAGCAGGAGAGAGAGAGAGAAGGGGAGAGCAGGAGAGAGAGAAAAGGGAGAGCAGGAGAGAGAGAAGGGGAGAGCAGGAGAGAGAGAGAAGGGAGAGCAGGAGAGAGAGAGAGAAGGGGAGAGCAGGAGAGAGAGAAGGGGAGAGCAGGAGAGGGAGAGAAGGGGAGAGCAGGAGAGAGAGAAGGGGAGAGAAGGAGAGAGAGAAGGGGAGAGCAGGAGAGAGAGAAGGGGAGAGAAGGAGAGAGAGAAGGGGAGAGCAGGAAAGAGAGAGAAGGGGAGAGCAGGAGAGAGAGAGAAGGGAGAGAAGGAGAGAGAGAAGGGGAGAGAAGTAGATAGAGAGAAGGGGAGAGCAGGAGAGAGAGAAGGGGAGAGCAGGAGAGGGAGAGAAGGGGAGAGGAGGAGAGAGAGAAGGGGAGAGAAGGAGAGAGAGAAGGGGAGAGCAGGAGAGAGAGAGAGAAGGGGAGAGCAGGAGAGAGAGAGAGAAGGGGAGAGCAGGAGAGAGAGAGAAGGGAGAGCAGGAGAGAGAGAAGGGGAGAGCAGGAGAGAGAGAGAAGGGAGAGCAGGAGAGAGAGAGAGAAGGGGAGAGCAGGAGAGAGAGAGAAGGGAGAGCAGGAGAGAGAGAAGGGGAGAGAAGGAGAGAGAGAGAAGGAGAGAGAAGGAGAGAGAGAAGGGGAGAGAAGGAGAGAGAGAGAAGGGAGAGAAGGAGAGAGAGAAGGGGAGAGAAGTAGATAGAGAGAAGGGGAGAGCAGGAGAGAGAGAAGGGGAGAGCAGGAGAGGGAGAGAAGGGGAGAGCAGGAGAGAGAGAAGGGGAGAGAAGGAGAGAGAGAAGGGGAGAGCAGGAGAGAGAGAAGGGGAGAGAAGGAGAGAGAGAAGGGGAGAGCAGGAAAGAGAGAGAAGGGAGAGCAGGAGAGAGAGAGAAGGGAGAGAAGGAGAGAGAGAAGGGGAGAGAAGTAGATAGAGAGAAGGGGAGAGCAGGAGAGAGAGAAGGGGAGAGCAGGAGAGGGAGAGAAGGGGAGAGCAGGAGAGAGAGAAGGGGAGAGAAGGAGAGAGAGAAGGGGAGAGCAGGAGAGAGAGAGAGAAGGGGAGAGCAGGAGAGAGAGAGAGAAGGGGAGAGCAGGAGAGAGAGAAAAGGGAGAGCAGGAGAGAGAGAAGGGGAGAGCAGGAGAGAGAGAGAAGGGAGAGCAGGAGAGAGAGAGAGAAGGGGAGAGCAGGAGAGAGAGAGAAGGGAGAGCAGGAGAGAGAGAAGGGGAGAGAAGGAGAGAGAGAGAAGGAGAGAGAAGGAGAGAGAGAAGGGGAGAGAAGGAGAGAGAGAGAAGGGAGAGAAGGAGAGAGAGAAGGGGAGAGAAGTAGATAGAGAGAAGGGGAGAGCAGGAGAGAGAGAAG
Source organism: Macrostomum hystrix (assembly GCA_950097015.1). Taxonomy (NCBI): domain Eukaryota; kingdom Metazoa; phylum Platyhelminthes; family Macrostomidae; genus Macrostomum; species Macrostomum hystrix. Next base: position 17,066,464 of record CATNEN010000039.1, read on the forward strand.
GGGAGAGCAGGAGAGGGAGAGAGAAGGGGAGAGCAGGAGAGAGAGAGAAGGGGAGAGCAGGAGAGAGAGAGAAGGGAGAGCAGGAGAGAGAGAAGGGGAGAGAAGGAGAGAGAGAGAAGGAGAGAGAAGGAGAGAGAAGGAGAGAAAGAAGAGAAAGAAGGAGAGAGAAGGAGAGAGAGAAGGAGAGAGAAGGAGAGAGAAGGAGAGAGAGAAGGAGAGAGAAAGAGAGAGAAGGAGAGAGAAGGAGAGAGGGAGAGAGGGGGAGAGAGAGAAGAGCACCTCCAATCCCAGGCACTGACGCGGTAAAGAGTTAAAGCTGACTTTAATTTTAATTTTGCCGATATTTCGAATTAAAAATTCTTCTTCAGGGCAGAAAGAAGCGAGTTTATTTTGGCGTGATAGGCTGTGTATATATAAAGTTTTAAATGCCGATAAAAATCTATAGAAAGAGAGAGAGAGCTCAATTGTGTAAAACCCTAGCAAGTACATTGTGATGGGTCAAAAACTCAAAGAAAAGCGGAGTTGGTGTTTAAAACTGTACAGGTGGGCGGTCGGAATGACCTTAAAGCGAAATAGGCGAGCGAGAATAAAATACAAAAGGTGAGCAAAGTACACCTTGTACACAGGAAGGAGTCACACTAAAATTAAAGGAAAACGTGCACGGGCACCGAATACGGCGTCAAACTAATAAAGTTAAATACACGAAAAAAACACATAAAAGAACGACAGATTGGTACTGTGCAAGGATGGACTCAGTCTATAGGTTCTAGCCGACTGTGGCAGAGCAGCTGCCACAGAGAGAAGAAGAGAGAAGGAGAGAGAAGGGGAGAGAAGGAGAGAGAGAAGGGGAGAGAAGGAGAGAGAAGAAGAGAGAAGGAGAGAGAAGGAGAGAGAGAAGGGGAGAGAAGGAGAGAGAAGGGGAGAGAAGGGGAGAGAAGGAGAGAGAAGGGGAGAGAAGGGGAGAGAAGGAGAGAGAAGAAGAGAGAAGGAGAGAGAGAAGGGGAGAGAAGGAGAGAGAAGGGGAGAGAAGGGGAGAGAAGGAGAGAGAAGGGGAGAGAAGGAGAGAGAAGGGGAGAGAAGGGGAGAGAAGGAGAGAGAAGGGGAGAGAAGGAGAGAGAAGGGGAGAGAAGGGGAGAGAAGGAGAGAGAAGGGGAGAGAAGGGGAGAGAAGGAGAGAGAAGGGGAGAGAAGGAGAGAGAAGGGGAGAGAAGGGGAGAGAAGGAGAGAGAAGGGGAGAGAAGGAGAGAGAAGGGGAGAGAAGGGGAGAGAAGGAGAGAGAAGGGGAGAGAAGGGGAGAGAAGGGGAGAGAAGGGGAGAGAAGGAGAGAGAAGGAGAGAGAAGGAGAGAGAAAGGGAGAGAGGGGGAGAGAAGGAGAGAAAGAAGGGGAGAGAAGTAGAGAGAGAAGGGGAGAGATAGGGAGAGAATGAGAGAGAGAACGAGAGAGATAGAGCGAAAGAGAGACAGAGAATGAGAGCAAGCAAAGTTTTCTGGCAATGAGAAATAATTGATGAAGGAAAAAAATGCAGGCCAGATTCAATAGAGATTTAGTTTGTTCACAAACTCGTGTTAGACTGAACAAGCCAGCCATTTCATTCCTCACTAACTAAGATATAGAGAGATAGTGAGATTAGAAAAGATAGAAAAGAAGAGAAAAACACGGAAGGAAGGAGAAGTAGGGCGTGGAGAGAAGGGACATAAAGAAAAAGAGAAAGAATGAGACAAAGAAGGGGAGACAGAGGGGGAGAGAAGGAGAGAGAGAAGGGGATAGAAGGAGATAGAGAAGGGCAGAGAAGGAGAGAGAGAAGGGGAGAGAAGGAGAGAGAGAAAGGGATAGAAGGAGATAGAGAAGGGGAGAGAAGGAGAGAGAGAGAAGGGGAGAGCAGGAGAGAGAGAAGGGGAGAGAAGGAGAGAGAGAAGGGGAGAGCAGGAGAGAGAGAGAAGGGGAGAGCAGGAGAGAGAGAGAAGGGAGAGAAGGAGAGAGAGAAGGGGAGAGAAGTAGATAGAGAGAAGGGGAGAGCAGGAGAGAGAGAAGGGGAGAGCAGGAGAGGGAGAGAAGGGGAGAGGAGGGGAGAGAGAAGGGGAGAGAAGTAGATAGAGAGAAGGGGAGAGAAGTAGATAGAGAGAAGGGGAGAGCAGGAGAGAGAGAAGGGGAGAGCAGGAGAGGGAGAGAAGGGGAGAGCAGGAGAGAGAGAAGGGGAGAGAAGGAGAGAGAGAAGGGGAGAGCAGGAGAGAGAGAAGGGGAGAGAAGGAGAGAGAGAAGGGGAGAGCAGGAAAGAGAGAGAAGGGGAGAGCAGGAGAGAGAGAGAAGGGAGAGAAGGAGAGAGAGAAGGGGAGAGAAGTAGATAGAGAGAAGGGGAGAGCAGGAGAGAGAGAAGGGGAGAGCAGGAGAGGGAGAGAAGGGGAGAGGAGGAGAGAGAGAAGGGGAGAGAAGGAGAGAGAGAAGGGGAGAGCAGGAGAGAGAGAGAGAAGGGGAGAGCAGGAGAGAGAGAGAGAAGGGGAGAGCAGGAGAGAGAGAGAAGGGAGAGCAGGAGAGAGAGAAGGGGAGAGAAGGAGAGAGAGAGAAGGAGAGAGAAGGAGAGAGAGAAGGGGAGAGAAGGAGAGAGAGAGAAGGGAGAGAAGGAGAGAGAGAAGGGGAGAGAAGTAGATAGAGAGAAGGGGAGAGCAGGAGAGAGAGAAGGGGAGAGCAGGAGAGGGAGAGAAGGGGAGAGCAGGAGAGAGAGAAGGGGAGAGAAGGAGAGAGAGAGAAGGGGAGAGCAGGAGAGAGAGAAGGGGAGAGAAGGAGAGAGAGAAGGGGAGAGCAGGAAAGAGAGAGAAGGGAGAGCAGGAGAGAGAGAGAAGGGAGAGAAGGAGAGAGAGAAGGGGAGAGAAGTAGATAGAGAGAAGGGGAGAGCAGGAGAGAGAGAAGGGGAGAGCAGGAGAGGGAGAGAAGGGGAGAGCAGGAGAGAGAGAAGGGGAGAGAAGGAGAGAGAGAAGGGGAGAGCAGGAGAGAGAGAGAGAAGGGGAGAGCAGGAGAGAGAGAGAGAAGGGGAGAGCAGGAGAGAGAGAAAAGGGAGAGCAGGAGAGAGAGAAGGGGAGAGCAGGAGAGAGAGAGAAGGGAGAGCAGGAGAGGGAGAGAAGGGGAGAGCAGGAGAGAGAGAAGGGGAGAGAAGGAGAGAGAGAAGGGGAGAGCAGGAGAGAGAGAGAGAAGGGGAGAGCAGGAGAGAGAGAGAGAAGGGGAGAGCAGGAGAGAGAGAAAAGGGAGAGCAGGAGAGAGAGAAGGGGAGAGCAGGAGAGAGAGAGAAGGGAGAGCAGGAGAGAGAGAGAGAAGGGGAGAGCAGGAGAGAGAGAAGGGGAGAGCAGGAGAGGGAGAGAAGGGGAGAGCAGGAGAGAGAGAAGGGGAGAGAAGGAGAGAGAGAAGGGGAGAGCAGGAGAGAGAGAAGGGGAGAGAAGGAGAGAGAGAAGGGGAGAGCAGGAAAGAGAGAGAAGGGGAGAGCAGGAGAGAGAGAGAAGGGAGAGAAGGAGAGAGAGAAGGGGAGAGAAGTAGATAGAGAGAAGGGGAGAGCAGGAGAGAGAGAAGGGGAGAGCAGGAGAGGGAGAGAAGGGGAGAGGAGGAGAGAGAGAAGGGGAGAGAAGGAGAGAGAGAAGGGGAGAGCAGGAGAGAGAGAGAGAAGGGGAGAGCAGGAGAGAGAGAGAGAAGGGGAGAGCAGGAGAGAGAGAGAAGGGAGAGCAGGAGAGAGAGAAGGGGAGAGCAGGAGAGAGAGAGAAGGGAGAGCAGGAGAGAGAGAGAGAAGGGGAGAGCAGGAGAGAGAGAGAAGGGAGAGCAGGAGAGAGAGAAGGGGAGAGAAGGAGAGAGAGAGAAGGAGAGAGAAGGAGAGAGAGAAGGGGAGAGAAGGAGAGAGAGAGAAGGGAGAGAAGGAGAGAGAGAAGGGGAGAGAAGTAGATAGAGAGAAGGGGAGAGCAGGAGAGAGAGAAGGGGAGAGCAGGAGAGGGAGAGAAGGGGAGAGCAGGAGAGAGAGAAGGGGAGAGAAGGTGAGAGAGAAGGGGAGAGCAGGAGAGAGAGAAGGGGAGAGAAGGAGAGAGAGAAGGGGAGAGCAGGAAAGAGAGAGAAGGGAGAGCAGGAGAGAGAGAGAAGGGAGAGAAGGAGAGAGAGAAGGGGAGAGAAGTAGATAGAGAGAAGGGGAGAGCAGGAGAGAGAGAAGGGGAGAGCAGGAGAGGGAGAGAAGGGGAGAGCAGGAGAGAGAGAAGGGGAGAGAAGGAGAGAGAGAAGGGGAGAGCAGGAGAGAGAGAGAGAAGGGGAGAGCAGGAGAGAGAGAGAGAAGGGGAGAGCAGGAGAGAGAGAGAGAAGGGGAGAGCAGGAGAGAGAGAGAGAAGGGGAGAGCAGGAGAGAGAGAAAAGGGAGAGCAGGAGAGAGAGAAGGGGAGAGCAGGAGAGAGAGAGAGAAGGGGAGAGCAGGAGAGAGAGAGAGAAGGGGAGAGCAGGAGAGAGAGAAAAGGGAGAGCAGGAGAGAGAGAAGGGGAGAGCAGGAGAGAGAGAGAAGGGAGAGCAGGAGAGAGAGAGAGAAGGGGAGAGCAGGAGAGAGAGAAGGGGAGAGCAGGAGAGGGAGAGAAGGGGAGAGCAGGAGAGAGAGAAGGGGAGAGAAGGAGAGAGAGAAGGGGAGAGCAGGAGAGAGAGAAGGGGAGAGAAGGAGAGAGAGAAGGGGAGAGCAGGAAAGAGAGAGAAGGGGAGAGCAGGAGAGAGAGAGAAGGGAGAGAAGGAGAGAGAGAAGGGGAGAGAAGTAGATAGAGAGAAGGGGAGAGCAGGAGAGAGAGAAGGGGAGAGCAGGAGAGGGAGAGAAGGGGAGAGGAGGAGAGAGAGAAGGGGAGAGAAGGAGAGAGAGAAGGGGAGAGCAGGAGAGAGAGAGAGAAGGGGAGAGCAGGAGAGAGAGAGAGAAGGGGAGAGCAGGAGAGAGAGAGAAGGGAGAGCAGGAGAGAGAGAAGGGGAGAGCAGGAGAGAGAGAGAAGGGAGAGCAGGAGAGAGAGAGAGAAGGGGAGAGCAGGAGAGAGAGAGAAGGGAGAGCAGGAGAGAGAGAAGGGGAGAGAAGGAGAGAGAGAGAAGGAGAGAGAAGGAGAGAGAGAAGGGGAGAGAAGGAGAGAGAGAGAAGGGAGAGAAGGAGAGAGAGAAGGGGAGAGAAGTAGATAGAGAGAAGGGGAGAGCAGGAGAGAGAGAAGGGGAGAGCAGGAGAGGGAGAGAAGGGGAGAGCAGGAGAGAGAGAAGGGGAGAGAAGGAGAGAGAGAAGGGGAGAGCAGGAGAGAGAGAAGGGGAGAGAAGGAGAGAGAGAAGGGGAGAGCAGGAAAGAGAGAGAAGGGAGAGCAGGAGAGAGAGAGAAGGGAGAGAAGGAGAGAGAGAAGGGGAGAGAAGTAGATAGAGAGAAGGGGAGAGCAGGAGAGAGAGAAGGGGAGAGCAGGAGAGGGAGAGAAGGGGAGAGCAGGAGAGAGAGAAGGGGAGAGAAGGAGAGAGAGAAGGGGAGAGCAGGAGAGAGAGAGAGAAGGGGAGAGCAGGAGAGAGAGAGAGAAGGGGAGAGCAGGAGAGAGAGAAAAGGGAGAGCAGGAGAGAGAGAAGGGGAGAGCAGGAGAGAGAGAGAAGGGAGAGCAGGAGAGAGAGAGAGAAGGGGAGAGCAGGAGAGAGAGAGAAGGGAGAGCAGGAGAGAGAGAAGGGGAGAGAAGGAGAGAGAGAGAAGGAGAGAGAAGGAGAGAGAGAAGGGGAGAGAAGGAGAGAGAGAGAAGGGAGAGAAGGAGAGAGAGAAGGGGAGAGAAGTAGATAGAGAGAAGGGGAGAGCAGGAGAGAGAGAAGGGGAGAGCAGGAGAGGGAGAGAGAAGGGGAGAGCAGGAGAGAGAGAGAAGGGGAGAGCAGGAGAGAGAGAGAAGGGAGAGCAGGAGAGAGAGAAGGGGAGAGAAGGAGAGAGAGAGAAGGAGAGAGAAGGAGAGAGAAGGAGAGAAAGAAGAGAAAGAAGGAGAGAGAAGGAGAGAGAGAAGGAGAGAGAAGGAGAGAGAAGGAGAGAGAGAAGGAGAGAGAAAGAGAGAGAAGGAGAGAGAAGGAGAGAGGGAGAGAGGGGGAGAGAGAGAAGAGCACCTCCAATCCCAGGCACTGACGCGGTAAAGAGTTAAAGCTGACTTTAATTTTAATTTTGCCGATATTTCGAATTAAAAATTCTTCTTCAGGGCAGAAAGAAGCGAGTTTATTTTGGCGTGATAGGCTGTGTATATATAAAGTTTTAAATGCCGATAAAAATCTATAGAAAGAGAGAGAGAGCTCAATTGTGTAAAACCCTAGCAAGTACATTGTGATGGGTCAAAAACTCAAAGAAAAGCGGAGTTGGTGTTTAAAACTGTACAGGTGGGCGGTCGGAATGACCTTAAAGCGAAATAGGCGAGCGAGAATAAAATACAAAAGGTGAGCAAAGTACACCTTGTACACAGGAAGGAGTCACACTAAAATTAAAGGAAAACGTGCACGGGCACCGAATACGGCGTCAAACTAATAAAGTTAAATACACGAAAAAAACACATAAAAGAACGACAGATTGGTACTGTGCAAGGATGGACTCAGTCTATAGGTTCTAGCCGACTGTGGCAGAGCAGCTGCCACAGAGAGAAGAAGAGAGAAGGAGAGAGAAGGGGAGAGAAGGAGAGAGAGAAGGGGAGAGAAGGAGAGAGAAGAAGAGAGAAGGAGAGAGAAGGAGAGAGAGAAGGGGAGAGAAGGAGAGAGAAGGGGAGAGAAGGGGAGAGAAGGAGAGAGAAGGGGAGAGAAGGGGAGAGAAGGAGAGAGAAGAAGAGAGAAGGAGAGAGAGAAGGGGAGAGAAGGAGAGAGAAGGGGAGAGAAGGGGAGAGAAGGAGAGAGAAGGGGAGAGAAGGAGAGAGAAGGGGAGAGAAGGGGAGAGAAGGAGAGAGAAGGGGAGAGAAGGAGAGAGAAGGGGAGAGAAGGGGAGAGAAGGAGAGAGAAGGGGAGAGAAGGGGAGAGAAGGAGAGAGAAGGGGAGAGAAGGAGAGAGAAGGGGAGAGAAGGGGAGAGAAGGAGAGAGAAGGGGAGAGAAGGAGAGAGAAGGGGAGAGAAGGGGAGAGAAGGAGAGAGAAGGGGAGAGAAGGGGAGAGAAGGGGAGAGAAGGGGAGAGAAGGAGAGAGAAGGAGAGAGAAGGAGAGAGAAAGGGAGAGAGGGGGAGAGAAGGAGAGAAAGAAGGGGAGAGAAGTAGAGAGAGAAGGGGAGAGATAGGGAGAGAATGAGAGAGAGAACGAGAGAGATAGAGCGAAAGAGAGACAGAGAATGAGAGCAAGCAAAGTTTTCTGGCAATGAGAAATAATTGATGAAGGAAAAAAATGCAGGCCAGATTCAATAGAGATTTAGTTTGTTCACAAACTCGTGTTAGACTGAACAAGCCAGCCATTTCATTCCTCACTAACTAATTAGCACTTTTAATGAGGTGGAATTCAACTCAATCATTTTATCGCCAAATCTCTATTCTCTCTACGGGAAAAAGACGTCAGATTCTTTTGAAAAAAAAGTCCCTTTTTAGGTTGCCCATTTCTCTGGTTTCGCCCCATTAGGCAGTCTAGAACTTTAGGGTCTTCATTTCTGCCACATTCAACTCTGCTGAAGAAGCATGTACTTCTATATAAATTGTAGCCTTGAACTAAAATTTTTACTTATCATAATATTCTTAGGCTTCCTTATCCTTAGATTTCTATTCCCCTAGATTCCTGATCCCTTAGATTCCTTATCCCCTAGATTCCTTATCCCCTAGATTCCTTATTCCCTAGATTCCTTATCTACTAGATTCCTATTCCCCTAGATTCCTTGTCCCCTAGATTCCTTATCTCCTAGATTCCTATTCCCCTAGATTCCTTATCCCCTAGATTCCTTATCCCCTAGATTCCTTATATCTTAGATTCCTATTCCCCTAGATTCCTTATCCCCTAGATTCCTTATCCCCTAGATTCCTTATATCCTAGATTCCTATTCCCCTAGATTCCTTGTCCCCTAGATTCCTTATCCCCTAGATTCCTTATCTACTAGATTCCTATTCCCCTAGATTCCTTATCCCCTAGATTCCTTATCCCATAGATTCCTTATCTCCTAGATTTCTATTCCCCTAGATTCCTGATCCCTTAGATTCCTTATCCCCTAGATTCCTTATCCCCTAGATTCCTTATATCCTAGATTCCTATTCCCCTAGATTCCTTGTCCCCTAGATTCCTTATCCCCTAGATTCCTTATCTACTAGATTCCTATTCCCCTAGATTCCTTATCCCCTAGATTCCTTATCCCCTAGATTCCTTATCCCCTAGATTCCTTATCCCCTAGATTCCTTATCTCCTAGATTCCTATTCCCCTAGATTCCTTATCCCCTAGATTCCTTATCTACTAGATCCCTATTCCCCTAGATCCCTATTCCCCTAGATTCTTAATCCCATGGATTCCTATTGCATATAAATACCTGATTAATATACCTGTTAATACTAATCAAGTTATTTTTTCCAATGTTTAGGCTGAGAAAATGTGATGTTGTTAATTTTATAAAACGATTCACGCTTGACGGTTGAGACTGGGAGGAGCTTGTTATAAAAAATCTTCCCAAACGGGAACGCTGTCCTCCAACACAGCCTCTGCTCCAATGGCGAGCCGGCTCTGTTCAGTCGCCAACCCCAACCTCCCTCACGGCCGATCCCTCATAGATTAGGACATCGCCTCCGTTGCGCGAGAGATCCCAAAATTCTCCCCCGCCCTCTCTGCCAGATTAGTAGAATCTAAATCTTCCCGTTTCATTTTCCTAGAATAATCCCCTCTTAAAACGATAAAAAAGCGATATATTTTTAATGCCAGCCAAGCGAAGCTATTAACAGAGACAAATTCGGACCAAATGAAAGTTATGAATCTAAGCCACCTCGATCAGTTGATGCTGAAGTTAACGGAGGATGAAGCTAAGGATTTAATAGCGCAGCACGTTGTTAAACAGTGCTGCTTCTCAACCAGTCTGTTGAAGACGCTGACCATTGTTGGATTATCAACGCACGAAGCGTTTTATTACACTCTGATCAGCTGGTATGAGAGGCACACTATTAAGGATAGACTTGTGCCTTATCACGGCGGTCCGCTGGACAGTCGGTTGAACGGCCCGGAGCCGACGACCTGGGATCTGAAGCGTCCCATACCGGCAGCCTTCACCGACGCCGAGTACAGCCTGCCCCTGCCGCACTCGGAGGAGACTCTCAGCTGTTCTCATTGTTTCGGCGTCGGCTACGTCAATTGCAGACGCTGCCGACGCAAGGGCAACGTGTCTTGCCTGGCCTGCCACGGTCACGGCGAAGAGTTGAACCGTTGCACAATGTGCGCCGGCAAGGGCACCGTCCATTGTCCGGCCTGTCGCGGCCGCATCGGCGTCGAATGTCCCGAGTGCGCCGGCTCCGGACGGTTGAAACGCTATCGAATCGTACAGGTCAGCTGGGGCGTGTCGTTTGATTACGTTGTGCTCAACGGTAGCGACTTGCCGTCCTATCGACTCAGCGAAACCGACGGATACGTTATCCATCGCCAGGTGAGTGATCAGAAAAATCGGGGGTAGAAATATCGGGGGAAGAAATATCAGGGGAAGAAATTTCGGGGTAGAAATAGTGGGGTTAGATAGATAGGGGGTAGAAATATCGGGGTAGAGAGACCGGGGTTAGAAGGATCAGGGGTAGAAAGACCGGGGTGGAAAGACCGGGGTAGAAATAGTAGGGTAGATAGATCGGGGGTAGAAATATCGGGGTAGAGAGACTGAGGGTAGAAAGACCAGAAGAAAGGGAGAGGAATAGAGGAAGATCAAGAGGAAGAAAGGAAGAAATATAGGAATGTAAGAATGAACAAAAAATGAAATATATATCACTGCCCACCTCCCAACCTCCAACAGGTCGGTCCACGAGTTGGTCTCAGCGAGGCTGCATTTCCTTTGAGCCTGGTGATGGCCTGCGAGGTGTTAGTGAATCGCCACCTTGCCTCGGCCGGTCCAGACACTCGCGTCCTGCTCCAGAAGCACATTGTCCGCCTAATACCAGTTAGCCAGTGCGATTATCGTTGGAGCGGCGTAGATCCTAAGCTGCGCAGATTTTTTGTCTATGGCCGAGACCGGCTGGTGCACCGCGAGAAGGCGCCTACGCCTTTGTGCACCCTCCGAGACGCATTGCTGGATCGGAGCCTGCGAAATCGGACCGCCAAAACAGCTGCTACTGCTGCCGCCACTGGCGCCGCTTCGTCCGCCGACCCCTCCGTAGGCGTCGCCGTTAATCCAACTGTCGGCGTAGGAAATCCCAGTCACAGCATTACGGCCTGCTGTGTACTGTGAGGCAGCTAATACCGCAGGATCAGTAGAAGTTTTAGTAGAAAAAAACTGTCATTAATTTATTGGATATAAATTTGTGTCATAATCTCCTTTGGATTCCGTCATAATCCTATTTGAAATTCTGTCATTTCATCAAATCCTCTGGAATTTAATTAAAATCCTTCTTAGAATTGTGTCGTTATCTTCTTAGAATTATGTAGGCCTATTTAGGATTTTTTGTTATTTTGGCTGGGATTCTGTTGCCATTTTGTTAAAAATCGTGTAGTTATTTGTTAAAAACTGACTGAGTTAGAAATTGTCAGGTAAAAAAGTTAATTTAATGTAGGAAAATTAGCCTTACATCAGAAATTATGTTTTGTCATTAATTTGTCGCGTGTGTAAATATTTATCTTTTCAAAATATTTCGTACAAATTATACTTGTATAATATCTAGATGTCTACTAAATAGGATTCTAGGACAATAAAGCGATTCGAACTACTATTTATGGCTGTTGTGTGCTTGTAATGTATTAAGCTATTGGTTCAAATACGGCACTTATATTAAAATACCAACACACGATATGTGCACAACATATAAAATAGTTACAAATAACAAACTTTAGGTATTAAATGGTCATTTTTATTTCCATTCTGTCTTAAAAAAAAAGGAATTGTCAAGTTTTTCACAAAATTCTACAAAAAACTCAGCTCAATCAACTAACATTTACGTTTAGATGCTTTATAATCGAAAAAAGTAAATTAGTAGAATAATATGCAATACAAATTCCACAAATTATTTTTGACTACTCTTTTCATGCATTTTTTCATTTTAAAATTTTTTAACAAAAATATTATATATTTTTGCCAGATTTATAACAAACTTAACGTCATGATTTTTGCAAATATTTTAAATACCTATTTAACCTACATTTTACTAGAAATTGACTGCTAATTTTCTAAAAAAAATTGCGGGTTTTCACGCCGGAAAACTCGGCACAGTAAATAATCTACAATAACCTAAACTAAAAAGCAAAGAAAGTTTTCTAATCAAAAATAAAGTAAATTGTGTTTCGTAAAGTTAATCATTTAAAAAATAAATATAATCTAGACAATTTTACCGCATTAACAATACAACTATCGTATCACGGCACCGGCATATCTTCAGGAGTTAATCTGAATTAAAAATTATCCATTCACGTCTATGTAATTTAGATACAGATGTTTCGCTCTCATTCTTTTTTCATATACCGTATTTATTCTTACCTTTAACAATTTTTAATAATCCTTACACTTTTCGATTGCTGTCTTGTGCAATTTTTGGCTGTTAGAAATTCTATTGAAATTTATTAGATTGCGCTATACATAGTACGATAAAGTAGAATATGCTAATCTGAAGAAATATAATTTATTTCAGTAAATTTTATCGCGTATCTGCTTTCGGCTCCGTCTTTATTGGGCCTTATTTAATTTGGGAATTGGTTGAAATTCAATACGAAAAACTTGGATTTTTCGTATGAATTACGAGTACTTGAGTATAATATAGTCCGGGGAACTAGTTAGAGAATTGTACTTATGCATCTAGCTGAGGATCTATTTTTATGTATTTAGGGATCTAGTTGGGGATCATATAGTTAGGGTATCTATAGTAAGTGGATCTGAAGTTAGGGATCTACGCTCGTAGTTAGGGATCTTGTTAGGCATCTAGTTAGGGATTTTGTTAGGGGATTTTGTTAGGGGATTTTGTTAGGGATCTTGTTAGGGGATCTAGTTAGGGATCTTGTTAGGGGATCTAGTTAGGGAAGGGATCTTGTTAGGGGATCTAGTTAGGGAAGGGATCTTGTTAGGGGATCTAGTTAGGGATCTAGTTAGGAATCTAGTTAGGGATCTAGTTAGGAATCTAGTTAGGGATCTAGTTAGGGATCTAGTTAGGGATTTTGTTAGGGGATTTTGTTAGGGGATTTTGTTAGGGATCTTGTTAGGGGATCTAGTTAGGGATCTTGTTAGGGGATCTAGTTAGGGATCTTGTTAGGGGATCTAGTTAGGGATCTAGTTAGGAATCTAGTTAGGGATCTAGTTAGGAATCTAGTTAGGGGATCTAGTTAGGGATCTTGTTAGGGATCTTGTTAGGGGATCTAGTTAGGGATCTAGTTAGGGATCTAGTTAGGGATCTAGTTAGGGATTTTGTTAGGGATCTTGTTAGGGGATCTAGTTAGGGATCTTGTTAGGGATCTAGTTAGGGATCTAGTTAGGAATCTAGTTAGGGATCTAGTTAGGAATCTAGTTAGGGATCTAGTTAGGGATCTAGTTAGGGATCTAGTTAGGGATCTAGTTAGGGATCTAGTTAGGAATCTAGTTAGGGATCTAGTTAGGGATCTAGTTAGGGATCTAGTTAGGGATCTAGTTAGGCATCTAGTTAGGGATCTAGTTAGGGATCTAGTTAGGGATCTAGTTAGGGATCTAGTTGGGGATCTTGTTAGGGATTTTGTTAGGGATTTTGTTAGGGGATCTAGTTAGGGGGTCTTTTTATAGGATCTATTTAGGGGATCTTTTTATAGGATCTATTTAGGGGATCTTTTGATAGGATCTAGTTCGGGATCTTGTTAGGGATCTTCTTAGGGGATCTAGTTAGGGGATCTAGTTAGGGGATCTAGTTAGGGGATCTTTTTATAGCATCTAGTTAGGGATTTTGTTGGAGTTCTAGTTGGGGATCTAGTTAGGAATCTAGTTAGGGATCTAGTTAGGGATTTTGTTAGGGATCTTGTTAGGGATCTAGTTAGGAATCTAGTTAGGGATTTTGTTAGGGATCTTGTTAGGGATCTAGTTAGGAATCTAGTTAGGAATCTAGTTAGGGATCTAGTTAGGAATCTAGTTAGGAATCTAGTTAGGGATCTAGTTAGGAATCTAGTTAGGAATCTAGTTAGGGATCTAGTTAGGAATCTAGTTAGGAATCTAGTTAGGGATCTAGTTAGGGATTTTGTTAGGGGATTTTGTTAGGGATCTTGTTAGGGGATCTAGTTAGGGGATCTAGTTAGGGGATCTTTTTATAGCATCTAGTTAGGGATTTTGTTGTAGATCTAGTTGGGGGATCTTTTTATAGGATCTAGTTAGGGGATCTTTTTATAGGATCCAGTTCGGTATCTAGTTAGGGGATCTTGTTAGGGATCTAGTTAGGGACCTAGTTAGGGGATCTAGTTATGGATCTGTCGTTAAAGATTCTATAGTTAGGGTTTAAGGGATCTATCTATCGGGATATGTTTCTGGAATCTAGTGGTATTTTTTTCGCGGGATCTGGTTGTGTGTGGGTAGTGCGCGTCTTTCCGCTAAAAACTCTAATCTCTAATCCAATGGGATTTCTTGGACTCGGCCTTCATCAGTCGATCAGCTGTCCCAGGGATTAGGATTTTGTATAAAGAAGGAAAAAATTCAAATGAGCACGACATAGGATCCCAGCAGCGCCGGGAAATGATACGGGTGGATTTACATTCGTAGTAATGTGAGAACAGACTCGCAAGATGCGAATGGCGTTGAGCTCAATCCCTTTTGAGTCACCTGTCCGTCTCTCTTTCTCTACTCAAATGATTTCCTGCCCGCCTTTAGCAGCTTCCTCCAGATTGATCTAGCCAGTCTCAGTTTTCCCCTATGGCAATATAATCCCCCGCACAGCTTTGAAGCCATCACCTGCCCAGCTCATCGTGCCAACCGTGGGATCTTTCCTACAGCTAATCCACCCCTGTGCTTTGCATCTCGTCAAATTCTGGCCAAGCCTAGATTCTCGTTTCTGTGAATTTTCAATTTAGACCCTGGCTTGGCAACATTTCATGCCACAGAGAGAGAATCCAAAAGACAATAGCAGGCCGCATTGACTGGGATGAGACAGGGGAGAGATGAGACACGGGAGAGATGAGACACGGGAGAGATGAGACACGTGAGAGATGAGACACGGGAGAGATGAGACAGGGGAGAGATGAGACAGGGGAGAGATGAGACACGGGAGAGATGAGGCAGGGGAGAGATGAGACAGGGGAGAGATGAGACACGGGAGAGATGAGACACGGGAGAGATGAGACACGGGAGAGATGAGACACGGGAGAGATGAGACAGGGGAGAGATGAGACAGGGGAGAGATGAGACAGGGGAGAGATGAGACACGGGAGAGATGAGGCAGGGGGGAGATGAGACAGGGGAGAGATGAGACACGGGAGAGATGAGACACGGGAGAGATGAGACACGGGAGAGATGAGACACGGGAGAGATGAGACAGGGGAGAGATGAGACAAGGGAGAGATGAGACAAGGGAGAGATGAGACACGGGAGAGATGAGACACGGGAGAGATGAGACACGGGAGAGATGAGACACGGGAGAGATGAGACACGGGAGAGATGAGACACGGGAGAGATGAGACACGGGAGAGATGAGACACGGGAGAGATGAGACACGGGAGAGATGAGACACGGGAGAGATGAGACACGGGAGAGATGAGACACGGGAGAGATGAGACACGGGAGAGATGAGACACGGGAGAGATGAGACACGGGAGAGATGAGGCAGGGGAGAGATGAGACACGGGAGAGATAAGACAGGGAAGAGATGAGACACGGGAGAGATGAGGCAGGGGAGAGATGAGACACGGGAGAGATAAGACAGGGAAGAGATGAGACACGGGAGAGATAAGACAGGGAAGAGATGAGACACGGGAGAGATAAGACAGGGAAGAGATAAGACTAAGGAGAGATACTACAGGGGAGAGATAAGACAGGGGAGAGATGAGACAGGGGAGAGATGAGACAGGGGAGAGATAAGACAGGGGAGAGATGAGGCAGGGGAGAGATGAGACAGGGGAGAGATGAGACACCGGAGAGATGAGACACGGGAGAGATGAGGCAAGGGAGAGATGGGACACGGGAGAGATAATACAAGGGAGAGATGAGACAAGGGAGAGATGAGGCAGGGGAGAGATGAGACACGGGAGAGATAAGACAGGGAAGAGATGAGACACGGGAGAGATAAGACAGGGAAGAGATAAGACTAAGGAGAGATACTACAGGGGAGAGATAAGAAAGGGGAGGGATGAGACAGGGGAGAGATGAGACAGGGGAGAGATGAGGCAGGGGAGAGATGAGACAGGGGAGAGATGAGACACGGGAGAGATGAGACACGGGAGAGATGAGACACGGGAGAGATGAGACACGGGAGAGATGAGACACGGGAGAGATGAGACACGGGAGAGATGAGACACGGGAGCGATGAGGCAGGGGAGAGATGAGACACGGGAGAGATAAGACAGGGAAGAGATAAGACTAAGGAGAGATACTACAAGGGAGAGATGAGACACGGGAGAGATAAGACAGGGAAGAGATAAGACTAAGGAGAGATACTACAGAGGAGAGATAAGACAGGGGAGAGATGAGACAGGGGAGAGATGAGACACCGGAGAGATGAGACAGGGGAGAGATGAGACAGGGGAGAGATAAGACAGGGGAGAGATGAGGCAGGGGAGAGATGAGACAGGGGAGAGATGAGACACGGGAGAGATGAGGCAGGGGAGAGATGAGACACGGGAGAGATAAGACAGGGAAGAGATAAGACTAAGGAGAGATACTACAGGGGAGAGATGAGACACGGGAGAGATAAGACAGGGAAGAGATAAGACTAAGGAGAGATACTACAGGGGAGAGATAAGACAGGGGAGAGATAAGACAGGGGAGAGATAAGACAGGGGAGAGATAAGACAGGGGAGAGATAAGACAGGGAAGAGATAATACAGGGGAGAGATAAGACTAGAGAGATAAGACGGGGGAGAGATAAGACTGGAGAGAGATAAGACAGGGGAGAGATAAGACAGGGGAGAGATAAGACAGGGGAGATATAAGACTAGAGAGATAAGACAGGGGAGAGATCAGACAGGGGAGAGATAAGACTAGAGAGATAAGACAGGGGAGAGATCAGACAGGGGAGAGATAAGACTGGAGAGAGATAAGACAAGGGAGAGATAAGACTAAGGAGAGATACGACAGGGGAGAGATAAGACAGGGAAGAGATAATACAGGGGAGAGATAAGACTAGAGAGATGAGACACGGGAGCGATGAGGCAGGGATAAAAAACGATCATCGGTCGAAGAAAAAAGAGAAACAATATCCAAGCAGAGTATGTCTCTTTCTGTATAGTTGTGATTTTTTCTATCTGTCTGCATTCTGTAACCCAGCCTGTTTGCTCTGTTGCCAACCAAAAACGATCAATAATTCATCGATTTGTCACGCTCTGGCAATCCCTCCGACACCATTCTCATTGCTGCCACCGCAGCATGCTCAACATGAAAAGATGATTGACGAGCCTTTCTCCCCCTCTCATTCTCTTGTGCTTGTTAGTTATTGTTGCTGCTAGAGTCAAGCAGAAGACTTTTTCATTCCCGTCTGATTTGCTTTCGCGTCGACACGATTCATTATAACGCGTCGACGAGAGCATGACGGAGTGGCCTTCGGCGCAATCAGGACAGAAGCAAAAAAACTCGGAATGTTTTATGGCGACAGTGTGTGTTTATCGGCTAGTTAAGTTGAGGAATATATTGTGATTTCTTTGCGAGATCTTGTTATGCACGAGTGTCTAGTTTGTGTAACATGTTTCCGCAATCTTTCAGGAATGTCGAATTACAATGCTCTCGCCCTCAGGGAACCATCGAGAATTCAAGCTTGCCTTTTCAGCTTTACCCTCGCCCTTTGCTGTAGCACCCTCGCCCTTTGCTGTAGCACCCTCGCCCTTTGCTGTAGCACCCTCGTCCTTTGCTGTAACACCCTCGCACTTTGCTGTAACACCCTCGCCCTTTGCTGTAGCACCCTCGCCCTTTGCTGTAGCACCCTCGCCCTTTGCTGTAACACCCTCGCCCTTTGCTGTAACACCCTCGCCCTTTGCTGTAACACCCTCGCCCTTTGCTGTAACACCCTCGCCCTTTGCTGTAACACCCTCGCCCTTTGCTGTAACACCCTCGCCCTTTGCTGTAACACCCTCGCACTTTGCTGTAACACCCTCGCCCTTTGCTGTAACGCCCTCGCCCTTTGCTGTAACACCCTCGCCCTTTGCTGTAGCACCCTCGCCTTTTGCTGTAACACCCTCGCCTTTTGCTGTAACACCCTCGCCCTTTGCTGTAACACCCTCGCCCTTTGCTGTAACACCCTCGCCCTTTGCTGTAACACCCTCGCCTTTTGCTGTAACACCCTCGCCCTTTGCTGTAACACCCTCGCCCTTTGCTGTAGCACCCTCGCCATTTGCTGTAACACCCTCGCCCTTTGCTGTAACACCCTCGCCCTTTGCTGTAACACCCTCGCCCTTTGCTGTAACACCCTCGCCCTTTGCTGTAACACCCTCGCCCTTTGCTGTAACACCCTCGCCCTTTGCTGTAGCACCCTCGCCCTTTGCTGTAACACCCTCGCCCTTTGCTGTAACACCCTCGCACTTTGCTGTAGCACCCTCGCCCTTTGCTGTAACACCCTCGCCCTTTGCTGTAACGCCCTCGCCCTTTGTTGTAGCACCCTCGCCCTTTGCTGTAACACCCTCGCCCTTTGCTGTAACACCCTCGCCCTTTGCTGTAACACCCTCGCCCTTTGCTGTAACACCCTCGTCCTTTGCTGTAACACCCTCGCCCTTTGCTGTAGCACCCTCGCCCTTTGCTGTAACACCCTCGCACTTTGCTGTAACACCCTCACCCTTTGCTGTAACACCCTCGCCCTTTGCTGTAACACCCTCGCCCTTTGCTGTAACACCCTCGCCCTTTGCTGTAACACCCTCGCCCTTTGCTGTAACACCCTCGCCCTTTGCTGTAGCACCCTCCACCTTTTGTGTGTAACACCCTCCCCTTTTGGGTGAGTGGCAGAGCGGTCTAACGTGTTTGCCTCTCGCACCAATGTCCCTAGGCTCGATTCCGCGGTGAGGCCACATTACTACCATTCTTGGGGCGCAGCCGCGGAGAGAAGGCTTGGGGGCTTGTCGTGCAATTTACACCCAACCTCTAAGGGGCACTGAGAGTGTACACTGCCTGATGAGGAGAAAGTCAGGGCAGATATACACACCTGTGTGAGTGTGTGCTCACAGGAGTCAGCGAAATGGGCAGAACTGCTTGCTCGCTGGCTGCGGGTCTAGTGTCACCAAATGATGTGCCATTGCCCGCAGCCCTCTATCTCGAAGTTACATAACCCATTTGTGATAAAGAGAAAATTAGGTTACTGATGAAAAATCGCTGTTTAGTTAGATCGAAACATTTGAGACGATCTCAAATCTAATTTTAGATTGGTCAAGCAGTCAAATTAGTCCGACTTTTTTCGCCCTGAATCGGTTTTTGTCGACATTAGTATCAAATGAATTTAATTTGTCGATTTTTTCTCCAACAAAAAGTCACGCTTTCTGATCAGACCGATTTTTTTAGCCTTTTTAGACCGAGGTCAAGTTGGAGCATTCGTTCCCATTCTCCTGCATCCCAGCTTATCTTGCGAACCTCAATTTGGCTCAACCACTTCTCCCCCCCTCTTTCCCTGTGTCCTCCAAGTATTAACGAATTAATGCCAAGCCTGTACGCGACTTTCGCCTCTCCCATCCTCTCATTCTCCCACTCTTCTGGCTATCGCTAATAGGCCTATATAGTAGTAATAACATTAGTAAGTATTGAAATAACTATCATAATAATAATTGGAGTGCCAATTATATACGTTATGACAGGGGATTAGCTGAAGAATATTGCTATATAGGCTATTTTCAGCTAACACACTAGATCATACGTACTTTCCTTGCTTCTCTGCTTTCGTAAAAGTTCTGTCAGTCTTTCTGAATTTCCTATTTGTAGCTTTAAAATTCTGAGCGTGTGGTCGTGTGTTCGAATCTTGCAGCCCCTCGGATTGGTGTGACGTCTGAGGCCCCTGTCCGCGGACTAAACAACTGTACTGGGCTGTACACCTGACCCAACACTGGGCCAGGTTTAATTTCTGTCTAATTATCTATCTAAATGTCAGGGTGTCAGTGTCAGGGTGTCAGTGTCAGGGTGTCAGTGTCAGGGTGTCAGTGTCAGGGTGTCAGTGTCAGGGTGTCAGTGTCAGGGTGTCAGTGTCAGGGTGTCAGTGTCAGGGTGTCAGTGTCAGGGTGTCAGTGTCAGGGTGTCAGTGTCAGGGTGTCAGTGTCAGGGTGTCAGTGTCAGGGTGTCAGTGTCAGGGTGTCAGAGGAGACGTGAAGGCTTGGCCAAACCACCAAGGCACAGTCAGATTGTACACTGCCTGACAATGAGAAAATCGGGGCAGATGTACACACCTGTGTGAGTGGGTGCTCAGGAGTCAGCGAAACGGGCAGAACCAAATGATGTGCCATTGCCCGCAGCCCTCCCGAAATTATTATTAATAAATCTACATTTAAGATGCCTGATTCCTGGTATCAATCTCTCTTTCTAGTTACCATAAGTTATCTAGTTGTGTAGGGTAGACCTAAGCGGTTATAGCGTCTCTAAGGCAAGCATAACAGAAATAATATATTTCGCGAGTTAATGGAGCAGGGAGTCTAATGGATTGGCATTCGTGTCGATTATGTCGATTCAGGAAGGAGTCGCTATTCACGCGAGAAATTTTGCTCTTCCCTCCCTTCTCAAAAAACGGACCTTGCGTGTCGTATAGCTGCCACTCCAGGCATGACCCATCGACTAACGCTGCTGCTGCTGCTGCTGCTGCTGCTGCTGCTGCTGCTGCTGCTGCTGCTGCTTCTGCTAATTTTGAAACTTATTCTTATAATACAGAGGCGCATTGTAAAGACGTCGCCTGCTGCTGTACAATGGGAGTTTTCTTAGGCTTTTTTGTACCATAAAAATTCCCAAAATCACTTCGCTATTTATAAAATCCCTAGTTTTGAATCCCGATTCATTTAAATCCCCAAAATCAAAGACCGATTTTAACAAATCCCCAATATCAAATGCCGATTCAAACAAATCCCCAATATCAAATCCCGATTTAAACAAATCCATAATATCAAATCCCGATTTAAACAAATCCCCAATATCAAATGCCGATTCAAACAAATCCCCAATATCAAATACCGATTCAAACAAATCCCCAATATCAAATCCCGATTCAAACAAATCCCTAATATCAAATACCGATTCAAACAAATCCCTAATATCAAATCCCGATTCAAACAAATCCCTAATATCAAATACCGATTCAAACAAATCCCCAATATCAAATCCCGATTTAAACAAATCCCCATTATCAAATACCGATTTCAAACAAATCCCTAATATCAAATACCGATTCAAACAAATCCCCAATATCAAATACCGATTCAAACAAATCCCTAATATCAAATACCGATTCAAACAAATCCCCATTATCAAATACCGATTTCAAACGAATCCCTAATATCAAATACCGATTCAAACAAATCCCCAATATCAAATGCCGATTCAAACAAATCCCTAATATCAAATGCCGATTTAAACAAATCCCCAATATCAAATACCGATTCAAACAAATCCCCAATATCAAATACCGATTCAAACAAATCCCCAATATCAAATACCGATTTAAACAAATCCCCAATATCAACACCGATTCAAACAAATCCCTAATATCAAATCCCGATTTAAACGAATCCCCAATATCAAATACCGATTCAAACAAATCCCCAATATCAAATGCCGATTCAAACAAATCCCTAATATCAAATCCCGATTTAAACGAATCCCCAATATCAAATACCGATTCAAACAAATCCCCAATATCAAATGCCGATTCATACAAATCCCCAATATCAAATACCGATTCAAACAAATCCCTAATATCAAATGCCGATTTAAACAAATCCCCAATATCAAATACCGATTCAAACAAATCCCCAATATCAAATACCGATTCAAACGAATCCCCAATATCAACACCGATTCAAACAAATCCCTAATATCAAATCCCGATTTAAACGAATCCCCAATATCAAATACCGATTCAAACAAATCCCCAATATCAAATACCGATCAAATCCCCAATATCAAATACCGATTCAAACAAATCCCCAATATCAAATACCGATTTAAACAAATCCCCAATATCAAATGCCGATTTAAACAAATCCCCAATATCAAATACCGATTTAAACAAATCCCCAATATCAAATACCGATTCAAACAAATCCCCAATATCAAATACCGATTTAAACAAATCCCCAATATCAAATACCGATTCAAACAAATCCCCAATATCAAATACCGATTCAAACAAATCCCCAATATCAAATACCGATTCAAACAAATCCCCAATATCAAATACCGATTTAAACAAATCCCCAATATCAAATGCCGATTTAAACAAATCCCCAATATCAAATGCCGATTTAAACAAATCCCCAATATCAAATACCGATTCAAACAAATCCCCAATATCAAATACCGATTCAAACGAATCCCCAATATCAACACCGATTCAAACAAATCCCTAATATCAAATCCCGATTTAAACGAATCCCCAATATCAAATACCGATTCAAACAAATCCCCAATATCAAATACCGATCAAATCCCCAATATCAAATACCGATTCAAACAAATCCCCAATATCAAATACCGATTTAAACAAATCCCCAATATCAAATGCCGATTTAAACAAATCCCCAATATCAAATACCGATTTAAACAAATCCCCAATATCAAATACCGATTTAAACAAATCCCCAATATCAAATACCGATTCAAACAAATCCCCAATATCAAATACCGATTCAAACAAATCCCAATATCAAATACCGATTCATACAAATCCCCAATATCAAATGCCGATTCAAACAAATCCCCAATATCAAATACCGATTTAAACAAATCCCCAATATCAAATACCGATTCAAACAAATCCCCAATATCAAATACCGATTCAAACAAATCCCCAATATCAAATACCGATTCAAACAAATCCCCAATATCAAATACCGATTTAAACAAATCCCCAATATCAAATACCGATTTAAACAAATCCCCAATATCAAATACCGATTCAAACAAATCCCCAATATCAAATACCGATTTAAACAAATCCCCAATATCAAATACCGATTCAAACAAATCCCCAATATCAAATACCGATTTAAACAAATCCCCAATATCAAATACCGATTCAAACAAATCCCCAATATCAAATACCGATTTAAACAAATCCCCAATATCAAATACCGATTTAAACAAATCCCCAATATCAAATACCGATTCAAACAAATCCCCAATATCAAATACCGATTTAAACAAATCCCCAATATCAAATACCGATTCAAACAAATCCCCAATATCAAATACCGATTCAAACAAATCCTTAATATCAAATACCGATTCAAACAAATCCCCAATATCAAATGCCGATTCAAACAAATCCCCAATATCAAATGCCGATTCAAACAAATCCCTAATATCAAATACCGATTTAAACAAATCCCCAATATCAAATACCGATTCAAACAAATCCCCAATATCAAATACCGATTCAAACAAATCCCCAATATCAAATACCGATTCAAACAAATCCCCAATATCAAATACCGATTTAAACAAATCCCCAATATCAAATACCGATTCAAACAAATCCCCAATATCAAATACCGATTTAAACAAATCCCCAATATCAAATACCGATTCATACAAATTCATAGTTAATATAGGAATAAAAATGGATTTGAAAAAAAGACAGCTAATTCTTCACAATACAATTAGCATGGCCCGTTTTCCCCAATTTGTCCCAACCTCAACCCTTAGATCAATATTGGAAAACCTGATCCCTTGTCTGCCAGCTCGCTGGATAGGTCCTACATTTATATGTGGACTAAGTCTGTATTCTGAAATGCCCACTAAATGGTCTAGTCTGATTGCAATATTTGCTCAACTGAGGAAATTCTAGACTAATTATTTTTCTTGTTTAAAACAAATTACAAAATACGAGTATTTGTAGTTAAATGTGTTCAGTTGGCAGTAATGCTGATTTCATTCTAATGTACTTTTCTAGATGGATCGGTTAGATGTGTAAGTTCTGGTGTTTAAACTGACTAATTATTTTAATTTCATTTGCTAGACAAGTTTTTCTCATTAGCTAATTAGCTAGAAAAATGACACTGCCTCTAAAAGTAACTTTTTAATAAGATGTCTAACTTCCTATTTCAGTTTTTACAACAAACAACAAAGCTCATAGATGCATCTACGAGTACATCTATCTACCAATCTCTCAATCTACCTCTCCATCTATCTACCTCTCCATCTATCTACCTCTCCATCTAACTACCTCTCTCGCTATCTACCTCTCTATCTAACTACATCTCTCGATATCTACCTCTCTATCTGACTACATCTCTCGATATCTACCTCTCTATCTGACTACCTCGCTCAATCTACGTCTCTCTCTATCTACCTCTCTCTATCTACCTCTCTATCTACCTCTCTATCTACCTCTCTATCTAGCCTCATCTGACATGCAAATTATATTCTTCTATTCTCGGCAGCCAGTTGTTCGCACTTCGCTAATATTCTGTATGTTTGAATATAATTAGACTGAAACGGAAAGAAAGAATAGACAGGCTGGCAGAATCTGTGCAGCTGACTTGGCTTGGCTAGCCAAGTTGCCGCTTATTTAAAGATGAATTATAATACCGGACAGTAGGGCCACTGCCCGCCGCCTAGTCACTATACTGCCTTGCGTATAACTTACTTTACTATAAAGAGAAAATTAGCTTGACTACTACAGGCCATACTGCCGTAGAAGACAGATGAAGGATAAGGATATTTTGGCATACGAAATCCCACTTGCAGAGGAAGTACAGATAATGAGCGGACTCGTTCTGGCTTCTGTCGGTGATTTTTGTCCTCAAAGGACCCGAGCTACTCCGTCTGGCTTATAATAAGTATAAGTTCGCTCTATCGTCATTTATCCCATGAAAACCAGTAAGGGGTGGGGTTGGCCAGAATGTTTCTCCCAAGCCCTGCTATGAGCGTGACAGTTCGGCTTTGCTTGCAGAAGCAGACGATGAAAAATGGTCCCTTCCCTCCTTTCTCCTGTCCCTTCATGAAGTCTTATGCCCTCATTAGTGTTGGCAGGTATCTATCTATTATACTTTATTTTATTTGCAGCTTTGCCGCATATTTTCGCAAATTTTTTCTCCAAATATTTCTCCAAATCTACCTCTCTATCTCACAGTCTGCCTCTCTATCTCACAGTCTACCTCTCTATCTCACAGTCTACATCTGGATCTCACAGTCTACCTCTCTATCTCACAGTCTACCACTCTATCTCACAGTCTACCACTCTATCTCACAGTCTGCCTCTCTATCTCACAGTCTGCCTCTCTATCTCACAGTCTACCACTCTATCTCACAGTCTGCCTCTCTATCTCACAGTCTGCCTCTCTATCTCACAGTCTACCACTCTATCTCACAGTCTGCCTCTCTATCTCACAGTCTGCCTCTCTATCTCACAGTCTACCACTCTATCTCACAGTCTACATCTGTATATCACAGTCTACCTCTCTATCTCACAATCTACCTCTCTATCTCACAGTCTACCACTCTATCTCACAGTCTACCACTCTATCTCACATTCTACATCTGTATCTCACAGTCTACCTCTCTATCTCACAGTCTACATCTGTATCTCACAGTCTACCTCTCTATCTCACAGTCTACATCTGTATCTCACAGTCTACCTCTCTATCTCACAGTCTACCTCTCTATCTC
This sequence comes from Macrostomum hystrix, assembly GCA_950097015.1. Taxonomy (NCBI): domain Eukaryota; kingdom Metazoa; phylum Platyhelminthes; family Macrostomidae; genus Macrostomum; species Macrostomum hystrix. The sequence continues at coordinate 17,091,483 of CATNEN010000039.1, forward strand.
ACAATCTACCTCTCTATCTCACAGTCTACCACTCTATCTCACAGTCTACCTCTCTATCTCACAATCTACCTCTCTATCTCACAGTCTACCTCTCTATCTCACAGTCTACCTCTATCTCACAGTCTACATCTGTATCTCACAGTCTACCTCTCTATCTCACAGTCTACATCTGTATCTCACAGTCTACCTCTCTATCTCACAGTCTACTTCTCTTTTTCATAGTCTACCTCTCTATTAGAACAGTCGACCTCTCTATCTCACACGCACATTATTTTTTCCTAACCTTCAGCATTTCATTAGTCAAATAACAATTGAATTCCTATAATTTATCTGTTAAATCTAAATTTCCCAATCCTCTGCTTGTCAAGCCGCAGAGAAATGTCTGTCATTGGACAATCTAGAATATTTTGTGACAAGTTCGTCTCCGCCTATACCTATTGTCAGGTGTTCTTGGAGCAATATATACTGGGCCAGGCCTATTTTTAGTATACTTTCTCAATCTACATGTAGCTTTCGGCTAGGCCATTCTTACCTGTTGACCTTGTGCTCAACTAATTTTGTTCGTATTATCTTCTCGCAATAAAATGGGAAATAGTTGTATCGTGTGCGATCCAATCACATCTGTAACTCTTCCCAGTCTCAGTTTTCCCTTTTCGGTCGAATTGCGTGTAAATTTCGGTTTTGTAATCTTCAGAAACGGAATTTTTCGTTAGTTTTTTTAGATTTTATGCGTTCAATTTGGGCTTGTGTCTACTTGTTAGTAGTGTAGTTTAGACCCTGTTTTCTAATTCTAATAAAATTCGTTACTTTTGAAATTATCGAAAAATCGGTTAGTTCTTGTCGCTCTTGTTGATCCCAGGATTATCCCAATTTTAGATCCCCAACATTAGATCCAATTCCAGATTCATATGCTATATTCCATATCAGATCCCTATGAAATATAAAATTACCGTTCTGGAACATCGAATCTAAGATCTTTCATAACACTCTTTAGGAAAATTCACAACCCAGACACCAATGTCTCTCCGAGATTCCTTTATAAATCGCTATTCCCAGTCCCCAATTAAAATTCCCACACCAAAACTCCACTCCAGATCCCCGAATTCCCATCCCAAATCCCCATTTCAAATCTCCATCTAAAATCCCCATCCCAAATCCCATTCCTAAATTCCCATTTCAAATCACCATCCCAAATTCCCAACTGAAATCCCCATCCCAAATCCCCATCACAAATTCCCCATCCCAAGTCTCCATTCCAAATCCCCATCCCAAATCCACATCCCAGATCCCCATCCTAAGTCTCCACCCCAAATCCCCATCTCCCAAATCCCCATCCCAAGTCTACATCCCAAATTCTAATCCCAAATCCCCTTCCCAAATTCTTAACTGAAATCCCCATCCAGAATCCCTATCTCAAATTTCCATCCCAAATCCCCATCCCAAATCCCCACTCCAAATACCCAAGTAATTGTATAGGGGAGAGAGAGATCAGAGATTAGATTAGAGATGGGGAAAATTCCGAATACCCATCTTAAATCCCCATTATTTAATTCCTTTTTTTAATTCTCATACCATATCCTGGTCACGGAATCCCATACCTGTTCCTAGATTTTACCTGAGAATCCAGTTTTCATTAATTAATCTTTATATAATACCATCCGATCCCAGGTTCAGGTTTCCTAATCCCTTATCCCGATGTTGCATTGTGCAACTACATTCTCATTTTGAATAGGACTTTTTATATAACCCGACGCTAAGGAGATCTTCAAGATATCGGATGCAGTTTTGTAATCTTCTTATTAAGATCCACCGTGCCCTCGAGTCAGCAGATGTTTGAATTCGAAAATCGTGGCCTATGAGCGGCAGTGATCAGATTTCTTGCTTAGAGAAAATCAAAACCCTACAGCTTGCAGCGACTGCCGCTTCTGTCTGAGAGCCTGCTGTTCCGTACACTTAGACACCCTGTCACGCCTGACATTGACAGTTTGACTTTGACAGTCACGAGGAAATAAAGATATTGATGAGCGATCGGAGAGAGGTGGGAGAAATGGGAGAGAGATTGGTGAGAGATGGGAGAGATGATAGAGAGACTAGAGAGATTGGAGAGAGATGGGAGAGAGATGGGAGAGAGATAGGAGAGATGTGGGAGAGAGATTGGAGAGAGATGGGAGAGATGAGAGAGAGACTAGAGAGATTGGTTAGAGATTGGAGAGAGATGGGAGAGAGATGGGAGAGAGATGGGAGAGAGATGGGAGAGAGATGGGAGAGAGATGGGAGAGAGATTGGAGAGATGGGAGAGAGATGGGAGAGAGATTAGAGAGATTGGAGAGAGATGGGAATGAGATGGAAGAGAGATTGGAGAGAGATTAGAGAGATAAGAGAGATTTGGGAGATTGGAGAGAGATCAGAGAGAGATCAGAGAGATATTAGAGAGAGATGAGAGAGATTGGAGAGAGATTAGTGAGAGATTAGAGAGAGATTAGAGAAAGTTTGGATAGAGAGATTGGAAAGAGATTGGAGAGAGATAGGAGAGAGATTGGAAAGAGATTGGAGAGAGATAGGAGAGAGATTAGCTAGAGATGAGAAAGCGATAAGAGAGAGACTAGACTAGATCGGAGAGATATTGAAGGGACTCAGGAAAGAGCGCAAGTTGCAGAAACTGTCTGCTCTGATTTATTTGAAGTCTGGCAACTCTTAAGTGATTGGCTGTCAGTGTTTCTTCTTCTTATTTTGCGCTTGTGTCTCCAATTTGTCTTCCCTAGCCTTGAGAATGCGATCCGGTTACAAGATCTTGTATCTGTTCAGAGCCCCGACAACTGCTCAAGGGAACAAGGGGATCGGGGAGTTTTTTTAGCTCTCGCGCCAGAGAAAGGTTCTCAAAAGTAAACGAGACACTCCCGGGGGGGAGTGCGACAGGATAGTGCGACAGAGCCAGAGAGAGAGAGAGAGAAAGAGAAGAAGAAGATGAAGCAGCATATTTCGGCGAGGAGCCCGCAGCTATTGCGGAATCTAAGGGATTGACTTTGGCGAATGGCTATCCCCCATCCCCATTATCCCCCAGCGCTAAAGCCCTATCCTTTACTCGTCTGTCGTTATAGCACGTCGCTTCTGCTCCCATTCTCAAACCGTCCCATGCGAAGCATTTTCTCATTCTCCAGATAATCTCGCGCGTCTCTTCTCTTTTGGATAAAAGCGTAGATCCCATTTTGGGGATATTTCTTAGTTTCGACTGTTTATAGGTTAAAACAGACATATGAAAAATTAGGAATGTCGCGATGTATTGATGCGATGCAACGGTCCATATTTAATGAAACTTTGAGTTTATGAAACTTTGAGTTTATGAAACTTTGAGTCTTTGAAACTTTGAGTTTATGAAACTTTGAGTTTATGAAACTTTGAGTCTTTGAAACTTTGAGTTTATGAAACTTTGAGTTTATGAAACTTTTGAGTTTATGAAACTTTGAGTTTATGAAACTTTTGAGTTTATGAAACTTTGAGTTTATGAAACTTTTGAGTTTATGAAACTTTGAGTTTATGAAACTTTGAGTTTATGAAACTTTTGAGTTTATGAAACTTTAGAGTTTATGAAACTTAGAGTTTATGAAACTTTGAGTTTATGAAACTTTGAATTTATGAAACTTTGAGTTTATGAAACTTTGAGTTTAAGAAAATTTGAGTTTATGAAACTTTGAGTTTATGAAACTTTGAGTTTATGAAACTTTGAGTTTATGAAAAATTGAGTTTATGAAACTTTGACTTTATGAAACTTTGACTTTATGAAACTTTGAGTTTATGAAACTTTGAGTTTATGAAACTTTGAGTTTATAAAAATTTGAGTTTATGAAACTTTGAGTTTATGAAACTTTGAGTTTATGAAAAATTGAGTTTATGAAACTTTGACTTTATGAAACTTTGAGTTTATGAAACTTTGAGTTTATGAAATTTTGAGTTTTTGAAACTTTGAGTTTATGAAAATTTTGAGTTTATGAAACTTTGAGTTTATGAAACTTTGAGTTTATGAAACTTTGACTTTATGAAACTTTGACTTTATGAAACTTTGAGTTTATGAAATTTTGAGTTTTTGAAACTTTGAGTTTATGAAAATTTTGAGTTTATGAAACTTTGAGTTTATGAAACTTTGAGTTTATGAAACTTTGAGTTTATGAAAAATTGAGTTTATGAAACTTTGACTTTATGAAACTTTGACTTTATGAAACTTTGAGTTTATGAAACTTTGAGTTTATGAAACTTTGAGTTTATAAAAATTTGAGTTTATGAAACTTTGAGTTTATGAAACTTTGAGTTTATGAAAAATTGAGTTTATGAAACTTTGACTTTATGAAACTTTGAGTTTATGAAACTTTGAGTTTATGAAATTTTGAGTTTTTGAAACTTTGAGTTTATGAAAATTTTGAGTTTATGAAACTTTGAGTTTATGAAACTTTGAGTTTATGAAACTTTATGAAAGTTTATGAAGCACCGCTGCTTCCTTCACAACATGTCTTGAACCAATTTGTACCTTTCAGTTCTATCCTATCCCATCCTATCTTATGCTTTTCTATCCTATCCTATCCTATCCTATCCTACTTATGCTTTTCTATTCTATCCTATCCTATCCTATCCTATCCTATCCTATCCTATCCTATCCTATCCTATCCTATCTTATGCTTTTCTATTCTATCCTATCCTATCCTATCCTATCTTATGCTTTTCTATTCTATCCTATTCTATCCTATCCTATCCTATCTTATGCTTTTCTATTCTATCCTATCCTATCCTATCCTATCCTATCCTAGGATATCCTAGTAGATACCCTATCCTATCCTACCCTATCCTTTCCTACCTATCCTTTCCTATCCTATCCTATCCTATCCTATCCTTTCCTTTCCTATCCTATCCTATCCTATCCTATCCTATCCTACCTTTCCTATCTTATCCTATCCTATCCTATCCTATCCTATCCTATCCTATCCTATCCTACCCTACCCTATCCTATCCTATCCTACCTATTATATTTTAACGTTTATATAAGTTCTCGATCACAATTTTGCCATTCGAGGGAGGAAATTTCAAGATAATGAAAACAGGTACAAACTCCCTTAGCTCTAATTAGATTTTACTTTGATGTCGAGAGCTATTGATGTGCAAACCTGAGTGAGTGTTGTCTTATTCTGCTATTAGTTAGCCTAATAGCACGCCTTTGTTCCCCAGAAAGTGTTTGTCAAGAAATACCTGAAAATATGTTAGTTAACAATAATGCTAGTGCTTAGTTTCATTATAGTGGGATAGTTGGATAGTGGCACAGTGGGATAGTTGGATAGTGGCACAGTGGGATAGTTGGATAGTGGCACAGTGGGATAGTTGGATAGTGGCACAGTGGGATAGTTGGATAGTGGCACAGTGGGATAGTTGGATAGTGGCACAGTGGGATAGTTGGATAGTGGCACAGTGGGATAGTTGGATAGTGGCACAGTGGGATAGTTGGATAGTGGCACAGTGGGATAGTTGGATAGTGGCACAGTGGGATAGTTGGATAGTGGGATAGTTGGATAGTGGGATAGTGGGGTAGTTGGATAGTGGGACAGTTGGATAGTGGGATAGTTGGATAGTGGGATAGTTGGATAGTGGGATAGTGGAATTTTAAGGATCTTAGGCCAGTCATGGAGCCCCAAAGACTCCGATTCGAAAAATAGGGATAAATTTGGAAAGACATTTAGACAGACTAATTTTTTATAAGCAGAGGACAGTTTCAAGGCCCTGGACCGCCTCAAAATCGTTCGATCACGAGCCGGCAGCATATTTGAAGGGTCACGCGATCGCTGCACTGTCCTGCTGTTTGAGCAGTTTGAGCTCAAGGCTCTAAGCCAATGGCGAGGGCCCTCATAGAGAGGCTTCCGCTAGGCGTTGCTAAGTCGGCTGACCTTGCGGGGCTGAGGGCTTTGCTTTATAGTTAATAAAGGGTGGATAAGGCAGCAGCAGCAGCATCAAAGCCTAGAAGATAAATTATTATTCATTTTCTTCGCTTCGCTGACTTCCGTACCCTCTGTCTTTACCTGGCTATTTACCAATGCTAATACGGCTTATCTATTTATTATAATCCTATTTATCTGCTAGGCCACAACCTATTATAATTTTATTTCTAAGAAATCACGGGAAATATCCAAGGTATTGACACTGACATGTTCGGGGCGAGAAAGAGATAGTTGGGCTAAATGTACTTTTAAAACTTCTAATCGAAGGAATTCCGAAAGCAGGCTAAAAGTGCTCCGGCACTAAGTTGTCTCCAGCCTGGACCGGGGCGTGTCCAGCTGGCTAAGCTGAGCCTGCTCGCCTTTGAGCCTCTGGTTGGTTGTCTTTGCCTCTTTCTATTTCTTAGATTATTAAGACTATAAAGTGGTGCATTAGAGTCTTGTTTTTCTTGCACTCCCCGCAGCCATAAAGACACATAATGCTGACAGTCGATTGTCATTTAATTCACTTAAATGTGATTTACTCAAGGTGACACATAGTGCAATTTCTTCTGTTTAGAAAGCTAGCCTTGACGAATTGGTTTTAGGGACGAATTTTGGAAAACTTTGTCGAAATTTCAATATTAATTGAATGCCACGTCTTCCATCGAACTTCATTCTACGGAGATCCAACTCAGTAAATACGCTTGTCAACCACCTCACTCCCCTCCACGAACACCCACCTCACTCCGGTCCACGAACACCCACCTCACTCCCCTCCACAAACACCCACCTCACTGCCTTCCCTGAACACTCACCTCACTCCTTTCGCCGAACAACCACTTCTCTCCTTTCCTCGAACACCCACCTCACTCCCTTCCGCGGACATGCATCTCACTCCCTTCCCTGAACACCCACCCCACTCCCTACCTAGACATCCACCTCCCTCCCTTCTTCCTGATGCACATCACTCCACTCCTTTCTGACCATCTAATTCTAAATCATAAGCATCTCTATCACACTAATGATCAAACTTACACCTTGAATTCCTTCAAAATAACAGTGACGTTTCTTCCTAATCCGGAACCTCTGTCATGTGATAGTCCTCGCCCGTTCGAGTCTGCAAAAAGTCACCGAAGCCCCTCTTTTATATTACTAAAGGAAGGAAGGAAATAGGCGCGCTTTGCAATCGTCAAAATTAGAGGCCCTTGAAAAAATAGCTGAGTTTTGCTATCCTTTTTCAGTCTAATTAGATCTGGTGTTTCGCTGCCCGCTTGCTTGAACAGATAATTTTGCTATCGCTTCTATCCTGTCTCTGCCACTCCCGGCTTTCTCTTGCTTGCTTGAGCCTTAAAGCAAACACGTTGCTAATTAATCAGTCTAGGCTCAGCTAGCCAATAACTAGACCTCCTCGAAACCGGCTTACAGACAGGAAGCTCAAATTCACAGACAGTGAGAAACTGTGAGTAGAGTTTAGTAGATTAAAAAGCATCCCTAGAAGTAAGCCAAGCCCTAGATTTACAGGTATGGCTGGCACCTTTCACTAATATGGAGTATCGGTCCTCTAAAATTAGTAACGGATTATCGTTCCTCTAAAATTAGTAACGGATTATCGATCCTCTAAAATTGTTAACGGATTATCGATCCTCTAAAATCAGTAACGGATTATCGATCCTCTAAAATTAGTAACGGATTATCGTTCCTCTAAAATTAGTAACGGATTATCGTTCCTCTAAAATCAGTAACGGATTATCGTTACTCTAAAATTAGTAACGGATTAACAATCCTCTAAAATTAGCAAATTATCGATCCTCTAAAATTAGTAACTTATTATCGATCCTCTAAAATTAGTAACGGATAATCGATCCTCTAAAATTAGAAAATTATTGATTCTCTAAAATTAGTAACGGATTATTGATCCTCTTAAATTAGTAACGGATTAGCATTCCCTAAAAATTAGTAACGGATTACTCGCCTTCTAAAACTGCAGATAAAGCAAATTAAATGATCAATTAACCATCGACCCTCTAATCCGATGAACGGATTAATGACCCGTTATAATGATGAACAGATTGTCAGCCCTCTGAAATAATGAAACGGGTTTTCAGCTGACGTTAAAGATAAAGGAACTATTGGCCTTTTAGAATGATAACAGCTAAGTATTTTTAGGCCCAGCAAAAAAGTGCTAGTTAGGGATTATCAATTCTCTGAAAGTCCGCGACCCTAAAAAGGGGGATTATCAACTCCAAGAAGGTGTCAGAGATCAGATAGCTGAACATGTAAAAAGTACACAATAAAAGCTTTTTAAAGACTCAAAAAATAGAATGCTCGAAAATTATTCTCGGAAGTGCTGAAAATTCTAAGAATGAAAAAAAAGAGTTCTCGAGGAAAGAATATCGAATTGTCCTTGTCTTAGATGTCTTATCTTTCATTTCCTGCGGAAGTGTCTCTCCTAGCTGAGCACATGAGCACAGTCAAGCTTGGCAACTTTTTTTGAAGATTAATTATTTTTTTTGGAAAGTGCGCTGCAAGCCTACAATATAGACAGACTCAGGAGAGTAGCATTTGTAGTTCGCTCTGTCTGTCTGTCTTTTAGTTGTGCTTAAAGGAAGCGTTGCTACTCCGCGAGGCCACATTCATTTGGTGCTTCGCGGAGTAACAAATAAATGTGGCCTCGCCGTGGAATCGAACTTAGGGACCATTGGTGCGAGAGGCAAACGCGTTAACCGCTCTGCCACCGACTAGACCCTGGGGGGGTCTAGTGTCACCCATTGGTGTGCTTAAAAAATGCTGTTTTACTTTTAGGAAAACAGAAATTTAATTTTCCCATTTTCTCGATGCCCGATGCCTGAGCCGTTGCTAGGGGTTCCCCATTTTCCAGTTTTTTTCTGTCTCGACCTCTCTTGCTCGCGAATACTTAAATTCGTCTTGAGAAAATTCCCAGCTTATTAACGGGAAATTCGTCTTCACGAATGAGAGATTTAATAATATTTTTGTCCCCTTCTCGGCAGCTTGAGTCCCATTCTCTTCCTCATCTGTTTGCTCTTGTATAAGCCTTTCTTGCAACCCCCCCGAAACGGATAAGCCGCATCAATCACAGCAGTCTAAGCCCGCTGTGACCCTGTTTCATTCCAGTCATCACCTTCTCTCCCTGTTCTTTATATCCATTCCAACACTTGCCCGTTCAGTTCTCATCCTGCAGCTACTAGGGTGCATGTTCTCAAGTGGACTTAGGAGCATCAGCAGCAGACTGTGCTCAATCGCTTTTCCAAATAAAATCTAACTGAGACTCATTCAACCAAGGCAAGACAGGCTTGTTGACATCGGCGAAAGTCTCCTTGTTTTTTTCAAGTCTATCAGTCTATAGCGTTTGCTCATGAAGAGTTTTACTAGTTTGGTTCTTTCTTGTACAAATGTTGATCAAATTAATCCAAACTGCCAAACCGAAATATTCTGTCAGATTTACTGATTTATCATTTTTATCCCTGCCATCTCACCCCTACCATCTCACCCCTACCATCTCACCCCTACCATCTCACCCCTACCATCTCACACCTACCATCTCACCCCTACCATCTCACCCCTACCATCTCACTCCTACCATCTCACCCCTACCATTTCACTACTACCATCTCACCCTTACCATCTTACTCCTACCATCTCACCCCTACCATCTCACCCCTACCATCTCACTCCTACCATCTCACCCCTACCATCTCACCCCTACCATCTCACCCCTACCATCTCACCCCTACCATCTCACCCCTACCATCTCACCCCTACCATCTCACCCCTACCATCTCACCCCTACCATCTCACCCCTACCATCTCACCCCTACCATCTCACCCCTACCATCTCACCCCTACCATCTCACCCCTACCATCTCACCCCTACCATCTCACCCCTACCATCTCACCCATACCATCTCACCCCTACCATCTCACCCCTACCATCTCACCCCTACCATCTCACCCCTACCATCTCACCCCTACCATCTCACCCCTACCATCTCACCCCTACCATCTCACCCCTACCATCTCACCCCTACCATCTCACCCCTACCATCTCACCCCTACCATCTCACCCCTACCATCTCACCCATACCATCTCACCCCTACCATCTCACTCCAACCGTCTCACCCCTACCATCTCACTCTCACGCATCTTACTCTCACGCATCATACTCTCACGCATCTCACTCTCACCCCTCTCCATCTCCCAACTCCTCTCTCCCTCTACCCTCTGCCCTACGGTGTCTCTCCTACTTTCCTCAATCCTAACATTTCTAGCTTTAAAATCCCAAGTTCATAAAAAGTAGATAGTGAGTGAGTGTCCATCTGCAGGTGCCCACTCATCAGCACTGGCTCGAGTATATTTAACTACAAAAAATATTTTCTATTTGCCTTGTTTATCAAGAATCAATAAAGGATATTTAGCTAGCATTTAGGCCCTTCAGACTAAAAAACTTCCGCATAATAAGCCTTACTATGTATTTATTCGGAAGCTTAAAAATTCATAAATGACTGGGCTTCACAATGATTGCATTCTTCTTTTGGTGGCATTGAGAATAAATCAATTTTCCGCTTCGTTTGATGCCTTCCAATCCCTCAAACCAGCACTGACTGCAATCCCACTGACACAAAACACTGACTGCAATCCCACTGACATAATACACTGACTGCAATCCCACTGACACAATACACTGACTGCAATCCCACTGACACAATACACTGACTGCAATCCCACTGACACAATACACTGACTGCAATCCCACTGACACAATACACTGACTGCAATCCCACTGACACAATACACTGACTGCAATCCCACTGACACAATACACTGACTGCAATCCCACTGACACAATACACTGACTGCAATCCCACTGACATAATACACTGACTGCAATCCCACTGACACAATACACTGACTGCAATCCCACTGACACAAAACACTGACTGAAATCCCACTGACACAATACACTGACTTCAATCCCACTGACACAATACACTGACTGCAATCCCACTGACACAATACACTGACTGCAATCCCACTGACACAAAACACTGACTGCAATCCCACTGACATAATACACTGACTGCAATCCCACTGACATAATACACTGACTGCAATCCCACTGACATAATACACTGACTGCAATCCCACTGACACAATACACTGACTGCAATCCCACTGACACAATACACTGACTGCAATCCCACTGACACTACCACTTTTAAATGCTTTCCGTTAGTTCCCTCACTCCCGCAAAGCATTTCTGACTCATTTGGCCGATACACATAAACTAAGCCCTTAAATCAGACTTGGCATTTTCTCCTCAACGTCTCCAATCGCTACAAGGAAATCCCAACATGGCTAGGCTAGAATGGCGGTGGAAATTTGCATGCCTGAGTTGACCATACGAGGCTCTTAGTTATTCCCTTAGTTCTCATGCGTGCCGCTACAGAATGCATAGTATCCGATTGTGCATGTTCCTATCTTAGTTCCGTTTCTGGATATTGGCTTGCCTCTGCTTTCTTCGCAGAAATAAGCCGAATTTTCAGACCGAGAAATCATTTTAATATAAGTAGCAATAATGCTCGTAATGTTTACTATAATAGTTGCGATTTACCCACGTTTTACCTCCCAGCCTGAGACACCAAAGCTTAGGGCTTTGATGTTTGAGAGGTCATAAATATATTTTAATTATTGCGTTCTTGAGATACGAGTATATTCTCTCATTCCTTCTCTCTCTTGCTCTCACCCTTTCTCTCTTGCTCTCACCCTTTCTCTCTTGCTCTCACCCTTTCTCTCTCTTGCTCTCACCCTTTTTCTCTTGCTCTCACCCTTTTTCTCTTGCTCTCACCCTTTCTGTCTCTTGCTCTCACCCTTTCTGTCTCTTGCTCTCACCCTTTTTCTCTTGCTCTCACCCTTTCTCTCTTGTTCTCACCCTTTTTCTCTTGCTCTCACCATTTCTGTTCCTTGCTCTCACCCTTTTTCTCTTGCTCTCACCATTTCTGTCTCTTGCTCTCACCCTTTTTCTCTCTCTTGCTCTCACCCTTTCTCTCTCTTGCTCTCACCCTTTCTCTCTCTCTTGTTCTCACCCTTTCTCTCTCTTGCTCTCACCCTTTCTCTCTCTTGCTCTCACCCTTTCTCTCTCTCTTGTTCTCACCCTTTCTGTCTCTTGCTCTCACCCTTTCTCTCTCTCTTGTTCTCACCCTTTCTCTCTCTTGCTCTCACCCTTTCTCTCTCTCTTGTTCTCACCCTTTCTCTCTCTTGCTCTCACCCTTTCTCTCTCTCTTGTTCTCACCCTTTCTCTCTCTTGCTCTCACCCTTTCTCTCTCTCTTGTTCTCACCCTTTCTCTCTCTTGCTCTCACCCTTTCTCTCTCTCTTGTTCTCACCCTTTCTCTCTCTTGCTCTCACCCTTTCTCTCTCTCTTGTTCTCACCCTTTCTCTCTCTTGCTCTCACCCTTTCTCTCTCTCTTGTTCTCACCCTTTCTCTCTCTTGCTCTCACCCTTTCTCTCTCTCTTGTTCTCACCCTTTCTCTCTCTTGCTCTCACCCTTTTTCTCTTGCTCTCACCCTTTCTCTCTCTCTTGTTCTCACCCTTTCTCTCTCTTGCTCTCACCCTTTCTCTCTCTCTTGTTCTCACCCTTTCTCTCTCTTGCTCTCACCCTTTCTTTCTCTCTTGTTCTCACCCTTTCTGTCTCTTGCTCTCACCCTTTCTGTCTCTTGCTCTCACCCTTTTTCTCTTGCTCTCACCCTTTTTCTCTTGCTCTCACCATTTCTGTTCCTTGCTCTCACCCTTTTTCTCTTGCTCTCACCCTTTTTCTCTTGCTCTCACCCTTTTTCTCTTGCTCTCACCATTTCTGTCTCTTGCTCTCACCCTTTTTCTCTTGCTCTCACCCTTTTTCTCTTGCTCTCACCATTTCTGTCTCTTGCTCTCACCCTTTTTCTCTTGTTCTCACCCTTTCTCTCTCTTGCTCTCACCCTTTCTCTCTCTCTTGCTCTCACCCTTTCTCTCTCTTGCTCTCACCCTTTCTCTCTCTCTTGTTCTCACCCTTTCTCTCTCTTGCTCTCACCCTTTCTCTCTCTCTTGTTCTCACCCTTTCTCTCTCTTGCTCTCACCCTTTCTCTCTCTTGCTCTCACCCTTTCTCTCTCTCTTGCTCTCACCCTTTCTCTCTCTTGCTCTCACCCTTTCTCTCTCTTGCTCTCACCCTTTCTCTCTCTCTTGTTCTCACCCTTTCTGTCTCTTGCTCTCACCCTTTCTCTCTCTTGCTCTCACCCTTTCTCTCTCTCTTGTTCTCACCCTTTCTCTCTCTTGTTCTCACCCTTTCTCTCTCTTGCTCTCACCCTTTCTCTCTCTTGCTCTCACCCTTTCTCTCTCTTGCTCTCACCCTTTCTCTCTCTTGCTCTCACCCTTTCTCTCTCTCTTGTTCTCACCCTTTCTCTCTCTTGCTCTCACCCTTTCTCTCTCTCTTGCTCTCACCCTTTCTCTCTTGTTCTCACCCTTTCTCTCTCTTGCTCTCACCCTTTCTCTCTCTTGCTCTCACCCTTTCTCTCTTGCTCTCACCCTTTCTCTCTTGTTCTCACCCTTTCTCTCTCTTGCTCTCACCCTTTCTCTCTCTCTTGCTCTCACCCTTTCTCTCTTGTTCTCACCCTTTCTCTCTCTTGCTCTCACCCTTTCTCTCTTGCTCTCACCCTTTCTCTCTTGTTCTCACCCTTTCTCTCTCTCTTGCTCTCACCCTTTCTCTCTTGTTCTCACCCTTTCTCTCTCTTGCTCTCACCCTTTCTCTCTCTTGCTCTCACCCTTTCTCTCTTGCTCTCACCCTTTCTCTCTTGCTCTCACCCTTTCTCTCTCTCTTGCTCTCACCCTTTCTCTCTTGTTCTCACCCTTTCTCTCTCTTGCTCTCACCCTTTCTCTCTTGCTCTCACCCTTTCTCTCTTGTTCTCACCCTTTCTCTCTCTCTTGCTCTCACCCTTTCTCTCTTGCTCTCACCCTTTCTCTCTCTCTTGCTCTCACCCTTTCTCTCTTGTTCTCACCCTTTCTCTCTCTCGTTCTCACGTTTTCCTGCTTTACCATGCAGGGCCACAAAAAGTGGCTTAATCGAAGGACATGCCCCGGCATGCTTTCTCGCGTGAATGATTTCACGCAGGATTCAAAGAGATATCGATAATATTAGGACATACTTGAGGAATCGAGTACTGCTTCGGACTAGGTTGAGTTGGATTATAGTTCTTAGACAAGAGAAGCATAACCCAGCTGCAAATGTTATTGGCTGTAGTGTTTGTGCTCTGCGAATTGAGAGCTCCATAGATAAATGCGGACTCACATACGAGAAATATGGCTTGGGCAAATATTTGGGCGTTCACTGAGGGGGGCATTAAACTCCCTATTTCTGGACATTGTTTATTGCCCAATTTAATCTTAGTACAGAATGGCCAAGTACCCAATCAGTTTGAACAAAATATATATATTTCGCTGCGTTTAGTTTTGTTTTATTTCGTCGAATATGTGTAGCTCGTATATATATTAAAATAAAAGAAACATTTACAAAATGTTTGTTTGAAGCACATAAAAGATTAAGCCAATAGCAGAACGAATGAAAACCGGAAATATTTTTCTAATAACTGTGTCTAGTTAAAAAAAAGAATTTCCGGCTTGTGAAAATCTAATTGCAAGCAACAACAAACAAACAAAAAAACTGGAGTCAAATCCGTGCTAATCTAGGCCCTACAATGCTTAATATGCTTATACGAGTACAACGTAAATCATTTTTTGAAACTATCGTAATAATTTAACAAAATAGATGGGAAATCAATAAATAAGCAACAACTATATGACCACCATCGAGTGTCGGCCCCTAGTTTGCGTGCGTATGTGCGGTTAAAAATATGCCGAGGTTAGCACAACATTGTGGCAAATGGTACACAACAATGCACTTTTAGTTCTCGTCGGTATTGTTGTCAACGATGGTCTTTTTCACTCAATGCTTGAGTGTGTGCCATTTGGACACCTGTTGCCTCGGTCGATTCATCATCTCAGTCCAGTGCTTGGACTCTTCCGTTGACGAACGAGTGCCGAGACGAATCTTGCCGATGGTGTCTGAGCCGATGAAGTCTTTGTCCTTGACGACCAGTTCCAGTTGATACTCGTGTATCTTGTCCGGGCTGACAGTGAAATTGAAGGACTCGTTCCACTGTGGATTCAAGTTCTTGTAGATCACTGTGCCCTTCTTCTTGTCGCACTCCTTGTTGGTCTTGTTGTGAATTAGTTTCACTACGCAATAGGGATCGGAGGTTCGGCCAAGGTCCATGGCTTTGAGGTCGCGAGCTCGAATTGCGACTAGTGTGAGCTGACTGCTCTGCGGATTGTAACTCAGCGAGACCATCACATCGCCGACGTAGCCGCGAGTCTTCTTGTTGGGCTGCAGCTGGCGCCACAGGTTGTAGGAGCGCTTCTTCTTGTCGCTGTCATACAGAAACACCAGCGGGAAGTGGACATCGCCTATGGAGTCGTCCCGACTGAACCGGTCGTAGTCGTACACCTGAATGAAGAGGGTGCGATCTAGCAGACGCTCGCCTGGAAAGTCTTCAAACACAAACACTTCGTTCCATTTCGGGTTGAGTTTGCGCATTTTGATTTTCGTCTTCACTTTGTTGCCCTTGTCCGGCAGGATGCTGATCTTGCAGTAGGGATCTGATGTGCCCATAGGAAAGTCCATGGCCGGCAGCTTTTGCGCCTGACAGATCTTGATGGTCAGGTGGCGATCGTGCCAGTCGTAGCTGACTACAAAGTTTAGCCGGCCGAGGTTCTGCTCTGGACCCTCTTCGAATACTTCGCCGGACAATTCGTGCTCCGGACGCTTGTCGGCGCCGCTGTTGATGCCAGACGCACCCATCGCCTCGGCGCTCTTTGCCACCAGGCTAAATAGACTCGTCTCCTGCTGCTGCTGCTGCTGAGCCTTCGGCTTCTGCTGGTACTGCTGCTGATAGTGCTGCTGTCTCTGCTGGTGATTGTCCGGAAAGCGCCGAGGTGAAGCTTTGGCAGCGCCGGCGCCGTTGCCGTAGCGGGAGGGCGACGAGGCCGCTGATGTAGACGCCGCGGGCTTACTGTCTCCGGTCAGGGTTGAGACTAAGAAGTCGGCGATGCCCTTGCCGCCAAGGCTGTTGGCGATGCTGCCTGGCAGGTTCATTTTTTCTGCTGCTTTCTTTTCTTCTTCTTAACCTCTCCCCGGCGATTTTTTCTTTCAAGCCTTTTATTCCCTGAGCTGAGCAGCTCATCGACAAGACGAGAGGCAGGCTAGGGAGACCGCTCCTATTGGTTGGCTGGCTGGTCACGTGACAGAGCCTCCTTGGTCTGCACACTTCATTTCTTCGTCATTTTCCGCCGCACAGTAACAATGCCCCATTATTACTGCCATATGCTGTGCATAGAATTGCGCGGGCCCTTTTATGTCGAGATATTTTCCTAAAATCCCTGGTGGCATGGATACGGCACGCGCTGAAGACAAAGACAGACTTTATTTTGCTTTAGTTAACAGGGATTTAAAGCCTTTAGCTTTGCAGCAATTCAATCTAGTATTCTCCTCAGTGCGAGCATTTCAGAGTGAATTTTCTGCGCGCATAAAATCGGATTAGCTAATCAATATGCTTTCCCCGCGAACCTTTACGTGGGCAAGCATGGCTACTCAACGTGGGATAATCTCTTTGGTAGTTTGAGAAACCCCCACATGATTTGAGTCAGGATTTACGATCTATCAATCAAAAGTTTCATTGTAGTCAACATACTTTAAAAAAATAATATTTTCCATCTTTAGTCAGACACGGAAAAGTCCAACATAAAAGTAGGAGTTTGCCAGAGATAGCACCACAGAAAGTACATTCTTGAGCACGACAAAACACTTTTGCACATAAGAGAACAGTATTGTACTCGATAGAACACTCTTGAGTATAAAAGAACACTTTTCGGTATGAGAGAACACTCTTGAGCATGAGATAACACTCTTGAGTATGAGAGAACACTCTTGAGCATGAGATAACACTCTTGAGCATGAGAGAACACTCTTGAGTATGAGAGAACACTCTTGAGCATGAGATAACACTCTTGAGCATGAGAGAACACTCTTGAGCATGAGAGAACACTCTTGAGTATGAGATAACACTCTTGAGCATGAGATAACACTCTTGAGTATGAGAGAACACTCTTGAGCATGAGAGAACACTCTTGAGTATGAGATAACACTCTTGAGCATGAGAGAACACTCTTGAGTATAAAAGAACACTTTTCGGTATGAGAGAACACTCTTGAGCATGAGAGAACACTCTTGAGTATGAGAGAACACTCTTGAGCATGAGATAACACTCTTGAGTATGAGATAACACTCTTGAGCATGAGATAACACTCTTGAGCATGAGATAACACTCTTGAGCATGAGAGAACACTCTTGAGTATGAGATAACACTCTTGAGCATGAGAGAACACTCTTGAGTATAAAAGAACACTTTTCGGTATGAGAGAACACTCTTGAGCATGAGAGAACACTCTTGAGTATAAAAGAACACTTTTCGGTATGAGAGAACACTCTTGAGCATGAGAGAACACTCTTGAGTATGAGAGAACACTCTTGAGCATGAGATAACACTCTTGAGTATGAGAGAACACTCTTGAGCATGAGAGAACACTCTTGAGTATGAGATAACACTCTTGAGCATGAGATAACACTCTTGAGCATGAGAGAACACTCTTGAGCATGAGAGAACACTCTTGAGCATGAGAGAACACTCTTGAGCATGAGAGAACACTCTTGAGCATGAGAGAACACTCTTGAGCATGAGAGAACACTCTTGAGCATGAGAGAACACTCTTGTCGGGTTCAGACTGAACCTCCATAAAACCGCCCTTATCGTTAGCCTAGCTTTCCTTCCCCAGTTGATGCGCACGCTTCTAAAAAATAGCAACACCATTCTAGAATATTCTAGAATGCTTTCTTTAGCCCAGTACAGTATTGTCTAGGTTCAAAACCCCTAAATTATATTCAAGAGACAAATGCGCTATGCTCTCACGATCCGTTCAACCGTTTAATAATCTACAAATAAACTCTGTTAATAACGATCAACTACAGCTTTCTACTTCAACTAACCTAACTTTGAAATTATTGTCACAAACGACAAATGGTAGCAGAGCGTGGTTAAAGGCCTGCTTAACTGCCCGCCTTAAAGTTCTACACCTCAATTCAGCTTCGTATCAGCGCGAACCAAATGGTAATTCGGAAGGGCCACACATCCACATCCAAGCGATCGGCAACCGTTGCTAAGCCCGCACACAGCAAAGGCACTCGCAGCAACATGCACACAGCTTCCGCACGCGCTCTCGGAGATGCCGCAAACGCAACGCCACAGCCGACCAACCCTGGACCTTCAACCGCTTCACTGCCTGCCAATACCTTGCAACAAATTCCTAGCAGCCACCAAGGCACGGCTATTTCGGGCGACACCAGCCGCAACGCCAGTCTCGCCAATTCTCAACAGTCCAGCACGCCGCCAGCAACTGCCACTTCCGTCTGGTCTCCGAATCGAACCAGCTACCTTTTACCTGAGTCGACTCATTCAGCACGGATGCCCAGCTCAGGTACGCTTCCGAATTCTCAGACAGCGACACAGCAACCAGACTTTATGCAGCAGATTCTAGGCGCCATGACTGCACTCATGCAACAGAATCAGCAGATGCTGCAGCAGCTCAGTATCCGCCAGAACCCACCGGCACTTTCCAACTCTCCGCATACTTCCAGCACCCAGCTGACCCAGCGGCCAGCCTCGCTACTAAGTGACACCATCCTACGTAAGGTGCAGCTCCAACCATTTGACGGGGAAGATCCGGCAAGCTTCCCCGCCTTCTGGAATTCTTTCTGTCACCGAATCAATCAAGTCGATTACTCCGAGGTCGACAAGTTCGAGGCCCTACGGGGCCTACTCTCCGGGAATGCCCTCAAGAAGCTAGGTGGGTTGGACGCCTGCCAACAGGGCGCCTTCCAAGAGGCGTGCCGAATTCTCCAGATCAACTATGGCGACTCTCAGGAGCAAAAGAGTGCTTGCTACAAGCGCCTCCTCGGCATGCATCAACTCATTGAGTTTGAGTATCATTCTTTCGAGGAATTCACGGACGACCTCCGTCTTACTATTGGTCAACTCGCACGGCTTGGTGAGCCTACAGCGGCTGTAGATGCCTACGTCTTCGCCATCTTGCCAAAGCTCCCAGCATCTGTACAGATGGACCTACAGGATCAACGGATCAAAGCCGCAAAGCCGCTAATGCCCACCATGGTGGAGCTACAAGACTACCTGGACATCAAGCTCCGCGCACTTCGGGTCGCCAAACAAACAATCGGTACGATTTCTACACCTTTCGCTGGAGCTAGCCTTTTCAACGCGGCCTCATCTACCCACTCCAGTCTCAAATCTAAGTCGAGTCGCGTCTCTAGGTCCAACCTGCCGAGAAATATCACCTGGCGTTCTCCGGGCCACAGTTTGAAGATTCCAAATAACAGTGGTCAAGCATTACGACCTAACTGCGTTTACTGTGACGAGACAGATCACGACGTCTTCCACTGCACCCGTGTATCTTCACCAGACGCCAAACTCAAGATTCTGCGGCGCAAGAAGCTATGTTTCAACTGTCTCCGTGGACATGAAATTCAGCAATGCTTCTCCCGGTTCCGGTGCCGAGAGTGCAAGGACAAACACCACACCACTATTCACGGTGCTACACTAAGTGAGCCGAAGCGCAGTACCCCGAGCGCTCACTCCACCAGCACTACTCCCAAAACAAATAGTCACCTTAACGCAGCAATGACTCCTGAGTCTCAGCCCGCCATCACAAATATCAGCCAAATCAACGCAGTTTCCTGCTTCTCAACCACTCAGGATGGCCATCTTGGACCTTCAGTCATGGCAACCTTCACCGCACCTGCGGTCAACCCATGTACCGGAACGTCGACACCCGTCAGTGCGCTTATTGATGGAGGCAGTTCCTACTCTTACCTGAAGCGAGACATCGCCCGCAAGCTCGGTCTCAAGGTCTACGGCAAGGTTACGCTGGACAGCTCTTCATGCCATAGCGCCACACGACGACAAGTCCAAGCCGAAATCGTTCTTCTGGAGCTATCTACTAAAGACGGCCGCCGTATGCCAATCAAGGCTCTCTCCACGGAAGTCGTGGCACCATCTATCCACATACCAGCAGTCACCTTACCGAAGGACATACAAGCCACCCTTGCTTGCTTGCCTCAAGATGTTCAAAACATTCCGCCAGCGGAGAATGATGAAATGGAGCTTGACCTTATCATCGGTAGTGACTATGCGCAGCTCCTTATCGGCCCAGGTATCAGCGCGATTTCCTTGCGACCTACCTTCACTGCGCACCTCACACCCTTTGGCATTGTTCTCACCGGCTCATTAGAAGGTACACCCGGTTTTCAAGGCGGTCAAATCCCAACATCTTCCTTGTTTTGCAACATCCGCCAGCCCAACCTGGAAGAACTCGTCGAACGCATGACAAGCCTGGACCTTCTTGGTCTGGAAAAGGGAGCAGAGACACTGAATCTCAATGGTGAACGACTCACAAAGCAACTTATCGATACCACTACTCGTGGGACAGACGGTCGGTTCTCCGTAGCTCTACCCCTTAAACCCGGAATTGAGAGGCTTCCGTCTAACTTTGGACTAGCATTTGGCCGAGCACAGGCCATTCATCGTCGCCTTTCGCCGGAACAACGAAACCAGTACTACGGTGAGTTCCATAAGCGAATCGAAGAAGGTGTGTTAGAACCTGTGGATGGGACCCAGCCAAAAGGCCAGGTTGTACATGTACTGCCACACTTCCCGGTGTTCAAGCACACCTCGAGCACCACCAAGGTTCGTCCTGTGGTCGACGCCTCAGCTCGTACGTCACTTAACGGGCCTTGCCTAAATGATCTTCTTGAGACCGGACCGAACCTTTTGACTAGCCTTCTTCAAGTCCAGCTCCGCCTACGCCTTTTCAAATACGCCTGCGTAAGCGATCTGCAATCAGCATTTTACCAGATCTGTGTTCACCCAGAGTTCCGGGATGCCTTGCGAATTATCTTGCCGAAAGACCACTCGAAGCCGTTCAGCCAGGACAATTGGCAGCTCTGGCGTTTCACCCGCATCGTCATGGGTGCCAGCCCATCACCATGGATCTTACAAGCGGTAATTCTCAAGCTCTGTCTTGACGCTACGGAAACTGGGAGTTTCGGCCTTTCTCGCCAAGAGATTGCTTCAATTCCAAGCGGTTTGTATGTTGACAATCTCGTGATTGGCTACGACAAGTCAGATGAAGGCCCTCGTTTGGTCAATGGTCTTCGCACACTCTTCCGTTCTGCTTGCTTCAACCTTCGAGAATTCGCCGCTAATGACCGAGAGGCCCTGGTGAATGTTCCCCTGGAAGATCGAATCTCACGAACCGAAGTTAAAAACTTAGGTATCACGTGGGATACAACCCTCGACGTGTTGCATCTCACCAAACCTGATATCCCAATGACGGATGGACTCACTCGCGTCCAACTTCTCAGCGCGATCTGTAAGATGTACGATCCGTTCGGGTACGCAGCCCCACTAGTACTGGCAGGACGCCTGCTCTATTACAAGGCATTCAAGCCCAACGACCCATGGGACAAGCTTGCTGACGCTGAAACGACTGCAGCATGGACAAGGCTTCATCAGGAATTTACGGCGGTCGATCGCATTGCCGTGCCTCGCTACTGCATTGAGAACAGAGCGAAACCCTGTCGGCTGATCGTCTTCAGTGACGGCTCGACCCAAGCGTACGGCTTTGTTGTCTACGTTCAGCAGACGATCGACGACCGATCAACCTGTAATCTCATCCTAGCCAAGTCACGTCTCGTACCGTCTGGAAAGAAAAACCTTCTCATAACGGTTCCGCGCATCGAGCTATGGGCCGCACTCCTGGCCAATCGGACTACGGCGCTCCTTCACGAAATGCTAGTCCCGCATCTGAACATCGTCGGTGTTACTCACTATATCGACTCTCAGATCGTCCTTCACTGGATCCAGAACGGTAAGAACCTTCGGCCATATGAAGAACGGCGAGTACAAGAGATTCGGAATTCGAACCTTACAACAGACCGTCGCTACGTCCCCACTAAGGACAATCCTGCTGACTACTGCACTAAGCCGCTAGGTCTCTCTCAGCTCATCGGCTCAGACTTCTACAGAGGTCCTGCCTTCCTACAACAGCCCTACGAGAACTGGCCTTCCTGGAACCCGGCTCCACAAGGCAACCAATCGGACAGTAATACTCAATCAGAGAGCAAAGTCTGCAAGGCAACATCCTTGAACACCACGGCGACAGCTATTGTAGCAGGTGCTCCATCGGTCATGGATCTCTCTCCGGCGCAACGCCGGAACATTATACGCAGCGCCTTGCTGGACTGACTGACAGAGACTCAATTGACTAATGTGACTAAAGGACGTTCATGCATGCTTCTTTATCAGTTTACACTATTACCTATTTGCGTTATTAACCTACTACCCACCCTACTACCCATTTGCGATCCCAATTCACACCTACAACTTGCGTTTTTTTTAGCTTGCACTTCCGGCGCCCCAGCTTGTCGGGTTCAGACTGAACCTCCATAAAACCGCCCTTATCGTTAGCCTAGCTTTCCTTCCCCAGTTGATGCGCACGCTTCTAAAAAATAGCAACACCATTCTAGAATATTCTAGAATGCTTTCTTTAGCCCAGTACAGTATTGTCTAGGTTCAAAACCCCTAAATTATATTCAAGAGACAAATGCGCTATGCTCTCACGATCCGTTCAACCGTTTAATAATCTACAAATAAACTCTGTTAATAACGATCAACTACAGCTTTCTACTTCAACTAACCTAACTTTGAAATTATTGTCACAAACGACAACTCTTGAGCATGAGAGAACACTCTTGAGCATGAGAGAACACTCTTGAGCATGAGAGAACACTCTTGAGCATGAGAGAACACTCTTGAGCATGAGAGAACACTCTTGAGCATGAGAGAACACTCTTGAGCATGAGAGAACACTCTTGAGCATGAGAGAACACTCTTGAGCATGAGATAACACTCTTGAGCATGAGAGAACACTCTTGAGCATGAGAGAACACTCTTGAGCATGAGATAACACTCTTGAGCATGAGAGAACACTCTTGAGCATGAGAGAACACTCTTGAGCATGAGAGAACACTCTTGAGCATGAAATAACACTCGATGTAGCCCTTTCTAGAGGAACATTTTTTAAACGAATACAGTGTTTCGTTGCATTTGGAAAAACAACACGGGCAATGTGTATATTATATGATTTTATGATTTTAGACTTTCCTCAACCATTTGCTTTTGTTGATTGAGAAACGAATCATATAGAACATGCAAACTAAATCAATGCATCTCTCACAGGTGAATAGATTCCATCAGTGTAATTTGTCGCAGCTATAGCTACCATGGCTAGAGAGGAAATCGAGAAGACAGACTTCAGGTCGATGTGTATGCATTGCATAATTGCTTGTAGCTTTAACACTGACTAAGGCTTTGCTTATAGAGAAATACTCGCATAATCCAGGCATATAAGGCTTTCGTCTTTCAACTTTCTCAGATTCTTCTTTCGAACAAAGAAAACTCGGAGAACAAAGGCTGAAATTATCTGCCATCGCTCTGTATCTGGTTGGGAAATGAGTACTCAATTATGTCTAACACCTGCGATTGTATCAAACATAAATTTCCTTTTCAAACAAATATTCAGATTTCCTAATGAGGAAACTTGCTTGACAAAACAAGCTCAAAGAAAGGCCTCACAAAACTACTCTGACTGCAGAAAGATTGAATAGGATGGAATAGTGGATCGGATGGAATATTGGATAGTATGGAATATTGGATAGAATGGAATATTGGATAGTATAGAATATAGGATCGGATGGAATATTGGATAGTATAGAATATTGGATCGGATGGAATATTGGATCGGATGGAATATTGGATAGTATGGAATATTGGAAAGGATGGAATATTGGATAGGATGGAATATTGGATCGGATGGAATATTGGATCGGATGGAATATTGGATCGGATGGAATATTGGATCAGATGGAATATTGGATCGGATGGAATATTGGATAGTATAGAATATTGGATAGTATAGAATATTGGATTGGATGGAATATTGGATAGGATGGAATATTGGAAAGGATGGAATATTGGATAGGATGGAATATTGGATAGGATGGAATATTGGATAGGATGGAATATTGGAAAGGATGGAATATTGGATAGGATGGAATATTGGATAGGATGGAATATTGGATACTATAGAATATTGGAAAGGATGGAATATTGGATCGGATGGAATATTGGATAGGATGGAATATTGGATAGGATGGAATATTGGATAGTATAGAATATTGGAAAGGATGGAATATTGGATCGGATGGAATATTCGATCGGATGGAATATTGGATCGGATGGAATATTGGATAGGATAGAATATTGGATCGGATGGGATTTTGGACCGGATGGAATATTGGATCGGATGGAATAGAATATTGGATAGTAAAGAATATTGGAAAGGATGGAATATTGGATAGGATGGAATATTGGATCGGATGGAATATTGGATAGTATAGAATATTAGAAAGGATGGAATATTGGATCGGATGGAATATTGGATAGTATAGAATATTGGAAAGGGTGGAATATTGGATAGAATGGAATATGGGATAGGATGGAATGTTGGATAGGATGGAATATTGGATGGATGGAATATTGGATAGTATAGAATATTAGAAAGGATGGAATATTGGATCGGATGGAATATTGGATAGTATAGAATATTGGAAAGGGTGGAATATTGGATAGAATGGAATATGGGATAGGATGGAATGTTGGATAGGATGGAATATTGGATAGGATGGAATATGGGATAGGATGGAATGTTGGATAGAATGGAATATAGGATAGAATAGAATATTGGATCGGATGGAATATTGGATAGTATAGAATATAGGAAAGGATGGAATATTGGATAGTATAGAATTTTGGAAAGGATGGAATATTGGATAGTATAGAATATTGGAAAGGATGGAATATTGGATAGGATGGAATATTGGATAGTATGGAATATTGGATAGGGTGGAATATTGGATAGAATGGAATATGGGATAGGATGGAATGTTGGATAGGATGGAATATTAGATAGGATGGAATATGGGATAGGATGGAATGTTGGATAGGATGGAATATAGGATAGTATAGAATATTGGATCGGATGGAATATTGGATAGTATAGAATATAGGAAAGGATGGAATATTGGATAGTATAGAATATTGGAAAGGATGGAATATTGGATAGGATGGAATATTGGATAGTATGGAATATTGGATGGGATGGAATATTGGATAGGATGGAATATAAAATAGAATGAAGCACTTTGGACTCACATTGTTCACATTGCCCTATTCCTGTGCCCGCGTCCTTCCTTGTCTTACCTGTGCCAAGCACGCATTAGTAGCTGCCCCCATTCAAACTAACCGAGTTGCAAATTATTCGCGCTCTGTTGAAACACGCAGAGAAGGAATCAATTCAAAAACTGCTAGAAATCTAATCTAGTTTTTTCCCGACCTAGCAAATTGGTTCTGCTCGATTTTAACCTATAGGCAGAATTTTTTGCACTTTAGTGGCTTCGTCTTCACAAATAGTCCTGATTGACAGCGAGTAGGGATACTCAAACTCGGGCCCCTCATGCAGAATAAAGGATGACTGAAGCAGTCTCGCGACAATATCTCGCCTGTCCTGTGTTTTTGTTCTATACTTTCTTAGAAACAAGCTTTTTTCTACACTTTTCGCATCACCTTTGAGAACTCCCAATTTTTCACGCGTGAAGAGCATCTGCTCCCATTATGAGATTCGACAAAAAAACTGTTTGATTGATCGATCAGATACGCGTTTGGCTGTTAGCTATGCGAATTCAGATAGAAAAGAAGACCAAGCCTCATATGGACGGGCCTGCGAGGATGGATACGGAGGCCGTAGGTACTCATGCGTGCAACCTGCGTCTGACAGGTTGCGCTGGGTCGGTTTGAGAATCGATCCGGGTTTGCTTAATAGGCCTGGCATCATTATTCTTAGATAATTGATTACTTGAGGGCCGAAATTATAAAAGCATGCATTAAATCCATATCAAGGCTCCGAACGGCTGTTCAGTCCATGGACAAGTGGAGACGCTTCGTCCATCCTTCAATTAACACCAGCTAATACTGGTACCCATTTAACAGTGAACTGTAGTAATGCAGAGTTTGCTAAAGAAAACAAATTACTCATGTGAATTCCGGAATCGAACCATAGTATCTGTGTGCGTGTGTGCTCAGGAGTCAGTGAAATGGGCAGAATTGTCTCCTCGCTGCCTGCTGGTCTAGTGTCACCGCAGTCGGAAAGTGTCTTCCAGTTAGTTTAATTATTTTCTGGTCCGTCATATATATAAAAAAATATGCGTCAGTATCCACAGATCTGCGAAAAATTAATTAATTTATTTTTCTAGTTAAAAGAAACATTAAAAGTACATGAAATTGAAGATTGATTTTATTATTATTCGCTAATTAGGAAATTAAGAAAGAACCCGTGCGCATCCATAAAGCGTACATAGATGTTTTAATTAGAGACTTAGAGCCCAATATGGCCCCGGGAGATGTGACTTTGACTTAATTATAGATCTGCTTCAGTAGCAGCTGTTTTACCTAATTTACTTATTTGAATAAATCTATTTCTTAGAAAAATAAACTTTAAAAATGATTTCACCCATAAGCAACGACCAATCGAAAACTTTCCTCCGCTAGAGCGTTCGTGACGAGACCCTCGACGCCTTCATCTGGGACAGCGCCCGGCTAAACTACGAGGCGGCCGCGGATCAGAAATGCGAACTCATGACCGCAGGCGATGTGTTTGGCCGCACCGGGTACGGCCTCGCCATGCCGCAGGACAGTCCGTGGATTGCCGAGATCTCCCAGCTGGTGTTGAACTTTCACGAGAGTGGCTTCATGGAAAAATTGGACACCAAATGGATCCTGGTCAACGAGACCAATTGTAAGAAGGCCAACTCGTCCCCAGCCACTCTGGGCCTCACAAACATGGCGGGAGTATTCATCATGGTGGCGGCTGGCATCGTGGCCGGCGTATTCCTGATCTTCATCGAGATCGCCTACAAGAGGCGGCGAGGTCTTCGGGAAAAAGAACTGGAATTGGCCAAGACTGCCGCTGACAGATGGCGAAGCAACATCGAGGTGAGAATCTTGTGTTTGAAGCCCGTTGAAAAACTATTGGAAAACTGAGAAGTAAAAGGAAACTTAGGGATCATTAGAAACTTTTGAGGGCCATAGGAATAATCGTAGGATTATGAAGAAGACAGGATCATTGGGGAAACTTCTGGGATCATTAGGAAACTTGTGAGATCATTAGAAAACATGTAGGATCATTAGAAAACTTTTAGGATCATTAGAAAACTGGTAGGATCATTAGAAACCTGGTTAGGATCATTAGAAAACTGGTAGGATCATTAGAAACCTGGTTAGGATCATTAGGAAACTTGATGGATTGTTAGGACACTTGAAGGATCATTAGGAAACTTGATCGATTATTAGGAAACTTGTGGGACCATTAGAAAACTTCTGGGATCATTGGAAAACTTGTAGGATCATTGTGAAAATATTAGGATCATTTTTAAGCTTTTGGGATCATTAGGAAGCTTGTGGGATCATTAGAAAACTTGTGGGATCATTAGGAAACTTGTGGGATCATTAGAAAACTTGTAGGATCATTAGAAAACTGGTTAGGGTCATTAGGAAACTTAATGGATTATTAGGACACTTGAAGGATCATTAGGAAACTTGATCGATTATTAGGAAACTTGTGGGATCATTAGAAAACTTTTAGGATCATTAGAAAACTGGTTCAATCATTAGAAAACTGGTAGGATCATTAGAAAACTGGTAGGATCATTAGAAAACTGGTGGGATCATTAGAAAACTGGTGGGGTCATCAGAAAACTGGTAGGATCATTCGAAAACTGGTGGGATCATTAGAAAACTGGTGGGATCATTAGAAAACTGGTGGGGTCATCAGAAAACTGGTAGGATCATTCGAAAACTGGTAGGATCATTAGAAAACTGGTAGGATCATTAGAAAACTGGTGGGATCATTAGAAAACTGGTGGGATCATTAGAAAACATGTAGGATCATTAGAAAACTGGTGGGATCATTAGAAAACTGGTGGGATCATTAGAAAACATGTAGGATCATTAGAAAACTGGTGGGATCATTAGAAAACTTGTGAGATCATTAGAAAACTGGTAGGATCATTAGGAAACTTGTGGGATCATTAGAAAACATGTAGGATCATTAGAAAACTTGTGAGATCATTAGAAAACATGTAGGATTATTAGAAAACTTGAGAGATCATTAGAAAACATGTAGGATTATTAGAAAACTGGTGAGATCATTAGAAAACTGGTGGGATCATTAGAAAACTGGTGGGATCATTAGAAAACTGGTGGGATATTTAGAAAACTGGTGGGATCATTAGAAAACTTGTAGGATCATTAGAAAACTTGTGGGATCATTAGAAAACTTGTGGGATCATTAGAAAACTTGTGGGATCATTAGAAAACTTGTGGGATCATTAGAAAACTGGTGGCGTCATTAGAAAACTGGTGGGATCATTAGAAAACTGGTGGGATCATTAGAAAACTGGTGGCATCATTAGAAAACTGGTGGGATCATTAGAAAACTGGTGGGATCATTAGAAAACTGGTGGCATCATTAGAAAACTGGTGGGATCATTAGAAACTTGTAAAACTATTAGAAGACTGTTTAGAAAATGTTTTTGAAGAAAATGCCTCAAAAGAAAGGATATTGCTGCTTGACGAACCATCTTATCAGTCCGATTAGTGAGAGACTAAACATAGCCTTCATTTAGGCAACATGCTTACCTGTTTACGAAGTGTCAACTGAGGTAAGGCTGCACGTTATAATTAAATTGTGTTTTGCAGTTGACTGGGCAACTGTAGACTTGAAGGCACTAAATTGTATTATTGCCTTAACTAATTGTATAAAATAGAGTCGATAAACTACTTTAAGTAGATTGAAAGAAATATATGTGATACGAGCTATTTTGGTGTCTGTTTTAATTTTTAACTCTTATCAATATAATCGACGGCTGTTGACAGTCAGTAATTGATTGGACAGACAGGCAGACAATAAATGACAGACAGTGGTTTACAGGCAATAGATGACAGGCAATAGATGACAGACAATAGAAGACAGACAGTGGTTGACAGGCACTGTTTCTCCTTCCACTATCCACTCAAAATAGAAGCGGAAAATTTTGCGCCGCTCCCTGGAGAACGAGCGACACGAGGAGTCGGCCGCGGCCATTGCGATTCGACGCCTGACTCCGTCGGCTTCCGGTGGTGGCAACAGCTTTGGCTACGGCGGCGGCGGCGGAGGCGGCGGCGGCGGATTCTACGAGACGGGAGCGTCGGCAGCCGCAGGAGGTGCCGCGGTGGGGGGCACGGCTAGTTATAACTACCGCAATCCGATGGTGGTACCTCATGCCAACCATGCGTTGGAGAACAAGGCTATTGTCTGATTGATCCACTTGTTTCACCCCAGCCATCTTTTGTTTGCGAGCTTTTGTGTTCACAGTGACGATTGGACCGGGTTCATTTTGGTTCACCAGAATACCTATTCACTGAAGTCCCTACTCACTAAAGTCCCTACTCACTGAAGTCCCTACTCACTGAAGTCTCTATTCACTGAAGTCCCTATTCACTGAAGTCTCTATTCACTGAAGTCCCTATTCACTGAAGTCTCTATTCACTGAAGTCCCTATTCACTGAAGTCTCTATTCACTGAAGTCCCTATTCACTGAAGTCCCTATTCACTGAAGTCCCTATTCACTGAAGTCCCTACTCACTGAAGTCCCTACTCACTGAAGTCTCTATTCACTGAAGTCCCTATTCACTGAAGTCCCTATTCACTGAAGTCTCTATTCACTGAAGTCCCTATTCACTGAAGTCTCTATTCACTGAAGTCCCTATTCACTGAAGTCTCTATTCACTGAAGTCCCTATTCACTGAAGTCCCTATTCACTGAAGTCCCTATTCACTGAAGTCCCTACTCACTGAAGTCCCTACTCACTGAAGTCCCTATTCACTGAAGTCCCTATTCACTGAAGTCTCTATTCACTGAAGTCCCTACTCACTGAAGTCTCTATTCACTGAAGTCCCTATTCACTGAAGTCTCTATTCACTGAAGTCCCTATTCACTGAAGTCTCTATTCACTGAAGTCCCTATTCACTGAAGTCTCTATTCACTGAAGTCCCTATTCACTGAAGTCCCTATTCACTGAAGTCCCTATTCACTGAAGTCTCTATTCACTGAAGTCCCTATTCACTGAAGTCCCTATTCACTGAAGTCTCTATTCACTGAAGTCCCTATTCACTGAAGTCTCTATTCACTGAAGTCCCTATTCACTGAAGTCCCTATTCACTGAAGTCCCTATTCACTGAAGTCTCTATTCACTGAAGTCCCTATTCACTGAAGTCTCTATTCACTGAAGTCCCTATTCACTGAAGTCTCTATTCACTGAAGTCCCTATTCACTGAAGTCCCTATTCACTGAAGTCCCTATTCACTGAAGTCCCTACTCACTGAAGTCCCTACTCACTGAAGTCCCTATTCACTGAAGTCCCTATTCACTGAAGTCTCTATTCACTGAAGTCCCTACTCACTGAAGTCTCTATTCACTGAAGTCCCTATTCACTGAAGTCTCTATTCACTGAAGTCCCTACTCACTGAAGTCCCTATTCACTAAAGCCCCTACTCACTGAAGTCCCTACTCACTGAAGTCCATATTAACAGTAGGACTACCAAGCCATTTTATACCAAGGAGGTCGGGTGAATCTTCCCTGAAATTTTTTGGCAGCACCTGAATGCAAACAGCGTTACGTGGTGACTGGTTGGTTGACAGACTAGACGATGGTGTCCTGTGGTTGAGCTGCGCCTAATATTTAGGCTTGATCAGTGAAATTAGAGATATTCGCGTCAGGCTGTCCATAGTGCCCCAGTTTCACCAGTTGTAGCCCTTGATGGTCCAGCAAATCTGTCTAGATAAAGGTAGGTGACCACCGAAGACGGAGGCACATTCGGGTGACATGCTGATAAGTTTTGAAGGCCTGGCAAGGCCGCGCTGAGGCGCAGTGCTAATTCGTGTATAGGGGTGTATGAAATACACTGGAAAAAATTAGACCTTCGTTTAAAACCATTGAATATCTCGACGGTCTGAAGAGCTGGCAACTTGATTATTGTTTCAGAAGATGCGCAACAAAAAGTTGGCCCGTACGGTGTAATTATTCGTGTGCTTGCGTTGCTCCGTTCGGGTGCAGCACAAAAATTGGCAATTTGCCACCCCTGGTAGTTCTACTGCTCATTGAAATCGATGTTTACCAAAATCCATACTCAACGAAATCTCCTAAATCACTGTTCAGCGTTATCCCCGATCACCGAAAACCGAATTTGATTACGATCGACCGACCAGAAACGATATTTATTCTTCAGGATTGTCTTGTGATTGTTTCAATTTTAACCTCTGCTTTTTACCCCCCTTCATTTCTGTTTCAATCGAATCTCAATTTTCATAGCTTTGTTATTTTTATGTTTAAACATGTACTTACGAGCGTAGTTAGATTAATGATTAAAAACCAAATGCTTATTAACTTGTTATTGGTGTTTTAAAATATTTTTAAATATTTTCTTTGATTCTTTAGCTAAATTCATGATGTTGTGTTTTGTGTCCAGTCCATCTGGCCCTTTGTGTGAGGCAATGGAGCTCTAAGTTTAAAACTATTTCTTGGTGATTTTAATATTTTATCTGAAGATCAAGCAGTTTTAGTTTCCTTTCCGTTTTCATTCTGAAGTAATTCTGCTCATTTCACTGACCCATGAGCTAGCACAGGCACACACACACAGGTGTGTACTATCTGCCCTGACTTTCTCATCGTCAGGCAGTGTGCACTCTCACTGTGCCTTGGAGGTTGGCCCTCAAGAGCGTAAATTGCATGACAAGCCCCCAAGCCTTCAGTTGGACGTTCAAATTAGACAAAGCTGACGTCAATTTAAACAGCAGATATTCGATTTAGACAGTGGATATTCAATTTAAACACTTCCTCATTGAGAGCGATTTGTCTATGGTAAAATTCTAGTTCTGAGGCAAAGCACATATTCAATTTAGACACGCTCAGCTTCAGACCCTTGCTTTCCTGTGGCCTCTGCTTCTGACATTCGGAGAGAGAATTGGAGAGACTAATGTACATTCTGTAAGGCCAGAAATCATTTTCCTTTACAGTCTCAATCTCGGTTTTCAATCTTACCATAGACAATAAACTGAGTACATGTATCTTACAGAATGCACATTAGTCTCTCCAATTCTCTCTCCGAAAGTCAGAAGCAGAGGCGACAGGAAAGCAAGGGTCTGAAGCTGAGCGTGTCTAAATTGAATATGTGCTTTGCCTCAGAACTAGAATTTTACCATAGACAAATCGCTCTCAATGAGGAAGTGTTTAAATTGAATATCCACTGTCTAAATCGAATATCTGCTGTTTAAATTGAAGTCAGCTTTGTCTAATTTGAACGTCCAACTGAAGGTATAAAAATAGAGTGTCGAAAATGAATGCCAAGTTGTCTAAATTGCAGCGCAGATTTGTTGAAATTGAACGGGAAAAGGTGTAATTGCAAGAAACCCACATCACGAGGCGCAATGAAAAACTCACTTAATTATAACCTATATTCATGACATGAATAACTGTTGACTGCCTTTAGCTTAACCAATTGAAGGTAATAAATTGATCGTGTCCTCATTAGTTTAAAGTTAGAATTGTCCGTGTTTTCATGTTATCTGTATCATATAAATAGTCTAGTACTAGTACATGCGCACCCGTTATTAATACGACATTAATTGAGCTATAAATAGTTTGCCTTCAAAGACTGTAGATTCTGCATCGCTCAGCTAAGACTCGCGCTGTTTTTTATCAGCTTTATTTCATTTTATTAGTTTGGATGTGAATTTTGTTTTGCTTTATCGACTGTTTAAAGCTTGTTTTTTTTTCTTTCTAACGCTATAAGTATTACAGTATTGCATATATTACTTACCTCTATTATTTTTTGTTTCATGTCTTTAAACCGTTTTTTGCCGTTGTTTTAATTGCGCTGTTTCCATTTCTCTTAATGTTTTTTTATTTTATTCGAAAAAATATTTAGATTTTGGTATTTTTACCGTATTGTTTTCTATCCGTCTCTAATTTACCTGTTATTGACTATAATATTTTATCCATTTTTCTTTTCTAAATTATTTGTATTATTGTTGTGAAATGTTTTAAAATCACTAGGACACAGCGCTGACCTTGATGCTTTTAAAGCTGTATGTCCCTTTGTTGCGAAAATAAAAATTTCTTAGTATTTTACAGCTGCTGCTAATCTAGTCATTGGGCGTCCATTGCGAAGAAAACAAGCTAATTACTTAGCTCATCTCATTGCTTGAGACGTTTAAAGGGCAACTGAATATTTGGTGTCTTTAGTGACAGAGTGAGGTGGGTGTCTTTAGTGGCAGAGTGAGGTGAGTGTCTTTAGTGGCAGAGTGAGGCGGGTGTCTTTAGTGGCAGAGTGAGGTGGGTGTCTTTAGTGGCAGAGTGAGGTGGGTGTCTTTAGTGGCAGAGTGAGGTGGGTGTCTTTAGTGGCAGAGTGAGGTGGGTGTCTTTAGTGGCAGAGTGAGGTGGGTGTCTTTAGTGGCAGAGTGAGGTGGGTGTCTTTAGTGGCAGAGTGAGGCGGGTGTCTTTAGTGGCAGAGTGAGGTGGGTGTCTTTAGTGGCAGAGTGAGGTGGGTGTCTTAGGTTGCAAAGGGTGGGGTGGGTGTCTTTCGTGGTAGAGAGTGAGGTGGGTGTCTTTAGTGGCAGAGAGTGAGGTGGGTGTCTTGAGTGGTTGAGAGTGAGGTTGGTGTCTTGAGTGGTAGAGAGTGAGATGGGTGTCTTGAGTGGTAGAGAGTGAGGTAGGTTTATTTTTTTGGTAGTCCATGCACTTGAAGATACATATTTGTAATTATGAATCATAAAGTATATCAGGAGAACAGTTTTAAGAGCTGCAAGGTTTTATACACTTTCAAAACATTTGATACACATATAAATAAGGTATTTACGCACATTGAAACTTTTTGTTTGCTTAGCTTCGTCCGCGTGCGACTTATTGAATTTTAGCATCTGAAATGTATATTTCCGAACAGAGCTAGGGCAACACCAGGAATCTGTGATAAATGTGCAAAACAGACTGGCCCGCAGGCGCTATTAGTATAAGCAATTTTACAGTCTGATAAGTTGGTACCCAACTCGCACATCCAAGAAATGCAGTCGGACAGACAGTCCTTCCAAGACACCTTGGAATTTGAGTATGAGAATTGCGCCATGTGCAACCAGCCAGCTGCGGGCATGGGACCGTTCTCCCGCATGCACCTGTGCAGACTGCACCTCAATGTTGACGTGGCCGATGCTCAAAACTTAAAACAAGTCGTCGATGGAGAGCTGGCTGCCTACACTCAAGATATTGTTGGATTCGAGTCCGCGTCCTCTTTGGAAAAACAGCTCGAAGAGATTCAGCAGAGATTCGACGCAGTTCAGCGGAATGTGGACGAGTTTCGAGGTCGGCTGATCGGTGACATGACAGGTCGACTGGAGGCAGCGCGCATTTGGCAGCGGGACGTCGAAGATATCGCCAGCTACAAGCGCGAGGTAACCGTTGCAACCGCGGCCAACAAAATGGCAAAAGTGGTTAACTTGGCTGAGACCATGCAGGCGTCGCTTTCAAAGCGGCAGGAAATATTTGTGAAAGTTAAAAAGTTAAGCACAGCAAGCCACGGCTGGAAGGCGCAGGTTCAGCGGCTGGAGAAGCTGGAAAGACTGGCTGGCTGTGCAGCTGCTGGTGTGGACATTGCCGACAGTGCTTCAGAGTCTGCTAGCAGTTCTGAAACTGAGGTGCTGATTAGGCAGAAGAGATGTCGCACTGGTTACGAGCCCGTCACTGTAAGGAACAGGCCAAGTGACGCTTCTACACTGAGTAGCTTTTCCGTATCTCACGAGGTGAAGCTGGAGGGCTGGGTTCATTGGCTGACTGTGTGCAGCGACACCAGTGGCTTCGTTGGCAACAGTTCAGGCTTTGTGACGACCGCCGAATCAGGCGACGAAGGCTCTGTAGCTCTTCCTCAGCCCTGCGTCTTTGCCATCTTTTCTGACAAGGACTACTTGACGGCAATGTCTGTGGATGGAAGCGAGAAGTTCAAGTGCAAGTGCTTCATAACGTGTAAGAATTTAGCTTGGGGTCTCCGTTGCGAACGTCAGCTGCTGTTTATCGCTCAACCCGAGGCTGTGACTGTCACCGACCTGAGCGGTCGCATCAAGGCTCGCATCCAGCCAGACATCATCAACTTCGGAGATATCTGGGGAATCGGCAGTAGCGCTGAGTACATCTTCGTCAGCAGTGGTAACAAAATCGCTGCGTTTAACTTGTCGAATTTCGAACTGCAGACGATCATTACCATCGCCGAGCTACCCGACGCTGACTTTTGCAACATCGCCTGCTACGATGACTGCATTCTGGTGGCAGATAAATATCACAACAAGGTGCACAAAGTGTGTGTCGAGACACAAATGCTCTTGTCCTCCTATCCGATTAAGCACTTGGGTTCAAGTCACTTTGCCTATCCGTATGATGTGGCTGTCGACAGCAGAGGCCGCCTGTTCGTGACGGAGTTCCGTCGTCACACCGTGCGCGCCGTGACTGTCGATAGCGGTTCGCCGCTGTGGTCGCTTGACTCGTCTGGCGACATCGACACCGACAAGAAGAAGCTGTGCTGTCCGTGCGGCCTGGCTGTGCTGACAGACGCAGACTATGGCGAACGTCTTCTGGTGGCTGATCGCAACAATCAGCGATTATTGGTGCTGAACCTCGACTAAGACTGCGATGCGCATGTGTACTGTCGTATATGCAATCACAGGGTTGCTGAGTGAATAGCTGTTTTTATTGACCCTGATTATACAGCATTTTAAACAGCTAAATCACTTTGGGCATGCCGGCGTTGACTCTGTCAGAATTATGCTTCCTTCTAGTACTGTTGAGGTTCTGGTGAAGTTAGTTCTGGTGAAATTAAACTGCTGCATGTCTTGCCTGCATCATTGACAACTTATTAGTACAATCTATCGTCTATAACTGTTAGTACTCGAAGTTTAGGCTACCGTATTTTCGTGTGCGAATGATGCTTTCGGGTTAGCGGAAGGTTTGGAAGTTTTTGGAAGAATGCGAATGCAGTTCACTCGTATGTATGACAGTGGCGCTGCATAAGAGCCTATTAACTCTTGCATGTAGAATTTTTTGTTCGTTTATAAATACAAATTTTAAATGCTCTTCATATGGTAATAACTAATTAATCAGCAAATTAAAGTTGCGAGTGAGGAGTTGAGTTTTCTTAGATATGCTGCAGTAATTTTTGCTTTGAAGAATTACCTGATGAAACAGGCTACCAGCCTTGTGCAATACCGCGCTTTATTTATAGAAAGAGTCAGTGGCTAAATTTAGCACTTTTGTTGGGCGAGAGGAGAATGCTGAAAAGCCTTAGAGTACGCAGGTGTGTACTCAAATGTACTAAAAAATTTGCTTGCACCTATTGGATTGTGTACTCTAGTGATTATATTAAAGACTCCACCTTTAGGCAAATTTATCGCTTGGAGCAGTCGGTATGCGTCAGCGGGTGTTCAGCGAAGGCTTCGACTGTATCGACGATGCCTACATGCGCAGTCAGCGTCGACTGGACGACCGAAGGAGCGGCAGGACTACCCGAAGATTGTCCGGTTTAGTTGAACAGCCGAGTCGTCAGCTAATGCTATTTGATGAGCCTCGGAATCAGCAAAGGCAGCAGCATCGGTGCCAGCCTGTTGGAAACGTCAATTCGTGCAGCGCTTCTGCTATCAACGTTCTAGGAAACAAGTGAGCCATCCGCCTTAGCCGCTTTAGACTTTTAAGCGGGAATTTTTCTCTCGTTTAATTCTTCCTTGTAGAGGTTGCGAAAGTATCAACAGGGGAACGACCACGCTATTTTCCCCCACATTCGTTTCGCATTCTATTCAGTGAACTTACAGCCAGAAGCGACCTCCGCATTCCGATTCGCAGCTTCTCCAGCCAAGTGCCCTACTCCCTGAACAAGAAAGGACGCTGGAACTTCCCGGAGGCGCTGCACCAGTGCCGCGATCACGATCAAGCCTCGATGGAGGCCGCAGCGAAGCTCAGAGTCGGCGATCGCGCGACCTCCTTGCTGGCGCAGCGTCGATCAGTCCGGCTTCATCGGTGTGGCCGCAGCGAGAAGAAGCAACGACACGAGGCTAGCGAGAGCAGCCGCTTCGACCTGGAGATTCAACTTGAAATGGACTCAAGAGTGGCACCACCAAGGTCGCACCTGCACAGACTAATGACAGACTACACTGAGCGTTGGCGAGTGCGCAATCGACGCAGCTGGGACTTCCAGCGCATCTACACGTGGAGCTGGTTCGGGCGGCTGCAGTGGAGCAACATCTGAAGGCTGTTTCTAAATATTCTGGATGGAAAACTAGCAACAACTTCAAGAGACAGCAGCTGCTTTTGTCGCATGAAAATTACACTTTTTCTTCACACAGTTTTTTCAGCTTTTCAGTCACTGTCGATATTCTGCTTGTCAGACTTTTCTGCTATTGTATAGAAATAACTTAAAATCCGTAGTTGCGTAATTTAAATTTCGCGATTGGATGATTTTGAATTATAACAAATCTCGTTCGGTCTTGTTTTTTTCCGCCGATTTTAAGCGAATAATGCATTGAAGAGATGGCGAATGTCCGTTGCTTCAATTCATCAACTGTGATTCATGTGAGACAGCCAGTGTTTTAGGATGTGATGCATTACAAGGTCCCCGAGCTCGATTGCGAGGCGAGGCCACATTAAATTGGGGCGCAGCCGTGGAGAGAAGGCTTGGTGGCTTGTCGTGCAATTTACGCCCTTGAGGGCCAACCTCCAAGGCACAGTGAAAGTGTACACTGCCTGACGATGAGAAAGTCAGGGCAAATGTACACACCTGTGTGAGCGAGCACCTGCGTACAGTCTATGTGTGCTTGCGTGCTCAGGAGTCAGCGGAATGGGCAGAATGCCTCCTCGCTGGCTGCAGGTCTAGTGTCACCAAATGATGTGCCATTGCCCGCAGACCTCCTGCAAAATGATTATTATGGGAGGTAGTTGAATTGATTTGCTAGTTCAAAGCAGCGCTTGATTGCTTTTGTCCGTCGCTGATAGCTTTGAAGAGTTAAATTTAGACGATTTTTTCAGCTGACGCCGAGTTTTCTTACTAAAAATTGGCGAATCGCCATTCTGTAATGGGTAGGGGCCGACATTGCCCGTTTTACTGTACATAGTTCGTCAGCAATGAATCCGATTTTCCTATGAATAGCAAATTAAACCGCAGGTCTTTCACTAGCCATTTTCAAACTTTTATGAACCTTTTGTCAATTATTGGAGCTTTTAGCATGTTTCTATACATTTTGTTTGAAAGTACGTTTCAATTCTAAGAGATTGTTGGTCCAAGTCGTTAAAAAGGTTGCTATGAGGAAAATTATCTGTCACTTAAAAGTTCTACTTACTAACAGTAGCTAGGCAAGAATACATATTCATGTAGGTGGAGGTGGTATATATATTTACTCAGATTTCAATCAATGCGCAACTGAACAAACATTGGCCTCTCCATTTTAGAGCTCCATTTGTTGGCAATCGTTTTGCGGACTCCCGCTGACATTGCATGGAAGCATGACAAATATTTGACAATGGCCCGTCACTTTTCATCAGAAATAAAGGCCTAGCACTTTTGTCGCGGGTACTTAGCAAGCGAAAACACCTTTCAGTGCAAATCTATTGGCGCACCTCATTCAGCAGTTGAGCAGATCTCTGCAGGTATAAAGCGCGGAATTCAAAGACTGAGGGGTGGTGGAAGAACACGAAACCAACAAAGAAGTGAAACAAAAATATTTAGATTTTTCTCGCTAATTGCCTCCGGAATGCTTCAGTTGCGCAAAGCCTGCGAGACTTCCACGGCTCACGGACTGCCACGAGTAGCCGACGGCAGCAAGCCGATCGTCGTGCGAGTCGCCTGGCTGCTGCTGTTCCTGCTGTTTCTCTGCCTTTTTGTCAGAGGTCTCATTGGCTTCGTGAACAAGCTGCAGAGTCGTCAGGTCACCTCGTCTCTGGAGGCCAGTACAGTCCGCTTCCAGTTTCCCGACCTGTACGTGTGCTTTGAAGGCGCTGTGTCTGGTACCTACGCTGCTAGCATGAGCGCTGACTCTGCCAGACAGATGGAGGCTAGACTTAACGACACAACAAACTTCTGGACAAACTGTATCCGAGCCATTATTCCATCAATTCCGGACTCGATGCCGATCGAAGCAAAACTCCAGACAGAGGCCATGATTGCTCAGATGATAAGTATGACGATTAAGCACATGAGCTTCTACTATCCGCCATCAGTACCCTTCCAGCTTCTCGTGGATGCATTGGGTCACAGAGCCGAGCAGTCTGTCATTGAGAGCTCAATCACTTATACAAGCGTATCTGGGTTTCCCACATCCGAACGAGCCAGCTTCAGCAGCTTCTACCACCCAAATTACCTGCGCTGCTTCCGTTGGAGTCTAGGAAAAGACAACGAAGAGAAGCTGCTGCGGAGTGGAACCTCGGCTGGTCTGGTGCTGTCTCTGCTGCTCGACGGCAACGCAACGTCGCTGGTTCCGGTGAACGGCAGAACTGTTGCAACTCCGGTCTTTGTTACCGGCCACCCCGCAACAAGCCCGGTCATTGACTGGCGTCCAGTGCCACTGTCCGACTGGTCTCTATCTACGCAGGACTGGAACCGATCTGATCGTAGCGCAGGTGTTCGAGTCTTCCTGACTCCTCAGGGGCAGTACCCGACAGACTTTGCCAAGTCCTATTTGCTGTCCGC
This sequence comes from Macrostomum hystrix, assembly GCA_950097015.1. Classification (NCBI taxonomy): domain Eukaryota; kingdom Metazoa; phylum Platyhelminthes; family Macrostomidae; genus Macrostomum; species Macrostomum hystrix. The sequence goes on from CATNEN010000039.1 coordinate 17,131,582, forward strand.
TGGAAAATTTCACATTGTGAGTTTATTTGAGCAGAGAGAGTGAAGTTATGAAAGGCCCTCGAAATCGGGCCCCAGGCCCCCAACAACACTGAATTTAAACTGTCATCTCTCCCCCCTGTCTCCACTCCCATATTTAATCTTTCCTTTGTTTAATATTTCCACTGTAATGTGTTTCGCTGTCGTCTTTGGTGTCATCTCTTTGGTCCGATCATTTTTTTATTTTTCACTTTCATTTCTTTCAGATGGACGTCTCTATGGTCGAGAACAGCCGCAACAAGGATGACTTTGACTGCCTGGACAACCCTTCACCGGTTCAGTTTTTTAATCCGTACGATGAGGCAGCCTACACGCACGAGTACAGCTACTCATACTGCTACTACTACGAGTACCACAAAGAATGCCAGGCAAAATTTAATTATTCAGGTCTACCATCGCCAATACCGTGGCCACTTCGCGACAAAGCGTTCATTTTGAACTTGACGGGATCCGGGACACAGCTTGCCGAAGGTCTGTGCGTCCAGAGAAACAGCTCGGTTGTACCATTGGAAGTCAAGTGAGCGCAAGCTAGCATAGAAGTCCTGAAGTTCTAACTAAAACGTTACCTTAGAAAATACATAAAGTTTTTCGAATAGTGATCCTTCATTCATTATCATTGTCATTATTAAAAAGGCCGCATTCTATAAACAAAGACAGTTAGCAAAGGTCGCCGTCGTTTTGTCTATGGCTAGAAACAACAGTATATAGAGGCAAGCGTATGACCATTTTTACCGTAGCCATAAAACTATATATGGCTACGGTAGATACGGTAGTAGAAGGCTTCGGTAGATATCTAGAATTTTATGCTCTAGCTCACTCTAGCCAGCTTTTAGATAGGTCTATGGTTCAAACCTTGCTCACTCTAGCCAGCCTTTTAGATAGGTCTATGGTTCAAACCTATTTCACTCTAGCCAGCCTTTTAGATAGGTCTATGGTTCAAACCTAGCTAACTCTAGCAATCACGATTGCTCTCAATGATTTTGTCCGCAGATAATGGACACTACTCTACCAAAGGATAATATATACTAAACCACTGAAAGTCGCTCAATAGTCATTTATTGCACACTTTCTAGTTTTTATTTATTACCTGAAAATTGTGTTACCATGAACGCGAAAGACCGATTCTAATGCTAAAATTTCCTTCTGACAAGTCTCGATGACGTGGCTCGAGCTGCTTGTGAAAAGAAGGACCGCTGCCGTGTGCTGAATTACGACGCAACAATCTCTAGCGCCGACTGGCCCACGCCATCTTCGCTCAATACCTACCTGGGCACCACCGTGACATTGGCGAGAAACTCGGCCATGGCGCAAGGCACGCCAGTGCCAGCGCTGGACTTTCTGGTCAACGCCAGTAACGCAGACGCGACCGCCTATGCCAGGTCGAACTTGGTCAAGCTGCAAATCCGGCCTAGCAAAGTGCAATGCGATCGACTCATCTTTGCCATCAGCTACGGAATCGAGAACTTCATTGCTGACGTCGGCGGCATCATGGGGATCTACCTGGGCATGTCACTACTCACCATGTGTGAGCTCATCGACCTCATCGTCGATGTCGTGAAGTTCGGCCACGGGGCGGGCGACGCCAAGTTGCAAAGTTCTAGTCTGGTGAGCATAAAAAGCTCCACCGAAAACACGCCAGACTCCCTGCAAGTCACCGATCTCGAAGGGACGAAATAAAAGTTTATTACGTTTTTAAGACGGTTTTCTGAAAGTGACTGCACTAAATCTGAGTATTATACGTATGTGTCTGATAAGATTTAATAATTTATCTTTTTTCTTCAGGGCCAAAGCTAATACATTACCTTCATTGCTTGGACAACGTTTTATATCGGGGGTCGATGGCAGAGCAGCTAACGAGATTGTCTCTCGCACCAATGTCCCTGAGCTCGATTCAGCGGCGAGGCCGCATTCATTTGGGGCGCAGCCGCGGAGAGAAGGCTTGGTGGCTTGTCGTGCAATTTACGCCCCTGAGGGCCAACCTCCAAGGCACAGTGAGAGTGTGCACTGCCTGACGATGAGAAAGTCAGGGCAGATGTACACACCTATGTGCGTGTGTGCTCAGGAGTAAGCGAAATGGGAAGAATTACATACATCCTCGCTGGCTGCGGGTCTGGTGTGACCAAATGATGTGCCATTGCCCACAAGCCTCCTCCATTTAATTTTTTATTGTTTAATACCTATCTATTCAATATTTATGCACATAAACTGCTATTTGAATATATTTGTAGCTTTCCTTTTATTAAACTAAAAAAATATGTTCTTGTTATTGATATATCTTTTTCGCGTGATATTTTGTTCCGGGAATTTTTTCAAATTATTATATTGCTAGTTAAAAGTGCAATTTTCAGCTTATATACTCAGCAACAGCTAAACCCCCAACTCACGCTGTCACACGGGCACAAAAGTTAAGCAATGTCTTTAATTCTAGTCTCAGTGTAATAAAATGAATGTCCTAGCTGGAGCGTCAGGAATTTAAAGCTAGCGACTATTCACTATTGTACCATGACTACGTGGCTATCGGGCGGGCTGATATTCGATTATTGCCATAGACGATGTCATTTTGGCCCGAAAAGTTGGGCCGATAATGGATTATTTTTGTGTATTTTAACGTATAGCCACATACTATAAGCCACATAGTCTATGGTACAATCACAGTATTACCCAGGCTTTGCGTAAAGCGTTGGTAATAATATACTATTCACCGGGGTCGGTGTCCTACCAATCGTTTCAATAGCAGCAGGGAATCTGGAATTAAATAGCGTTAGAGACTGGTAGCGAGCGAAGTGGAATAGATAAGCGATGAGACCAGTGTGTTCCTCCGGCCCGGCGAAACTCCCAATGAAAAAGAATAACACAGTATGAACGCGAAGACTAGAATAAATTGATTAGGAGTGAGTTAATCGGCTGTGACTAAGATTCCAGATACGAATAGGAATTACTTTGAATATTGTTTACTTGACTTAAAAGTTATACTGACAGAATAGATGTTCACACGGAAATAAATTATAGCGCGCTCACAGTGAGAAGCAAGTCTGGTCTAACAATTTGGATATAACAATTTTTACTTAACTGGCCTACATCCGCGCCCTACTCTTCCCGAGAGGCTCCGGTTGTCTCTGCTTTCAGCGCTGCCCCGACAGATCCTATCGGTTGGCACTTCTGCCTGACGGCGGAGTCTCCGAAGAGAGCACGTACTGACTTCGACAACAAGCGCCTATCTAGACCACCCTTGTCAGCGGCGCACTCTCAAGACGCGTAGCGCCGAAAGCTACCTAACTGAACAAGCGGAGTGTGGTCGGGCGGGGAGGGACAAAACAAGTGGACTAGTTTGCACGTGCTTCTCACAGTGTGAGGCGAATTGCAGAGAACGATAATTTGCACGTGCTTCTCACAGTGTGAGGCGAATTGCGGAGAAAAAGAGAGATAATTTGGACTACAAAAACACGCTTCGTTATATAGAGTCATTTTAACCCCAAATTAGGTCGATCGGCGAGGTGGATGCCTGGCTGTAGCTTGAGCCAAGGCGACAAATCGCAGTAGACTTGCGACCGCCGTTCTGAGCCCCGGGGTCGCTTCTTGCCGAGGGTAGACAGGTAGTGAGGCCGGGTCGCTCGCTGATTGGCCGGGACCGTAGCCCAGGGGTAGCGCTCGCGGGGTGGTGGGCGTCCGTTCCCCCAGCTGGTCCGGCCCGGCTTGGCGTGGGTGAACTCTTAGCAAAACACGTGTCTAAAAATAAGTATTGAATAATAACACGGGGAGATAGAAGGGCAAACAAGCTGACACTACATCAGTACCGTGTGTAGGAACCACGAGCATGCAAAAGTGCCGTGACTCGTGGCATCCTGATCGCCAGCCGGTTGATGAACTCTTGGGGCAGCTGCTGCCAGGCATTCAGCACCGCCAGTCGCAACTGTTCAGCATTCTGTGGGGCATCCTGCTGAACTCTTCGCTTTACAAAGTCCCAGACATGCTCGATGGGGTTTATGTCTGGAGACTTTGACGGCCAGTTCAATGTGCGAATGCCGAGCTGCTCCTTCAGCAGCTGCACGTGTGCTGCTTGATGTGGCGCAGCGTTGTCGTCTTGAAGCATGCAGTTTTTCTCCTCAGTTTCTCTCTCTTCTTTGCCACCCTCCTCTTTAACTACTGATGGTTTACCATTGCGCAATGCAGCCACCAGTGGGTTGAGTTGCGCCCTCCCCAAATCCCCCATGCCACACTTTGCGCTCGCGTCTGGCGGCGGCAGCCTTCACACATTTCTGAGTCACCGATGGCATACGGGCCGTGTGACAGCGTGAGTTGGGGCGGGGTTAGCTGTTGCTGAGTATATACGAGCATTCGTTACAAGCGCTTTAAAAGAAGTATCTCTAAACACTTTGTTGCTGTTTAATCATAAAAATATAATGGACTAAATAAATTTACTAAAGTGACTAAATTAATTTACTAAAGTGACTAAATTAATTTACTAAATTGACTAGGCCTAAATATATTTACTAAAGTGACTAAATTAAATTACTAAAGTGACTAAATTAATTTACTAAATTGACTAAATTAATTTACTAAATTGACTAAATTAATTTACTAAAGTGACTAAATTAATTTACTAAAGTGACTAAATTAATTTACTAAATTGACTAAATTAATTTACTAAATTGACTAAATTAATTTGCTAAAGTGACTAAATTAATTTACTAGATTGACTAAATAAATTAACTAAAGTGACTAAATTAATTTACTAAATTGACTAAATAAATTAACTAAAGTGACTAAATTAATTTACTAAATTGACTAAATAAATTAAATAGAACTGACTAATTTACTAATTTATTAAAATTCATGAATAACAACCTAAACGAGCTCTTTCTTTCGTCAATTTTATTTCTTTAAACTTTAACTCGAAACAAAATCACAGAAAAGATACAAAGAGCAGTAGGAATTTCAAATTCGTTTAAGATCGACTTCACATTACTGAAGGTCAGTTTATGCACCCATTTTACCGTGTACACAAAGTCCATTATGAGTCCTAGATGAGTAGTGCTGATAAGGGTGTAGGGAGGGAACAATGTGAGGGTTAGCCCGACTGCCTGAGACAACAAGGTCCCGGCCACTTGGGATCCTGCCCCAAACACCTGGGATCCTGCCCCAAACACCTGGGATCCTGCCCTAAACACCTGGGATCCTGCCCCAAACACCTGGGATCCTGCCCCAAACACCTGGGATCCTGCCCCAAACACCTGGGATCCTGCCCCAAACACCTGGGATCCTGCCCCAAACACCTGGGATCCTGCCCCAAACACCTGGGATCCTGCCCCAAACACCTGGGATCCTGCCCCAAACACCTGGGATCCTGCCCCAAACACCTGGGATCCTGCCCCAAACACCTGGGATCCTGCCCCAAACACCTGGGATCCTGCCCCAAACACCTGGGATCCTGCCCCAAACACCTGGGATCCTGCCCCAAACACCTGGGATCCTGCCCCAAAAACCTGGGATCCAGCTCCTGCACCCTATAGATCTGATCAATCAAAAAGTGCACGGAGCAGAAATTATCCTCCAATCGGAAAGCCAAGCGGCGATCCTTGCCCTTGGACAAGCACAAGCACAAGCACAAGCACAAGCATCTTTTCGCGCACAGTCCTCGACTTCATAACTCAATCGCATAGGGACCTCTACCAATGCATTTGTATGGGGGATACCAGGGCACTCGGGCAAACATGGTAACGACAGCCCTATAGCCGAGGTTTGACGGAGTCGCTTTTTGGCCCCTGCGACTCCGTAGACAATTAATACTACTCTACCAAAGACTAAATACTTAACCACTGGAACGTCGCTCATTAGTCCTTTATTGCACCATTTTCTAGTTTTTAGAATTACCAGAAAATTGTGTTACAATGAACGCGAAAGACCAATGACAACATGAGGTCGGCGAGATGACGAAGTGGCAGGCTTCGAAACAGAAATATCGAAACAGAAGAGATTCTCATGGTCGAGGAAACGAACAACGAAAGGATACAGTTCGTCACGACGACTAGAATTCGGCCATATGGAACAGCTTGTGAATGTACTTGTCAAAGCAGCCGGTCAACGGAAACTACCAAAAAAAGACAAAAACTGTTTGAACCAAAGAACGATATGATGGAGAAAAAGCAACTGCTAATGACATCGGAAATTATTCAACCAGAAGACGAGACGGGGGTCGGTGGCAGAGCGGTTAACGCGTTTGCCTCTCGCACCACTTTCCTAAGTTCGATTCCACGGCGAAGCCACATTCGTCTGGGGCGCAGCCGTGGAGAGAAGGCTTGGGGGCTTGCCGTGCAATTTACGCCCTTGAGGGCCAACCTCCAAGGCACTGTGACAGTGTACACTGCCTGACGATGAGAAAGTCAGGGTAGATGTACACACACGTGTGAGCGTGTGCCTGCGTACGGTATTTGTGTGCGTGTGTGCTCAGGAGTCAACGAATGGGCAGAATTGCATGCCTCCTCGCTGGCTGCGGGTCCAGTGTCACTAGATTATGTGCCATTGCCCGCAGCTCTCCTGCAATAATAATTATTATTAAGACAACAAGGCACGGATCAGAGTGACCCACGACAGTGCACAAGAAGTGACAACCCAGGCGAGAACAAGGATTCGAAGCTATGAAGAAGACTTTGAAGTGAAGGACATCGCGAACTACAGGCGGCCGCGGAAGGACGAGTTTTTACAGAAGGTAGACCTGTCGGACTCCAATCTGCCGAAGAACAGAAGGAGCAGATCAAGGGGCTACTCTGGAAACATGGGAATGCACAGATAGCATGTGATTCACGGACGTCCTGAAGCATCTTCTTCACATCCAGCCTAACGCACAGTTGAACCTAACAAAGAGCTAGGTATCCGATACCACATCATCTCCAACATATCCCCCATTATTCTCTTCAAAAAGAAACCATCACCAGGACAGACGAAACCAGTCTATATGATGTGCGCAGAGCCTGGGCGCGAGCAAAGGCCGCACCGCCGGCAGTGTCCGGGGCGCCAGCATCGGCCAGCAGGTAGTCGACGAAACGCCGAGTTCGGCCCTGGCCGCGCCGTTAGGTTGCCTGCAGCGTAAGCAGCAGCACCTCCTGCACCGGCTGCTGGCAGTAGGACTCGGCGCGGATGATGTGGCCGGCCAGCTGGAGTCGCCGAAGTCGCAGCAGTTCACTTGGACGGGCCAGACCGGCGCGGCGATAGAGTTCCGCGTTAGTGATCCGCTCGTCGCTGATCTTAAAGGCAGTGCACAGCAGGCCAGCGTGCGCCGCGTTGACGAACTACTGACAGCGCGGAAGCTCCGTTACCTGCCCGTCAGCGCCTCGGCAGAAAATTGCGGCCTCAATGTTGCCCGGCACGCAGAGCACAACGGTCTTCTTCGTGTTGACCAGCAGGCCGACACTCGCTGCAGTGCTAACCAGCTTGTCCATCTGGCGCTGGGCGCCCTCTACGGTCGAGGACAGCAGGGCGAGGTCATCGGCGTAGCCAAGCACGCTGAGCCATTTCTCCGGTTGACGTCGACCTACGCGTCGCCGCAGTAGGAAGCCGTCTTCGTCGGACTTCAGAGGTCTGAATGAACAACTTGTCCCAGAGAGACAGACGATTCCCAGAATAGCAAATCTACTCGCACAGCTAAAAGAAAAAATGTTTAGAGCTCTAGATGTAGCACAAGCATTTTGGCAAATTGCTGCTGCTGCCCCCTGCTGCTAAGGTAAGTAAGTCCAAATTAGTCAAGTACTTTTGAACGCATGTGTACCGGGCACTCTGAACTTACTGTCTACCAGCAAGAACTGCATGGACTATGAAAAAACGTTGTTCCAAGGATAATTTAGCATTCACAGGATTTGTTTGAGCAGCTCCATATTCAAGGGAGGATTAGAGTGCCATTGTAGACAGAATAAGTTCTTTTTGTGCTCAACTATATGCTCATGAGTCTATTGTTGACTTAATTGTCAGTTTTATTCGTCCTTTGGCTAAGGACAGCCTACAACCACTACGAACGTGCTTGAATAGTCAGATCTGAGGACAAAACGCTATTACTCATGCTATTGTCTGAAGAGACGATAGCTAGTTAAATGTAATTGCTAGTCAATCAACGAGACTCCTAGACAACACCAAGAGGCCTTTAAGGGGCCTTTTACAGAAATCGAATTCACAGAGACTAGCAAGTTCGCTGTGTGGAAATGGTTTACCTACGACTAAAAAACAAATGACAGGTTTCTAGGGGCCCGATGGATGTTGCTCTTATCGACCTACGTCGTGAGGACGCATGCTACGAGCACAAAAAACTTTTTGCGCACTTTTATTTTTTCCAAACTGGCATGCATTACAAAAAAGAAATACGAAACAATTGCAGGAGGGCTGCAGGCAATTCTGCCCATTTCACTGACTCCTGAGCACACACGCACACAGATACTATGATTGTCAGGCTTGAATGTCGCGGGTTCGATTCCGGAATTCACATGAGTAATTTGTTTTCTTTAGCAAACTCTGCATTACTACAGTTCACTGTTAAATGGGTTACCAGTATTAGCTGGTGTTAATTGAAGGATGGATGAAGCGTCTCCACTTGTCCATGGACTGAACAGCCGTTCGGAGCCTTGATATGGATTTAATGCATGCTTTTATAATTTCGGCCCTTCAAGTAATCAATTATCTAAGAATAATGATGCCAGGCCTATTAAGCAAACCCGGATCGATTCTCAAACCGACCCAGCGCAACCTGTCAGACGCAGGTTGCACGCATGAGTACCTACGGCCTCCGTATCCATCCTCGCAGGCCCGTCCATCTGAGGCTTGGTCTTCTTTTCTATCTGAATTCGCATAGCTAACAGCCAAACGCGTATCTGATCGATCAATCAAACAGTTTTTTGTCGAATCTCATAATGGGAGCAGATGCTCTTCACGCGTGAAAAATTGGGAGTTCTCAAAGGTGACGCATAAGTATTAAAAATACAACTAAATACTATGTAAATAAATAAATAGACAAAAACAAGTTATTTAAACCGATATTACGATCGTTATTATAAAAAGTATCATATAACTTTGGAACAGTACTCGTATTAATTCCAAAATGACACATTTTGATTATTCCGCCAACTACAAGAGCCACCGGCACACATAAAGGCAGAAAAGCAAGGTATAGACTAACACTACCACTGGGGTATTTCAAATGTCCACATCCTTTCTGCATCACCCAAAATTATTCAACCAATCGGCATGAATATTCAGAAACACGGACAAAAATTTTCCGCTTAATCTGTTGAAACTAACTTCCAGAATCACAAAGCATCGGCATCAGCGAGATATTCAACGATTCTCGTCGGGATGAGATATATAAGATATATATATAATAGGGTAAATAAATGAAGAGTTTTTCAAATCACTCAACAGTCTTAGTCGAGGTTCAGCACCAACAATCGCTTGTTGTTGCGATCAGCCACCAGAAGACGTTCGCCATAGTCTGCGTCTGTCAGCACAGCCAGGCCGCACGGACAGCACAGCTTCTTCTTGTCGGTGTCGATGTCGCCAGACGAGTCAAGCGACCACAGCGGCGAACCGCTATCGACAGTCACGGCGCGCACGGTGTGACGACGGAACTCCGTCACGAACAGGCGGCCTCTGCTGTCGACAGCCACATCGTACGGATAGGCAAAGAGATCTGGACACGAACGCTTAAACGGATAGGAGGACAAGAGCATTTGTGTCTCGACACACACTTTGTGCACCTTGTTGTGATATTTATCTGCAACCAGAATGCAGTCATCGTAGCAGGCGATGTTGTATAGGTCAGCGTCGGGTAGCTCGGCGATGGTAATGATCGTCTGCAGTTCGAAATTCGACAAGTTAAACGCAGCGATTTTGTTACCACTGCTGACGAAGATGTACTCAGCGCTACTGCCGATTCCCCAGATATCTCCGAAGTTGATGATGTCTGGCTGGATGCGAGCCTTGATGCGACCGCTCAGGTCGGTGACAGTCACAGCCTCGGGTTGAGCGATAAACAGCAGCTGACGTTCGCAACGGAGACCCCAAACTAAATTCTTCCACGTTATGAAGCACTTGCACTTGAACTTCTCGCTTCCATCCACAGACATTGCCGTCAAGTAGTCCTTGTCAGAAAAGATGGCAAAGACGCAGGGCTGAGGAAGAGCTACAGAGCCTTCGTCGCCTGATTCGGCGGTCGTCACAAAGCCTGAACTGTTGCCAACGAAGCCACTGGTGTCGCTGCACACAGTCAGCCAATGAACCCAGCCCTCCAGCTTCACCTCGTGAGATACGGAAAAGCTACTCAGTGTAGAAGCGTCACTTGGCCTGTTCCTTACAGTGACGGGCTCGTAACCAGTGCGACATCTCTTCTGCCTAATCAGCACCTCAGTTTCAGAACTGCTAGTCTCAGTAGCAGCATCGACCATGTCCACACCAGCAGCTGCACAGCCAGCCAATCGTTCGAGCCTCTCCAGCCGCTGAACCTGCGCCTTCCAGCCGTCGCTTGCTGTGCACAATTCTCGCGCATTATTTAAGTCTGCCTGCAGCTCCGGAATCGACACCTGCATGGACTCAGCCAAGTTAACAACCTCTGTCATGTCTTCGGCGGCTGCAGCAGTGGCCACCTCGCGCTTGTAGCTGGCGATATCTTCGACGTCCCGCTGCCAAATGCGCGCTGCCTCCAGTCGACCTGTCATGTTGCCAATCAGCCGACCTCGAAACTCGTCCACGTTCCGCTGAACTGCGTCGAATCTCTGCTGAATCTCTTCGAGCTGTTTTTCCAAAGAGGACACGGACTCGAATCCAACAATCTCTTGAGTGTAGGCAGCCAGCTCTCCATCGACGACTTGTTTTAAGTTTTGAGCATCGGCCACGTCAACATTGAGGTGCTGTCTGCACAGGTGCATGCGGGAGAACGGTCCCGTGCCCGCAGCTGGCAGGTTGCACATGATGCAATTATTGCAATCAACATTTATCAAGGTGTCCGACTCCATGCTTGTGATCCTGGTTGGTAAATGATGGGTCGAATTGCATTTAAAGTTCCAAATTTTAAGCCTGTTTTATATACCTACACGATGCAGGTACATACATTATGTAGCCAAATGTATTGACGTGCATAATTACCCGAGGCGGGGTAAAATGTTTATAGAAAGTGTGACTTGGGGCCGTGTAGACGCAGCGCATTCTATCAGATAAACAATTGTCTGCGAATGTTTACATCATTTTATAATAATTTTTGTCAGACTCATAAGGCGTTTAAAAAATCTAGAATTCAGTGTACATTCGTGTTAAGCGCCTGAAATACCTCGTAAAAATCGAAATTCGCTGAAGTTGCCGAGAAAAATCACCTGCTAAGATATTGTCAGGTGAATTGAAAATCTATTGTGAAGCCAAACGAAAGAAAACAACATAAACACAACTTTAGATTCAGCGCTTTTTAGAACGACGAGATCGTATTTTTAAACAATATGATATTTAGTATGTTTATGTCATTACCAAAAACTGAAACAGCACTAAGACTTTTTGTCACACTTGGAGATGTTCCACCTGTACGACTAGAAAAAACTAAATAAGAAACAATTTTGGGACTGATAAACATTAATAATCTACAAAATCGAATCTGAATAACAGTAAATGATTATCATAAGAATTAATAGTAAACCACACAGCGTCACACACGGACAAGCCGGAGAAATTAGGTCGGCCAGACCGAATCGAACCAGTTTTCAAACAGGATCGTTTTCTTCGGTTAGCGTCATACGGAATCTCCGGAATTAGTCAGTGTGGCAAACAAAAAGTTTCACGATGAATATTGACGATTAGTTAGTTAGCACACATGAGAAACTAGTAAAATAGCTTGCTTTTTCATCGACACTGCGTAACTGAAATTGAATCAGTAGTATAAGTTGCACATTATGTATCTTTTTGGTACATATTTTGTTTTGTTAATAGATTGGCACTCTTGATCGTATGATAACTGATTAATTCCACTGACAAGAGAAAGGTAGAAAGGTAATAAAAGCAAATAAATAGACTAAGCGAGACAATCGACGAAAAATGTTTTTAGGATCCGACAGAAGCTATTGAGCAGCTACTTTTTCTTAGGCAATTTTTGAAGTTATAGATAAAAAATCGGTTGATTATGATAAACTAACTGCTCTAAATTGGCTTTCTAATCGAACAGTCTCGCTTTAATGTGAGATTCGCTGGACTAGATAGCAGAAAACCCCCGGACAATGTACATGCTGTGACTCGGTGTAAAAAAACTATTTTAACAATAAAAAATATAGCTAGTCATGGGCTTTGAACAGAACAACTGAGCATATCGTAACGAGAAAAAAACATAAATAATAATTACTCTGTGTGCACTCAAGGCAATAAGAGTGTCGGTCAACTGTGTACAGCCAGGCAGTGGAATGGTGCGACTGAGTCTATTTTTTTAGCTTTTCAGCCTCTCTCCTTCATCATCATCAGTGGAAATGAACCTTTGTCAGAAAATTACAGTTTTTTATTAATAGCAGTTACTATTTATACTACTGAAGACTAATCAGCAGAAGTAGGATGCCCGAAAATTGCTAACTAATTTCAAATTTTAACAATAAACTTAAGCTGTAGATTAAAAGTAATGAATGTTGAAACAGGAAGATAATTGATAACGCGCAGCTCTCAACCTGAGCACTAGTTAGAGACCGGTAGCCAAGGTCGACCGGTGGAAGCACCTACAGCTCGTCCGGCCTCTAATTAAGTGCCTGGGAGAGCCGCAAATTAACCTCATCCGCCGCCAACGCACGGCGGAGCACTTGGCGCATCGTCTGAAAAGTAGAGGAAAGATTGGAGTGGTCAGATTAGTAAAAATGTCGATTGACGAACAGGGAGTGAGAGAAGAAAAAGGTAGTAGAGAAAGAGATGGAAGGTTAGAGAGGTAAACCGTGTGAGAGAGAATGGGAGAGAGGGAGAGGGGGAGAATGGGAGAAAGGGAGAATGGCAGATAGGGAATATGTGAGAGAGGGAGAATGGGAGAGAAGGAGAATGGGAGAGAGGGAGAATGGGAGAGGGGGAGAATGGGAGAGAGGGAGAATGGCAGATAGGAAATATGTGAGAGAGGGAGAATGGGAGAGAGGGAATAAGGGAGAGAGGGAGAGGGGGAGAATGGGAGAATGGGAGAGAGGGAGAATGGGAGAGAGGGAGAATGGGAGAGAGGGAGAATGGGAGAGGGGGAGAATGGGAGAGAGGGAGAATGGCAGATAGGGAATATGTGAGAGAGGGAGCATGGGAGAGAAGGAGAATGGGAGAGGGGGAGAATGGGAGAAAGGGAGAATGGCAGATAGGGAATATGTGAGAGAGGGAGAATGGGAGAGAAGGAGAATGGGAGAGAGGGAGAATGGGAGAGGGGGAGAATGGGAGAGAGGGAGAATGGCAGATAGGAAATATGTGAGAGAGGGAGAATGGGAGAGAGGGAATATGGGAGAGAGGGAGAGGGGGAGAATGGGAGAATGGGAGAGAGGGAGAATGGGAGAGAGGGAGAATGGGAGAGAGGGAGAATGGGAGAGGGGGAGAATGGGAGAGAGGGAGAATGGCAGATAGGGAATATGTGAGAGAGGGAGCATGGGAGAGAAGGAGAATGGGAGAGGGGGAGAATGGGAGAGAGGGAGAATGGCAGATAGGGAATATGTGAGAGAGGGAGAATGGGAGAGAAGGAGAATGGGAGAGAGGGAGAATGGGAGAGAGGGAGAATGGGAGAGGGGGAGAATGGGAGAGAGGGAGAATGGCAGATAGGGAATATGTGAGAGAGGGAGAATGGGAGAGGAGAATGGGAGAGGGGGAGAATGGGAGAATGGCAGATAGGGAAAGTGTGAGAGAGGGAGAATGGGAGAGGAGAATGGGAGAGGGGGAGAATGGGAGAATGGCAGATAGGGAATATGTGAGAGAGGGAGAATGGGAGAGAGGGAGAATGGGAGAGGGAGAATGGGAGAGAGGGAGAATGGGAGAGAGGGAGAATGGGAGAGAGGGAGAATGGGAGAGGGGGAGAATGGGAGAGAGGGAGAATGGCAGATAGGGAATATGTGAGAGAGGGAGAATGGGAGAGAAGGAGAATGGGAGATTGGCAGAGAAGGGAAGGGAGAGGGAGGCGAGAGAGAGTGATGGAAGTGTAGAGGATTTTGTACAAATAAGAAACTATACGAGCCAAAAAGCAATTAAACAATAATCACAACCCACTACTGCCAGCGGTACTTACTGCCTCTGAAGCCGCCGAATCTGCGGCGCGCATCTGCAGCGCCGGGCGTGGCGGAACGCGGCGACGGCGCCCGGTAGTCTGAGCCGTAGCGATTGGCACGCGAGCCACTGCCAGTCAGCTGGGGGGAGATTATTAACGCCAATGCTTTATTAACAGTAGAACTAGCAAGCCATTTTGCCGCCCTATTTATACTAAGGGATTCCCCCCATTCAATTTTATGGCAGCGTCCGAATGCTAACAGTGCTGAGCGGTGACTGATTGGTTGGCAGACTAGGCGAGGGTTTCCTGTGGTTGAGCTGCGCCTAATATTTTGGCTTCATCTGTGGAATTGGAGAAATTCGCGTCATGGTGTCTATTTTGCCTATTTCCACCTGTTGTAGCCCTTGAAGGTCCAGCAGTCCGTCTAGGACCTAGGTGGATGAACACCGAAGACGGAGATGATGCAGGCACATTCGGGTGACTTGCTGATAAATTTTCAAGGCCTGGCAAGGCCACACTGAAGCGCAGTGCAAATTCGTGTATATGAAAAGTATGAAATACACTGCCGCTTATGGGAAGAATCTGACATTCAGCCAAAACTATTGAATATCTTGATGGTGTGAAGAGCTGGCGACCTGATTCTTGTTTTAGAAGATGCGCAACAAAAAGTTGCCCGTGTTCATTGAGTTTTGTGTGCTTGCATTTCTCCATTTTGGTGCAGCACAAAAACTTGTCAGGGGGATTCCCCTTCGGTAGTTCTCTATTGTTGTCTCTATAATCCCCAGAATACATGCTATAATCAGACTAAAATCCTCACTAAAGTTCTGTTCTTTTTCATGTAAAATAATAAAACTGCAAACAATACAACAAGATTAAGAAACACTTACATCAAAAGGAATGAGTGTTTGGAAGCTGCAATTTAGTGTTTGATTATGGGGTTATTAGGTTAAGAAATTAAGTTTAACAAAAACAATATAAAGAAGCTATTCTTGGATACTTACAACATAGCAATGCCCTGTACTAAGCTGCTAACCCACTTCAAAATGTTTGGCATTTGCCAGGGTCGCTGCTCAGTGATCTGGCCTGAAATTTTTTTTGTAAAATTAGCTTTGATTTGTATGCCTAAATAAATATACAATTATAAAAGTCTAAAACTTAAGCAAAAAAGCAAATTATTTTTTTCACTCAAAGATTAACTTAAGTCCTATAAATTAATTATAGTATTTCATAATGGGTGAACAACCTACTGTCTTGTTAAAAAATGATATATAAAATAGTACAAGTTGGCTCAAACTTAAGCAAGTTGGCTAATCATTTATAATGGTATTTAGGCCAGAGTGATTTTACCCAAGTCCTAACTTGATGAACAATATTTTATTTTATTTTAAAAATTTTTTAAAAAACTAAAGTATAAGCTTCATTGGAAGAATCAGATTGTTGCTGTCATTTATTTGTCATTGTCAATGTCAGTGAGATTGATTCTTATTGTTAGCACTAAAAAGCTCTTAGACTGAGGCCTACCATATAAAAAATAGAGTCTTCTATTGCTTGCCATGACTTTATTGAAATTAAATCCAAAAAAATTCACCACACACATAATTTAGCCCTTAATTCCTTTGATCTCACTCATTGTTATAGGCCTATTCCTACATATAGCCATGATATACGGCCATAGGGTAGGCTTGCCCACAAAAGCCTTTAACTTACTAAGACTTAGGTCGTTATTATAATAAATAGGATTAACCTAAAATAACCTTCATTATGGACACAAAAATTAGCTTAAAAACTGGAAATATTTTATAGGATTAAATTTCAAGAGGTCCAGAGTAATTTTCTTTTTGTCAGACTAGCAAAATATGAAAATATACTAAGGCCTAGCTGAATTTAGGATTAGGTGTTTTAAGTGTTAAGGATATATAAAAAAAGAGATATAAAGAGCATATAGTTAAATAGATAATGCAAATCATTTTAACACCATCCTTTTAGGCCCCTAATCGCAGTTCTCAAATAGTATTTGTAGAAAGCTAAAATGCCAAACATAGTCATAGACTCATAGATAGATATATACTTTATTGGGTAAATATCTAGTTTCAAAAAACTTACCTGATCGAGAAACGTACACCATCTTGAATTATTCGTCAAGCTGAATTTTACTGCCCATAAAGGACAGAGAGGTACTTATACGTTATTCTTATCAAATGATAGGATATTTCAGTTGAAATTGGGAAGTGTTCTAGTTGACCTGTAACGATAAAGTTTGGGTTAACAAATTGTTTCCTGTAAAAATAGTTTTGAAACGTTTCTGACTAGTGAGCATGATTCGACAACTTTGAACACAAATTGCAAATGAAAATCACAGAAATGGACACTTATAGTTCAGTCTAATTTTTTCTATGAAATGTTCTTCAAGCACCGAAACTAAAAACCAGTACAAAATTTGTTTGTTTTCTTGTATCTATAAACTTTTTCGTTTGCCGTAGTTTTGTTCTACAACAAATTTCTCGTTTTATAAAACGAGGCAAGAATCAGAGTTTAAAGTACAGTGCAATGATTTAGTAGTTTTATGCTAAAACAATAGCTATTAAACGATTCTCTGCATCTGTTCTATGTGTCTATATTACTTCTGTCATGATTTTAGTTTATTAGATATGCTTTATAAGTCTAAATAAGTTTGCCTTTGAAAACTAAACAATTTCCTAGCACTTGGGTAATAATTCGAACAATACATTTTGCGGGCGATGCAGAACGAAAAAAAGAAACTGGTGGTTTCCTTCGGTCCCTTCAGTCCCTTTTGTTTCCCTATGTGGCCTATTTGAATATGAAAAATGGAATCATAAAGTACTTTTTTCCATTTTAAACATCGGTTTACATTGAGTATTAAATCTAGCAATACAAAAGAAGAAAGTGCATTTTTTAGTTTTAAGTCCTTTTAAGAAAACCGTTTTATTGGGACTTTTCTAGGCAGAAAACGGTTTTATATATAGCAAGTTCGTGGTTTGTAGTAGGCATGAATGTTTTCAGCTAATAATCATAATAATCATAATCAGGGTAATAATCATTTAACTTTCTATATAATTTATATGGTTATTGCAAAATTAATGGTCAACATTATTAATTAATTTTTGCAATTTAGAAATAAATTTCTGCACTTTTTAAATGAAGATATTTTTAAAGAAATGAACTGAAATGCAGAAGAAAGTTAATAGAGAAAACTTATTAAAATATATGATATAGATATCATGACCGTGATTACAGCAGATTCAATCAAATGTCTGGAAACGCCGACTCAGCTGGTGTATCAGGTCCTGGCGGGGTGCCTCTCGGTAGCAAGACATCAGAATTCTATGCCGTGCAGAACATTCCAGAGAGATTCGACAATCCTGATTGGTTCAAGGGCTATGGAACTGGCAAGCCGGTGCACCCAATGTACAGGACGACCGCTTCTGACTATGGTAAAATGGCGCCGACTGTGCACACAATGCCGACCACATTTCATCCGGTATCCCAGACCTTCTCAGAGGTGATGCCATTTTTTAAAAACCTTGTTTTAAATACAATCGAAACAGACCATATTGTTAACCGAATATTGGCATCTGATTTCAGGAGCTTGGCAAGTGCGGCATGTACCGAAACCACTCGATGAACACTGGAAAAGATTCGAAGCCAATGTGATGATGATGAGCACTTACATGACACGTGACATGACGAGCTAACGTATCTAAAGGAGATTGAAATGAGGAAGTAGTTAGCATGTTTTATGTTGTTAGCATGTGGATCCTGCATTCCTTGAAAATCCGTTCACTAAACATCCGCGACATTTTTTTCTAAATTGTGCAATAAATATTTCACTAAGACTCAAATTTTTAGCTACTTTTTTGCTTCAAACTATTATTGTTATTTGCAATAAATTGGGTGTTGTTTTGGTATTCAAAATTATTGTACTTGAATTCGTGTCTTTTATTATTATTATTTTATACTTTCAAATCTTAGCAACGTGTAAGTTGTTAGAAATAAAACTTTTTAAAGAAACCCGGCTTACTAAAGCTGTCCTGCGGTTTGAGCTTCCTACTCGCCTAATCGAGAGTTTTGGAAGTCAAATTTCATATTAGGGAAATAATGTATCCTCGAGCAAGACCCCCCCTAATCTACTAAATCGGTTTTGGTCGCGTGATTGCTCAATTTCTAGTCTTCAAGCCGCTCTAAAAGCCAAGCAATGTCCAGTCATTCGGCCGCAGCTTTGGACGGTCCTAGTCTCGCATCCTCATTCGCCTGCATCAACCGGCGCTCCCCAGTTCGTGCGGCCTGGTCTGAGAGTCGCCACAGAGTCAGAACGGCACCCAATGAAAAGCCGGCCAACTACCTGGCGGGATTAGTGACGCCCAGCCTGTTGACAGTTTCTGAGCCAGTGAGACGGCATTGTGCTACTGCATCTCTGCCCATTCGACAGCATCAGCAGCAGCAGCAGCAACTGGCTGAGGCGGCTGCAATAAACGAAGCTGTTGTACCGAAGACTGCGGTAAAATAACTACTAAAATAATACGAGTTGCTGGGGGGGGCTCTGGACAGACAGTCGACCCGCAGAAAGATCATTCGGTTGACTCCTGAGTACACACTGGCACACGGAAACGTGATGCCGATGCACTCTTACAAAGGTGTGCACGGCCTGACTTATTCATTGTCAGGCTGTGAAAAATCTCCCTGGGTTTTCGCCCTGGGGTTCGGCGATCTTTTTGATCGGCGGTTCTAGTCGAAACTAATTTGGTCTCGCCGCGGATATTAGCTCAGGGACCACCCAACCCCGCCGCGGATATTAGCTCAGGGACCACCCAACCCCGCCGCGGATATTAGCTCAGGGACCACCCAACCCCGCCGCGGATATTAGCTCAGGGACCACCCAACCCCGCCGCGGATATTAGCTCAGGGACCACCCAACCCCGCCGCGGATATTAGCTCAGGGACCACCCAACCCCGCCGCGGATATTAGCTCAGGGACCACCCAACCCCGCCGCGGATATTAGCTCAGGGACCACCCAACCCCGCTGTGAAGGTCACATTTGTGTTTAAGCGATTTTCTGCTATGCTGTATTTTGAAATCTTGAAATCCTGATTCAAACTCAAACTCAAAACTCAAACGCAGCCGCCAACAAGTCGCACCTTTCAACTCGGCCCCGGCTTCCAATTGACTCGTTCGCGCGACCGTGTGATGGTCACCCTGGACTCAGACCAGCTGTTCAGCGCTCGACAACAGAAGGCAGAAGCCATCGCCAAGCAGAGCCGGACGGTGGAGGAGGCGCAACGAGACGCTCTGGTTGGCCAGATGCAGCGCCACCTCGACTCCCTGGTCGTGATGCTAGAAGAGGAGCGGCTGAGGCGTCACGAAGAAATCGAGGCGCTGACCGCCGAGATGCAGGCTAAAATAAACACACAGTCGCAAGCTCACGAGGGCCGAATTATCGACATGCTGGGTCAGCACCAGACCGCCGTGCAGCAGCTGGAGAAGGAGAGGGAGGAACAGGTGAGAATTTTTCTCATAATTAGTATTAATATCAACATTTTCGTGACTGAGCTCAAGATAAAGATGAAACTTTACAGTAGAAATACCCCAACAATTTTTTGTGCTGCACCCCAACAGAGCAACGCTAGCATGGGAAACTTAAAATTCAGACCCATTTTTGCGCATCTTATGGAACAAGAATTACCGAGTCGCCAGCTCTTCAGACCGTCGAGATCTTCAATGGTTTTGGCCGGATGTCGGATTTTCGCTATAAACGCTAGTGTACGGCTCGTATTTCATACACCCCTATACACAAATTAGCACTGCGCCTCAGTGCGGCCTTGTCAGGCCTTCAAAACGTATCAGCAAGTCACCCGAATGTGCCTACATCATCTCCGTCTTCGGTGTTCATCCACCTAGGTCCTAGACGGACTGCTGGACCTTCAAGGGCTACAACAGGTGGAAATAGGCAAAATAGACACCATGACGCGAATTTCTCCAATTCCACAGATGAAGCCAAAATATTAGGCGCAGCTCAACCACAGGAAACCCTCGCCTATTCTGTCAACCAATCAGTCACCACCCAACACTGTTAGCATTCGGACGCTGCAAAAAAATCAGAGGGAGGGAGAAATTCTCCCTTGGTATAAAAACGGGCGGCAATATTGCTTGGTGGTCCTACTGTTAAGTCGACTTTCCTCTACACCTGTTCACGAGCAAAAATATCTAGCTTTTGGCATAACGTATTTTGTGTCTGCTGGTCAATTGTGTTACTAGATTTTACGATGCAAATTTAGTATATAAGACTAGCTAATTCACCCCACTTAAAAATTGGGTCCACTGTCAAAGTCAGAAACTCGATTTTTTGGCACAAATTTAGGTTGTTAAACTACTTAACTATCCCCGCCAAAAACTAATTTATAAAATATTACCTTTTTAAACAACTGCTACTAGGCGCAAGAGGCTGAGCGAAAGTACAACCTGATGCGCAAAGAACTCGAGAGCCAAATCACCTATCTGAAGAGCAGTTTCGACACCTTTAAAGAATCCTACACTAAAGACCTGGATGATCGTTGGCGAGCCAAGGAAGCGGACTTGATTGCTGAGGGAGATGCCAAAGCTAAGCGCCTAGTAGATGAAGCCACCAGCGAGATGCTGAAAGAGCGCGAGGCGGAAGTTCAAGCACTGCAGGAATCTCACAATGCTGAGCTGCAAAAACTGCGCCTGGAGCACGAGAAGGATTTGAGCGAGCTGCACAACCGCTACTCGGACATGGAGGGCACAGTACAACGTCTCAATGCAGCTACTCGGGACCTCG
This sequence comes from Macrostomum hystrix, assembly GCA_950097015.1. Classification (NCBI taxonomy): domain Eukaryota; kingdom Metazoa; phylum Platyhelminthes; family Macrostomidae; genus Macrostomum; species Macrostomum hystrix. Next base: position 17,152,639 of record CATNEN010000039.1, read on the forward strand.
TGGTAAGCGATTTAAACAGCCTTTCTACTTGTGCTAATCTACGTTTACCAATCCCACTATTAGAAACCTATTCCATTGGACTTTGGTATTTCCTTTAGAGAAATAAATGTACTTTTTGTGTGTATATATAACAGATATATAAAGATAACAGAAATGAACTTCTAGCTCATCTGTAACATTTAAGGCTTTTTATTCTAATTAACATTTTTTCTAATGTTAAAATATATAGCTGGACTTTTAGATAGCTAAATTTATTGTTATCAGTTAGGCTATCATGATACTAATTAACATTTTCGCAAATCTTACCTGTACTGCATGAACTGCAAAATTATAACTACCCAATAGCACATAGCACGGTAGAATCTTAGCAAATAATGACCTGGTAACCACCGCAGATCACTTGTTTATCTTAGACAAACTCCTTTCTTATTTTCAGTGAAACCATGATTCCGTGAGTGCAAAAAGTAATGTTTTTTTCTACTCTTCATGTGATAAGCTGATAATTATTAAAGTTTTTATTTCTTTTTTTTCAACGAGATTTTCACAAACACGAAACGAAAAACTGGATTTATAAATTATAATTTGCTATTGATTTTATACTTTTACTAGACGTCAAACGTTCTTTTGTGATTGCCAACATTTGCTATTTGATATTTTGATTATTTGTTTTGCTTTCGATTACCAGGAAGCCGAAAATTCCTCTCACAATGACGCAGATAAAACAGACTCACTCAGATCCATACAATTAGATCTAATCAAATCAAATCAGAGCAAACAAACGCTACATTGCAAATCACCTGCCAAATACCAAAATCGATCAGTTTCAATCTCGGAACCCTAAAATCTACTACGACACACTACCAGAGCCCAGAAATCTACCTGTCCCACTTCCAGAGCCCCAAAATCTACCAGTCCCACTTCCAGAGCCCCAAAATCTACCAGTCCCACTTCCAGAGCACCAAAATCTACCAGTCCCACTTCCAGAGCCCCAAAATCTACCAGTCCCACTTCCAGAGCCCCAAAATCTACCTGTCCCACTTCCAGAGCCCCAAAATCTACCAGTCACACTTCCAGAGCCCCAAAATCTACCAGTCCCACTTCCAGAGCCCCAAAATCTACCAGTCACACTTCCAGAGCCCCAAAATCTACCTGTCACACTTCCAGAGCCCAGAAATCTACGAGTCCCACTTCCAGAGCCCAGAAATCTACGAGTCCCACTTCCAGAGCCCAGAAATCTACGAGTCCCACTTCCAGAGCCCAGAAATCTACCTGTTCCACTTCCAAAGCCAAGATCTACCAGTCACTACCTCAGAACCAGGTAAAAGTTGTTGTTGCCAAAGTACAAATTGAGAAACAAATGCATTCCCAAAACTCACCAGGCAAAGGATGAAAAGCTGAAGTCGATCACCGCTCAACTTGAGTCGCGAGCTAACGAAGTGGCCAGCCTGGAGCAAAGCCTCTCAAACACCCGCTCAGAGCTGGCCGCATTCCGTGCTCGCCTTGACGAACGGGTCCACCTGGTCGACGAAAAGTACAAAAGCCGCATGGCAACAATGCGCCTGGAAGCTGTGGACCTGCGCAAAGCCTACATTGCCAAATGCGAACAACTGGTTGAACTCAGGAAGACAGACGACACGAAGCTGGGCGATAGAGTCTACAAGTCCAAGGAGATCATGCGTGACGTCATTAGAGCCAGGCATCGGGTGGAGGTGTCGCTAGCAGCTCTGGATCCAACTGAGGAGGGCCTGCCAGCACTGGCCTACGACAGGCGGTTCAGTCAGCCGACCACGGGTCAGGAGAGGCGCCTGGCTGTGCAGTCGGCTGGGAACCATGGCGACCAATTCTAATATGATATAAACTCGATATTTGTTTTAATGTACTGAAACATTTTTTAACAAGTAATGATGACTTGTAGATAAATTTGTATTTTATTTATTTTTTTCAGATTGATAATTCAAAAATACTTTGATCCCACTCCAATGATCCCGAATACGATCTGTCACTATCCGTTGAACTCCAAGATCTACGAATCGCACTCCCAGAACTCCAAAGTCTACGTTACACTCCCAGAACTCCAAAGTCTACCAGTCACACTCCCAGAACTCCAAAGTCTACCAGTCACACTCCCAGAACTCCAAAGTCTACCAGTCACACTCCCAGAACTCCAAAGTCTACCAGTCACACTCCCAGAACTCCAAAGTCTACCAGTCACACTCCCAGAACTCCAAAGTCTACCAGTCACACTCCCAGAACCCTATATATCTACCAGTCACACTCCCAGAACTCCAAGGTCTACCAGTCACACTCCCAGAACTCCAAAGTCTACCAGTCACACTCCCAGAACACCAAAGTCTACCAGTCACACTCCCAGAACTCCAAAGTCTACCAGTCACACTCCCAGAACTCCAAAGTCTACCATTCACACTCCCAGAACTCCAAAGTCTACCAGTCACACTCCCAGAACTTCAAAGTCTACCAGTCACACTCCCAGAACCCTATATATCTACCAATCACACTCCAAAGTCTACCAGTCATACTTCCAATATTCGCAGATTAATCATCTACCAGTTCGACTAACAGAAGCCCAAGTCGTTCAAGCTCCCGTCCTGAACTCAAGTTCCTGAACAGTCTATTGATCCGAGCATCCTTTTTTTCGAGTTCCTTTATATGTACTTTGCCTGTGCTATTGCCTATGCTGCCTTGCTACACATTCTATAACATAATTATTGGCCGATCGCGGCACTTTTTGTTTCAAATTTGTTTCTATACTTTAGCATGCCTTGATTGTAAACATTTTACTCTGATGCTTTGATTCTTATTATATATGTTAATTAGCTGTTAATTAGGATTATATTATGTAAACGTTTGATCATTGATCAGTTAGACTGTCTGTGATTACCTATACCAAATAATTAGATTAAATAAGTTAACAAATCGCACAGCTAATGCCTAGACTTCATAGATCGTCTTCGAGTACAGGAATTAGATTTTTGTTATACTAACTACTTTTAACTCGAATACTTTTATTCTTCGGTAACGAGAATTATCCTTAATAACTGACACGTGAGAATTGATTGAAGAACCATAGCATTGTAGTAGAACAAAAATAATATTAGATGACAATAACGACAATTAGAAGTGACCTCATCTTTAATATTACGAGCGTACATGCACATAAACTGCCCACGAGATTATCACAAGCAACTATGAGATTATAACTAACACTAACATGAGAATATTTATTAAAAGTAGAAAAAAACTTTCTGTCTTTGGAAAGATCACGAGGAATTTTGAAATACATACTATACTGCCTTCTTCACGATTCGATCTCAAACCGAATGACCGATTTTTCGTGAAAGTACACCATTTGGATCAAAGTCCACCAAAGTCTACCGTTCGGCGATTCCTCGAATAAACATACAAGTCGTATTAGGCGAATCCCTATGTTTAAGGAAACATAAAAAGATAACAATTTGATCCATGCAGAACGGTAAACTATAATAACCGACATAGCAATTAATAATGTCCAGCAGTTTGTCTAGATAAAGGTAGGTGACCACCGAAGACGGAGATGATGCAGGCACACTCGGGTGACATGCTGATCAATTTTGAAGGCCTGGCAAGGCCGCACTGAGGCTCAGTGCAAATTCGTGTATAGGGGTGTATGAAATACACTAGCTCTTATGGGAAAAATCGGACCTTCGGCCAGAAACATTGAATATCTCGACGGTCTGAAGAGCTGGCGACTTTCTTCTTGTTTCAGAAGATGCGCAACATAAAGTTGGCCCGTGTTCTTGAGTTTCGTGTGCTTGCATTGTTCCGTTCGGGTGCAGGGATAAAAATTGTCAGGGGGGGAAATCCCCCCCATGGTAGTTCTGTTAAAGAAAGATGCAATCAAATTATCAAATAAAATTCTCATCAATGCTGCTGTTTTGTTAGATTGGAAATTTTAATTTGATAACAAGGGAATAGAAAAATAAAATTTTTCATATGAACTATTTGAATAGTTTAACATTGAGCCAATAAATTATATATATTATAACGGCGCAATTAAGTGCATCAAAGTACAGCCAAAGCGAAAAGGAACTTAGTTAAATAAATGTACAGCCAGCTATATTTGGCGTCTAGTCTATGTACGCTCGTCTGGTCAGGGTAAAAAAATTCATGCTAGCACCCACCCCACACCCAAGTGTACACACCCCAACAATCTTTCAGGGATAGGAAAAGAAAAACGAAAAACGAAAAATCATTCGCATATTTAGCTCAGTGTTTCGTTTTTTCATAAAAAATCTGCATCGATTTCTCCCGTGCCGACGGCCCGACATCCAACGCAACAACAACGATTAATATCAAAGCATTGAATTCGTTACAATATTCTTAGGTAAGAAAGAGCATGCCTCAAATTTCTTGAATTTTTAAACATTTGTCTGTCTTTTATTCACCTAAGCATCGGGATGAAAAAATGTACTTGCAAATCTAGATAACATTTCGTGAGAAATAGTGAATCCTAAATCCAGACAGCTGTCAGAACAGGAGAGATGAGAAAGATAAGAGATTATGCATGAAAGATAAGACAGGGAGAGATAAGACACGGGAGAGATGAGACAGGGGAGAGATGAGATAGGAGAGAGATGAGACACGAGAGAGATGAGACAGGGGAGAGATGAGACAGGGGAGAGATGAGACACGAGAGAGATGAGACAGGGGAGAGATGAGATAGGAGAGAGATGAGACACGAGAGAGATGAGACAGGGGAGAGATGAGACAGGAGAGAGATGAGACACGAGAGAGATGAGACAGGGGAGAGATGAGACAGGGGAGAGATGAGACACGAGAGAGATGAGACAGGGGAGAGATGAGACACGGGAGAGATGAGACAGGGGAGAGATGAGATAGGGGAGAGATGAGACACCGGAGAGATGAGACACCGGAGAGATGAGACAGGGGAGAGATGAGACAGGGGAGAGATGAGACAGGGGAGAGATGAGACACCGGAGAGATGAGACACGGGAGAGATAAGACACGGGAGAGATGAGACAGGGGAGAGATGAGACACGAGAGAGATGAGACAGAGGAGAGATGAGACAGGGGAGAGATGAGACAGGGGAGAGATGAGACAGGGGAGAGATGAGACAGGGGAGAGATGAGACAGGGGAGAGATGAGACAGGGGAGAGATGAGACAGGGGAGAGATGAGACAGGGGAGAGATGAGACACCGGAGAGATAAGACACGGGAGAGATGAGACAGGGGAGAGATGAGACACGAGAGAGATGAGACAGAGGAGAGATGAGACAGGGGAGAGATGAGACAGGGGAGAGATGAGACAGGGGAGAGATGAGACAGGGGAGAGATGAGATAGGGGAGAGATGAGACACGGGAGAGATGAGACAGGGGAGAGATGAGACACGGGAGAGATGAGACAAGTGAGATAACTTAATGCTTTCTAGTTAGATGGCAACAGGGAAATTGCTGTATACTATTTATTTTATATTTTTCTATACCAACAAATTGGTGATTTTTTAAATAAATTTATAATTTCCCGTAATTTTAGTCGCCCATAAGAAGACGCCTCAGCGCAATATGGCGTTGAAGTTCAAAGGGCCTGGATCAGTATTTGAATTCGCCAAAGTCAGTAATCACCGAAAGCAGCTAGAAAAGGAGACACGCGCTAGTCCTGTCCCCGCCGTGGCATCGATCACCCTCAGTAGCGAGGTCCAATTTGATGGCCCCGTTACCATGGTAACGGTGTGCGACAACACCAGCGGATTCTTTAGCGACAATTCCGGTCGCATTGTGCCGAGTCATTCAGCTGACTGTGTGGCGGCCCTGTCCAAGACCTGCATCTATGCCAGGATTCACGGCAACGACTACCTGACAGTTGTGTCAGCTGTCGGTGGTCAGAAATTCCAATGCCGGTGTGACATTGCTGAATGGCGATATATATTTGCCATTCACTGTGACAGCGAGCGCCAGCTCTTGTTCATTGGCCAGCCGGACGCCCTGACAGTTACAGATCTCAGCGGGGCGAGGATTCGATGCATCGAGTCCACAGCCATCGACCACCTGCAGAGCATTGAAGGTATCGGAGGCAGTTCAGCATTCTTGTTCGCTACTAGCGGCAATAAAATCTTCGCAATCAGCAAAACTACGGGCAAGCTGAAGGACGTCGTGGCCTTGAAGCGTCTGAAATTTCCCAACGACGCCGAGCTCAGTTGTGTTGGCTTTCGCAACGACAGCATTGTGGTGTTCGATGATGTGCACCGACAGTTGCACAGTGTTCAGCTAGACGACAAACTAAACCCCATGGCTCCCTGCAGCAGCCTGGAGCCCAAGTTTTCAAGCTCGATCGAGTTTACACTTGATGACGAGGGTCGCATATTTGTTAGCGAATCGAATACCAACTCACTTAAAGTGCTGTCTGCTAAAGACGGCTCGTTGCTATGCCAACTAACGCGTGTTCAAAGTGCCAACTCGGCCGATGTCGCCGAGTTTAAAAGGCCGCTTGGCTTGGCACTGGTGACCATTGATGAGCAGCAACAGCTGGTTGTTGCCGACTGTGACAATCATCGGCTCCTGCTGCTGAACATTGACTGACTTTGCACTGCATGTTCATACCAGAATGGGCCACTGTAAATGTTTTGGTTTAAAGGAATTCAGCGAAGTTGGTTGCTCTTTTATTGGTCGAAGAAGTCAATCGATTGATTGATTAAAACCTTAACTAGCTAGGCTTGCTGTTGCGTAATAACCGAAAATTTCCAGAAAATGCTTGATCGGTATAACAAAGAAATCAAGATAATATTATTTACATACTAAATACCATACTAGTATATTTAGCTGATGTACCGAATTCAGAGCTCTCTTGACAATTAGTTTTAAGTTTTAAGAACACACTTTTAAGTACCACAAGCTTTTTAATTCACAAGTAGTCTATATTTTGGATTAAAAATTCATCCGTTTTGTTATTCTGTTCTCCTTTTAGCTTTTCAAATAGACGACTGCAGGTCAGATTTTGGATAACGTGCTTAATATCAATATTTTAAATCAGAACTGTTTAACTACTGTTTTTCAACTATTGGCCATGCAGATTAAGTGTCTCTTGTTTGCGTTTTAAGACCACAGCAGCTTAATTATACTACTTTGAGTAACTATTCTTGAATATCTTACATAAAAGTACTATGTTAAATATATAGCACCTGTGCTATGCAACAACTCCATCTCGCTAATTAACATTGTTGGTTGTAATTTTGAATAGTGCTAATAGAAACTTTTGGGAAAGCTTTGTCGCTATGTCTTCTCTGCAGTTGCTACAGTAATCCTTTAACATCCCCCCTGCTGACTGTCTGTCTGTCAGTTGAACTGACTCTGCTCTGTCACATGTGTTTTAGGATAAGATGATATATTTCCGTCTATAAACATCAGCGCAATTGGATCAGCAGATAATCAGCCGGTCGCCAAAGAGAAAGGTAGAAAAGGTAGACTGACAGACATGCAGAAAGCCAGACAGGTACAAAGACAGACAGGTTAAAAGTACATACAGGTAGAAATTACAGTCAGGTTGAAAGTGCAGACAGGTAGAAAGTACAGACAGGTTGAACGTACAGAGAGATAGCAAGTACAGAGAGATAGAAAGTACAGAGAGATAGAAAGTACAGAGAGATAGAACGTACAGACAGGTTGAAAGTACAGACAAGTAGAAAGTACAGACAGGTAGAAAGTACAGAAAGGTTGAAAGTACAGACAGGTAGAAAGACAGACAGGTTAAAAGTAGATACAGGTAGAAAGTACAGAGAGATAGAAAGTACAGAGAGAAAGAAAGTACAGACAGGTGGAAAGTACAGACAGGTGGAAAGTACAGACAGGTGGAAAGTACAGACAGGTGGAAAGTACAGACAGGTGGAAAGTACAGAGAGATAGAAAGTACAGACAGGTGGAAAGTACAGACAGGTTAAAAGTAGATACAGGTAGATAGTACAGAGAGATAGAAAGTACAGAGAGATAGAAAGTACAGACAGGTGGAAAGTGCAGACAGGTGGAAAGTCAGAAGAAAAGCAGACAGACAGAGAGACAGACGGGCAGACAGATGGACAGGCTTAAGTAATGAGACGAAGACAAACATGAAGACAATTGAAACTGACGAGCTGACTACTTACTAGCTCTGGATTAGAAAGTCAATTGAGCAGTGAACAGAGCAGTCACGTTTGCAAAGCTTACTAGCTCAATCAGAAGTAGCAAGCTGAATCTAAAGCAGAGCCCGGCCTTGGAAAACAGGCGGCAAAGTTGAAAATTGATGAGGCGAATCGCCAATTGGAACTGACTGACAGCCAGCAGCCAATTTTTGAAATCTCGATGAGCTTTCACGCCTGAGCACTTAGGAAAGCGGCTGTGGCACTGATTTCCCAGATGCTGCCTCATGTGTGATACCTGATCTTTTTAGACATATTGATTTTTAGTCAGAGCTTTTCTCCTTGTTTTCTACGTTCGCTTTTGATTTTTTGCCATCGGAGTCGCTTCATTTAGAGCTCAAAATAGATTCTTGCTAAAACTGCTTTGCGTACTTTTGCGCTAGCCAACTTATGCTGCTTGATGTATGGATACAGGGTTCAGATTTGAAACCAGCTCTAAGGCACTGGACACACAGATCACACAGACAGATCGCAACAACAGAATAGGCTGACACCCAGAACAGAACAGAACATACAGACACCCAGAACAGAACAGAACATACAGACACCCAGAACAGAACATACAGACACCCAGAACAGAACAGAACATACAGACACCCAGAACAGAACAGAACATACAGACACCCAGAACAGAACAGAACATACAGACACCCAGAACAGAACAGAACATACAGACACCCAGAACAGAACAGAACATACAGACACCCAGAACAGAACAGAACATACAGACACCCAGAACAGAACAGAACATACAGACACCCAGAACAGAACAGAACATACAGACACCCAGAACAGAACAGAACATACAGACACCCAGAACAGAACAGAACATACAGACACCCAGAACAGAACAGAACATACAGACACCCAGAACATAACTCACAGGCAGAAGTGGCAGTAACCAGAAACAAGAGAACAGTGTCCTGAATGAATAAATCCCTATTCCTGCCCAACGACAGCAATGCATATGAAGTCTGAAATCATTAAAAAGTATCGACAAAGTACACTCCCCAGCAGGTCGTGCTCTTTGAAGTCCTCGGTGTCTCAGTTTTCATATGCTTTGTCAAGTCACGTTTCGCATGCTCTCTTTGATTAATCTTGCATTGGCAGTTCAGTGATATGCGGAGTTGAGGTGGGTGCTTATTTCCAGCCAATCAGAACTGTCGGCAAGTAACCACCATAAGCTGCCAGATGTTGAAATAGAAAGGTAAGAGAGACAACCAGATATCAGATTAGAATTTCGTGTCGCATTGGTAGTTAGACATCGCTTCAAACCCGTTGTGTTCTCCAGCATTAGTCTGTGACTTATCTGTTCTTATTTTTATTCTGTCTGCTTTTCTTGTTCCGTCAGAAGAGGCCGGAGCCGAGACCTGGAATGAATCGGTAAGTTTTATTAAACTCAGCCTGCAATGCTTTGTCCTAGGATGGGAACTAGACCTTTATCAATTATCAGCGTAAAAGCACTGGTTAATTAGTTAATCTTATTACACAAGATTAATCCAATCAATTAATCAGTAAGAGCTATTGCACAAAAAATCACAGACAACGAGAGGCAAAACCAGAATTTGATTTATGGGGACATTTGCTTTCAAACATTTCGGTAGCTTTTTTATCTATCTATCTATCTATCTATTTATCTATCTATATATCTATTTATCTATCTATTTATATATCTATCTATTTATCTATCTGTTTATCTATCTATCTATCAATCTATCTATCTATCTATCTATCCATCTATCTATTTCCCAATCTATCTATTCTATCTATCTATCTATCTATCTATCTATCTATCTATCCATCTATCTATCTATCCATCTATCTATTTCCCAATCTATCTATTCTATCTATCTATCTATCTATCTATCTATCGAATTAGCGATTAATCTAGTTAGGGTCGCGCGTGGTGCATTTAATTACACCCAGCTGAGACAGGTCAGATCAGATCAAAGCATTTTCAGCCACTCTTTAACTTCCAAATCCAATTAGCTTTTTACGGTATTAGATTATTATCGAGCAATAAATGTCTGATAAAGGATTAAGCCTTTCTAAACGGAAGCGAACTCAATTTCTAGAAAAAGCTTTTTGTCACTAATAAAATTTTCTTTTTCGCCGGTAAAGTAATTCTGCTATTTAGAGTAACTCGACATTAACTCTACTTTAAGTAGAATGCTTTGAGTATGTAGCGCGAAAAAACCTAGCTTTAATCATCAAGTCAAAGGGACATTCAATTAAGGGGTGAAGTCAAAATAATTTGAAGTCAATCTCAAAGCCCAGTGTGGTTGATTGCATTGATTTCTGTCTGTCGATTTAATTGCGGCCTCAAAAAAGGGCTTCAACAATGTGTCAGCTCGTCAACTATAGCTGCATTCTCTGTCCAGACAAGTACTTCCGGATCTTAACTGACGGGTCTTTCACCGGGTGGGGAGGCACACAGGACTTCATTTGATGCGACTCCATATAGGAGAGATAGGGCTGGCTCTGATAATGTAAAAGCTTGTTAAAAAATTAGATTTATTAGAAAATATTTTACAAGCTTAGAGCAAGCTTTCACTCCCGTCCTCTTCCCACTACTCAAATAATCACTGACAAATCACTCATTCAATCTGCTCTACCTCTTCTCTCTCACTCTAGTTCCATTCTCTCACTCTCCCTCTCTTCTCTCTCACTCTCCCTCTGTTCTCTCTCACTCCCCTCTCTTCTCTCTCACTCTCCCTCTCTTCTCTCTCACTCTCCCTCCCTCCGTTCTCTCTCACTCCCCTCTCTTCTCTCTCACTCTCCCTCTCTTCTCTCTCACTCTCCCTCTCTTCTCTCTCACCCTACGTCCCTTCTCTCTCACTCTCCCCCTCTTCTCTCTCACTCCTCTCTCTTCTCTCTCACTCTCCCTCTCTTCTCTCTCACTCCCCTCTCTTATCTGTCACTCTTCCTCTCTTCTCTCTCACTCCCCTCTCTTCTCTGTCACTCTCCCTCTCTTCTCTCTCACTCCCCTCTCTTCTCTGTCACTCTCCCTCTCTTCTCTCTCACTCCCCTCTCTTCTCTGTCACTCTCCCTCTCTTCTCTCTCGCTCCCCTCTCTTCTCTCTCGCTCCCCTCTCTTCTCTCTCACTCTCCCTCTGTTCTCTCTCACTCTCCCTCTCTTCTCTCTCACTCTCCCTCTCTTCTCTCTCACTCCCCTCTCTTCTCTGTCACTCTCCCTCTCTTCTCTCTCACTCCCCTCTCTTCTCTGTCACTCTCCCTCTCTTCTCTCTCACTCCCCTCTCTTCTCTGTCACTCTCCCTCTCTTCTCTCTCGCTCCCCTCTCTTCTCTCTCACTCTCCCTCTGTTCTCTCTCACTCTCCCTCTCTTCTCTCTCACTCTCCCTCTCTTCTCTCTCACTCCCCTCTCTTCTCTGTCACTCTCTCTCTCTTCTCTCTCACTCTCCCTCTCTTCTCTCTCATGAGCTCTGATGAGCTCCAAAAAGAGCGAATCGCGTCTGGAGTTGCCTTGGTTCGAATCCTGAGTTCAATTTTTTCGATACATATAGGAATCGATTCCAACATTAGATTTATTTAATTCAATGGGCAGTGTCCTCTCTCCTCTCTCCCGCTCTCTCTCTCTCTCTCACTGTCCCTCACCCTTTCTCACTCCTTATGAGCCTCCTATCACTCTAGAAACGGTATTTTTTACAATATTTCTTTAGTTAACTAGTCCTAGACTATAGCTTTTACTGGATTGGCTTTCAACTGTCCAACCAATCATGGCTGTCCTAGTTTAAAAGAAGCGTTTTGGCAAATTTATAACTTCGGCGCCTCACAGAACTTTAAAAGAAATCTTTGAGTACGCCGTGAGCTATTCAAAATCGATTAGAAATCATGTCCCGCTATCACAACAGGTCACTGCAGGGCCTGCTAAATAATCGACCGCATCTTCTTCAGCTTCAGCAGCAGCAGCAGCAGCAGCAGCACATGGGCCTCTTCAGTCCAACCATTCCTCAGCAGCGAGGCCAGCACACTGATCGTGTCCAGGTCACCTACCAGGTGAACGCCTCTACCAAATCCCGGCTAGGACCAAACGAGCGCGAGACCTGGGGCAAGAAAATCGACTTCCTTTTGTCAGTTATCGGATTCGCTGTGGATCTCGCCAATGTTTGGCGATTCCCCTATCTGTGCTACAAGAATGGAGGCGGTGAGCTGTGTTGGACATAAAAGAGGCCCCGGTTTTAATCTTTGCTTCCAGTTTTAGCCAAGTGTCTGCTAGACTTTTACCTCACTCTAACTGTATCTCTCACTCTCCCCATCTATTTCACAGTGTCTCTCTCTCTGCTGTCTCCCCTCCTGTCTCTTCTCTCCTCTCTCCCCTCCTATCTTCCCCCTCCTGTCTCTCCCCCTCCTGTCTCTCCCCCTCCTGTCTCTCCCCCTCCTGTCTCTCCCCCTCCTGTCTCTCCCCCTCCTGTCTCTCCCCTCCTGTCTCTCCCCCTCCTGTCTCTCCCCCTCCTGTCTCTCCCCCTCCTGTCTCTCCCTCTCCTATCACTCCCTCTTTCTCCTCCCCATCTAATTAAAACCTCCTGCGCTACTTCTTTACCGCGTCAGTTAGAGGTCCTCTCCTCTCTCTCTCCCTATCTCTCCCTCTCCTCTCTCTCGCTGTTTTTTTCCTTCTGCCGCTCTTGTTCATCTTAGTATCTCTCCATTTCCAGTTTTCGCTTCCATTCTCTATTTTCTACCCAGAAATTTCCTAACGTGAAACAGCTGGCCAATAAAAACGAAAAGCAACAAGCTAGTAGCATGTCCCATGTTAGTGACAGGGTTCGAGATGAGACTATGCAGCCGCTATCAGCAGCAGCAGCTATCAGCAATGGCCGGGCGAGCAGTAAAATAATTATTTTTTTGAATGTTGCCGGGAGAAACAACGCGTCGGAAAGACAATTTATTTCTGAACGCAAGAAAATTACCAGCTAATTACCCATCGCCCCTAGCTGTGGGCTTCTGATCAGCTATCAGCGCCAAATCTTATCGTTGCGGTTGTCAGTCGCAGCCACCTTGTTTAAGCTTTGGGATGGGGCATTGTTCTGTTGGACACTTTCTTGATGGCTGCTGAAAATATGACCTAAAAATCTATGAAACATATACTCAGATGAAATCATCCTAACTGTCTTTAATGACTCAATGATTATTGACGAATGAGTTAAATTACTTAGTTTTGTTCACTACATTCTTTAATGGGAATTTAGTATATTAGACTAGCTAACTTTGACCCCTCGTTGAAAAATTATTACTATAGATTCCTAAGGAAAAATTTAGTACCGTAGACAAGGTGACTTTGCGCTCTGGCAATATAAAGTTTGTCTTGTTTATTAAAACATACTTAACTCATTACTTCTTGGCGAAAGAAGTCTCTTTTTTTCGTAATAATGCTATTTCAGTCAAAAAGGACGTTCAACTTTTCATTGTCCATGTCGATCGATCGTACGAGCTATTTTCTATGTTCATTTTTACTTTCAAATAACTGATAATTATTGTAGGATTAGAAATAGTTTATATAGATGGAGGCTTAGTTAGGCTTCTCTACGATATAATAAGCTATGCCATTCGGCAGTTATATTTAAGCCATGTTACTTGCACAAAAAACAAAACTAAAGTATGGGGTACAGGCGTGACTGAAAAGCAAGTTCATTAGCAAACGGCCTGAATTCTTACGGTTCGATTAAAGCCAATTAAAGTAAAAAAATGGTTATAATTTGCACCTGATCGCTGAAGTCAGGTGCATGTCCTTTTTTAGACATTTTTTTCGTTGGCTCACACAGGTGCTCAAACAGTGTGATATTAAAGTACAAAGCTGGGTCGAGTTTAGTCGAGGTAATGCCGTTTTTCAGACCTTGCGTGACCAAAATAACAATTCGCAAATTGGAGAGAAAGTCGGGCGAGATAGTAGGTGAGTGGGTGAGATAGTAGGTGAGTGGGTGAGATAGTAGGTGAGTGGGTGAGATAGTAGGTGAGTGGGTGAGATAGTAGGTGAGTGGGTGAGATAGTAGGTGAGTGGGTGAGATAGTAGGTGAGTGGGTGAGATAGTAGGTGAGTGGGTGAGATAGTAGGTGAGTGGGTGAGATAGTAGGTGAGTGGGTGAGATAGTAGGTGAGTGGGTGAGAAATTAGGTGAGTGGGTGAGATAGTAGGTGAGTGGGTGAGATAGTAGGTGAGTGGGTGAGATAGTAGGTGAGTGGGTGAGATAGTAGGTGAGTGGGTGAGATAGTAGGTGAGTGGGTGAGATAGTAGGTGAGTGGGTGAGATAGTAGGTGAGTGGGTGAGATAGTAGGTGAGTGGGTGAGATAGTAGGTGAGTGGGTGAGATAGTAGGTGAGTGGGTGAGATAGTAGGTGAGTGGGTGAGATAGTAGGTGAGTGGGTGAGATAGTAGGTGAGTGGGTGAGATAGTAGGTGAGTGGGTGAGATAGTAGGTGAGTGGGTGAGATAGTAGGTGAGTGGGTGAGATAGTAGGTGAGTGGGTGAGATAGTAGGTGAGTGGGTGAGATAGTAGGTGAGTGGGTGAGAAATTAGGTGAGTGGGTGAGATAGTAGGTGAGTGGGTGAGAGAGAGGGTCAGACAGAGGGACCTCATGGGTCAGGGGAGGTAAGAATGAGGAGTCATCTCAGGCCGAACGATTCGGAGATTCCGCATTGGTAATCGTGCATTTTTAAGCACAAACCTGTTTTGAGTTCGCATCGTTTGACCACATCCAGAGCAGAATATTGTCGGCCAATTTTCTACTCATAAAAACCAGAGGACAGAGAAAGAGGATGTGAACTGGGCGAGGTCCATGCACACCGGAATTTCCACCCTTGAGAGTCGTTTTCTCATTTTCCGCCAAGTCCGCGTTCGTCCATCGCTCAAAAATATTTACAGCAGCTTGGGGACAGGCAAAGATTCATCTTCCTCGGTGACGCAGCCCCAATCCGAGTTATATATTATATGGCGCTGTGTCGCGGTCTGGCACCGGCGGTTAATCAGTAATGCTGCTGCTTCTGGGCGAAGATCGGCCCACTGTTTATCTGAAAACCGTCGCATAGTTTAATAGTCCCTCACGATGAAGTAGCTATAGACCATGCGGGAAAGGCTTCGAGTAAAATTAGTTTCTCGAGTTCATCCTTATAAATTGAATTTTGAAATTAAATTTCTAGATTTGGCTTCTGGGTCACTTCCACAAAGGCACGACAGTTTTAGGAGTAGGCAAATCTGAAAGCATTTTAAAAGTACAAATTAATTTGTTTCTAAAAATATTTTTTTTACCGGGAGCATCGTAGCAAGGGAACAGGGGAAAGTGGAACAGGGGAAAGTGGAACAGGGAAAAGTGGAACAGGGGAAAGTGGAACAGGGGAAAGTGGAACAGGGGAAAGTGGAACAGGGGAAAAGTGGAACAGGGAAAAGTGGAACAGGGGAAAAGTGGAACAGGGAAAAGTGGAACAGGGGAAAGTGGAACAGGGGAAAGTGGAACAGGGAAAAGTGGAACAGGGGAAAGTGGAACAGGGGAAAAGTGGAACAGGGGAAAGTGGAACAGGGGAAAAGTGGAACAGGGGAAAGTGGAACAGGGAAAAGTGGAACAGGGGAAAGTGGAACAGGGGAAAAGTGGAACAGGGGAAAGTGGAACAGGGGAAAGTGGAACAGGGAAAAGTGGAACAGGGGAAAGTGGAACAGGGAAAAGTGGAACAGGGGAAAGTGGAACAGGGGAAAAGTGGAACAGGGGAAAGTGGAACAGGGGAAAAGTGGAACAGGGGAAAGTGGAACAGGGGAAAGTGGAACAGGGAAAAGTGGAACAGGGGAAAGTGTAACAGTGGAAAAGTGGAACAGGGGAAAGTGGAACAGGGGAAAGTGGAACAGGGAAAAGTGGAACAGGGGAAAAGTGGAACAGGGAAAAGTGGAACAGGGGAAAGTGGAACAGGGGAAAGTGGAACAGGGGAAAGTGGAACAGGGGAAAGTGGAACAGGGGAAAAGTGGATCAGGGGAAAAGTGGAACAGGGGAAAAGTGGAACAGGGGAAAAGTGGATCAGGGGAAAAGTGGAACAGGGGAAAAGTGGAACAGGGGAAAAGTGGATCAGGGGAAAAGTGGAACAGGGGAAAAGTGGATCAGGGGAAAAGTGGAACAGGGGAAAAGTGGAACAGGGGAAAAGTGGAACAGGGGAAAAGTGGAACAGGGGAAAGTGGAACAGGGGAAAAGTGGAACAGGGAAAAGTGGAACAGGGAAAAGTGGAACAGGGGAAAAGTGGAACAGGGGAAAGTGGAACAGGGGAAAAGTGGAACAGGGAAAAGTGGAACAGGGGAAAAGTGGAACAGGGGAAAGTGGAACAGGGAAAAGTGGAACAGGGGAAAGTGGAACAGGGAAAAGTGGAACAGGGAAAAGTGGAACAGGGGAAAAGTGGATCAGGGGAAAAGTGGAACAGGGGAAAGTGGAACAGGGGAAAGTGGAACAGGGAAAAGTGGAGCATGGGAAAAGTGGAACAGGGGAAAAGTGGAACAGGGAAAAGTGGAACAGGGGAAAGTGGAACAGGGAAAAGTGGAGCATGGGAAAAGTGGAACAGGGGAAAAGTGGAACAGGGGAAAGTGGAACAGGGGACAGAGACAGCATTGACATTTGAACTGACTTAAAAATGAATCCGCTGATAAACTGTATCTGTGTACATCAGTAAGAGTACAAAGTCTATACTGTGAGAAATTCATTCGAATCAAATTACCGAGCGCGAACACAATTTACGTTAGCATTTGAATTTCATACCGAAGCTGAAATTCTAGATTCGTATTAAAGTGGGGGAAATTTTTCTCCTGACACAAACTATTTCTGTTTTCTTAGCAAACAGAATAAAGTTAATCTGCTTTAGCCAAAGAAAATAACAGCATTGCTGGGCTTTTCGTGTGTCTTCCAAGAATTTCTAATCCTTTAATATGCTACCGTACGCCAGCAATTTAATTGTCTTTTCTGTAGACTTTAAATTCGACAACTAACTATTGAAAATTGTAGGCGCCTTTCTCATTCCCTACATGCTCATGCTGATAATTGGCGGCATTCCCCTGTTCTACATGGAGCTGGCACTGGGACAGTACGTGCGCAAGGGCGCCATCACCTGCTGGGGCCGCGTTTGCCCGCTGTTCAAAGGTAAGCGATCTGGGGATCTGGGGAACTGGGGGTCTGCGGATCTAGGGATCTGAGGGAAATGGGGACATTAGGATCTGGGGATCTGGGTATCCTGGGGATCTAGGGATCTGGGAAACTGTGGATTTGAGGAACTGGTGATCTTGGGATCTGGGGAACTGGGGGATCTGGGGAACTGGGGAACTGGGGAACTGAGGATCAGAGGATCTGGAGGATCTATGTATCTGGGGAACTGGGGATCTGGGAATCTAGAGAACTGGGGAACTGAGGATCTGGGGATCTGGGGATCTGTGGATCTGGGGAAAGTAAACGAAGAACTGTCAATCAAAATTCTATTGCATTTTCCAGGCATTGGTATCTGCGTGGTGATGATCGCATTCTTCACTGACCTGTTCTACAATGTCATCATTGCTTGGTCGCTGTATTTTCTGTTCGCTTCGTTCTCTTCTAGCCTGCCCTGGACGTCCTGCAATAACACCTGGAACATTGTGGCCACCTGCTATGACGACCACATGAAGGAGAGACTCTCGTCGACGCCCGGAGCTGTCGGTCAGCAGAAGGCGTCGACTGCCGCGACGGGCCAAGCTTCGCCAGACGATGTCGCTGCGATTGACAACGCCAGCGCGCTGGCTCGAAGAACTTATCCCGCCCACGAATATTTCTAGTGAGATTCTACATTGTGACCGCAGAGATGCTGAAAAATGTCTATAAATCTTCACTGGCGTCTAACTGGTATCGATTCTTGTCTAACAGGTCTTAATTACTGTCTAGCAGGTGTTAATTCCTGTCTAACAGGTGTTAATTCCTGTCTAACAGGTGCTAATTCCTGTCTAAGAAGGGTCTTTTCTAGTCGAACAGGTGTCCATTATTGTCTAACAGGGGTCAATTGTTGTCTAACAGGTGTCAATTACTGTCTAGCAGGTGTCCATTCCTGTCTAACAGGTGTTAATTCCTGTCTAACAGGAGTCGATTCCTGTCTAACAGGTGTTAATTCCTGTCTAACAGATGTCAATTGTTGTCTAACAGGTGTCAATTTCTGTCTAACAGGCGCGAATTCCTGTCTAAGAAGCGTCTATTTTAGTCTAACGGGTGTCCATTATTTTCTAACAGGTGTCAATTATTGTCTAACAGGTGTCAATTGTTGTCTTACAGGTGTCGATTCCTGTCTAACAGGTGTCAATTCTGTCTAACAGATGTCCATTCCTGTCTAACAGGTGTTAATTCCTGTCTAACAGGAGTCGATTCCTGTCTAACAGGTGTCAATTCTGTCTAACAGGTGTCAGTTCATGTCTAAGAGGTGATTTCTGCATCAAATGGCAAATATTGTCTGACAAATAATGATCTAGGCCTTCTCAAGTTAACTAGTTCATAATCACAATTGAACCACCCTACTCACTGAGCAGTCACCACGTCCTCGGCAATCACCCGGATGGTCGTTTTGGCATCGACAATATCGGCTCAATCCAATGGAAGATGGCCGTGTGTCTGGCGCTTGTGTACATCATCTGCTACTTCAGCCTGTGGAAGGGCATCAGCATGTCCGGCAAGGCGAGTGCCTACTTCTGCTACTTAACCTTTATCTTACCCTTCTTCTCTTTATTATTGTCCTTATCTCTATCTCACCCTGCATCTATTTCACCCTTCATTTATCTCACCGTGCATCTATCTCACCCTGCTTCTATCTCCCCCTTCATTTATCTCACCCTTCATCTATCTCACCCTGCTTCTATCTCCCCATTCATTTATCTCACCCTTCATTTATCTCACCCTGCATCTATCTCACCCTTCATTTATCTCACCCTGCATCTATCTCACCCTGCTTCTATCTCCCCCTTCATTTATCTCACCCTGCATCTATCTCACCCTGCTTCTATCTCACCATGCATCTATCTCACCTTTTATCTCACCAATCATTTTTATCTCACCGATATTGTAAGTAATACATCTTTTTTCTCACCCTGCATCCACCTCACCCTCCATCGTCTAAATCTCACCCTACATCTCTATCTCATCCTTCATCCACTTATTGCTAATCATCTCCTGCTCCGGCACCCACCTATTCCAGGTAGTCTGGTTCACCGCCTTATTTCCCTACTTTGTGCTGCTAATTTTCCTAATTCGCGGCGTCACCCTGGAGGGCTCAATGCAGGGCATCTATTACTACATGTACCCCGATCTCAGCGAACTGCTCAACTCAAAGCCTTGGATTGACGCGGCTACTCAGGTGTTCTTCTCGCTCGGTCCCGGCTTTGGCGTCCTGCTAGCATTCGCTTCCTATAACAAGTTTAACAACAATGTGTACAAGTGAGTGCGCTTGTCTAAGTGGGCTTCTGTCTGTTCAGGTGTCTGTCTGTTCAGGTGTCTGTCTGTTCAGGTGTCTGTCTGTTCAGGGTGTCTTTCAGTCTGTTCAGGGTGTCTTTCAGTCTGTTCAGGTGTCTGACTATTCAGGGTGTCTATCTGTCTGTTCAGGGTGTCTGTCTGTTCAGTGTTTCTGTCTGTTCAGGGTGTCTGTCAGTCTGTTCAGGGTTTCTGTCTATTCAGGTTGTCTGTCTGTTCAGGGTGTCTGTCAGTCTGTTCAGGGTTTCTGTCTATTCAGGTTGTCTGTCTGTTCAGGGTGTCTATCTGTCTGTTCAGGGTGCCTGTCTGTCTGTTCAGGGTGTCTATCTGTCTGTTCAGGGTGCCTGTCTGTCTGTTCAGGGTGTCTATCTGTCTGTTCAGGGTGCCTGTCTGTCTGTTCAGGGTGTCTTTCAGTCTGTTCAGGGTGTCTTTCAGTCTGTTCAGGGTGTCTGCCGGTCTGTTCAGGATGTTTGTCTGTCTGGTCAGGGTGTCTTTAAGTCTCAGGGTGTCTGTCTATTCAGGGTGTCTATCTGCCTATTCAGGGTGTCTATCTGTCTGTTCAGGGTTTCTGTCTGTTCAGGGTGTCTATCTGTCTGTTCAGGGTGCCTGTCTGTCTGTTCAGAGTGTCTTTCAGTCTGTTCAGGGTGTTTGTCTGTCTGGTCAGGGTGTCTTAAAGTCTCAGGGTGTCTGTCTATTCAAGGTGTCTGTCTGTCTGTTCAGGGTGTCTGTCTGTCTTTTCAGGGTGTCTGTCTGTCTGTTCAGGGTGTCTGTCTGTCTGTTCAGGGTGTCTGTTTGTCTTTCATAATAAATGAAATAATTAAGAACTACCGTTTTTGGTTTTGGTAAATAAAAATTTTTATTAATAAATATTGCAAGGACACCATAAAAGACGTTTCACAATTCACAATGTCGCAGGCCTTCAAAATCTGCTTGTTAAAAACAAAGTTTAACTAAATTTATCTGACAGGGACGCACTGATTACCAGTGCAGTGAACTGCATGACCAGCTTCTTGTCCGGCTTTGTTGTCTTCGCTATAATTGGCTACCTGGCGCACAAGCGGAGTCAGGATGTCAAGCAGGTCATTTCAGACGGTCAGTTTAAAAATAATTTAGCTAATTTTAGAAGAATCAATTATTAAAGCCATAAAAATTGTACCAAAGCAAAATTAATTCTATCTTAAATTTCATTTTTTCTCACATTTAATTAATTATCAATTCCTAAATTCTAATAATCGAATGACAAGTTATAATTACCTTGCGAGTTCTAATTATGAAGTCCCGCGAGCACTAAATATAAACTACGTTTTCCGTTACTTTCCTTAGCTCTTACTAAAACGTTAAAATTTCAGACCAAGGTCTGGTATTCACGGTTTATCCTGAAGCCCTGGCCACACTGCCCGGGTCGACCTTCTGGAGTCTGTGCTTCTTTCTCATGCTAATGACGCTTGGGTTAGACAGCTCCGTGAGTACATGGAACACCTTGTCTAATAGATAACGCCCTGCCTAACAGATAATACCCTGCCTAACAGATAACACCCTGTCTTACACCTCTGTCTAACACCCCTGTCTAACACCCTGTCTAACACCCTGTCTAACACCCTGTCTAACATCCCCGTCTAACACACTGTCTAACACCCTGTCTAACACACTGTCTAACAACCTGTCTAACACCCTGTCTAACACACTGTCTAACAACCTGTCTAACACCCTGTCTAACACACTGTCTAACAACCTGTCTAACACCCTGTATAACACCCGGTCTAACACCCCTGTCTAACACCCTGTCTAACACCCTGTCTAACATCCCCGTCTAACACACTGTCTAACACCCTGTCTAACACACTGTCTAACAACCTGTCTAACACCCTGTTTAACACGCTGTCTAACAACCTGTCTAACACCCTGTCTAACACACTGTCTAACAACCTGTCTAACACCCTGTCTAACACACTGTCTAACAACCTGTCTAACACCCTGTATAACACCCGGTCTAACACCCCTGTCTAACACCCTGTCTAACACCCTGTCTAACATCCCCGTCTAACACACTGTCTAACACCCTGTCTAACACACTGTCTAACAACCTGTCTAACACCCTGTTTAACACGCTGTCTAACAACCTGTCTAACACCCTGTCTAACACCATGTCTAACACTCTGTCTAACAACCTGTCTAACACACTGTCTAACAACCTGTCTAACACCCTGTTTAACACGCTGTCTAACACCCTGTGTAACACCCTGTGTAACACCCTGTCTAACAACCTGTCTAACAACCTGTCTAGCACCCTGTCTAACAACCTGTCTGGCACCCTGTCTAACACACTGTTTAACACGCTGTCTAACAACCTGTCTAACACCCCTGTTTTTAAATAAAAAAGATAATGTAGTCTGCAATGAGATTTTTCTGCCAACACCTGCCACGCAATACCTTGCCAAAATCACAGTTTTCTGTTGCGCATTAATTTTTTAGCAATTTTTATCTGAGCATCTATTTTAAGAGGAGCCCATTGTCTGCTGCCTAGCTCTAAGAGACATAAAAGGAAAAAGATTTTCGTTCTGTTTCTGGCCAACCGTATCAGCGCGCAATTTTTTTAATAGAAAATTTTTTAATTTAAAATTTACAGCGAAAAAGCATGACGAAAAATGAATTATTAAATTTAAAATCTGGAATTGAAAACGTTTTTCCGATTTTCAATTTTAACACAGCTGTGAAGGCTTTGGCAATAAATCAGCTCAAAGCCAGGGCGACTATTGCGAAGGATCGAAAATAAAATTCTGCGAGATCCCAGTTCAGATTCCCAGTTATAGGATACAAATCATATTTCCAGGTTATTTGGCATTCAGACTCCAATTCAAAAGATTCAGATCCCAACTCAAAGGATTCAAATCCCAACTCAAAGGATTCAGATCCCAACTCAAAAGATTCAGATCCCAACTCAAAGGATTCAGATCCCAACTCAAAGGATTCAGATCCCAACTCAAAGGATTCAGATCCCAACTCAAAAGATTCAGATCCCAACTCAAAAGATTCAGATCCCAACTCAAAGGATTCAGATCCCAACTTAAAGATTCAGATCCCAACTCAAAGGATTCAGATCCCAACTCAAAGGATTCAGATCCCAACTCAAAAGATTCAGATCCCAACTCAAAGGATTCAGATCCCAACTCAAAAGATTCAGATCCCAACTCAAAGGATTCAGATCCCAACTCAAAGGATTCAAATCCCAACTCAAAGATTCAGATCCCAACTCAAAGGATTCAGATCCCAACTCAAAAGATTCAGATCCCAACTCAAAAGATTCAGATCCCAACTCAAAAGATTCAGATCCCAATTCAAAGATTCAGATCCCAACTCAAAGGATTCAAATCCCAACTCAAAGGATTCAGATCCCAACTCAAAGGATTCAGACCCCAACTCAAAAGATTCAGATCCCAACTCAAAGGATTCAGATCCCAACTCAAAGGATTCAGATCCCAACTCAAAGGATTCAGATCCCAACTCAAAGGATTCAGATCCCAACTCAAAGGACTCATATAGCAACTCAGAGGATTCAGATCTTCAATTTTAAGGACTTAAATTAAAAATCCCAACCGCAACCGTTGTCAACCGCACTTTTTCCCCGCAGTTCGGCGGCTCTGAGGCGATCATCACGGGCATCAGCGATGAGTTCCCGGTGTTTCGCAGAAACCGGGAGCTGTTTATTCTGGTTCTGTTCGCATTTTACTACGCCGTCGGCCTGACGGAAGTCACGCAGGGTGGCATCTTTGTGCTCAACTTGTTGGAGCGATACTCCGTGCAGTATTCGATTCTGCTGGCCGTGCTATTTGAGACCGTGTGCATCTCGTGGATTTATGGTAGTTGAAGATTGTTTAACATTTAATGAGCATTCAATGAGCACTAGGAGAAATTTTAAATGCAGTATTTTATTAATAATACTGTTATAGTTTTTAGTTTTTTTTGTTTTTCTATTTATGCCTCGACATTTAAATTTGTTAGATTTATTGTTCCATTGTTCGATCGATTAATTTATTATTAGCTCGTTGTGTCTAGCCGAGCTGATTGACTGTTTGTTGGTTCTTTGTTTGTTTGATCAATTAGTTGATTAGTTGATTAGTTGATTGGTTGATTGGTTGATTGGTTGATTGGTTGATTAGTTGATTGGTTGATTAGTTCATGGGTAATTTGGTTGATTGGTTGATTGGTTAATTGGTTGATTGGTTGATTGGTTGATTGGTTGATTGGTTAATTGGTTGATTGGTTGATTGGTTGATTGGTTAATTGGTTGATTGGTTAATTGGTTGATTGGTTGATTGGTTGATTGGTTGATTGGTTAATTGGTTGATTGGTTGATTGGTTAATTGGTTAATTGGTTAATTGGTTGATTGGTTAATTGGTTGATTGGTTGATTGGTTGATTGGTTGATTGGTTAATTGGTTGATTGGTTGATTGGTTAATTGGTTGATTGGTTAATTGGTTGATTGGTTGATTGGTTGATTGGTTGATTGGTTAATTGGTTGATTGGTTGATTGGTTAATTGGTTAATTGGTTAATTGGTTGATTGGTTAATTGGTTGATTGGTTGATTGGTTGATTGGTTGATTGGTTAATTGGTTGATTGGTTGATTGGTTAATTGGTTGATTGGTTAATTGGTTGATTGGTTGATTGGTTGATTGGTTGATTGGTTAATTGGTTGATTGGTTGATTGGTTAATTGGTTAATTGGTTAATTGGTTGATTGGTTAATTGGTTGATTGGTTGATTGGTTGATTGGTTGATTGGTTAATTGGTTGATTGGTTGATTGGCTGATTGATTGGTTGATAGGTTGATTAGTTGATATGTTGATTGGTTGATAGGTTGATTAGTTGATATGTTGATAGGTTGATTGGTTGATTGGTTAGTTGATTGTTTGATTAGTTGATTGGTTGATAGGTTGATTAGTTGATAGGTTGATTGGTTGATTAATTGTTCGTTTTCGTCGATCAAATCACCTGGTTTGATTGATTAATTATTAGTTTCGCTTGCTGACTAATTTCTGATAGGTTGATAGGTTGATTTATCAAATTGACAGTTTGGTTGACAAACGACAAATCACACCTGTTTTGTCTAATCGGCTAATTACTAAATGCTCGTATTTTCCAGGTGTAGATGAATTCCGCGAAAATATTCGCGAGATGACCGGCTTTCTGCCCGGCATGTACTGGAAACTCTGCTGGAAATTCCTGGCCCCAGTATTTATAATTGTAAGCTAAACTAATAAATAAAAAAACTAATGAAATAATTTTCATCAAGACTACTTCAAGTAGTGCAGAACAGACTAAGTAATACAAGTGAATATTATATTATCTCAATTGACACAGTTCAACATCTCGTTTGGTCTCTACCAACACGAGCCATTGAGTCTTGGAGCCTACAAATACCCGGTTTGGGCTAACGTGATTGGCTGGATGCTGGCTGCTTCATCAATTGCCTGGATACCTGGGGTGGCGGCTGTTCAACTTTGCCTCACGCCTGGCACCTTCACAGAGGTGGGCAAGCTGCATGGGAGTTTAAATAGCCAGATAAATGCTGGAAATATGGGTCAGGGTGGACTCAGGTAGCTTGGAAAGATGGGTCAGGGTGGACTCAGGCAGCTAGGAAAGATGGGTCAGGGTGGACTCAGGTAGTTAGGGAAGATGGGTCAAGGTGGACTCAGGTAGTTAGGGAAGATGGGTCAAGGTGGACTCAGGTAGCTAGGAGAGGTGGGTCAGGGTGGACTCAGGTAGCTAGGAAAGATGGGTCACGGTAGACTCAGGTAGCTAGGAAAGATGGGTCAGGGTGGACTCAGGTAGTTCGGGAAGATGGGTCAAGGTGGACTCAGGTAGCTAGGAGAGGTGGGTCAGGGTGGACTCAGGTAGCTAGGAAAGATGGGTCAGGGTGGACTCAGGTAGCTAGAAAAGATGGGTCAGGGTAGACTCAGGTAGCTTGGAAAGATGGGTCAGGGTGGACTCTGGTAGTTAGGAAAGATGGGTCAGGGTGGATTCAGGCAGCTAGGAGAGGTGGGTCAGGGTGGACTCAGGTAGTTAGGAAAGATGGGTCAGGGTGTACTCAGGTAGTTAGGGAAGATGGGTCAAGGTGGACTCAGGTAGTTAGGGAAGATGGGTCAGGGTGGACTCAGGTAGTTAGGAGAGGTGGGTCAGGGTGGACTCAGGTAGCTAGGAAAGATGGGTCAGGGTAGACTCAGGTAGCTAGGAAAGATGGGTCAGGGTGGATTCAGGCAGCTAGGAGAGGTGGGTCAGGGTGGACTCTGGTAGCTAGGAAAGATGGGTCAGGGTGTACTCAGGTAGTTAGGGAAGATGGGTCAGGGTGGACTCAGGTAGCTAGGAAAGATGGGTCAGGGTGGATTCAGGCAGCTAGGAAAGATGGGTCAGGGTAGACTCAGGTAGCTTGGAAAGATGGGTCAGGGTAGACTCAGGTAGCTTGGAAAGATGGGTCAGGGTGGACTCTGGTAGTTAGGAAAGATGGGTCAGGGTGGATTCAGGCAGCTAGGAGAGGTGGGTCAGGGTGGACTCAGGTAGCTAGGAAAGATGGGTCAGGGTGGACTCAGGTAGCTAGGAAAGATGGGTCAGGGTGGACTCTGGTCGTTAGGAAAATGGGTCAGGGTTGACTCAAGTAACAATCAGACACCAAATGGTATGAGATTTACTCAGAGAAAATTTTTTTGTTGAGTTTCTGAAATACAGCAATCTCGCCAACAATTTTCCAATCTAACATTGAGCAGCGGCTGCGATTTCTGCTCAAGCCGCAGCTGGGAACTGCTCAGCAGGTAATTGGCAGCCAACAGCGAGCGAAGGTTGCTGACACGGAGGAGGCGATAGCGGAGGCGCTGTTAGCCGCAGATTTCGGACAGTTGAAAGAGGTCGCGGTGTAGAATCGGTCCATGAACTGAACAGTTGAATACAGTCTTTAGACACTATACCACACCTGCTATGTGTCATTTTCTATATTTTGTCTATCTTTCTGTGTGTACATTCCAACAAAAATATCAACATTATTTTTTCTAGGCTATTAAATGTGCCTTTTTTCATTCTTGTTATCAGCAGAGTTTTCTATGGTTTTAAAGTACACGCGTTTGTCAAGTATAATTAAATTTATAATTCATTAGTGCTGTGAACCGTCGTTGTGATAGAAAAAAAATGTTTTGTTCTAGCATATAATTTGTGTGAAAGTGAAAAACAAGTTGTCTAATTTTATTTTACTGTCTAACAGTCACCTGTCTAACAGTGTTAGACACTTACAGTCACCTGTTAGACACAATCAGTCACCTATTAGACACTATCAGTCACCCGTTAGACACTATCAGTCACCTGTTAGACACTATCAATCACCTGTTAGACACTATCAGTCACCTGTTAGACACTATCAGTCACCTGTTAGACACTATCAATCACCTGTTAGACACTATCAATCACCTGTTAGACAGTATCAGTCCCTGTTACACACTTACAGTCACCTGTTAGACACTATCAGTCACCTGTTAGACACTATCAGTCACCTGTTAGACAGTATCAGTCACCTGTTAGACACTATCAATCACCTGTTAGACACTATCAGTCACCCGTTAGACACTATCAGTCACCTGTTAGACACTATCAATCACCTGTTAGACACTATCAGTCACCTGTTAGACACTATCAGTCACCTGTTAGACACTATCAATCACCTGTTAGACACTATCAGTCACCTGTTAGACAGTATCAGTCCCTGTTACACACTTACAGTCAGCTGTTAGACACAATCAGTCACCTGTTAGACACTATCAGTCACCTGTTAGACACTATCAGTCACCTGTTAGACACTATCAGTCACCTGTTTATCCTAGGAATAGACATTATTAAAAGATTAGGAAGGACTATTGAATTGAATGAATTAATAAGCAGGTGATTTAAAGAACAAATTTTTGTTTTATTGATGGCGGGGCTTATATTTGATGAATTATTGTTGTGAAATAATTCAAAAAATATTTTTAGTTTTTTTTCTATTTTTTCGAAACAGTTTTTTACAACAATTACAAACAGCATTAAAATAGTTAACTACAGATGCAACTTCACCACAAAATAATAGTCTAATTCAGACTTTAAAACGATATGATATCGAAAAACTATAAGCAGAAAAACACCAAACATTTTGCATTGCAGTATTCTTAGAAAAATCTTTAAAATATGTGCTTCGTTAATTAGTAATTACTTAGTTATTAATTAACATGCTTCGTTAATTAGTTGGTAAAGTGGTAAGTTGGTCAGGTAGCTAATTGATCAGGTAGTTAATTGGTCAGGTAGTTCATTGGTCAGGTAGTTAATTGGTCAGGCAGTTAATTGGTCAGGTAGTTAATTGGTCAGGCATTTAATTGGTCAGGTAGTTAATTGGTCAGGTAGCTAATTGGTCAGGTAGCTAATTGGTCAGGTAGTTAATTGGTCAGGTAGTTAATTGGTCAGGTAGTTAATTGGTCAGGTAGTTAATTGGTCAGGTAGTTAATTGGTCAGGTAGCTAATTGATCAGGTAGTTAATTGGTCAGGTAGTTAATTGGTCAGGCAGTTAGTTGGTCAGGTAGTTAGTTAGTCAGGTGGTTAATTGGTCAGGTAGTTAATTGGTCAGGTAGTTAATTGGTCAGGTAGTTAATTGGTCAGGTAGTTAATTGGTCAGGTAGTTAATTGGTCAGGTAGTTAATTGGTCAGGTAGTTAATTGGTCAGGTAGCTAATTGATCAGGTAGTTAGTTGGTCAGGTAGTTAATTGGTCAGGCAGTTAGTTGGTCAGGTAGTTAGTTAGTCAGGTGGTTAATTGGTCAGGTAGCTAATTGATCAGGTAGTTAATTGGTCAGGTAGTTAATTGGTCAGGCAGTTAGTTGGTCAGGTAGTTAGTTAGTCAGGTGGTTAATTGGTCAGGTAGTTAATTGGTCAGGTAGTTCATTGGTCAGGTAGTTAATTGGTGAGGCAGTTAATTGGTCAGGTAGTTAATTGGTCAGGCAGTTAATTGGTCAGGTAGTTAATTGGTCAGGTAGTTAATTGGTCAGGTGGTCAGTTGGTCAGGTAATTAGTTGATCAGGTGGTAATTTGGTCAAGTAGTTTGTTGGTCAGGTGTTTAATTGGTCAGTTGGTTGGTTGATCAGGTAGTTAATTGGTCAGGTGGTTGGTTGGTCAGTTGATTATTTTTTGTTCGTATTATTACTAGACTATACTAAATCAATAGACATATTTGACATTCGAGGTACGAGTAAGTGATTAAGTTTCAGCGAAATTCGATCTTGCTGATTGGTTGAAAAACATGATCGCTTAATAAGCATGCCGTCAAGTCAAGCCTGTTACCATTCTAGTTTACACATTTTGGAATTCGAATTGGGGCAAAGCCGGTCTCAAGTTAGATTCAGAGAAGGAACTGTTTATCTCGACAATGTGTGAGTCCGTTTTTGAGTCTTGAGTCAATTATGTGGCAGATCTTGCCTCTTCTAAAAGCAGTGCAGCGAAGCTATTCGCTTGCCGGCCTCGGCCGTGGCGGCCGCAGCCGCAGCGTCCGCGGCAGCCCCCGGCATGGCTTCGACCAGGCTATCGCCTCGGCGGAACCCGCCGACACCGTCCAGATCAGCCGCTGCTGCCGACGGATCGACCAAAGCCAAGGCCAGATTGTCGGCCTGTCCCCAGCTTGGCAGGCGTAGGCCCATCTTGGTTGCTATGGAGACCGGGATCACCCGGCCGGCCAGGTAGTGACGCCGGCCGGAGAAGTCTAGCGAGCAGCGCTTCGGCAGGAACAGCGAAATCAGCGAGTCCGGCCTGAGCTGCTGCGATTGGCTGGCGCTGGGCGGCCTGTCTGCCTCCCAGCCTGCGATTTGGGGTTGGATTAGTCGTGAGTTTTATGATGAATAGTTAACTTTGCCTAGTGAATTTTCCGATTCTAATTTAGCTTGCTTTTATATATATGCGCTGGGTGGAATTCCTGTTCTATTTTTAGCTCAGTTACATATTTGTACAGGCGGGATTTCCGATTCTTTTTTTAGCTCAGTAATATACTTGCACAGGCAAGGAATTTCCTGTTCTATTTTTAGCTCGGTATTATATTTGTATAGGTGGGGAATTTCCTGTTCTATTTTTAGCTCGGTAATATATTTGTATATGTTGGGAATTTCCTGTTCTATTTTTAGCTCGGTAATATATTTATTTAGGCGGGGCATTTCCATTCTATTTTTAGCTCAGCTTAAATCGACATGTGGTAGATTCTCCAATCATATCTCCGCCTAGACTGCTGAAGTTAGGGATGAGTTTATCATCTATTTTTGCTGCTGCTATTTAGCTCCATATAGTCATTGGGCTATAAGTAAATTCGATAAGTTTATAAGGTGTCAGCTCATTTGGTTTCCCTCACCGCTGGGTACATCGATGCTGACGATGGGCACGGTGGTGTCGCACAGTTTGCCAAACACATCGGCCAGATCCGGCTTCACCGGAGCCTGGAAGCTGAAGCCAAACAGGGCGTCAACAATGAGACTGTAATTGTGCTGCAGCACCTGGACGTCGCCCGGCATGTAGCTGAGGAAAGGAATGTCCAGCTTCTCGCACTGGTTTAGCAGCAGACGATAAGCTGGCTTTGTTGGCGTTTTCGGATAGAATACTGTCAGCTTGTAGCCCTGGGTTGGGGGATTCGGAGTCAAATTGTCTGACGCTTCACGTTTATTATAATCGTTTTTTATTAACTTTCCTACTTTAGGTAGTTTGTTCAGTAGTTTGAGGACCATAATAATCGAAAACTAACAGCGTGGCAGCATCGACGATACGCATCAAAAAGAAAAATAATATAATGAAATTATAAAAAAAAATAAAAGGAAATGTCATCACTGCCTTCCGATATGTAAAGAAAACTATGAATATCACGTGAAAAATGTTATGCACCTATTATTTAGGATAATTATAAGATCAACAACGGAAAAACGTAAGAATATATTTAGACGTATGTTTATATACAAAAAATACAGAAAAATACTGAAATCTGAGTTGACCGATATGTATAGAAAAATCTAGAAATCTAGAAATCTGAGTTGACCGATATGTGTTTAAAAATTTAGAATCTAAGTTGACCGATATGTATAGAAAAACGCGAGCTTACGAAGATCTTAAGATACTTGGCGCAGGCCAGTCCAAAGCCGCCGTTGTCGCCGGGGCCGCAGCAGACCAGAGCGGCGCCGTCTCTGGCCAGTGCTTCTCGCGAGTACAACCGACCGAAGGCCAGAGCGGCTGCCAGGCCGCCGTGCTCAAGCAGCTGCTCAAGGGTCATGCCCAGTTCGCCCGTCAGGTCGGCGAACAGCTGCTCAGCCTGGCTCCGGCTGAGAATATTTTCAGCATTATCCCCACTCATTATCCCATCTTGTCGTCCGATCAACTTATACATCTGAATATTCAATCTCATGATCCCATCTCCCATCCCATCACCCATCCCATCTCCCATCCCATCTCCCATCCCATCTCCCATCCCATCTCCCATCCCATCTCCCATCCCATCTCCCATCCCATCTCCCATCCCATCTCCCATCCCATCTCCCACCCCATCTCCCATCCCATGTCTTATCCCATTTAATGATTCCAATTTATGATCTCATCACCATTTCCTCAGCTATTATCCGATATCCTAATCCCATTTCTTAATCCCATCTCTATATACAATCTCTTTAATTCCATCTCATTATCCCATCCCTTAACACAAAAAATCAACCCGATTCAACAACCCAAGTCACTATCACATCTCTTTGTCCCGTTGTACTCTGACTCACGTAATGAAGGAGCACTTTTGCGTGAGATCTTCAGCTGAGTCCCGTTTCGAGGCAGACTTTTGTGGCTTCTTACGAAAGCTGAAACGAAAACGCGCTGAAGTGTTGCCGCTGGCTGGCTGCTGCTGCTGCTGCTGCTGCTGATTAGAAAACTGCCTCGCCAAATAACCACTAGTTAAACTGTCTCCCGCTGCTTGTTCCGGATCACTCATGACCTGGGAAAATTGATTTTGAACTTACTCTTACATTATTTGATTCAATATTTAGAGAATAAGTTGAGATTTCGCTCTCTAAGCAGATTTTGTCTTTTTACTTGAGTAGGACTCAGTACAAGCGTATGTAATCTGAGTTTTGGACTAAGATTTGAGTAGGTTTTAGTCTGTAATCTGAGTAGGTTTTAGTCTGTTATCTGAGTAGGTTTTAGTCTGTAATCTGAGTAGGTTTTAGTCTGTAATCTGAGTAGGTTTTAGTCTGTAATCTGAGTAGGTTTCAGTCTGTAATCTGAGTAGGTTTTAGTCTGTAATCTGAGTAGGTTTTAGTCTGTAATCTGAGTAGGTTTCAGTCTGTAATCTGAGTAGGTTTTAGTCTGTAATCTGAGTAGGTTTTAGTCTGTAATCTGAGTAGGTTTTAGTCTGTAATCTGAGTAGGTTTTAGTCTGTAATCTAAACTGGTTTTAATCTGTAATCTAAACTGGTTTTAGTCTGTAATCTGAGTAGGTTTTAGTCTGTAATCTGGGTAGGTTTTAGTCTGTAATCTAAACTGGTTTTTGTCTGTAATCTGAGTAGGTTTTAGTCTGTAATCTGAGTAGGTTTTAGTCTGTAATCTGAGTAGGTTTTAGTCTGTAATCTGAGTAGGTTTTAGTCTGCAATCTGAGTAGGTTTTAGTCTGTAATCTAAACTGGTTTTAATCTGTAATCTAAACTGGTTTTAGTCTGTAATCTGAGTAGGTTTTAGTCTGTAATCTGAGTAGGTTTTAGTCTGTAATCTAAACTGGTTTTTGTCTGTAATCTGAGTAGGTTTTAGTCTGTAATCTGAGTAGGTTTTAGTCTGTAATCTGAGTAGGTTCTACTTTATTCTGTGAGTAGGTTCTACTTTTTTCTGTGAGTAGGTTCTACTCTATTCTGTGAGTAGGTTCTACTTTATTCTGTGAGTAGGTTCTACTTTATTCTGTGAGTAGGTTCTACTTTATTCTGTGAGTAGGTTCTACTTTATTCAGTGAGTAGGTTCTACTTTATTCTGTGAGTAGGTTCTACTCTATTTTGTGAGTAGGTTCTACTTTATTCTGTGAGTAGGTTCTACTCTATTCTGTGAGTAGGTTCTACTCTATTCTGTGAGTAGGTTCTACTCTATTCTGTGAGTAGGTTCTACTCTATTCTGTGAGTAGGTTCTACTCTATTCTGTGAGTAGGTTCTACTTTATTCAGTGAGTAGGTTCTACTTTATTCTGTGAGTAGGTTCTACTTTATTCTGTGAGTAGGTTCTACTTTATTCTGTGAGTAGGTTCTACTTTATTCTGTGAGTAGGTTCTACTCTATTCTGTGAGTAGGTTCTACTCTATTCTGTGAGTAGGTTCTACTCTATTCTGTGAGTAGGTTCTACTTTATTCTGTGAGTAGGTTCTACTCT
This sequence comes from Macrostomum hystrix, assembly GCA_950097015.1. Taxonomy (NCBI): domain Eukaryota; kingdom Metazoa; phylum Platyhelminthes; family Macrostomidae; genus Macrostomum; species Macrostomum hystrix. The sequence goes on from CATNEN010000039.1 coordinate 17,185,682, forward strand.
ATTCTGTGAGTAGGTTCTACTTTATTCTGTGAGTAGGTTCTACTCTATTCTGTGAGTAGGTTCTACTCTATTCTGTGAGTAGGTTCTACTCTATTCTGTGAGTAGGTTCTACTTTATTCTGTGAGTAGGTTCTACTTTATTCTGTGAGTAGGTTCTACTTTATTCTGTGAGTAGGTTCTACTTTATTCTGTGAGTAGGTTCTACTCTATTCTGTGAGTAGGTTCTACTCTATTCTGTGAGTAGGTTCTACTTTATTCAGTGAGTAGGTTCTACTTCATTCTGTGAGTAGGTTCTACTTTATTCTGTGAGTAGGTTCTACTTTATTCTGTGAGTAGGTTCTACTTTATTCTGTGAGTAGGTTCTACTCTATTCTGTGAGTAGGTTCTACTCTATTCTGTGAGTAGGTTCTACTCTATTCTGTGAGTAGGTTCTACTCTATTCTGTGAGTAGGTTCTACTTTATTCTGTGAGTAGGTTCTACTTTATTCTGTGAGTAGGTTCTACTTTATTCTGTGAGTAGGTTCTACTTTATTCTGTGAGTAGGTTCTACTCTATTCTGTGAGTAGGTTCTACTTTATTCTGTGAGTAGGTTCTACTTTATTCTGTGAGTAGGTTCTACTTTATTCTGTGAGTAGGTTCTACTTCATTCTGTGAGTAGGTTCTACTCTATTCTGTGAGTAGGTTCTACTTTATTCTGTGAGTAGGTTCTACTTTATTCTGTGAGTAGGTTCTACTTTATTCTGTGAGTAGGTTCTACTTTATTCTGTGAGTAGGTTCTACTTTATTCTGTGAGTAGGTTCTACTTTATTCTGTGAGTAGGTTCTACTTTATTCAGTGAGTAGGTTCTACTTCATTCTGTGAGTAGGTTCTACTTTATTCTGTGAGTAGGTTCTACTTTATTCTGTGAGTAGGTTCTACTTTATTCTGTGAGTAGGTTCTACTCTATTCTGTGAGTAGGTTCTACTTTATTCTGTGAGTAGGTTCTACTTCATTCTGTGAGTAGGTTCTACTTTATTCTGTGAGTAGGTTCTACTTTATTCTGTGAGTAGGTTCTACTTTATTCTGTGAGTAGGTTCTACTTCATTCTGTGAGTAGGTTCTACTCTATTCTGTGAGTAGGTTCTACTTTATTCTGTGAGTAGGTTCTACTTTATTCTGTGAGTAGGTTCTACTTTATTCTGTGAGTAGGTTCTACTTTATTCAGTGAGTAGGTTCTACTTTATTCTGTGAGTAGGTTCTACTCTATTTTGTGAGTAGGTTCTACTTTATTCTGTGAGTAGGTTCTACTCTATTCTGTGAGTAGGTTCTACTCTATTCTGTGAGTAGGTTCTACTCTATTCTGTGAGTAGGTTCTACTCTATTCTGTGAGTAGGTTCTACTCTATTCTGTGAGTAGGTTCTACTTTATTCTGTGAGTAGGTTCTACTTTATTCTGTGAGTAGGTTCTACTTTATTCTGTGAGTAGGTTCTACTTTATTCTGTGAGTAGGTTCTACTTTATTCTGTGAGTAGGTTCTACTTTATTCTGTGAGTAGGTTCTACTTCATTCTGTGAGTAGGTTCTACTTTATTCTGTGAGTAGGTTCTACTTTATTCTGTGAGTAGGTTCTACTTTATTCTGTGAGTAGGTTCTACTTTATTCTGTGAGTAGGTTCTACTCTATTCTGTGAGTAGGTTCTACTCTATTCTGTGAGTAGAGGCTTTATTCTAGCCTCGGTGATTGCTCATACTAGCACAGAAAAAATCGAATTGAGTTGTCGGAACTTGAGTTGCACATCTTAATTTGTGAGTTAATTTCTCTGTCAAGTCATATGAGCACTTGGTAGTCAGGCGGTAGTCTGACTAGTCTGACTATGGACACCAGAAATTCAATTTGACACTTGCGCAGACACTGGGTCGTTGCACTTTGTAAAAAATGTTTTTTTTCTTAGGTCCTAGCTTTGTAGAATTCATAAAAGCGACTGTCTTTTCTCTTTGACGCTTAAATAATTCAATTTCGTGCCAGTCTGTCAGCGAGTGTGGGTGTCTGCTGTGAGTCAATTTGGATGATGGACAAATTGTGCAACTAGCTCGTATATGTATCGTTGCTGACTGTTTGAGCACATTCTGAGTAGTGTTATCGAAATCAATAAAAAAAGAACATTTTTTATAGAAACAGTTTCAGAGAACATGGAAAATTAAGCTAAAGGAGGGAGAAATCCTTAAAAAGGTCAAAGGAAAGAAGATTCTCTGATTGAAAAGGATTCCCAGGAGACAAGGTTAGACAGAAAGTCATAGCGCGAGAGTTGTCCTAGTAAGCCATATTTTTTTTCTTAGAAAACTGTACACGAGCTTCAATTTTCCACTCTATCCTGACGACGACGCTGCTTTAAAAGTTTGTTCATTGTCAAGAGGCGGCGGTGGCAGAGCGGTTATCGCGTTTGCCTCTCGCACCAGGTGCCTAAGTTCGATTCCCGGCGAGGCCACATTCATTTGGGGCGCAGCCGCGGAGAGAAGGCTTGGGGGCTTGTCGTGCAATTTACGCCATTGAGGGCCAACCTCCAAGGCACAGTGACAGTGTACACTGCCTGACGATGAGAAAGTCAGGGCAGATGTACACACCTGTGTGCGTGTGTGCTCAGGAGTCAGCGAAATTGGCAGAATTGCCTCCTCGCTGGCTGCGGGTCTAGTGTCACTAAATGATGTGCCATTGCCCGCAGTCCTCCTACAATTATTATTATATTATTTTATTATTTTTCATTGTGAGCCAAGGGTGGAAAATTTTTAGTCATAAGGTGGACTTTCATTCGGTCATTCGGTTTTGGGAGCTATAGTGAAATGGGTATTGGAATTGCCACGTGTTATTTTTCCAGGGGGTGAAATAGCGTGTTTTTTCAATGCTGTTAAGCTAGTCGCAAATTCATCTCATTCTGTTCTGTTTCAACAGCGCATGAATATTTGACTTTATCGCTACAGTGTGAACATGTCCGCGATTATTACCGAGCTGTCGCGTCCTTTCTAGTCTACTTGACACCACTCTATGCGACTCAAATCAGTGTGCTCACACGATTTTGTCTAGCAGTAAGCCTTATCTTATCTACGAGTCTGTGATGCAGCAGCTTGATTCCTTGAGTAGGCTATGGTCTCTGAGCAGTCTCGACCAGCTAACTTGCTTCACTCCCGGTCGGGAGGGGGGATGGGAGGACGGGAGTGGAAAATGAATGAGAGCATATGAGAGAAAATCTAATACGTGCTCAGTGTAGCGATGCAAATTCGTGTTTTCTTGAGCAAAATTTTCTCTCTCTACAACCGCAGTCTCAATCAAGATGGACGAGTGTGTGAGCTGGACCCCAACTCAAAATTGCTGCTCACTCAAGCCTCACTGAAATCAGCTGCTCAGACTAAATAAGCACTTCTGGCAACACCTGGCTTGACTTTCAGCTGTACATCTCTTACCCAACATCAGATCATTTTGAGACACCACTTACCCAACATCAGATCATTTTTGAGACACCACTTACTCAACATCAGATCATTTTTGAGACACCATTTACCCAACATCAGATCATTTTTGAGACACCACTTACCCAACATCAGATCATTTTTGAGACACCACTTACTCAACATCAGATCATTTTTGAGACACCTCTTACCCAACATCAGATCATTTTTGAGACACCACTTACCCAACATCAGATCATTTTTTGGACACCACTTACCCAACATCAGATCATTTTTGAGACACCACTTACCCAACATCAGATCATTTTTGAGACACCACTTACCCAACATCAGATCATTTTTGAGACACCACTTACCCAACATCAGATCATTTTTGAGACACCACTTACCCAACATCAGATCATTTTTGAGACACCACTTACCCAACATCAGATCATTTTTGAGACACCACTTAACATCAGATCATTTTTGAGACACCTCTTACCCAACATCAGATCATTTTTGAGACACCACTTACCCAACATCAGATCATTTTTGAGACACCTCTTACCCAACATCAGATCATTTTTGAGACACCTCTTACCCAACATCAGATCATTTTTGAGACACCTCTTACCCAACATCAGATCATTTTTGAGACACCACTTACCCAACATCAGATCATTTTTGAGACACCACTTACCCAACATCAGATCATTTTTGAGACACCACTTACCCAACATCAGATCATTTTTGAGACACCACTTACCCAACATCAGATCATTTTTGAGACACCACTTACCCAACATCAGATCATTTTTTGGACACCACTTACCCAACATCAGATCATTTTTGAGACACCACTTACCCAACATCAGATCATTTTTGAGACACCACTTACCCAACATCAGATCATTTTTGAGACACCACTTACCCAACATCAGATCATTTTTGAGACACCACTTACCCAACATCAGATCATTTTTGAGACACCACTTACCCAACATCAGATCATTTTTGAGACACCTCTTACCCAACATCAGATCATTTTTGAGACACCTCTTACCCAACATCAGATCATTTTTGAGACACCTCTTACCCAACATCAGATCATTTTTGAGACACCTCTTACCCAACATCAGATCATTTTTGAGACACCACTTACCCAACATCAGATCATTTTTGAGACACCACTTACCCAACATCAGATCATTTTTGAGACACCACTTACCCAACATCAGATCATTTTTGAGACACCACTTACCCAACATCAGATCATTTTTGGGACACCACTTACCCAACATCAGATCATTTTTGGGACACCACTTACCCAACATCAGATCATTTTTGGGACACCACTTACCCAACATCAGATCATTTTTTGGACACCACTTACCCAACATCAGATCATTTTTGAGACACCACTTACCCAACATCAGATCATTTTTGGGACACCACTTACCCAACATCAGATCATTTTTGAGACACCACTTACCCAACATCAGATCATTTTTGAGACACCACTTAACATCAGATCATTTTTGAGACACCTCTTACCCAACATCAGATCATTTTTGAGACACCACTTACCCAACATCAGATCATTTTTGAGACACCTCTTACCCAACATCAGATCATTTTTGAGACACCTCTTACCCAACATCAGATCATTTTTGAGACACCACTTAACATCAGATCATTTTTGAGACACCTCTTACCCAACATCAGATCATTTTTGAGACACCACTTACCCAACATCAGATCATTTTTGAGACACCTCTTACCCAACATCAGATCATTTTTGAGACACCACTTACCCAACATCAGATCATTTTTGGGACACCACTTACCCAACATCAGATCATTTTTGGGACACCACTTACCCAACATCAGATCATTTTTTGGACACCACTTACCCAACATCAGATCATTTTTGAGACACCACTTACCCAACATCAGATCATTTTTGGGACACCACTTACCCAACATCAGATCATTTTTGGGACACCACTTACCCAACATCAGATCATTTTTGGGACACCACTTACCCAACATCAGATCATTTTTGGGACACCTCTTACCCAACATCAGATCATTTTTGAGACACCTCTTACCCAACATCAGATCATTTTTGGGACACCACTTACCCAACATCAGATCATTTTTGGGACACCTCTTACCCAACATCAGATCATTTTTGAGACACCACTTACCCAACATCAGATCATTTTTGAGACACCACTTACCCAACATCAGATCATTTTTGAGACACCACTTACCCAACATCAGATCATTTTTGAGACACCACTTACCCAACATCAGATCATTTTTGAGACACCACTTACCCAACATCAGATCATTTTTGAGACACCACTTACCCAACATCAGATCATTTTTGAGACACCACTTAACATCAGATCATTTTTGAGACACCTCTTACCCAACATCAGATCATTTTTGAGACACCACTTACCCAACATCAGATCATTTTTGAGACACCACTTACCCAACATCAGATCATTTTTGGGACACCTCTTACCCAACATCAGATCATTTTTGAGACACCTCTTACCCAACATCAGATCATTTTTGAGACACCACTTACCCAACATCAGATCATTTTTGAGACACCTCTTACCCAACATCAGATCATTTTTGAGACACCTCTTACCCAACATCAGATCATTTTTGAGACACCTCTTACCCAACATCAGATCATTTTTGAGACACCACTTACCCAACATCAGATCATTTTTGAGACACCACTTACCCAACATCAGATCATTTTTGAGACACCTCTTACCCAACATCAGATCATTTTTGAGACACCACTTACCCAACATCAGATCATTTTTGAGACACCACTTACCCAACATCAGATCATTTTTGAGACACCACTTACCCAACATCAGATCATTTTTGAGACACCACTTACCCAACATCAGATCATTTTTGAGACACCACTTACCCAACATCAGATCATTTTTTGGACACCACTTACCCAACATCAGATCATTTTTGAGACACCACTTACCCAACATCAGATCATTTTTGGGACACCACTTACCCAACATCAGATCATTTTTGGGACACCTCTTACCCAACATCAGATCATTTTTGAGACACCTCTTACCCAACATCAGATCATTTTTGGGACACCACTTACCCAACATCAGATCATTTTTGGGACACCTCTTACCCAACATCAGATCATTTTTGAGACACCTCTTACCCAACATCAGATCATTTTTGGGACACCACTTACCCAACATCAGATCATTTTTGGGACACCACTTACCCAACATCAGATCATTTTTGGGACACCACTTAACATCAGATCATTTTTGGGACACCACTTACCCAACATCAGATCATTTTTGGGACACCACTTACCCAACATCAGATCATTTTTGGGACACCACTTAACATCAGATCATTTTTGGGACACCACTTACCCAACATCAGATCATTTTTGGGACACCACTTACCCAACATCAGATCATTTTTGGGACACCACTTACCCAACATCAGATCATTTTTGGGACACCTCTTACCCAACATCAGATCATTTTTGGGACACCACTTACCCAACATCAGATCATTTTTGGGACACCTCTTACCCAACATCAGATCATTTTTGAGACACCTCTTACCCAACATCAGATCATTTTTGGGACACCACTTACCCAACATCAGATCATTTTTGGGACACCACTTACCCAACATCAGATCATTTTTGGGACACCACTTAACATCAGATCATTTTTGGGACACCACTTACCCAACATCAGATCATTTTTGGGACACCACTTACCCAACATCAGATCATTTTTGGGACACCACTTAACATCAGATCATTTTTGGGACACCACTTACCCAACATCAGATCATTTTTGGGACACCACTTACCCAACATCAGATCATTTTTGGGACACCACTTACCCAACATCAGATCATTTTTGGGACACCACTTACCCAACATCAGATCATCTTTGGGACACCACTTACCCAACATCAGATCATTTTTGAGACACCACTTACCCAACATCAGATCATTTTTGGGACATCACTTACCCAACATCAGATCATTTTTGGGACACCACTTACCCAACATCAGATCATTTTTGGGACACCACTTAACATCAGATCATTTTTGGGACACCACTTACCCAACATCAGATCATTTTTGGGACACCACTTACCCAACATCAGATCATTTTTGGGACACCACTTAACATCAGATCATTTTTGGGACACCACTTACCCAACATCAGATCATTTTTGGGACACCACTTACCCAACATCAGATCATTTTTGGGACACCACTTACCCAACATCAGATCATTTTTGGGACACCACTTACCCAACATCAGATCATCTTTGGGACACCACTTACCCAACATCAGATCATTTTTGAGACACCACTTACCCAACATCAGATCATTTTTGGGACATCACTTACCCAACATCAGATCATCTTTGAGACACCACTTACCCAACATCAGATCATCTTTGAGACACCACTTACCCAACATCAGATCATTTTGAGACACCTCTTACCCAACATCAGATCATTTTTGGGACACCACTTACCCAACATCAGATCATCTTTGAGACACTACTTCCTCTAATACGAGCTGGAGGGCTGTGGGCAGTGGCACATCATTTGGTGACACTAGACCCGCAGCCAGCGAGGAGGCAATTCTGCTCATTTCGCTGACTCCTGACAGCGAGGTGTGTACACTCCTGAGGTGTGTACATCTGCCCTGACTTTCTCATGCCTTGAAGGTTGGCCCTCAAGGATGCAGATTGCACGACAAGCCACCAAGCCTTCTCTCCGCGGCTACGGCCTAAATAAATGTGGCCTCGCCGCGGAATCGAGCTCAGGGACCTTGGTGCGAGAGGCAGACGCGTTAACCGCTCTGCCACTCACCCATTAAAGTTAGTCCACAATAATTTTATTATGAAAATCGTTACCTACTCCAATCGGGCTCAGAAAGTTCCGGTGACTTAAGAAAGATTTTCAGCTATAACTTTGCAGACTTCCGAAAAAAAACTGAAAAATGTCTTTTTATTATCAATATTGAGTCTCAAGGCAGTACGAGTGCATGAATATTGATTTAGCTGCTCTAGTTGCAAAGCCTAGACATCAGAGTCATTGTTTAGATATTGGCACTATTTGATCTCCCTAGGGGAAAAATGTTGTATGAGGCTGACAGTTTTTTTGACGACGTACGGTTTTTTCTAGACGCAATAAATATTTCGTACAAAAATAACTCTGAGTGGGAAATGTTTTTGCGAGACCACTGCCTAGCCTATAAGACTAATTATGTAATGACCGGAATAGGCAAGCAGATAATTCGCTCAGCATTTCCGTAATTAACAGCATGGTGAAGCATTAATACAAGCTGGAAAGGAATCGACTGCGATTATTCCTAATCTAATTGTAGCCTTCCTAACGCTATCACAGAAAAAAAATTTTTTGCTTTTAGTTGGCTGAGATTTCTTCGGAAGTTTGAGCACTAAAGTAAGGTCAGTAACTTACCTGGCAACAAATATAGTCCTTATCTGGTCCTACAGACACAAATATGATCACTATCGGGTCCTAAAATCACGATTTTGGTCCTCGACTGGTCCTACAGACACAAATATGGTCCTCATCTGGTCCTACAGACACAAATGTGGTCCTCGACTGGTCCTACAGACACAAATGTGGTCCTCATCTGACCCACAGACACAAATGTGGTCCTCATCTGCCCCACAGACACAAATGTGGTCCTCATCTGCCCCACAGACACAAATGTGGTCCTTATCTGGTCCTACAGACACAAATATGGTCCTCGACTGGTCCTACAGACACAAATGTGGTCCTCATCTGCCCCACAGACACAAATGTGGTCCTCATCTGCCCCACAGACACAAATGTTGTCCTTATCTGGTCCTACAGACACAAATATGGTCCTTATCTGGTCCTACAGACACAAATATGGTCCTCATCTGGTCCTACAGACACAAATGTGGTCCTCGACTGGTCCTACAGACACAAATGTGGTCCTCATCTGCCCCACAGACACAATTGTGGTCCTCATCTGCCCCACAGACACAAATTTGGTCCTCATCTCCCCCACAGACACAAATGTGGTCCTTATCTGGTCCTACAGACACAAATATGGTCCTCATCTGACCCACAGACACAAATGTGGTCCTCATCTGCCCCACAGACACAAATGTGGTCCTTATCTGGTCCTACAGACACAAATATGGTCCTCGACTGGTCCTACAGACACAAATGTGGTCCTCATCTGCCCCACAGACACAAATGTGGTCCTCATCTGCCCCACAGACACAAATATGGTCCTCATCTGCCCCACAGACACAAATGTGGTCCTTATCTGGTCCTACAGACACAAATATGGTCCTCATCTGGTCCTACAGACACAAATGTGGTCCTCATCTGACCCACAGACACAAATGTGGTCCTCATCTGCCCCACAGACACAAATGTGGTCCTTATCTGGTCCTACAGACACAAATGTGGTCCTCATCTGCCCCACAGACACAAATGTGGTCCTCATCTGCCCCACAGACACAAATGTGGTCCTCATCTCCCCCACAGTCACAAATGTGGTCCTCATCTGGTCCTACAGACACAAATGTGATGAGTAACGGGTCCTAAAATCACGATTTTGGTCCTCGACTGGTCCTACAGACACAAATATGATCGGTAACGGGTCCTAAAACACGATTTTTGTCCTCAACTGGTCCTAAAAACACAATCCTAGTCCTAAAATGGCCGAAAAATCCAAGCTATTGTCCTAATATAGCCCTTAAATCCCATGTTCTTAACTTCAAGAGATCATTAAGTCCTAGAACCCAGCACTTGGACACTGATCTCGGATTCTGTCACGAGAATCGTGTGGCCTCAGATTTTTAAGTAAGGTTGCAGATAGCTTAAAGCTTTAGAAATTTTATCCCCACAAAGAAATCTTAGCCCCTACGTCACGAGAACGTTCGCGTGCTTTCCAAGCCTAACAACTGTCCCGATCATTCGGATGGAATAGTAGTATTTTGCGTTCTAGTTATCTAACAAACTGACTGTGTTTAGGTAAGAATGGCTTGCTAAAGATCTGCTTTTAAGCTCCTGTCTATAAAACTTCTTTTCACATGCTGAAATTCAAAAGAATTACTGGAAAAAATATGTACTCAATTATATTTCCCTTAGTAATTGGGTTAAGTTCAGTCCTGCCAATTGCAACAAGATTTTGGGATTAAACAGTTAAATTTTAAGACAAAAGCTCTTTACAAATGTGTTAACTTATCCTACTGTCTAACAGGTTATCCTACTGTATAACAGGTTATCCTACTGTCTAACAGGTTATCCTACTGTATAACAGGTTATCCTACTGTATAACAGGTTATCCTACTGTCTAACAGGTTATCCTACTGTATAACAGGTTATCCTACTGTCTAACAGGTTATCCTACTGTCTAACAGGTTATCCTACTGTCTAACAGGCTATCCTACTGTATAACAGGTTATCCTACTGTCTAACAGGTTATCCTACTGTCTAACAGGTTATCCTACTGTATAACAGGTTATCCTACTGTCTAACAGGTTATCCTACTGTCTAACAGGTTATCCTACTGTCTAACAGGTTATCCTACTGTATAACAGGTTATCCTACTGTATAACAGGTTATCCTACTGTCTAACAGGTTATCCTACTGTCTAACAGGTTATCCTACTGTCTAACAGGCTATCCTACTGTATAACAGGTTATCCTACTGTCTAACAGGTTATCCTACTGTCTAACAGGTTATCCTACTGTATAACAGGTTATCCTACTGTCTAACAGGTTATCCTACTGTCTAACAGGTTATCCTACTGTCTAACAGGCTATCCTACCGTCTAACAGGTTATCCTACTGTCTAACAGGTTATCCTACTATCTAACAGGCTATCCTACTGTCTAACAGGTTATCCTACCGTCTAACAGGATATCCTACTGTCTAACAGGTTATCCTACTGTCTAACAGGTTATCCTACTGTCTAACAGGTTATCCTACTGTCTAACAGGTTATCCTACCGTCTAACAGGTTATCCTACTGTATAACAGGTTATCCTACTATCTAACAGGTTATCCTACTATCTAACAGGTTATCCTACTGTCTAACAGGTTATCCTACTATCTAACAGGTTATCCTACTGTCTAACAGGTTATCCTACTGTCTAACAGGTTATCCTACTGTCTAACAGGTTATCCTACTGTCTAACAGGTTATCCTACTGTCTAACAGGTTATTCTACTGTCTAACAGGTTATCCTACTGTCTAACAGGTTATCCTACTGTCTAACAGGTTATCCTACTGTCTAACAGGTTATCCTACTGTCTAACAGGTTATCCTACTGTCTAACAGGTTATCCTACTGTCTAACAGGTTATCCTACTGTCTAACAGGTTATCCTACTGTCTAACAGGTTATCCTACTGTCTAACAGGTTATCCTACTGTCTAACAGGTTATCCTACTGTCTAACAGGTTATCCTACTGTCTAACAGGTTATCCTACTGTCTAACAGGTTATCCTACTGTCTAACAGGTTATCCTACCGTCTAGCAGGCTATCCTACTGTCTAACAGGTTATCCTACTGTCTAACAGGTTATCCTACCGTCTAACAGGTTATCCTACTGTATAACAGGTTATCATACTGTCTAACAGGTTATCCTACCGTCTAACAGGTTATCCTACTGTATAACAGGTTATCCTACTATCTAACAGGTTATCCTACTGTCTAACAGGTTATCCTACTGTATAACAGGTTATCCTACTGTCTAACAGGTTATCCTACTGTCTAACAGGTTATCCTACTGTCTAACAGGTTATTCTACCGTCTAACAGGTTATCCTACTGTATAACAGGTTTTCCTACCGTCTAACAGGTTATCCTACTGTCTAACAGGCTATCCTACTGTCTAACAGGTTATCCTACCGTCTAACAGGTTATCCTACTGTCTAACAGGTTATCCTACTGTATAACAGGCTATCCTACTGTCTAACAGGTTATCCTACCGTCTAGCAGGCTATCCTACTGTCTAACAGGTTATCCTACTGTCTAACAGGTTATCCTACCGTCTAACAGGTTATCCTACTGTATAACAGGTTATCCTACTGTCTAACAGGTTATCCTACCGTCTAACAGGTTATCCTACTGTATAACAGGTTATCCTACTATCTAACAGGTTATCCTACTGTCTAACAGGTTATCCTACTGTATAACAGGTTATCCTACTGTCTAACAGGTTATCCTACTGTCTAACAGGTTATCCTACTGTCTAACAGGTTATTCTACCGTCTAACAGGTTATCCTACTGTATAACAGGTTTTCCTACCGTCTAACAGGTTATCCTACTGTCTAACAGGCTATCCTACTGTCTAACAGGTTATCCTACCGTCTAACAGGTTATCCTACTGTCTAACAGGTTATCCTACTGTATAACAGGCTATCCTACTGTCTAACAGGTTATCCTACCGTCTAACAGGTTATCCTACTGTCTAACAGGTTATCCTACCGTCTAACAGGTTATCCTACTGTCTAACAGGTTATCCTACTGTCTAACAGGTTATCCTACTGTCTAACTGGTTATCCTACTGTCTAACAGGTTATCCTACTGTCTAACAGGTTATCCTACTGTCTAACAGGTTATCCTACTGTCTAACAGGTTATCCTACTGTCTAACAGGTTATCCTACTGTCTAACAGGTTATCCTACTGTCTAACAGGTTATCCTACTGTCTAACAGGTTATCCTACTGTCTAACAGGTTATGCTACTGTCTAACAGGTTATCCTACTGTCTAACAGGTTATTCTACTGTCTAACAGGTTATCCTACTGTCTAACAGGTTATTCTACTGTCTAACAGGTTATTCTACTGTCTAACAGGCTATCCTACTGTCTAACAGGCTATCCTACTGTCTTTCCAAAAGGGAAGTTGGAAAGATTGACTTTTCCATTCTACCAGTGATCTGCAAGCCGAAAGTGGCTGCAATTTCGTAGAAATCGACTCTTCAATCAATGCTTGGGGAGTTTAGACAACTGGTGAACGCCTGAATAATGTATTCCTCTGGGGACTCGACAGCTCCATATTTTTGGTTGATTTTTTCAGCTCATGCGTTTAGTGGGTAGAGTTACTGCAGATTTGTACTTCTGACTATGGAATTAATGTCTGTAGGTGATGGCTGAGGAATCAAACACAGGAAAATGCTATTTGGGATAAAAATTTTTACACATTAGATTCAGCGCAATTTAAGGGAATTTCAGCGAACATTTGGTGTCATTTTTTTGTATTTAGTGCCATTTTGGTTCTGTATTTAGTGCCATTTTGGTTCTGTATTTAGTGCCATTTTGGTTCTGTATATAGCTCCATTTATTGGTTCTGTATTCAGTGCCATTTTGGTTCTGTATATAGTGCCATTTTGGTTCTGTATTTAGTGCCATTTTGATTCTGTATTTAGTGCCATTTTGGTTCTGTATATAGCTCCATTTATTGGTTCTGTATTCAGTGCCATTTTGGTTCTGTATTTAGTGCCATTTTGGTTCTGTATTTAGTGCCATTTTGGTTCTGTATTTAGTGCCATTTTGGTTCTGTATTTAGTGCCATTTTGGTTCTGTATATAGCTCCATTTTGGTTCTGTATTCAGTGCCATTTTGGTTCTGTATTTAGTGCCATTTTGGTTCTGTATATAGTGCCATTTTGGTTCTGTATTCAGTGCCATTTTGGTTCCGTATTTAGTGCCATTTTGGTTCTGTATTTAGTGCCATTTTGGTTCTGTATTTAGTGCCATTTTGGTTCTGTATATAGTGCCATTTTGGTTCTGTATTCAGTGCCATTTTGGTTCTGTATATAGTGCCATTTTGGTTCTGTATTTAGTGCCATTTTGATTCTGTATTTAGTGCCATTTTGGTTCTGTATATAGCTCCATTTATTGGTTCTGTATTCAGTGCCATTTTGGTTCCGTATTTAGTGCCATTTTGGTTCTGTATTTAGTGCCATTTTGGTTCTGTATTTAGTGCCATTTTGGTTCTGTATTTAGTGCCATTTTGGTTCTGTATATAGCTCCATTTTGGTTCTGTATTCAGTGCCATTTTGGTTCTGTATTTAGTGCCATTTTGGTTCTGTTTATAGTGCCATTTTGGTTCTGTATTCAGTGCCATTTTGGTTCCGTATTTAGTGCCATTTTGGTTCTGTATTTAGTGCCATTTTGGTTCTGTATTCAGTGCCATTTTGGTTCCGTATTCAGTGCCATTTTGGTTCTGTATTCAGTGCCATTTTGGTTCCGTATTCAGTGCCATTTCGGTTCCGTATTCAGTGCCATTTTGGTTCTGTATTCAGTGCCATTTTGGTTCTGTATTCAGTGCCATTTTGGTTCTGTATTCAGTGCCATTTTGGTTCTGTATTCAGTGCCATTTTGGTTCTGTATTCAGTGCCATTTTGGTTCCGTATTCAGTGCCATTTCGGTTCCGTATTCAGTGCCATTTTGGTTCTGTATTCAGTGCCATTTTGGTTCTGTATTCAGTGCCATTTTGGTTCTGTATTCAGTGCCATTTTGGTTCTGTATTCAGTGCCATTTTGGTTCTGTATTCAGTGCCATTTTGGTTCCGTATTCAGTGCCATTTTGGTTCTGTATTCAGTGCCATTTTGGTTCCGTATTCAGTGCCATTTTGGTTCTGTATTCAGTGCCATTTTGGTTCCGTATTCAGTGCCATTTTGGTTCCGTATTCAGTGCCATTTTGGTTCCGTATTCAGTGCCATTTCGGTTCCGTATTCAGTGCCATTTTGGTTCCGTATTCAGTGCCATTTTGGTTCTGTATTCAGTGCCATTTTGGTTCTGTATTCAGTGCCATTTTGGTTCTGTATTCAGTGCCATTTTGGTTCCGTATTCAGTGCCATTTCGGTTCCGTATTCAGTGCCATTTTGGTTCTGTATTCAGTGCCATTTTGGTTCTGTATTCAGTGCCATTTTGGTTCCGTATTCAGTGCCATTTTGGTTCTGTATTCAGTGCCATTTTGGTTCTGTATTTAGTGCCATTTTGGTTCTGTATTCAGTGCCATTTTGGTTCTGTATTCAGTGCCATTTTGGTTCCGTATTCAGTGCCATTTTGGTTCCGTATTCAGTGCCATTTTGGTTCTGTATTTAGTGCCATTTTGGTTCCGTATTCAGTGCCATTTTGGTTCTGTATTCAGTGCCATTTTGGTTCTGTATTCAGTGTGTATATACTGTGTACTTTAACTATACCAAAAATGAAAGTGTAAATTTTATAATTACTATTGTAGAATTTTATCTTTAATAAAAACGTTAACTTACGTTGTTAAGTTGCTGAAGAATGTTAAAAGATGAAGCCCTGCTGTTGAAAGTGATCAGTTCTTGTCTGATTGCAAGAATTCAATATCAAAGACAGTTTCAGGCACAGTTTGCACTTGTCAAATAGTAGTAGGACTTCCGTGCTAACATTGATTACCGAAGCCGCTTCACCACGGGATAATTTAGGGATCGGGTGGGATACGGAAGGGGTGGAAGGGAGGGAGAACTGAAGAAAACGATAGTAAGGATAGGAAAGGAGTGGCTGTGTTTGTAGCTGCCAATCAGAAGAAGTTGAGACTTGCTTTAACTAGCCTTGGGGTTGGGTGACTGCACAAGAGAATCAAGTTGTCTTTGAGTTGGGCTTCTCTTAAGGGATCTCCGATTAAAGATGTGGCAACATTTGTAGGGCCTTTGAATGCTTCTTTACGTGCAATAGAATTGATTGTCATCTAGGACATGGAGGATGACCGCACTGAAGGGTCATATGGAATGGAGGATGACCGCACTGAAGGGTCATATGGAATGGAGGATGACCGCACTGAAGGGTCATATGGAATGGAGTATGACCGCACAGAAGGGTCATATGGAATGGAGTATGACCGCACTGAAGGGTCATATGGAATGGAGGATGACCGCACTGAAGGGTCATATGGAATGGAGTATGACCGCACTGAAGGGTCATATGGAATGGAGGATGACCGCACTGAAGGGTCATATGGAATGGAGGATGACCGCACTGAAGGGTCATATGGAATGGAGGATGACCGCACTGAAGGGTCATATTGAATGGAGGATGACCGCACTGAAGGGTCATATTGAATGGAGGATGACCGCACTGAAGGATCATATGGAATGGAGGATGACCGCACTGAAGGGTCATATGGAATGGAGGATGACCGCACTGAAGGGTCATATGGAATGGAGGATGACCGCACTGAAGGGTCAAATAGAATGGATTTCCTAAATTACATTTTACTTGTGTGAGTTTGGTTCTCAACAGCAAAGCAAACAGGTCTATTAGTGTTTTTTCGGTCGAAATTTTTTGCTTTTAGATTTTGATCTGCCTTTTTGTGTATTTGAAATGAATGCTCTGTTATTTACAATAGGCGTACCATTTCAAAGCTTCATACTCAGTTGATTTAATCCAGATATTTCGATTTGCAAGAACATTTATGAGACGGCTAGTTTTCTTCTCAAACGAATTCCAAAGAGGCGAAAAAAGAGAAAATAAAATATAATTCCTCCCTCTTTCGTTACCTAAACTGCTAAGTCAGCACTACTGCGAGTAGACATGAAGAGACTTGCTCTTGATTAAGTGAGTGAGGAAGAAGCTGGTTCTAGGCTGAGTGAGTGAGGAGGGAAGCTGGTTCTAGGCTGAGTGAGTGAGGAGGGAAGCTGGTTCTAGGCTGAGTGAGTGAGGAGGGAAGCGGGTTCTAGGCTGAGTGAGTGAGGAGGGAAGCTGGTTCTAGGCTGAGTGAGTGAGGAGGGAAGCTGGTTCTAGGCTGAGTGAGTGAGGAGGGAAGCTGGTTCTAGTCTGAGTGAGTGAGGAGGGAAGCTGGTTCTATGCTGAGTGAGTGAGGAGGGAAGCTGGTTCTAGTCTGAGTGATTAAGGAGGGAAGCTGGTTCTAGGCTGAGTGAGTGAGGAGGGAAGCTGGTTCTAGGCTGAGTGAGTGAGGAGGGAAGCTGGTTCTAGGCTGAGTGAGTGAGGAAGCTGGTTCTAAGCTGAGTGAGTGAGGAGGGAAGCTGGTTCTAGGCTGAGTGAGTGAGGAGGGAAGCTGGTTCTAGGCTGAGTGAGTGAGGAGGGAAGCTGGTTCTAGGCTGAGTGAGTAAGGAGGGAAGCTGGTTCTAAGCTGAGTGAGTGAGGAGGGAAGCTGGTTCTAGGCTGAGTGAGTGAGGAGGGAAGCTGGTTCTAGGCTGAGTGAGTGAGGAGGGAAGCTGGTTCTAGGCTGAGTGAGTAAGGAGGGAAGCTGGTTCTAAGCTGAGTGAGTGAGGAGGGAAGCTGGTTCTAGGCTGAGTGAGTGAGGAGAGAAGCTGGTTCTAGGCTGAGTGAGTGAGGAAGCTGGTTCTAAGCTGAGTGAGTGAGGAGGGAAGCTGGTTCTAAGCTGAGTGAGTGAGGAGGGAAGCTGGTTCTAGGCTGAGTGAGTGAGGAGTGAAGCTGGTTGAATGGTGAGTGAGAAGACAATATTCAGACTCAGAATTATACAATTCACTAAAGTAATTTTTTGCAGATTCTATTGCTTTCAAAGTTGCACGAACTCATTCAGCTGAGACGTGCAATCCGATTGTATTTTACTGTTTATTTGAAGCAAGCAGTTTTGATCAATTGGATGATGAAAACGAAACGACGCAAAAATATAGGTAGTATTTCATTGTAATTCAGTCTGATAAGTACTGCCAGTACAAGCAAAAGTTAGTAATAAAAAAATACGACAGACATTCATGAAAATTTCGATGTCCTTGACTTCTGATTACTAGCTTGGCTTAGTGTTCAACACGCCTGTAGTAGGTACAGCGAGTCTTTCGTAGCAGCGAAGATGTCGATGACCCACGACTTCGACTTGCCGGCGTTTCTGGCGCCTTCCATCAGCGGTTGCTCGTTCAGACAGCAGATGGCGACGAAGGACTGACCGCCTTCAGAAGCCGGGTGGGTCAGCGCGACGCAGCCCAGCTCCTCGCTGACGCTGTAGATGTTTCCCTTGTCTCTGCACAGGGTTAGCAGCCGCTGGATGGCTTCGTCTCCAGCTGGGGCCGACTCGTCTGCCGACGATCGGGGCGACGGTAGGGCGAGGAGTCGACCTGGCTGTAGGCCCTCGAATTTCCAGTTACTGACCTGCCGAGGGTGAAAAATAATTTGACAGTCACTCACTGACATTGTTGGAATTTGCTGTCAGCACTACTGCGAGTAGACGTAAATAGACTTGCTTAAGTGTGAGTGAGGAGGAAGCTGGTTCTAGGCTGAGTGAGTGAGGAGGGAAGCTGGTTCTAGGCTGAGTGAGTGAGGAGGGAAGCTGTTTCTAGGCTGAGTGAGGGGGAAGCTGGTTCAAGGCTGAGTGAGTGAGGAGGGAAGCTGGTTCTAGGCTGAGTGAGTGAGGAGGAAGCTGGTTCTAGGCTGAGTGAGTGAGGAGGGAAGCTGGTTCTAGGCTGAGTGAGTGAGGAGGGAAGCTGTTTCTAGGCTGAGTGAGGGAGACGCTGGTTCTAGGCTGAGTGAGTGAGGAGGGAAGCTGGTTCTAGGCTGAGTGAGTCAGGAGGGAAGCTGGTTCTAGGCTGAGTGAGTGAGGAGGGAATCTGTTTCTAGGCTGAGTGAGGGGGAAGCTGGTTCTAGGCTGTGTGAGTCAGGAGGGAAGCTGGTTCTAGGCTGAGTGAGTGAGGAGAAAGCTGGTTCTAGGCTGAGTGAGTGGGGAGGGAAGCTGGTTCTAGGCTGAGTGAGTGGGGAGGGAAGCTGGTTCTAGGCTGAGTGAGTGAGGAGGGAAGCTGGTTCTAGGCTGAGTGAAGAGGAAGCTGGTTCTAGGCTGAGTGAGTGGGGAAGGAAGCTGGTTCTAGGCTGAGTGAGTCAGGATGGAAGCTGGTTCTAGGCTGAGTGAGTCAGGAGGGAAGCTGGTTCTAGGCTGAGTGAGTGGGGAGGGAAGCTGGTTCTAGGCTGAGTGAGTCAGGAGGGAAGCTGGTTCTAGGCTGAGTGAGTGAGGAGGGAAGCTGGTTCTAGGCTGAGTGAGTGAGGAGGGAAGCTGGTTCTAGGCTGAGTGAGTGAGGAGGGAAGCTGTTTCTAGGCTGAGTGAGGGGGACGCTGGTTCTAGGCTGAGTGAGTGAGGAGGGAAGCTGGTTCTAGGCTGAGTGAGTGAGGAGGGAAGCTGGTTCTAGGCTGAGTGAGGGGGACGCTGGTTCTAGGCTGAGTGAGGAGGAAGCTGGTTCTAGACTGAGTGAGGAGGGAAGCTGGTTCTAGGCTGAGTGAGTGAGGAGGAAGCTGGTTCTAGGCCGAGTGAGTGAGGAGGGAAGCTGGTTCTAGGCTGTGTGAGTCAGGAGGGAAGCTGGTTCTAGGCTGTGTGAGTGAGGAGGGAAGCTGGTTCTAGGCTGAGTGAGTGAGGAGGGAAGCTGGTTCTAGGCTGAGTGAGGGGGACGCTGGTTCTAGGCTGAGTGAGGAGGAAGCTGGTTCTAGACTGAGTGAGGAGGGAAGCTGGTTCTAGGCTGAGTGAGTGAGGAGGAAGCTGGTTCTAGGCCGAGTGAGTGAGGAGGGAAGCTGGTTCTAGGCTGTGTGAGTCAGGAGGGAAGCTGGTTCTAGGCTGTGTGAGTGAGGAGGGAAGCTGGTTCTAGGCTGAGTGAGTGAGGAGGAAGCTGGTTGTCAACTGTGAGTGAGAGGAATATGGTAGTAAAATTATAATACTCCACTGTACGAGAATAAACCGGTGTTGTTTAGTTTTACGAGTGCATATTTTTACACGAACTCAGAATGAACGCGTTAAAACTTGATTGAGCATTTAGATCAGTGCAAACTCTGCTATGTGGATGCATTGGCAACTAGAGTAATGAAAATACACAGTAATTAGTATCTGTGTGAAAATCAGTCGAATGAATAAATGTTAGAGTTGCATTATAGACTTGTCTCTAGGATGCAACGCTTTGATTAGTCTATGGTCTAAAGTCTGCTGCGCAACCCCTGTACGGACATGAAATCAGAGAAGCTATCAATCTATTTAAGCAACACTAATTTTTAGCTTAACTAAAAGTGCATGCGGCAGCAGCTATGACCCAATACATCTATAAGAAGAGTTGCGGAATCGCGCATACGAACTGCACCGTCGGTGCGATGACGGCTGCAGCGCCGTCAGCCCAGAAGCTCGTGGCTCCGACAGTCGAGATGAGGCCCAGACGGACTAGAAGAGCCCGTTTAGTGCACTTCATCCGGCGATTGTTCACTGCGCCACTACTAGCACCGCCTGAAGTTGTTGACTGCGGACTAGGCTGTGGACTTGGCGCTGTTCCTTCGACTCAAGCCTGCTCAGATGACGACGAAACCGATGATGTCAGCTGCCGCCAGACTTGCACACAGTTGCAGCAGCAGCACTCGTGCCAAAGTCCCCACTGTAGAATTCAACATCGCGGTTCCATCCGCTATCGGCTCGTCATCAAGTTGGTCGAGGCGGACGGCTCGGCGTCTCCGCCCAATCAGGACACGCCTCGTCCGACTCCTTCGCCGCCGCCGACGCCGCCGAAGCGGCCCTCCCAGCCGAACAGAATTACGCCAAACTCCATCTCTGCCGAGTTTCGTCAGGCGGCATTTCCGCTGGAGGCATTTCCATCGACTGACTCCCGTCAAACCAGCTGTTCCGATGCTGCTACAGCGATGCCTGCAGAACAAGCGACTGAGTTTTCAACGCCTAGACGCCCAGCTCCATCGTTGCAGCCTTCGACACTGAGTTCGACAGGGTCGTTGTTAACGAAGGACCAGCCTGAAGTTCTGAACCGCAATGCCCCCAATACTGGTGGTTCTGTCAACGCTAGTCTGCAGCGAGCTCCATTGAGCCTGCGGGAGCTGATTGCCTCATCGCACGCGGACAAAAGGCTTGAAGTGCCAGCAGAAGCTGATGCTTCTGTAAGGTGCAAAACATTTCCCAAATTACACAAGGTCACCGCTCAAATTCTGTGGCAGCATCTGGAGACCACGGCTCTGCTACCGCCGCCGCCAACAAGCAGATCTGCAATCACCACTAAGATGACGCTTGTGGACATTGGTGCTCATAATTGCCTGCTACAGGTGCACCAGGAGAAGCAGTCCACTGTGAAGGACGGACCTCCAACAGATCTGGCAGTTTTTCAAGCCCGAGATTGCGAATTTCGCGGTCGCGTTTGCATGGTCGCCCAGATTCCAAGACTCTCGCGCATGCCAGACATTGCTGAAACTGTTGAAGGCTCAAATCAGCGGGCCGAAGCTGACTCGAAGCAGTCTGTGGCAACTGACGCTGTGGATCATGCGACAGCGACAAGACCCGAGTCGACAACGGCGTTCGTTGGTCGCGTTGCACAGACGGTGCAACGGTTCAATTCCATGTCGATACCGAATATGAAGGAAGCTGTCAAGAAGTCAGCAGTTGTGATTCCAAAAACGATCATTCAGCAGAGGCAGCTGCGTCAGAACAACCTGCTGCAGAAGAGGCTAGGCGAGCTGAAGCATAATAATCAATATTCAGTTTCAGCAACGGCGTCGTCGAAAACGACCGCTGAAGTCAGGCCTGTGCTTAGAGCCACCAGTGAGAAGGAACCTATTTCAATAGTCGACACGAATTGTGTTCAAACTGCTGAGTCAGCTGATACCAAGACAAGGATGAGCCTGTCCGACCTGTTGGCTCGATTTGAGTCTCTCGACAGGCGCAGGTGTGAACGAACGGCAGCTTCAAAGGCGATGGCTAGCGAGGCAGCGGCCAGGGTGGCATCGGCTGGGCTGAAGACGCCAGCTTCAACTGCTCCACTTGAGCTGCCTCAACCGGCCATAGAAATGGTTGCTGACGCCTCGACGGTAGGTAAGGACAAACCTTGCCTCTCAGGCGAAGTGAATCCTGAGACTCAGCAGCGACTGGAAATCTCAGAATCGAATGTTCAATTCTCGTGTGCCGACATCTTAATTTACTTCTTCGTGGTACTGCTAGTACTGATAGTAGCCTATGTAATACATACTGAATTAATTTAAATACTACTTAAAGTAGATTACAGGGACCGAAACGCCTAATTATTTCACTTTGATCAATGTCTTAGCAGAGCATTTTTAGCCCAAATTCTGATTTTATTTTTGCTTCCATTCTCTGGAAGTTTATTACTTTTTTCTCCCAGTAAGTTGGCAGAATTTTACGACGCATTACAAATACCAATAGCAGCGATAGTCATACGAATACTTCATTTTTGCTGTCAATTAACTCAAAATATATTAGACTAATTAGTCAGCACTTCACTCTGAGAGTAGTTGCTGAGCAGCAGATTCTGGTAGAAATTGCTAAAATAATGCCGAATTCTCAATCTGGCTAATTCAGAAATAAAGCACACCAAAAACAGCGAAGGCAATGTGACATAAAAACATATGCTTTAATATTTACTGTTGATTTTTTAACAAAACAAGACGCTTCCGTCCTTACTCAGCATAGAACCAGCTTCCCTCCTCACTCACTCAGCCTAGAACCAGCTTCCCTCCTCACTCACTCAGCCTAGAACCAGCTTCCCTCCTCACTCACTCAGCCTAGAACCAGCTTCCCTCCTCACTCACTCAGCATAGAACCAGCTTCCCTCCTCACTCACACAGCATAGAACCAGCTTCCCTCCTCACTCACTCAGCCTAGAACCAGCTTCCCTCCTCACTCACACAGCATAGAACCAGCTTCCCTCCTCACTCACACAGCATAGAACCAGCTTTCCTCCTCACTCACACAGCATAGAACCAGCTTCCCTCCTCACTCAGCAATGAACCAGCTTCCCTCCTCACTCAGCAATGAACCAGCTTCCCTCCTCACTCAGCAATGAACCAGCTTCCCTCCTCACTCAGCAATGAACCAGCTTCCCTCCTCACTCAGCAATGAACCAGCTTCCCTCCTCAATCACTCACACAGCCTAAAGCCAGCTTCCCTCCTCACTCACTCACACAGCCTAAAGCCAGCTTCCCTCCTCACTCACTCACACAGCCTAAAGCCAGCTTCCCTCCTCACTCACTCAGAATAGAACCAGCTTCCCTCCTCACTCACACAGCCTAGAACGAGCTCCTTGAGGAAACTCCTGGCTGCTCACCTTCATCCAGTCCTTGGTGCTTGCTGGCGCTGCTTCTTGCTTCTCAGCAGCCTCCGGTGGCGGTCGGCGCATCGGAAAGGACAACAGCCGATGCTTGACTTGGCCTGTGGCGAGGCCGTTGGGGCTGGAGGACTGTTGCATCGACACCCAGCAGCGCGGCACCTGACCCTCGGCATTCGTACAGGCAACGAATTCCGGCCTGTGCCAGCTCCGAGTCCCCAGCTGGATTTTGAACAGTTTTCTTTTGAAGTCGTCGCTCATCTTAAAAATCTGCGAGCCGTGACCGTCGGGCGTCGGGCTGGCAACAACCAGCTGATCGTCGGTTGGGTCGATGTCGAATCCTAGGAACCGTGGCTGCGGTAGCTCCTTGGAGGCCTGAAACCAGAACAAAATTCAGTCTGGAGACATTGTGTTTTTTTATTTAATATTTTCATTGAGGTTTTGTATTCTACACCGTATTTGCATCCGCCTCTCGCTCCCAGGTCCCTGAGCCCGATTCCGCGGCAAAGCCGCATTTATTTGGGTTGAAGCTGCGGAGAGAAGGCTTGGTGGCTTGTCGTGCAATCTACGCCCTTAAGGGCCAAGGCACTGAGAAAGTGTACACTGCCTGACGATGAGAAAGTCAGGGGCAGATGTACACACCAGTGTGAGTGTGTGCCTGCGTACAGTATCTGTGTGCGTGTGTGCTCATTATTCAGTGGAAGAGGCAGAATTGCCTACAGCCCTACAGCCTTCCTACAAATATTATCTACTCTGTTTTTTCATTCTGTGGCTTTATCATTTGGTATAGGCCATTCGTTAAGTAAGTCTACAAGACCTCTCTCCACGGTCGCACCCCTAATGTAGCTCAGGATCATTGGTGCGCGAGGAGTGAGTTCCGAAACGATACATTCGGTTATAATTCGGTTATAATTCGGTTATAATTATAAATTGTTTCAGCAAAAGTTTCGTCTAACTTCACTACGAAACAAGTTATAATAAAATAACGTATAGTTCGCCTCACCTCCACTAGAGGTTGTAGCCTAGTGGTTAGGGCGTCGGACTCACGACTTGAAGGTCGGGGGTTCGATTCCTGACTCCCCTGAACAATTTGTGTCCTTTAGCAAGACACTTAACTCTGCATTGCTTCAGTTCACCCAGCTGTTAAATGGGTACCAGCATCAGCTGGGATAATTGAAGGTGGGTGTGGCGTCCCCCCAGTCCATGGACTGAACAGCTGTACGCAGCCTTCAGATGCGCCGCGCATTAGCTGCGGCTGTGCTGTCGGCTGCACATCTGACCCAATTGGGGCAGGTGTAATCAATTAATCAATTATAGTTCGCAATGATATGAAACTGAAAACTTGGTCAGTTACTAGCGATGGAGACCTGATTAGTGCCGAGAAACACGAATGTGCGTCAGTGCGATTAAGAATTTTTCTGATCTTATCGTGTGCACTGTAAACTCTTAAGTTATAAAAAATGCTACATTTTCAACTGTTGCCCCTACAGTGAAGCCGTTTCTAAGGCCCGACCATTTTTATTAACCATTTGCGTTTGCTGCATCTGCGCCGATTGAGACAGCTACGATAATAATTTCATAATTTTTCCGTTTTAACGCGTTGTTAACTTTTTTAGCAATATTAATTTGTTTGGTTGAAATTAAAAGCAGCCACTTCGGCGGCACCCAACCCAACATGACCGGATGTTCATGGTCGCCGTCGATGTCCTTATCAGATAGTGAATTGTTTAGTTAGAGAGAGGCAACCTAAGGGTATCTACAATCACGAGCAAATAAATTTGGCTAGATTTCCACATTGTATACAGGCGAATACCTGTATTCAAACTCAAGGCATTGCCGGGGCCTGTGTGGCGACCTTATCAAATGTTTACAGTGAAATGGCTGAAATAAGAATTTCACATATTTATATATGTCAGCTAGTAAGAAACGCAGGGTAAGGGAGATTGGGTTATTTTAAGCAACGTGAGCATTGTAATTTTTTTGACAGGCAATTTAATCTTACGTTTTTCGTAAACGTTAAACGAGCGTACAGTTAAAACAAATAGTTCATTTTTATGTTGTTCGTTTCTATACGAGCGTATCGTCATTATTAAAGTAATATATTATTTATTTAATTATGTTTTCCTAATGAAATTGTGGTGACGTGACTCTGGTTGCGGCTAGCAGGCCCAGTCGAGGGCAAGATGCTGCTGGTGGTCCTCGATGCCCACTCCAAGTGGATGGACGTGCATGTCATGACGTCCAAAACTTCGGCTGCGACCATCCAGAGGCTGCGGCAGAGCTTCTGCACTCATGGGCTGCCAGACATCATCGTGACGGACAGCGAGGAGATGGAGAAGTTTCTGCAGCAGAACGGCATCCGGCACGTGCGGACCGCGCCCTACCACCCGGCGGCCA
Source organism: Macrostomum hystrix (assembly GCA_950097015.1). Classification (NCBI taxonomy): domain Eukaryota; kingdom Metazoa; phylum Platyhelminthes; family Macrostomidae; genus Macrostomum; species Macrostomum hystrix. The sequence continues at coordinate 17,211,605 of CATNEN010000039.1, forward strand.
ACGGGCAGGCGGAGCGAGCGGTCCAAACGCTAAAGAAGTCGCTGGCGAAGCAGAAGAGCGGCTCGCTGGAGAACCGGGTGGCGCGCTTCCTGCTGACCTACCGCGTGACGCCCCACGCCACGACTGGCGCCCCGCCATGTCAGCTGCTGATGGGGAGGCGGCTGCGGTCCCTACTCGATCGAGTGCGGCCCGATCTTCCAGCGAGGGTGGCTCTCCAGCAAGCGATACAGAAACAGCAACACGACGCCAACGCCCGTGATCGCCACATCGAGGTAGGCGATGCTGTGGTGGCGAGAGACTTCGCGGCAGATGGCAGATGGAAGCTTGCAGTGGTGACTGCCAGCGTCTTTCTCGTGCCAGTTCGACGACGGCCGGCAGGCTCAGCGCCACATCGATCAGCTGCGCAAGCCGCTGCCAACCGCGCCAGCCGCTGCGGCCCAGGAGTCGGAAACCGAGCCGGTCGCGGAACCGGCGGCAGCGGAAACCCAGACATCTGCTGCGGCAGCTGCTGTCGCCAGCGACGCCGCAGGCACGGGCAACTCGGTGCCGATTCGACGGTCAACCAGACAGCGAGCTGCACCTGACAGACTGAGCTTTTTTTTAGTCACTGACATTTTTTTGTCATGACTTTTGCTTTGCTTCATGGTTAATTACTTTGATTGCTTTATTCCCCGGTTCCAGATTTTTTTGTGGGGAGGGATGTGGTGACGTGACTCTGGTTGCGGCTGGCTAAGGCAGGTGTGTTGTGCACCTGCCCGCACGTTATCTAATTATTTAGATGTAGATGTAAAGTGTGTGTACGTGCTTTTAACCTTTTAACGTTTCTATCCTATGTGCACGCGCGGAGTCCCTAATACTGCTATCGATTTGATCAATATAAAAGTCACTGCATCATCTCTTTGAGAGGTTGAGAATCGTTCTACGAGTTGGGATCTGTGGAGTGAACCATCTATTGTGTGTGTGTCTTGGGATCTGTGGAGTGAACCATCTATTGTGTGTGTGTCTTGGGATCTGTGGAGTGAACCATCTATTGTGTGTCTGTCTTGAGATCTGTGGAGTGAACCATCTATTGTGTGTCTGTCTTGAGATCTGTGGAGTGAACCATCTATTGTGTGTCTGTCTTGAGATCTGTGGAGTGAACCATCTATTGTGTGTGTGTCTTGGGATCTGTGGAGTGAACCATCTATTGTGTGTGTGTCTTGGGATCAGTGGAGTGAACCATCTATTGTGTGTCTGTCTTGGGATCTGTGGATTGAACCATCTATTGTGTGTGTGTCTTGGGATCTGTGGATTGAACCATCTATTGTGTGTGTGTCTTGGGATCCGTGGAGTGAATCATCTATTGTGTGTCTGTCTTGGGATCTGTGGAGTGAACCATCTATTGTGTGTCTGTCTTGGGATATGTGGAGTGAACCATCTATTGTGTGTCTGTCTTGGGATCTGTGGATTGAACCATCTATTGTGTGTGTGTCTTGGGATCCGTGGAGTGAATCATCTATTGTGTGTCTGTCTTGAGATCTGTGGAGTGAACCATCTATTGTGTGTCTGTCTTGGGATCTGTGGAGTGAACCATCTATTGTGTGTCTGTCTTGGGATCTGTGGAGTGAACCATCTATTGTGTGTCTGTCTTGAGATCTGTGGAGTGAACCATCTATTGTGTGTCTGTCTTGAGATCTGTGGAGTGAACCATCTATTGTGTGTCTGTCTTGAGATCTGTGGAGTGAACCATCTATTGTGTGTGTGTCTTGGGATCTGTGGAGTGAACCATCTGTGGAGTGAACACACAACCATCTATTGTGTGTGTGTGTGTCCTGGGACGAGTACAATCTTAAGCAAAGTCTTTTTACATAAACAATTACTTCTATTGTCATTATCATAAAATAAGTTATCACTCACACTAAATTGCCACTGTTTCAAATGGGTTTTACTCCAAAGCCTTTCTCGTGAGAGTTTATAAGCTTCAGAGAAGCCATTTTTTGTTTTCTTTTACTTTTGTTTTTCTGGTATTACTCACAAAGCTCGTCAGTTCAAATAAAATATGTTAGTCTTTGTTCAAAGAGATTTCATGTTATTCCGTTCAAAAAACACCTATTGTTATCATGCTTGTTTTACTGAATTGAAATCCTAGGAAAATTCTTCGTTACTGATTTACTCACCTGTTCAACCACGCCGTCAAAACTGCAGCGCACAATAGCTGACAACGGCACAGAAGCATCTCCAACCTTTCTCTTCAGGTGTCCGCAAACGTACAGTCGCTCTTTGTACACCTTGACATCGGTTGGGCGCAGCTTGACGCCGCCGTGAAGCCGGATCTGCAAGATTTTGCACGCCTTGGCCATCAACAGATCCGAGCTGGCCGACTTTGACCGCGTGTCCAGCCTCAGAATGTCTGGCGAGTCTTTGAAGATCAAGAAGGCCAGGCCGTTGTTGGACATTGCTATCCCCACAATGTCACCGTCCACTAACGGACGATTCTGCTCCTCGGCGTTTTCCTGGGCGTCGCCAGTGGAGTCCAGGAGCAGATTCTCCCGGCTGCTGGCGTTGAACTCCTCGTCGGCTCGCAGGCTGGCCACGTTCAGCAGCATGAAGGTTCGATAGCCACCGCGGCTGCTGGCTTTGGGACTGAGTCCGGTACTCTCCGGCGCGATATTCTCTTCGTCGGTTTCCAGCAGCGGCTGGTGCAGAAGCTGATGATCGTCGTGGCCTCTGACCGGGATGTAGGCACTCAGAATGTCGCTGAGGCGTTTCAGACTGTCGCGACCTTTGGTGCGCCGAAATGTGACCGGGGCGCCGGGGGCAAAGGAGCCCAGGTCGACGCTGGGTTCGTCGGCCGCTGCTATGTCAGCCTCCATGCTGCTGCCGGCTGGGTGCTCTTTCTCATGGCGTCGACGAAGAGCTGCGGTGTCCGCTGCAGCCATGATGGATTCTTGCGATGTTGTCGCCTCTAACAGATGATAGAGGAAGGTGAGTGGCTGAGATGTCAAATGCCTCCGCGCCGAGGCCACACTTATTTGGGACGTAGCCGCCGAGAGAAGGCTTGTCGTGAAAGACACCGCACGTCTCACGCCCCAGCGCCAACGCACACAACTCACACAACGCAGAACAGGCACACAGAAAGGTAGGAGCGAAGCTATTATTTCAAGCTTTGATTGCACGAAATATGGTGCACCTCCGCCGGTCGCTACAGTCCAAACCCACCAACAAGTCCCGAAATTAATCGTGACTTGAAGGGTGAATCGAACTAGCGTCCTTTGGAGTGCGAGGCAGCGACGTTAGCCGCTGACCCACTCGCCCCCTGGATTCGCCATAGAACAATGAACATAGTACAGAGCAATTTTTGTTCTTGTCACCAGGGTATTTTCACAGTTGTCACAAAAAAACGAGATCGCTGAATATCTCGAAGATCCTGGCTAGGACGGTTTTGAAAATTACGTGTACACACCTGTGTGCGTGTGTGCTCAGGAATCAGCGAAATGGGCGGAATTGCCTCCTATTTTAGCAATTTGGTGGAAAAAAAGTTACTTACGTAAATCAAATTGAGACCCAATACTCGTTTGCGGAAGTCTTGGGTGTTGCAAATTGACGTCAGACAGTTAAATTCGACCTTGCTTGAACTGATACTTGTGTTAATAACTATACTAAACTCTATATAAATATTCAGCATGCGTTTCCTGGTGCACACAATCAGCTATAAAATGTGCAGAGGTACAGAGGAAAGTGTCTAACCCGTCAGTGTCCGCAGCTATTGGCCTAGCTAGAAAATTTCAACTCTGTGCCTATGCACTCAATACTAGTGAGTGCTGCGTACACGAAACAACTTATAGTTGGTGAATTGTGGAATTCGCTGCACATATTGCGCAGTATAGGCCGTGCATGTTTGCATCTGTCGCAGCCCATCAAACTGATCTCTCAAGTAACGAAGCATTAGAGCTATAGAGCTTGTAGTCGCTAATGCGAAATGAAGAAACGCGCACGAAGTGCAAATAATAATTTCAGTGTATGAGGGGCTTTTTAGGGTTAATAATTTTGTTCATGTTTTTTGTATATCTTCGAATTGCAAGAGGTAAAAACTCAAAGTCTGGGAACTCAAGGTCTGGGAACTCAAGGTCTGGGAACTCAAGACCTGGGAACTCAAGGCCTGGGAACTCAATTTCTCGGAACTCAAGGTCTCGGAACTCAAGTTCTCGGAACTCAAGGTCTGGGAACTCAAGGTCTGGGAATTCAAGGTCTGGGAACTCAAGGTCTGGGAACTCAAGGTCTGGGAACTCAAGGTCTGGGAACTCAAGGTCTGGGAACTCAAGTTCTCGGAACTCAAGGTCTGGGAACTCAAGTTCTCGGAACTCAAGTTCTGGGAACTCAAGGTCTCAGAGCTCAAGCTCTCGGAGCTCAGGGTCTCGGAATTCAAGGTCTTGGAACTCAAGGCTTTTAATTAAAGCGAAAACGAGTTTCCTGTGCTGTGAATTGTACTGTAAAGAACCAATTGGCCTTCAAACTGCTAAATTATTCATAGCGTATTTTGATTAAGTCAAACTGCCCGCAGAGCCTGGAGAGTTAATTAAGAAAATCTGGGCAACCTAATGATGGCCCCAGAATCTGGCGATAACTTTTTAAGCTGTTTTTGCGGTCTCGCGCTGCCAGGTTTATAAATTATTCAAATACAAAACCGCCGCTGTATATAAATTCTTTTAGACCACGGCAGAATAGTCTCACATAAGAGTCGAGCAGTGAATCGAGAGCTGCTCTGAGCTCGTCATTTTAATTTTAATTTTCCTATTTTAGGCTGGTATTTAGCAGGCCAGTGTGCAAGCTCGAGTGTACCCACACGTACATTCTGGAGTGTTGCCAGAATATTAACTAGCTGCGCTGTGCACATTCTCTCTCTCTCTCTTTCGCTCTCTACCGAGTCTAGTTCGAATGTGCGAGCATTCGTTGCCTAGGACAACAAGTTGTTATAATAGCCCCCAGTTTTGTCTGACCAATTCTACCCGGCGCCAATTTGAATTCATTTAGTCGCAAAGTATTCTGAAACAAATATTCTGTGAAGAAAGTGTTTTAATACAGTAACAATCGAAGCATGTCGTCGACTCCGTTCAACCTGGACAAGGTGCAAACTCGGGACTTCACACCTGAGCCGAGAAAGCCGCACTCCAAGGCCACCAGGGAGGCGCAGTACCTCATCGACCAGGTGGGCCCAGCGTTGACAGCTGGCGTGTCTCAAATTGTTCAACAGAAGCCGCGCGATCCTATTGAATTTCTCAGTCAGTACCTGATGAAATACGCCGACTCGATTCGCTACCACAAGGAGCAGGAGGAGCTGGCGCAGAGGATCAAGGAGGAGGAGGAGGTGAATGAGGGGAACGGGATGTCATTGTTAAACATCTACCCACTCGTAGATGAGCTGTTAGATCGCTGTTCCAAAATGATCAAATTATATCAGAACGAATCTATTAAGGAACGCAGCTTTTAGACAAAAACGCGGATGGAAAATTCGGAAATACGTCGCAATACAAAAATAGAAATGTCGTTACTGCTAAGGGCAGAGCTGTCTGACGGATGGAGCACTCATCTTCAAACGTCTGGTGCTTCCACGATTTATCCGAAGTGTCTTGCAACAGGACAAAACTTTTTTTGGAGTCCGGAATCGAACCCCCGACCTTCAAGTCGTGAGTCGGACGCTCTAACGATTAGGCTACAACCCTGCAAAGCCAACGGCCACTCAGAAATTACCATCGTCGCACAATTTATGAAGCATTCGCAATCGAAAACCAATTATCCGCAGGCCGAGCGTCTTGAAGAGCTTCGACGCAAGGAGATCGCGGAGGAGCAGCGCCAGATGCTGGAGCGCAAACGCCAGCTGGAGCGGGAGCGCGCCGAAGAGGAGGAGCGACAGCGCCGAGAGGCCGAAGAAGCTCGACTCCGCGCCGAAGAGGAGGAGCGACAACGGGCCGAGCGGGCGGCCGCCGAGGTTGAAATCCCGGAGGGCGACGCCGACGATGACGGCGAGACGAAGGAGGACGGCGAAGGTAATACAAGTCGAGTTTCCTTGGCAAATATAGTCAATGGAAAATAAGGCTATAGCGACCTTAATTTGGGACGTTGTTAAGACTTTCTTTTCGATGCCGATGTTCCGGCACCCACGCACAGTGTACACATCTGCCTCTGATTTTCTTGTCGTCAGGCTCAGTGTCCACTCTCACTGTGCCTTGGCTGTTGGTTTCAAGGTCGTAAATTTCCGAGCCAAAAGATAAAATAGGTAATCTTAGAAGCGACATTTTAACTACAAATCCTTGAGAGTAAGCAGTTCTTTGAAGTAGGAGTTTTAACCTAGAGGTTAGAGCATGGACTAACGACCTGGAGGTCGTGCAGGGGTTCGATTCCCGAATTCACTGGAGCAACTTGCGTATTTTTGCAGGACACTCACTCTACATCGCTTCAGTTAGCTGTGTGCTAGCATTATGGGGTATTAAGGGTGGGTGTGACGTCCTTCCAGTCCATGGACTGAACAGCCGTACGCAGACTTCAGATGCTCCGCGCAATAGCTGCAGCTGAGCTGCTGTCGGCTGCATATCTGGCTTAATTGAGCAGTTGTAATAAGTTAGTATTACTTTTAAGTTATAAAGTTTTGATAGTTCTATTTATAGCAACAAAGAACCAGGCAAAAATATTTATTTCGATTTATTTTCGTTCAGAAAAGTTTTGTAAAGCTGCTTATGTTACATCACAGGCGAGACATCAGCTGCTCCACCAGCTGATCAGGAGGGCGAGTCAGCTGAACCTGCGGCTGGCGATGATACTGTCGCAGCCGAAGGCAATCAAGAAGGCGAGGCTGAGGCCGAGGCTGAGGGCGAGGGCGAGGCGGCGGAGGAGGAGGAAGATGCGGAATGATGACGTCAATATTTGTCCCCTGATTTAGCAGTGTTCATGGGAGAACTAATTATATAATAATTGGTGAAAAGTTTGCCGCACTTCAAAGAGAAATTCTCGTACCAAAAAGTTTTGTTTACATTTTTTACATAGATTTTGTAATTTCTTCTGCTTTTGTTTATTTTTCATGTTTCACGGATGAAACTTTCTGAATGCGTGGAAAATATACTACATGCTTACTTTAAAATGAACCGGATGGTATTCAAAAGTATTGTTTGCTTTGCTCAGCGTTTACTTAATTATGGAACCAGGACAATTGCTAAACTTCCATGCTGTTTAAGATTTGTGATTTGGCAATTCGAGAGCAGGAACCTTCAGAACTCTAAAAAGCAGTCAAAATTGAAAAGCAATATTATTCTCATTTAGCTTTGAACTTATTGTACAATTATGTCGAATTCTTCTTCAGGTGCATCTATCTAGTGTCACAGCCTAATGTTCTTCTCATCAAATATTAGCTCCTTCCTGTACCTTGTATAATGAACGCATACGTGCTACATGAACTATTAAAAACGGTTACAAATTAATAAAACTGCAGCTGCCCCATCGTGTGGAAGAAAAGTATTTTCATGCTAATTATTATCGGCTTTCGATGCTTAATAGCTCTGATGAGGTAAAATATATAAGATGCGACATCATTTGATAGTGTAATTGCGAAGAACTTCGTATTATATAGTTGGTTAATGTAGGAACACGCAGCAAATTAGCACATGCAAGTTACAATTGTCACATCGCGTGCAATTCGACCTCATGGTTTCATATAATCTTAATTCGCATATATATAGTTATTATCCAGAAGGTGCTAAATGAGGATGATTTATTTAATCGCCGTAAAATACAAGGAGGACTGGAGTGTCGTTTATGTAAGTAGTCCTTGGTAAAATCTTGAGCTTATCATTCAAAAAGTGTCTATCTGGCACTTTAAAAAAACCAGATAGGATTTAGGATTTAGGGTTTAGGATTTAGTATCCTAAATCGTATGCAGAGAAGAAGTAAACCCAAAGCTAAAAAAGTTAACTTTTTTGTTTATAATTTTTTTTGCTTGTAGAACTTTTTACTGAACCGTTTCTCTGTTTTTATATCAAATGTCACGCGTTTTGGCACCGCTTTAAAAGGCTGATTTTCATAGAAACCGCTGAGCCAATTTCGGTTTCATTGCTGAATCCCGATGGTCGATGAAAAGCGAGGCTACCTACCCTCAAGACTCGCACTCTGGATGCACTCTTCCAAAACACACATGGGTGGCCAGACTGTCCATGACAAACTGTGATGAAATATTTGACCAACAATTGTGTCCAGCTTGCAGTCTGAAGTCAAGCATGACCATGGGCTTTGATAGATGTATTTTGGTGCTTTGATAAACAAAATGTAGCTTCACTTAGGTTTGATTGAATTTTGATTATGTTTGATTTGATTAAAGCAAAAAAATCTAGGTTATTTTCTTTATACTAGTATTAGTCTGCAATAACATTTTCTGTGACAGAAGTATAAACTGAAGTTTGAATCTACTAGCTAATTCTAAATGTAAAAAAGTATTGTTTCTGTAATTTAGAATATAAAACTATTTGTATTTTTGGGTCAATTGTAGCTTGCTGAAGATTAAATATTATGTTTCATTCAAAAAATTATTTTTTTATCTTTGCTCAAAAAGCAATCAAGATAGGCCTACATGATGGATATTTCAATGAAGATTCAAAACTTTTTTGAACATCACATTCTAGTACAAGTAATAGGGCCTGCTAGTATTATTTGTTAGCAAATATGTAAAATGCCTATTTACCATGTAATCTAGCTAGGCTATATTGTCATGTAACTTCTGTGTTTGCTTTAAAATAAGAACCATAGCCATGACCTATGTCTTGTCTTTTATATAGCATATAAAGGATATTTATGGTATTAAAATATAATTAGTAGCCTCCTTTCCTAATTGACTAATGTCTGGTTCATTGAAGTAATTCAAGTCAGGAAATTTTTTCTGTTGTCATCTACATACAAAGCTTTCTACCTTGCTAGCTATTTTATTGACTTGTTTGGTACAATTCAACTACGAGCGTGTTTGCCACACCATGGCTTCTTTAGAAGTAGTTTTAACATTTTTGTGAATATGCAGAGGTAGTAATTGTGAACTAGCAAAATAATATCAAGATTTCTAGATAAATAACATAAAACATAACGAAATGTTCAGTAATGTATTAAAGTATGGAATTTTTCAAGTTGGCTACAACAATGGCATTAACATACTACTATATACATATACTTGTATCAACAGTAATATTGCTATATCATGCATATTGGCACTATGAAAGTTAATAAAATAAACATGGAAGGCCTAGCTATAATTTAGTTTTGCAAACTTCTAAGTTTACTCTAGGGTATCAATCATAAGACTGAGATTTAAAAAATGAATAAAGGAATTTTTTGCTAGTTCAATAACATTAGAATAATATTATCTATGGGTGAAACATTTTATTCATAAAAATTGATTTTTAAAGTAAAAGTTCTTTAGTTTTTTAATGCTTTTTTAAACAATAAAATGTGCAGCTACATACATCCGCAACCTCCCAAGTCTTAGCCGGCCGTGCAACTTAGTTTTTGCTCTCATTTGCGACTTAGTTCGTTTCATTGCTCTATTTACGACTTAGTTTGCTCTCATTTGCTCTCTTTTTCTCTCCCCTCTTTCCTTTTCTTCACGCCTTCCTTTTTTGTCCCTTGGTCCCACCTTAGATTTTTTGCGCTTGGTCGATTGGTTTTTGCGACTTACCTTGCTTGGCCCTCGTTTCACCCGGCCGGTTCGGCCGTGTGTTGCGTATGTATGTGCAGCTATATTCAAGAATGAAACATTGCAAGATGTTTTAAAGCTAACTAGAATATAAATTGTCAAGGCTACAATGTTGTTGTTAATCCTTCAGCAGCAAGCTGGATTCTTCTAGTAGCCAATCCTCGCAGCCGAAGCTCTGGGAGCGGCCCTGGACTCTTGACGAGATTCGCGAACGAGCCAACGATTGGTCTCTGGCTGGCGATGCTGGGGTTTGTTGGCTACAATATTTACTACTAACTTTCTCTGCTACTATTAGTAGAGTAGTGAAAATGAGGTATCCTAAATTTTTTTCTTATTTTTTCGCAGCTGCTGCTCTATCTGGAGGAGAGCAACCGCAGCCTCCTAGCCAAGACGTCCGAGTTTCAGAAGACCCTGCAGGACAGTGTCCACGAGATACGGTCTACGCAGACCCTCTTGCATAATACGTTTAACGATTTCAATGCGCTAGCCGATACTAGATTCGTGGAAAATGTGAGCCATCAAAGCTGTCATTCTGCCTCTCTGTCTATCTACCCGTCTGTTTGTCTGTCTGTCTGTCATTGTGTCTGTCTGTCTGTCTGTCTGTCAGTCTGTCTGTCTGTCTGTCTGTCTGTCTGTCAGTCAGTCAGTCTGTCTGTCTGTCTGTCTGTCTGTCTGTCTGTCTGTCTGTCTGTCTGTCTGTCTGGCATTTCTGAAAAAGTCCAATCTACAACCTGCAAGCGAGTCTACGACGAAGACGTCGCGACCGCAGCCAGCTCGTCAGCTGACACCGCGGCAGCCGTCACCTCTCCAGCGGAGTCCGCTAAGCCGAAGACGCGCGAACAAATCGAAGCTGAACGCCTGCCGTGGATCCAGGAGGCCCTGCGAATCGGGCTGTCCATCCTGGAGACCAAGTACGATCGAGTTGAACTGGCCGACGTCAGCGACAGCGAAGACGACGAAGACGATGACGAAGCCGGCGCAGGCGAGAGGTCGAGAACTGCCACCGCAGCAGCCATGCTGGAGCCCGTCTATCAGGCCCGCGATGTCTACAAGAATCGAAAACTGCCCCACCTGGTCGGGTCATCGGCTTGGCTAGCCGACGATTGGGTCGGATTGGCTGCGCAATTGCAGGCGAGTTGCATTTTTTCTGGATTTTTGATCACCGCCTTGATGACTGGTTTCTTAAAACAACTGTTTGATCAGTTCATAAAGCCCCTTGATGTCCAGTCGTATGACCAGTTTATAAAACACCCGTATGACCAGTCAGTGAACACCTGTATGACCAGTCAGTGAACACCTGTATGACCAGTTTATAAAACACCTGTATGACCAGTAAGTAAACACCTGTATGACCAGTAAGTAAACACCTGTATGACCAGTAAGTAAACACCTGTATGACCAGTAAGTAAACACCTGTATGACCAGTAAGTAAACACCTGTATGACCAGTCAGTGAACACCTGTATGACCAGTAAGTAAACACCTGTATGACCAGTAAGTAAACACCTGTATGACCAGTTTATAAAACACCTGTATGACCAGTAAGTAAACACCTGTATGACCAGTAAGTAAACACCTGTATGACCAGTTTATAAAACACCTGCATGACTAGTAAGTAAACACCTGTATGACCAGTCAGTGAACACCTGTATGACTAGTTAGTAAACATCTGCATGACCATTTTAAAACTACCTGAACTACTAGTACTAGTTATTTTACACCTATATGACCAGCTAGTAAACGCCTGTATAGGTGTAAATTATAATATGCTTACTTCAATTAGAACACCAAGATCTTCACTAACCTAATTAACTCGTTAATCAACTCTGGCAGCTACCGTCGGCGGCTGCCTCGGCAGCTGCTGCTGGCGGCTCTGCGCCAGGTGCGGCCGCTGATCAATATGAAGATGAGGATGATGAAGAAGAAGAGGAAGAAGAAGAGGAGCAAGATGGCGAAACTGTTGCGGTATCCGGAATTGCAGCCGCGCTCGATTCGGACGAAGAGAGCGCCCAATTCGAAGATGCTAACAGTCGGCGCTCCCAGCAGCAGCAGCAGCAGCAGCAGCAGCAGCAGCAAAGGAAGAAGCAGCGTCAATTATTTGGGGACGACGAGGACAGCGACGAAGAAGATGACGAAGATCTATTCGTGACGCAGGGCGCTTCGTTGTCTGGAGCTGCGGCAGCCGCCTACAACAATGTGGCCAACGATGGAGACGAAGATCTTGACGATGAACAAGAAGAAGGAGATGACAGTGACAGACAAAAGCGTGGGCCAATGTCTGTTACGGACGAATTGAAAGCTCGCCTAAGTGGAAGATTGCCGCCGAAGTCTTCAGGTTCGCAGCCTCCTGCTGCTGCTGCTGCTGCTGCTGCTGCATCTTCGTCTGCGACGTCAGCGGCTGGCGGTACCGGCGAAGCCGCAGCCAGTCGTCAAGCCGCTGAAGCTTCGGTGCAGAAATTGCTTCAGGGATCCATTGCGCCTGGCGGTAAATAATCGAGTGAATTATGACCAGTAGGGCGATGACAATATGTCCAGTAGTGGTGGAATTAGTCAGTTATAAGATAGATAAATTTACCAGAACATATAGTAACACACGTGTGACTAGTAAATAATTTTAAAGGACAAACCTCATTATCATCCTTTTTAACAGGCCACAAAGCGTCTCTGTGGGATGACGACGATGAGGAGAGCGAGGATGACATCTTTGCGCCTAAAAGGGCGGCAGATAAGCCCGCCGAGGTAATTTTATTGATTGGCGATAAGGCTGCAAATACTCTGCCCTTCCGGCAAAAGCAGTACTCCGAATTCTAAAATTTCTTACCCCTCTCTGGCAGTCAGACAGCCACCCCTTCAATTTCTACCCCACCCAGCCAATAGGATACCCCCTTACACTCCTTACACTACCAGTAAACGCGACACCCACCCCAAATATTTCTTACCCCTCCCAGCCAATCGGATACGGAACACTAAAACATCGATCCCTTCTAGTCAGCGCGAAACCCACCCCTAAAATTCCCACCCCTCCTACCCCTGCAATGCCTTCCGCTCAAATTTCTTACCTCTTATTAACCAATCGTGACAATTGTCCCTGAAATCCATCGTTCTTAAAATCAAAATGGCGTGATATTCTAAATGACTCTGGAATAAACTATTCCCTTATTTTCTTTCGCCAAACCAGGTTGTGTCAGAAGTGAAGGCGACCGCTAAACCAGGTTACTATTTTGTGCATTTAGCTAATTGGTGAAACGTGTGATATTATACACAGGCATTATGATTATAGAAGCTAGCTAATGCTGATTTGCTAAATAAGTCGAAAAAATTCGCAAAATTCATTGCTTATTTTTAGCAGGCCCATCAAAAGTTAATCAAACAACAGGTCAATCAGCTGCTACAGCTCCGCTAGGTGCTAAAGTGATTAAACCTACTCGATTATTCGGTATGATTCTACTTTTTTATTCTTACAAGTAGAGTATAAGAGCTATGTACATTTTTTCTTTTCATAACCGATTACGGATTCACTATTTTATTTAGTGATTGGGAGCCAAATATTTAATTATATCCTGAGTATTCGAGTACATCTCATAATGCTGAGTCAATGATATTAAGAATGATTTGTTTGACAATTAATCAAAAATTTAGGCTCGGATTCTTCAGACGAAGACGATGATTTGTTTAAAATTCCACCTTCTGGTGCAAATCAAAGATCAAAGGCGCCGATGTCTGTTAAGCCTAAGCAGCCTGATTTGGCTAGTAAGATTTTTTATCGATTTTTTTATTTGATTGATTGCTGTATGTTGTTTAACACTGCGACTATTTTAGTTTGTTTTGCTGCTATGCAGTGTTATAAAAGTCTGCTTTTATATTTAACTGTCATGCCAGTGCAACACCCACCCCAAAAATTCCTTTGCCTTCCCAGCCAATGCGAACCCCACAGTTAATCCTTATACTCCTTTAATTCTGTGCGACACGCGCCCCTCAAATTCCTTACCTCTCCCAGCCAATGCGGCACCAACCCGTCAAATTCCTTACCCCTGCCAGCCAATGCGGCACCAACCCCTCGAATTCCTTACCCCTCCTAGACAAGGCGGCAACCCCTCGAATTCCTTACCCCTCCTAGACAAGGCGGCAACCCCTCGATTTCCTTACCCCTCCTAGACAAGGCGGCAACCCCTCGATTTCCTTACCCCTCCTAGACAAGGCGGCAACCCCTCGATTTCCTTACCCCTCCTAGACAAGGCGGCAACCCCTCGATTTCCTTACCCCTCCTAGCCAATGCGCACCAACCCCTCGAATTCCAAACCCCTCCCAGCCATTCCGACATTCAACACTTAAATTCCGTTCCCCAATCGGTAAAAAAAAATTTTATGTGCTTGCAGGCGTGAACAACTCGCAACCGACTCAATCAGGCTCGAAATCTACTGCCGCAGCAGCAACAGCAGCAGCGGCGGCGTCATCATCGTCTGCAAATGCTAATTCAGCAAAAGTACAGCCGCAAGAACAGCAGCAAAAGCAGCAGCAGCAGCAGCAACAACAACAGCAGAAGAAAAAAGGCCTTTTCGACAGTGATGATGACGAAGAGGACGATCTCTTTGCAGTGAAGCCTGCGTTGGTAAGCTTTAAATGAGAACATGTTTTCAATATTTTGCGCAAATGTTTATTTTTTAATTCAATGCGAAAATTTTCCAGCCAGCATCGAAGTCGGAGCGAGGCCGCAGTCTTCTCGTAGACGAACCGGATTCTAGCGGCGTCAGACCGGAGTTGGCGTCAGCGGCTGCAGCTTCAGCCAAGCTGAAGGCTACTAGTTTATTTCACGACGGAAGCGATAGTGACAGTGACAGTGAAGGAGGCGACGGCGACGGCGGTCTGTTTGCACCGGCGCGGAAAGCGTCAGAAGCCGATAAGAAGAAATTTGTCAGCAGCACCGAGTCAGAAGCAGACGGTTCGACAACTAACCCAGCAAGGACTCAGCAGCAGCAGCAGCAGTCGTCGAGTAAGCCGTTCGGTGGAGTCAGCGTGTTCGGCGGAGCGGTCGACCCCGCTGCGGTGCTGCGTATACGGCAGCAGAGAGGTCAGTAGGCCCCAAGGAATGACTGGATCAAGAAGTGACTAGAGATCAAGGAGAGACTAGATCAAGGAGTGACTAGATCATGGAGTGACTAGATCAAGGAGTGACTAGATCAAAGAGTGACTAGATCAAAGAGTGACTAGTTCAAGGAGTGACTAGTTCAAGGAGTGACTAGAGATCAAGGAGAGACTAGAGATCAAGGAGAGACTAGATCTCAAGGAGTGACTAGATCAAGGAGTGACTAGATCATGGAGTGACTAGATCAAGGAGTGACTAGATCAAAGAGTGACTAGATCAAAGAGTGACTAGATCAAAGAGTGACTAGTTCAAGGAGTGACTAGTTCAAGGAGTGACTAGAGATCAAGGAGAGACTAGAGATCAAGGAGAGACTAGATCTCAAGGAGTAACTAAAGATCAAGGAGTGACTAGATCAAGGAGTGACTAGATTAAGGGGTGACTAGATCATGGAGTGACTAGATCAAGGAGTGACTAGATCAAAGAGTGACTAGTTCAAGGAGTGACTAGTTCAAGGAGTGACTAGAGATCAAGGAGAGACTAGAGATCAAGGAGAGACTAGAGATCAAGGAGTAACTAAAGATCAAGGAGTGACTAGATCAAGGAGTGACTAGATTAAGGGGTGACTAGATCAAGGAGAGACTAGAGATCAAGGAGAGACTAGAGATCAAGGAGTAACTAAAGATCAAGGAGTGACTAGATCAAGGAGTGACTTGATCAAGGAGTGACTAGATCTCAAGGAGTGACTAGATCTCAAGGAGTGACTAGATCAAGGAGTTACTAGATCAAGTTTTTTACTTTCTAGCCGCCAGCAGCTCTGACTCGGAGAGCAGTGACGATTCAGACTTTGACAACCGGAAACCGATGCAGTCCCAGAAAGCTCCTGCGGCAGCTGCAGCCGCTGCGTCTGCGGCCCCGGTGCCTTCAGCACCCGCCGCGTCCGCCGCCACCACAGCCACTACCACCGTCAATGCAGCCGACGAGCCGTCGACTGTTAAGAAGCCGGCTGTAAAGAAGAATCTATTTGAATCTTCGGATTCAGACTCCGATGCGGATTTGTTCGCCCTGCCGAAAAAGCCAATCGCAGGTGGCCAGGTTGCCCCTAGCAACACACAATTTAAACCTAGCGACAAGCCGGTCGCCTCTAGCAACGCCCCTAGCAACAGCCAGGTTGCCCCTAGCAACACACAAGGTAATCCTAGCGGCAAGCCGGTCGCCCCTAGCAACAGTCAGGTTGCCCCTACTAACACACAAGTTAATCCTAGCGGCAAGCCGGTCGCCCCTAGCAACAGCCAGGTTGCCCCTAGCAACACACAAGCTAATCCTAGCGGCAAGCCGGTCGCCCCTAGCAACAGCCAGGTTGCCCCTACTAACACACAATTTAATCCTAGCGGCAAGCCGGTCGCCCCTAGCAACAGCCAGGTTGCCCCTGGCAACACACAAGCTAATCCTAGCGGCAAGCCGGTCGCCCCTAGCAACGACCCAGCTGCTCCTAGCAACAAAGCTGTTGCAGTTAAGAAGCCAGCCGCCTCTGTGTTCGCTTCCGACTCGTCCTCGGATGACGCTGATGATCTGTTCTCCGTTGTCAAGAAAAAGACACAAGCGCCAGTCTTAACGCATCAGCCATCAGCGCCGGTTCCTGCTGCACCCCCTGCTGCCGCGGCTCCGGCTGCGGCTGCGGGCACGACTGCGTCGCCTGAGCCGCCGGCTGTCGACAAGGCAGCTATGAGCGGCCGACGCGCGCCTGTCGGCGGGGTGAGCATGTTCGGCGGCGGCCTTCCGCCTCCGGCTGCGCTTCTGCGGTCTAAAGTGGCCGCTGCGACCGCCGCCGCGGCTTCTTCCATCGCTGCTGCAGCCGCCTCAGATGACGAGAATGTTGGAGAAGCTCCTGTGGAATCAGGAGCTGCAACCGCTGGTAGACAGCAGAGTGAATCAACTGGTGGACTATTGGTCTCCGTCACCAAGGTGAGATTTTTACTTCAAGGCCCTCTTCGCCTTTCCCGCTTCGGAGTTCCAGCTTAAAATAGTTTTGATAAAACCGGCAACAAAAAATTAATTTGCAGGATCGAGCTCGACTTCCAGGGCGTCGTTTGCCTTCTCGGCGCGCCGGAGCCGCCTCAGCTTCCAGCACCGCGGCAGCCAAAGCTATAGAAGTTCCACAAGCTTCTTCAGCTCCAGTAGCAACAGCCGCAGCTCCAGTGGTCTCCGTGTCAGACGATGCCACTGTTAAGCAGTTTATGGCGCCTGTTGACCTCGACGACGGTTCAAGTAAGCGCCCTAGCCCACAGCCACCTTTTCAACCTCGGGCTTCGACTGGTCTGCTTCGTCGAGACAGTCGAGACAGCGATCAGGACGACGATATTTTTGCATCTAGTCGACTGTCTGCTAAGCCTAAGATCCCATCCACCGACGCTAAGATCCCATCCGCCGACTCTAAGATCCCATCCGCCGACGCTAGGATCCCATCCGCCGACGCTAAGATCCCATCCACCGACGCTAAGATCCCATCCGCCGACGCTAAGATCCCATCCGCCGACGCTAAGATCCCATCCGCCGTCGCTAGGATCGTATCATCGTCTTCCGACTCATTAGCTAGTAATATTCCAAAGCGCCCAACTGCGTTGGATGAAGATGATGATCTGTTTGCAGATCTCATTGTCAAGGAGCAGCCGCCGCCAACCCAGACCGCTCCCGCCGAAGTCAGGCCAGAAGAAGGGAAGAAAACGAAGAAAAATCGGGACCCATTCGCTTCCTCGTCATCCAACGAAGACGAAGATATTTTTGGTAGCGACGTCAATGTCAAAGCCAAGTCGACAACGGCACCGTCTGGCGCGAATCCGACAGCTTCGGTTAGCGATCAGCTGGATGACATTTTCGCTGCTGACATTGTTAAGAAGCCGACCGGCGCCTCAGCGGCAGCCAGCGCGGCGGCGAAGCGGCAGCAGAAGGTTGGCGCCGGCGCGTCTAACAAGAAGTCGTCGTCGTCTAAGCCAGCTAAAGCGGTCACAAATCAGGACCTCGGTAAGCCTTTTTTCTGCTTTTTCTCAGGACTAGGAGGTCGGGAGTTCGATTCCCGACTTGAAAATTTTGTGTCATTTAGCTTGATACCCAACTCTGCATGCTTCCGTTCACCCAGCAGTTAAATAGTTACCAGTATTAGCTAAGGTAAATTGATGGTGTCCATGGACTGTACAACCGTACGCAGCCTTCAGATGCGCCGCACAATAGCTGCGGCTGTGCTGTCGGCTGCACGTCTGGTCCAATTGGGGCAGGTGTAATCAAGTGTTATAATTATAAATCACGATTCGCATCCGTGATAAATGCCAATTACTGTCATTTCAAGTTTTAGATTTCGAGCACTTGTTGTACTCTTTAAGACAATGCGGCTAATTTCACTATAGTTTTTTAATGTTATATACAATCGTATTTCTTTGGTATCGAAAAAACCTGTCGATCGATAATTTACAGACAAAATAATTTTTTTAAATAAGATTTTTGGACTAACTAGTCTACTTGTAGTAGCCAGCATAAACTAATGAAGCACAGCGCATCAAACGACGGCAGCCCTAAGAAGGGCCGTTTTAGCAAGTCACAACACAATAGTTTCTACTAGTAGTGATGATTATATTTTGCTACATATTTTTACACCTTACGATGGAGTATTGTAATTCGAGGTTCTAGATTTAGAAGTGCTAAAAATTCTTCAATTTAAAAGCTTATTTCTAGATTCTAGCTTTTAAAAAGACAAACAGAAGAAGACACAATAAACATGCTGGCTTCCATAAAAATATCATAATCCAGATGACATCTTCGGTGACGCAGCTCCAACTGGAAAGTCTGCCAACCAGAAGACAGTCAAAAAGCCGGCGGGCGGCGCTGGCGAGAACACGAATAAGAAGGCCAGCAAAAAGTCTACGGTGGCCGCAGCTGCAGCTTCAGCGGCTGACACTGACGATATTTTCGATGATCCACTGGGTGCTCTAAAATAATCAACTCATTGATTGATTGACTGATCTATTTTTATTACTCTTGTTATTATTAGTTACTCGTTTATCCAGATTTTCCAATATTGCTATTTTGCTAATTGAATCCAAGTTTAAGCTAGGTAGATCAAAACAGAGCCAAAATTAATCTGTCTGTTAGTGCGCGTGAAGCCTAATTAATTATTCTTTGATTCAACTCTGATTGGGGAGACCTATAGCAGTTCCCCATGTTTTGTATGTTTTGCCTTCTATTTTAACAAACAAGATGTGAATTTTTCCGCATCGTATCATTTCTCAATATCAATACATGAGACACCAAGGTTGCTTCCTGCAGGATTATTGGAAATAAGGATCACTGACAAAGGATTAAGGAAAATAAGGATCACTGATAAAGGATTAAGGAAAATAAGGATCACTGATAAAGGATTAAGGAAAATAAGGATCACTGATAAAGGATTAAGGAAAATAAGGATCACTGATAAAGGATTAAGGAAAAAAAGGATCACTAATAAAGGATTAAGGAAAATAAGGATCACTAATAAAGGATTAGGGGTAATAAGGATCACTGATAAAGGATTAGGGGTAATAAGGATCACTGATAAAGGATTAGGGGTAATAAGGATTTCTGATAAAGGATTAGGGGTAATAAAGATTTCTGATAAAGGATTAGGGGTAATAAAGATTTCTGATAAAGTATTAGGGGTAATTTAGATTTTTGATAAAGGATTAGGGGTAATATAGATTTTTTATAAAGGATTAGGGGTAATATGGATTTTTTATAAAGGATTAGGGGTAATATGGATTTCTGATAAAGGATTAGGAGTGATATGGATTTCTGATAAAGGATTAGGGGTAATAAGGATTTCTGATAAAGGATTAGGGGTAATAAGGATTTCTGATAAAGGATTAGGCGTAATAAGGATTTCTGATAAAGGATTAGGCGTAATAAGGATTTCTGATAAAGGATTAGGCGTAATAAGGATTTCTGATAAAGGATTAGGCGTAATAAGGATTTTTTATAAAGGATTAGGGGTAATATGGATTTCTGATAAAGGATTAGGAGTGATATGGATTTCTGATAAAGGATTAGGGGTAATAAGGATTTCTGATAAAGGATTAGGGGTAATAAGGATTTCTGATAAAGGATTAGGCGTAATAAGGATTTCTGATAAAGGATTAGGCGTAATAAGGATTTCTGATAAAGGATTAGGGTTAATAAGGATTTCTGATAAAGTATTAGGGGTAATATGGATTTAAGATAAAGGATTAGGGGTAATAAGGGTTTCTGATAAAGGATTAGGGGTAATAAGGATTTCTGATAAAGGATTAGGGGTAATAAGAATTTCTGATAAAGGATTAGGGTTAATATGGATTTCTGATAAAGGATTAGGGTTAATAAGGATTTCTGATAAAGTATTAGGGGTAATATGGATTTAAGATAAAGGATTAGGGGTAACAAGGATCACTGATAAAGTAGTAGTAGAAAAGGGGGATTACTGAAGGGGCTAATAAGACAATTGAGGTAACTAAATATTTTCGTACTATGATTTGCGTCTTTCATTCAGCTAAGTTATCGCCTGATTTAATTCCATTGAATCCTGCACTACTTATCGTGCAGAACGCATGCCCTCATTGCGTATTTGTCACTGATCATGATTTACTTTGCAACTTTAAGAAGGCCAAATTACGAATAATTCCTTTGCTTAATTTTCTGCTCGTTAGCACTTTTTATGATTTAATAAAATTCCCGGAAGCCCGTACATGGATATAAAATGCATCTGTAAAATAAAACTACAAATTGACATCTCAGTACGTTGCAAGCTCTTTAAAGTGCTAAGAAATTTTCTTTAATTTTTCACTTGCACACAAATATATCAGCAGGCTATCACGATTAAATCAATTACAGAATTAGATTTTTATCTATGAATTATTTTTGCTAGTGATAACGATTTTGTTGTCTGCATTTTGACGTTAATTTTTACGTTGGAGAAAGTGGGATTTCTGTATCAGGCTGTGGGATTTCTGTGGCAGGCAGTGGGATTTTTGTGGGAGGCTGTGGGATTTCTGTGGGAGGCTGTGGGATTTCTATGGGAAGCAGTTTCCCAAAAGGGGAAATAAATGGGATTTCTGTCGGAGGATGCGGGATTTTTGTGGGATTTCTATAGGATGTAGTGGGATTTCCGTGGGAAATCTGTAGGATTTCTATCGGACAAAGTGGGTTTCTGTATGAGGCTGTGGGATTTCTGTGGGAAGCAGTTTCCCAAAAGGGGAAATAAATGGGATTTCTGTCGGAGGATGCGGGATTTTTGTGGGATTTCTGTGGGAGGATGTGGGATTTCTATAGGATGTAGTGGGATTTCCGTGGGAAATCTGTAGGATTTCTATCGGACAAAGTGGGTTTCTGTATGAGGCTGTGGGATTTCTGTGGGACACAGTGGGTTTCTGTGGGGGGGGCTGTGGGATTTCTGTGGGACACAGTGGGTTTCTGCGGGGGCTGTGGGATTTCTGTCGGAGGCTGTGGGATTTCTGTTGGAGGCTGTGGGATTTCTGTGGGATTTATATTGGGAGACAGTGGGTCCCACTGTGGTTTGCATTGGGATATCTGTGGGGGCTGTAGGATTTCTATTGAAGCTTGTGGGATACATGTGGGAAGTGGCTTACACAGGAAGTGGCGAAAAGGCAATTATGTTTTCAAATAATGGATAAATAAACATTTAACGAATGTCTAATTATTCCGAAGTAAGAAGCAACGGACAGATTGCACAAGATTCGAGAAATAAATAAAAAGAGAAGACACACTATTGTGGAATATTTATTTTCTGCTTAATTAAAAACGATAAACAAAGGAAGTTAATAAATTCGCATAGATAATCAACTGCAGCCACAACCTTTCAAATAGGGCTAATTTAATTCTATAATGAGTTAATTTAGCAAAACATTCCTTGGCACACAGCTTCACAGTACAGCTTGAATGCAGTGTAAGTTTAATTCCTATCTGAAAATATTGCTATGTATAAATATTACGATTTAGGAAAAACTATTACGAAAAGCCAGAAGCTTAGAAACACAGAAAAGGCAGAGACTAGAATAAAATAACAAAACCGAAACTGCAAATTTTGGATTATTTTTAATTTTATAGGTCAATCATCGACTAGAAGAAAGTCAGAGAAAATTTAAAATGTAACAGAACAAAACGATAAAACGGCTAGAAAATAACTGACAACAAAAATATAAATTCAAACAAGCTGTCTAATTGGAATATTTTATAGTTTTCTCTAGAAAAAGGTAAACCACTAAATAGGGCTTGTATGTTTACAAGCACGCAATTGAAATGTAGTTTCGACTGACTGGTTATAGCTACAGAAATAGCATTCATTGATTGCTAATTGACTAAAAACCGAAAATACTTAGTCCATTTCTCAAGCCATATTTTAAAATATGTCTCGTCAATTTGAAGGTACTCAAAAATGGATTGCACATGAACAAATTGGGTCGGATGTGCAGCCGCAGCTATTGCTGTTCAGTCCATGGACTGGGGGGACGCCACACCCACCCTCAATTACGTAGCTAATGCTGGTATCTATTCAACAGCTGTTTGAACTGAAACAATGCAGGTTAAGTTAGTGTCTTGTAGAGTTAAGGGCATGAATTGGTTCAATTGAGTCGGGAATCGAACCCCCGACCTTCAAACCACGAGTCCAACACTCTAATCACTACTAATTGCCCTGCGAAGGCACAAAAGACGCACACAAAACTCCAAATAGTTCATGTACTCGTAGATAAAGGAACTGGAATGCATTATTGATATTAGGCAACTTTAAACATGGGAATTATATTGTCTAGTCGAAAGAATGTGACACCTCTATTTATCCAACATGGAAAATTATTTGTAAAATTATTTTATTCTCAAATACGTCAGAAAAAAATTAGTTTAACGACTGTATTCTGTCCTATCAAATCGTAAATAACGACGCTCATTTTTATCCCAACTCAACCTTGGAACTGATTCAATTTGAAACTAACAGAAGTCCACCTGTGACGAAATAGCCTGGTGGTGGCAGCTCGGAAGTTCACAGCTTGCACAGGCAGAAGAACAGCGGCAGAGCGGCGGCAACAGCGATGAGAACTGGCAGCAGGGCGGTTGAGGCGGGATCGGACTGGTAGGGATCCAGAGTCTTCGGCCCGGAGGCTAGACGCGCGCGACGTCGCCTGGCCTCTTCTTCGTCCTCCTCCGAGTTGACTCCGCGACGATCCTGACCCTGGGAATTCTGATGCTGCTGATCGCCGGGCCGCTGCTGACGATGCTGATGATCGTCGTCGTCGTCTGGCAGCAGAGGAGCCGAATCGTCGTTGTGCGACTGCGGCAGAGGTGGCAGGCGCGGTATCTCGCCTGTGCTGCCTGGAGATTTTGTTCAATAGAAAGCATAATCTACATTTCAAATGGAAGAACAGAAGAAAAGAACAATAGCTTAAATTGCTTCCCGAGTCCGCGCCTCTAAACGATCCTAACAAATCTCTTTAATAATAATAATAACAATTGCAGGAGGGCTGTGGGCAATGGCACATCATTTGGTGACACTAGACCCGCAGCCAGCGAGGAGGCAATGCTGCCAATTTCGCTGACTCCTGAGCACACACGCACACGCACACACGATACCGTACGCAGGCATTCGCTCACACAGGTGTGTACATCTACCCTGACTTTCTCATCGTCAGGCAGTGTACACTTTCACAGAGCCTTGTAGATTGGCCCTTCACACGGCGTAAATTGCACAAAAAGCCC
This sequence comes from Macrostomum hystrix, assembly GCA_950097015.1. NCBI lineage: Eukaryota > Metazoa > Platyhelminthes > Macrostomidae > Macrostomum > Macrostomum hystrix. The sequence goes on from CATNEN010000039.1 coordinate 17,235,150, forward strand.
CCTTAAGTCTTCTCTCCACGGCTGCGCCCCAAAATGAATGTGGCCTTGCCGCGGAATCGAGCTCAGGAACCTTGGTGCTAGAGGCACCGATAACGCGATAACTGCTCCTTTGCTCTTGTGAGAGATACAATTCAGACTACTGACAAAAGTAGAAAAGTAAAGACTTGGCTGCAAAACTCTCACATAACACTAAAAAAGTATCGCCATAAAATGGCAAGGTTAAAAGACACTTCTGTGCACACTAAGAGTGGTGGGAGAGGACTGCGTGTGGCTATGGCTGACTGACGAAGGCAAACAAGCCAGAAACCGGTCTCGGTCTGCCAGCGCGAGGTTCGTTCCCCACTTTTAGTGTGTTACAGCTCTCATATCTCCTATGTCACATCTTCCGTTTGCATTATCTCTAGTCTGCTTAAGTCTCCGATGCATTATCTTTCGCGTGTCAAATATCTCATTAGTCTCATCCCACTCTAATTAAAAATCCTCCGTTTCTGCAGTCTCCTTTGTCTCATCTCCCCGTCTCTATAGCTTTGTCTCCTGCATTTTTACTCACACGTCTCATTTATACTGTTAATTACAATTTGATTAAAAGTGATTATAATTCTAATTAAATTTAATCGAATCGAATTAAAAGTCAAGTAGATAGCATTTATTTTTTTAGGTTAATTTTTATCTAGATCCCTCCAGATGAAATTTTTCAGCTAATTTGCAAACTCACCCTTAACCAGCACGATTGCATTAATCTTTGGATTATCTCGGTCGCCTTTTACAAACTCCAATGACAGGCGCTTTGGCGTTGATGCAATCTGAGAGGCGTCGCTGCCAACAAATAGGCGATTATCCTTGACTTTGAATGGCACGATTTCATCATGGGCAACACCTCGGCCCACTTTGCCAAAAATGTCCAACGAGGAGACAATTGTGTGCTCGCCATTCAGAACGACATCAAAGACCTGTGGTTTTATTATTGTATTTATAGTGCCAATTCAATTTAAGTAAAAGTTCTAATCAAACATACAGCAAACATTTGTGTCAAGCCCATTAAGTTAAAAATAAAAAAAACAAATAAATGTGATTTGTCTTTTTTTGCTCTGTTTTTTTCATCTTTAAGCAATAAAAATATGTCAAGAAATACCCCCTGTATGTAAAATTACATTGCTTTGTAGTTTATTTAAATGTGCATTATATAAATTGATATGCATAAAAATGAATGTATACAATTTATAATATAATAAAATACTTCCCTAATATTTTGTTATTGAAGTTGGTACCATTGTGCCTTATAAGTAGCCTAAATTAAATACTAGCAATATTATACATTTAATATGCAATGGTGTAGCCAACATAGTTTTGTCAGTTGATTAAGGGAGTCATGGCCTCCCTTGCCCTCCTCCTGGCTATGTCCCTGTTTATATGATATATAACATATGCTATAATATAAAGAATGTGTTTTTCAAGTGAAGTAAGAACAAATTTTCTATATTTGGGACCATATAAAATAGCAGAGCATTTAGATTGGTATTATAATTAGCAATCTGTAAAGTTCAAGACAGAGTCATACTTTACAAGAAAAAATATATGCTAAACAAATAACCAAATAATTTTGGTGTGAAAATTACCTTTTGGTTAGGGTTGGCAAACCACACTTCTGAAAACTTCAGTATAAGAACATAGTCACCATCACCAGGAATAGGCAGTTCGTAAGTAAAGCTAGCAGTGTGGTATCGCTCTGTCTGATATAAAATCTGATCTTGATGAACAACACGCCCAATAACTAAATTCCTGCCATAGTCTGATGCAACGCCAACGTTTAAAAAATCTCTTTGATAACGAATGCCATGAATGTCAGTATGCTCCGGCCCTCCGCAATTAACAGCCCATATAACATTTAAGGCTTTCGTGTAGGAGACAAACAATGCTAGGATAGTGAAGCACCACATCTGCGCTCGATAGTCCAGCATGTTTTTACTCTGGACTGCGAATAAATTATATTAACTCTCACAGTTCGATCTTAAGCCGACACACAAAAGCAAAACAATTATGATATCAGGATGAAAAACAATATAAGACTTAAAATATATTTACTGGCTAGAATCTAAAGTCTTAACTAGTGACATGAAACATGCAATAAATATTTTTATTATCGTTGTAAAGCTTTTTAACATCGTGTAATCTTGAATTCGTGCTATTTTTACAGAAAGGTATGACACACGTTTACGCACGTATTTAAATTGTGCGTCATGTAAAGAACGTGTGCTGTAAGTTCAATTGCTCAAGAGATTGTGCTCTCCTTGTTGAACTACTGTCTAAAATCTAAATTATAGCCGCCCGTAATGATAAAGTATCCTCCACGAAGGCTTTAAGAATTTTTCTAGCTGAATTTTTAGCTGAAATCCTTTTTAAATTAAAGTGCTAAAGATTCTTTCGTAACATTCTTTCTTTCGTTTGCAGGTAATTCAGCAAAAGTCGGTCTAAAACTTATCGCATTATTAGCATGTAAAGAAAATAGTTAGTCAAATGAAAATTAAAATATTTCTATCTTACAAGTATAAGACTGAACATTATTTATGAAAGCAGGATGAAAAAAATCTTAAACATTTTCGTATATTCAAGTTAAAAAACTACCGGCAGTCTAGCAAACTGAACAGTAAACCAAAATATGAAAAATTAATAGTTCTGAAGAACAAAGTAGCCAGGCCTATTTAAAATATATATTTCTGATACATAAGGCTTAGAATAATTTATAAGTTTTTACGCAAACCAGGATAGTAAAAACTTTCAAAGTCAAGTAAATGCCTAAATATGCACTGCTACAAGTCCTGCAACTACTTATCTATATACGGCTGTCGGTGTTCAGTTTTAGCAAAATAGGGACCCATTCATAATACGATTATTAAAAGTTTGACGGTTATAAATTATTCATAATAAAGTATAGTACCGATAGTACAGTCAGTTCAGACTAGATAAAAAGGGTAATACACTAAGCCAAACACATGTTGCCACTGCACTTGCCCAATTGATGGTCCTCTGGCCTCTTAACATTTCTCACCTCCCCTTGCACTGTCTTATATCTCATCTCTTACCCCGTCTCTCCCATGTCTCATCTCTCCCTTGGTTGTATCTCCAATCCCTAGATAGCTATCGATCATCTCTCCCAAGCTTTCTCATATATTCCTAATGCCTTGTCCAATATGTAGTAGTAGGCCTAGTACCAGTCTGACCAACCTGACTGGCTGACTGTACTATTAGTAGGGCCTAGGCCTATCCTTACTAATACTGTACTATCTTGACTTCTCCTTTCGTTAAGAGTTTCAAAAATAGGTTAAATACTTTAGTGTGGGAAGCCCAAGGATTTCTATTTTGCTATTAGGACCCTAGCCATTTTGTAAATTTATGTTTAAGTCAAACAGGGAGAATAATATAGGCCTAGTGACTGACTGGCTAATGGTTGTAGTGCCTATTACTACTTAGTAATCCCATATATGTTAATAAATACTTCTATAGGCTAGTCAAGAAAGTAGTCAAGAAGGTTAGGGCCTAGTCAAGAAAGTACACCAAAACATATTTTGTTATGTCCTACATCAAGGATAGGACTACTAGGCCTAACATAACAAAGATAAACAAGTCACTTTTAGAAAAAATTGTCACAAATATAGACTTGGAAGTAGACACAAAAGTTCCACAAAAAGCCATAATTATGGCCAATGAATGAAGGAATTAACTATAAATACAAGATGGTGTTGTAAAGTTAAAAACTAGGTAGACATAAATAAAAAGTCAATGAACCTATGCTGATATTTGTTCTCTTGTGACAAAAATTATGACAAAAGGTGCCTTCAGAAATGAACATAGTCACACTTAATTGACAGTTAAAAACTTGTTCTTTTTAATAGAATAAACTTTTGACCAGTAAAAGCATTGTAGCCATGTAGTGCTATGTATGATGAAAATGTAGACAGACATAGTTTCAGACTGGCAAGGCAAGTTGTAATACAGTTTTTATGCCGTAAAATGTAGTGCACATGAAACTAAATATAACTATCTATAATTCTATCTAGAATCTAGATATCTAACTTTGCATCATTAGACCGTCATCATTAGGCCTAATAATTAAAATTATTAATTATAAATTATTAAACCTTTTTGACTTAGGCCCTATAGCTTGAGCTGTCTAAATGAAAAAATCAATTTTTGCTCTCCTAAGCTTCTTAGCAAGGCTGCTGAAATGTTGCTCAAAGGCTGTTACAATGATTTGCCTGTTCTCAATTTTGGTGTGCATATTGGACAGGAAAATTTAATAAATGGTTGTTCCACACCCAAAGCCATCAGTTGGGTATCCTATCCCTGTGCTTAAAGTTTACATACATTAAAAGTCACAATTCAAATTGATCCTGAATTGTAATGCTTGTGACTAAAATCTTTGGAGAAAATGAGATATGCTTTATAAATCCATGTCATGCCATGTTATTACATGATTATTATTTAGGCAAAAGACATCAGCTAGCAGCAACCCTAATGTTACCATATTGTTCATAATCATAATGCTCATGTTGGGAAATTGGCTTTATTTATACAGTTCAGTTATATATAAGCTCTGGCTTATTAATAATAAATGCTTCACACTATGAATGACAATTATGTCTCTATCAGCTGCAAAAATGCATGATACACATTCAATGATATTGTTTAATGCTTGATTTATAACCAATATTTCAGTTTAATTTAACTTTCAAGCCATCCAAGCTTACACTATAATAACAGAGCAAGTGGCCAAACAAATCAAAGAACTGTCTGCAAAATGTCACGCTGTCTAACCAAAGCCTGTGGCATCGCCCAGCTAGCCGCCAAATCGCAAATGCTGTTGCGACCACTGTCAACGCAGCGCCGAATCAAGGTTGAGAAGCCGGTAGTTGAAATGGATGGTGACGAGATGACTCGCATTATCTGGGCCTCCATCAAGGAGAAACTCATCTTTCCATTCTTGGAAGTAGATTGCAAATACTATGATCTGGGCTTGCCCCACCGCGACGCCACTAATGACCAGGTCACAATAGATGCCGCCAATGCTATTCTGGTGAGTTTATTAAATAGCTCTTGAAGTTCTTAATTAGGCTTCGATTTAAAGCTCGAGAATTTGCAGAAGTTTGCAAAGAAATTTGATGAATTCATCAAAGTTAAACTCCTAAGAAGTGAGTTTAACTATTTCTCTTTAATCGTTCGCGATTCCAGATTAGAACTTCAATCCTACCAGATCCCAGATTAGAACTTCAATCCTACCAGATCCCGAATTAGAACTCCAATCCTACCAGATCCCAGATTAGAACTCCAATCCTACCAGATCCCAGATTAGAACTTCAATCCTACCAGATCCCAGATTAGAACTTCAATCCTAACAGATCCCAGATTAGAACTCCAATCCTACCAGATCCCAGATTAGAGCTCTAATCCTAACAGATCCTAAATTAGAAATCAAATCCTACCAGATCCCAAATTAGAAATCAAATCCTACCAGATCCCAAATTAGAAATCAAATCCTAACAGATCCTAAATTAGAAATCAAATCCTACCAGATCCCAAATTAGAAATCTAATCCTAACAGATCCCAAATTAGAAATCAAATCCTACCAGATCCCAAATTAGAAATCTAATCCTACCAGATCCCAGATTAGAACTCTAATCCTACCAGATCCCAAAAAAGAACTCTAATCCTACCAGATCCCAAATTAGAAATCAAACCCTACCAGATCCCAAATTAGAAATCTAATCCTAACAGATCCCAAATTAGAAATCAAACCCTACCAGATCCCAAATTAGAAATCTAATCCTAACAGATCCCAAATTAGAAATCTAATCCTACCAGATCCCAGATTAGAAATCAAACCCTACCAGATCCCAAATTAGAAATCTAATCCTACCAGATCCCAAATTAGAAATCTAATCCTACCAGATCCCAAATTAGAAATCAAACCCTACCAGATCCCAAATTAGAAATCTAATCCTACCAGATCCCAGATTAGAGCTCTAATCCTACCAGATCCTAAATTAGAAATCAAATCCTACCAGATCCCAAATTAGAAATCAAATCCTACCAGATCCCAAATTAGAAATCAAATCCTACCAGATCCCAAATTAGAAATCTAATACTACCAGATCCCAAATTATAACTCTAATCCTACCAGATCCCAAATTAGAACTCTAATCCTACCAGATCCCAAATAAGAACTTCAATCCTACCAGATCCCAAATTAGAAATAAAATCCTACCAGATCCCAAATTAGAAATAAAATCCTACCAGATCCCAAATTAGAACTCTAATCCTACCAGATCCCAAATTAGAACTTCAATCCTACCAGATCCCAAATTAGAAATCAAATCCTACCAGATCCCAAAAAGAACTCTAATCCTACCAGATCCCAGATCTCTGTAGATATCCCTACATAATATGCCATTGTTTTCAATGCCTTCACCCCACCTGCGCCCAGAAATACAACGTCGGCATCAAGTGCGCCACCATCACGCCGGACGAACAGCGTGTCGAAGAGTTCAAGCTGAAGAAGATGTGGCTGTCACCCAATGGCACTATTCGCAACATCCTAGGCGGCACCGTATTCCGCGAGCCAATCATCTGCAAGAATGTGCCCCGCCTTGTGCCCGGCTGGACTGAAGCTATTGTGATTGGTCGCCATGCTCACGGCGATCAGTACAAGGCTCAGGATATGGTGGTGCCCAAGCCTGGCAAAGTTGAATTGGTTTACACACCGGCCGATGGCTCCGCAGCTAGCCGAGTGTCCGTCTTTGACTTCAAGGACGGCGGCGGTGTCTCCATGGCCATGTACAACACTGACAAGTCTATCGAAGGCTTTGCTCACTCTTGCATGCAGTACGCTCTTAGCAAGAAGTGGCCACTTTATCTCAGCACTAAGAACACCATTCTGAAACGGTACGACGGTCGATTCAAGGACATCTTCCAGGAGGTCCACGACAAGCACTACGCGGCCGAGTTTAAGAAGCTCGGAGTCTGGTAAGTCTATTTTAAGTTTCGGAAATTATTAAGATAATGAGTCTTGACGACTTCAGATTGAGTCTTGATCCTAAGGATTTCAGATAGTAGGGATCATGAGGATTTCGGACAGTAGGGATCCTGAGGATTTCAGATAGTAGGGACCCTGAGGATTTCGGACAGTAGGAATCATGAGGATTTCTAGTAGGGATCATGAGGATTTTAGATAGTAGGGATCCTAAGGATTTCAGATAGTATACGTAGGGATCCTGGGGATTTCGGACAGTAGGGATCCTGAGGATTTCAGATAGTAGGGATCCTGAGGATTTCAGATAGTAGGGATCATGAGGATTTCAGATAGTAGTGATCCTAAGGATTTCAGATAGCTGGGATCCTGAGGATTTCAGATAGTAAGGATCATGAGGATTTTAGATAGTAGGGATCGTATGGATTTCAGATTGTAGGGATCCTGAGGATTTCAGATAGCTGGGATCCTAAGGATTTCAGATTGTAGGGATCCTGAGGATTTCGGATAGTAGTGATCCTAAGGATTTCAGATAGCTGGGATCTTGAGGATTTCAGATAGTTAGGATCCTGAGGATTTCAGATTGGAGGGATCCTGAGGATTTCAGATAGTAGGGATCATGAGGATTTCAGATAGTAGGGATCATGAGGATTTCAGATAGTAGGGATCCTGAGGATTTCAGATAGTAGGGATCATGAGGATTTCAGATAGTAGTGATCCTAAGGATTTAAGATAGCTGGGATCCTGAGGATTTCAGATTGGAGGGATCCTGAGGATTTCAGATAGTAGGGATCCTGAGGATTTCAGATAGTAGGGATCATGAGGATTTCAGATAGTAGTGATCCTAAGGATTTAAGATAGCTGGGATCCTGAGGATTTCAGATTGGAGGGATCCTGAGGATTTCAGATAGTAAGGATCATGAGGATTTTAGATAGTAGGGATCGTATGGATTTCAGATTGTAGGGATCCTGAGGATTTCAGATAGCTGGGATCCTAAGGATTTCAGATTGTAGGGATCCTGAGGATTTCGGATAGTAGTGATCCTAAGGATTTCAGATAGCTGGGATCCTGAGGATTTCAGATAGTTAGGATCCTGAGGATTTCAGATAGTTGGGATTCTCAGGATTTCAGTTATTAGGGATCCTGAGGATTTCAGATAGTAGGGATCATGAGGATTTCAGATAGTAGGGATCCTGAGGATTTCGGACAGTAGGAATCATGAGGATTTCTAGTAGGGATCATGAGGATTTTAGATAGTAGGGATCGTATGGATTTCAGACAGTAGGGATCCTGAGGATTTCAGATAGTAGGGATCATGAGGATTTCAGATAGTAGTGATCCTAAGGATTTTAGATAGTTGGGATTCTCAGGATTTCAGTTAGTAGGGATCCTGAGGATTTCAGATAGTAGGGATCATAAGGATTTTAGATAGTAGGGATCCTGAGGATTTCGGACAGTAGGGATCCCGAGGATTTCAGATAGTAGGGATCCTGAGGATTTCGGACAGTAGGGATCCTGAGGATTTCGGACAGTAGGGATCCTGAGGATTTCAGATAGTAGGGACCCTGAGGATTTCGGACAGTAGGAATCATGAGGATTTCTAGTAGGGATCATGAGGATTTTAGATAGTAGGGATCCTAAGGATTTCAGATAGTAGGGATCCTGAGGATTTCAGATAGTAGGGATCCTGAGGATTTCGGACAGTAGGGATCCTGAGGATTTCAGATAGTAGGGATCCTGAGGATTTCAGATAGTAGGGATCCTGAGGATTTCAGATAGTAGGGATCCTGAGGATTTCAGATAGTATACGTAGGGATCCTGGGGATTTCGGACAGTAGGGATCCTGAGGATTTCAGATAGTAGGGATCCTGAGGATTTCAGATAGTAGGGATCATGAGGATTTCAGATAGTAGTGATCCTAAGGATTTCAGATAGCTGGGATCCTGAGGATTTCAGATAGTAAGGATCATGAGGATTTTAGATAGTAGGGATCGTATGGATTTCAGATTGTAGGGATCCTGAGGATTTCAGATAGCTGGGATCCTAAGGATTTCAGATTGTAGGGATCCTGAGGATTTCGGATAGTAGTGATCCTAAGGATTTCAGATAGCTGGGATCTTGAGGATTTCAGATAGTTAGGATCCTGAGGATTTCAGATTGGAGGGATCCTGAGGATTTCAGATAGTAGGGATCATGAGGATTTCAGATAGTAGGGATCATGAGGATTTCAGATAGTAGGGATCCTGAGGATTTCAGATAGTAGGGATCATGAGGATTTCAGATAGTAGTGATCCTAAGGATTTAAGATAGCTGGGATCCTGAGGATTTCAGATTGGAGGGATCCTGAGGATTTCAGATAGTAGGGATCCTGAGGATTTCAGATAGTAGGGATCATGAGGATTTCAGATAGTAGTGATCCTAAGGATTTAAGATAGCTGGGATCCTGAGGATTTCAGATTGGAGGGATCCTGAGGATTTCAGATAGTAAGGATCATGAGGATTTTAGATAGTAGGGATCGTATGGATTTCAGATTGTAGGGATCCTGAGGATTTCAGATAGCTGGGATCCTAAGGATTTCAGATTGTAGGGATCCTGAGGATTTCGGATAGTAGTGATCCTAAGGATTTCAGATAGCTGGGATCCTGAGGATTTCAGATAGTTAGGATCCTGAGGATTTCAGATAGTTGGGATTCTCAGGATTTCAGTTATTAGGGATCCTGAGGATTTCAGATAGTAGGGATCATGAGGATTTCAGATAGTAGGGATCCTGAGGATTTCGGACAGTAGGAATCATGAGGATTTCTAGTAGGGATCATGAGGATTTTAGATAGTAGGGATCGTATGGATTTCAGACAGTAGGGATCCTGAGGATTTCAGATAGTAGGGATCATGAGGATTTCAGATAGTAGTGATCCTAAGGATTTTAGATAGTTGGGATTCTCAGGATTTCAGTTAGTAGGGATCCTGAGGATTTCAGATAGTAGGGATCATAAGGATTTTAGATAGTAGGGATCCTGAGGATTTCGGACAGTAGGGATCCCGAGGATTTCAGATAGTAGGGATCCTGAGGATTTCGGACAGTAGGGATCCTGAGGATTTCGGACAGTAGGGATCCTGAGGATTTCAGATAGTAGGGACCCTGAGGATTTCGGACAGTAGGAATCATGAGGATTTCTAGTAGGGATCATGAGGATTTTAGATAGTAGGGATCCTAAGGATTTCAGATAGTAGGGATCCTGAGGATTTCAGATAGTAGGGATCCTGAGGATTTCGGACAGTAGGGATCCTGAGGATTTCAGATAGTAGGGATCCTGAGGATTTCAGATAGTAGGGATCCTGAGGATTTCAGATAGTAGGGATCCTGAGGATTTCAGATAGTAGGGATCAGGAGGATTTCAGATAGTAGTGATCCTAAGGATTTAAGATAGCTGGGATCCTGAGGATTTCAGATAGTTAGGATCCTGAGGATTTCAGATAGTTGGGATTCTCAGGATTTCAGTTAGTAGGGATCCTGAGGATTTCAGATAGTAGGGATCATGAGGATTTTAGATAGTAGGGATTGTATGGATTTCAGATTGTAGGGATCCTAAGAATTTCAGATAGTAGGGATCCTGAGGATTTCGGACAGTAGGGATCCCGAGGATTTCAGATAGTAGGGATCCTGAGGATTTCGGACAGTAGGGATTTTGAGGATTTCAGATAGTAGGGACCCTGAGGATTTCGGACAGTAGGAATCATGAGGATTTCTAGTAGGGATCATGAGGATTTTAGATAGTAGGGATCCTAAGGATTTCAGATAGTAGGGATCCTGAGGATTTCAGATAGCTGGGATCCTAAGGATTTCAGATAGTAGGGATCCTGAGGATTTCAGATAGTAGTGATCCTAAGGATTTAAGATAGCTGGGATCCTGAGGATTTCAGATAGTTAGGATCCTGAGGATTTCAGATAGTTGGGATTCTCAGGATTTCAGATAGCTGGGATCCTGAGGATTTCAGATAGTTAGGATCCTGAGGATTTCAGATAGTAGGGATCCTAAGGATTTCAGATAGTAGGGATCATGAGGATTTCAGATGGTTGGGATTCTGAGGATTTCAGATGGTTGGGATTCTGAGGATTTCAGACAGTACGAGTTGAATGACCGTTTAATAATAGAAGCAAATTTGCCACCCGTTTTTATACCAAGGGTACTGAAAAAAAATTGGCAGCGCCTGAATGCTAACAGCGTTGGGTGGTGACTGATTGTTTGACAGACTTGAGGATGGTGTACAGTGGTTGAGCTGCGCCTAATTTTTAGGCCTTATCAATAAAATTGTAGAAATTCGCGTCATGGTGTCCATATTGCCCCTTTTCCACCTGGTTTAGCCCTTGAGGTGCAGCAGTCCGTCTAGATGAAGGTAGGTGACCACCGAAGATGGAGATGATGCAGGCACATTCGGGTGACATGCTGATAAATTTTGAAGGCCTGGCAAGGTCGCACTGAGGCGCAGTGCTAATTTGTGTATTGGGGTTTATGAAATGGTTGCGGCCAATCATTTGCTGATACTAGACTCGCAGCCAGCGGGGAGGCAATTCGCCCATTTCGCCGACTCAGGAGCACACACGCACACAGATACTGTACACAGGCACTCGCTCACACAGGTGTGTACATCTGCCCTGACTTTCTCGGGCACTTCACTTTACTGCTCAGGGGTCGCTGTTTTCGACTAAAGTTAATTACTTCGTATTATTTTGAACGCTGTATTTTTTAATGTCCTTTTTTCTTTACGAGTAGTATAGTAAGGATCTAAAGTAGCCTGGGAATCTGGAAATCTGGAATTAAATTTAGCTCGATTCAAAATCCCACTTTGACAGGTACGAGCACCGCCTTATCGATGACATGGTCGCCCAGGCCCTAAAGTCCTCCGGCGGTTTTGTCTGGGCCTGCAAGAATTACGACGGCGATGTTCAGTCGGACATTGTTGCCCAGGGCTACGGCAGTCTGGGCCTGATGACCTCCGTGCTGATGTGCCCGGATGGCAAGACTGTTGAAGCCGAGGCTGCTCACGGCACCGTCACCCGACACTACCGGTAAGTCCTGGTGCATAGTAGGGCTTTGGGATTTCCCTGGGTTTCGGTGGTTTGAGCATCCTTAAGGTTTTCGTTTTTCGAGAATCCGGAAGGTTCATAGTTTGAGCATCCTGAAGGTTATGGTTTGAGCATCCTGAAGGTTATGGTTTGAGCATCCTGAAGGTTAATAGTTTGAGCATCCTGAAGGTTATGGTTTGAGCATCCTGAAGGTTCATAGTTTGAGCATCCTGAAGGTTATGGTTTGAGCATCCTGAAGGTTCATAGTTTGAGCATCCAGAAGGTTCATAGTTTGAGCATCCTGAAGGTTCATGGTTTGAGCATCCTGAAGGTTCATGGTTTGAGCATCCTGAAGGTTCATGGTTTGAGCATCCTGAAGGTTCATGGTTTGAGCATCCTGAAGGTTATGGTTTGAGCATCCTGAAGGTTATGGTTTGAGCATCCTGAAGGTTCATGGTTTGAGCATCCTGAAGGTTCATGGTTTGAGCATCCTGAAGGTTCATGGTTTGAGCATCCTGAAGGTTCATGGTTTGAGCATCCTGAAGGTTCATGGTTTGAGCATCCTGAAGGTTCATGGTTTGAGCATCCTGAAGGTTGATGGTTTGAGCATCCTGAAGGTTCATGGTTTGAGCATCGTGAAGGTTCGTGGTTTGAGCATCCTTGTTTTAGTACACCAAGGGTTTTATGATTTGAGCATCCTGAAGGTTTTGGTGATTTAATTAATCATCCTGAACTCATCTCAATGTCATCTCCATCTCTCAGGGAGCACCAGAAGGGCAAGCCGACCTCCACTAACCCGGTGGCCAGCATCTTCGCCTGGACTCGCGGCCTTAGCCACCGCGGCAAGCTAGACGGCAACCAGGAGCTGCAGCAGTTCGCCCTTCGCCTAGAGAAGGCCTGCGTTGACACGGTGGACGGCGGCCGCATGACCAAGGACCTCGCCGCCTGCATCTACGGCCTAAAGAATGTCAAGCCGGAGCAGTACCTCTACACTGAGGACTTCTTGGACGCTGTTCGCGATCAGTTCAATAAGACCAAGTGAGGAGTCGACATCAGTGTGGTTGTGTGCCAGTAAATTTATGCGCAGTAAAACTAACTATTTTGAAATAGCTCTGAAATAGCTAATGCGCAAATTGTACTACTCAATGAGTAGTTAGCCTTAGTTGTCTATTCAAATTTAGAAAAACACGTGGGTCATTATTAAAAAAAAATAAGAAGACTTCGCAGTAAGTAACCGTAAATTATCTACTGTTAGTAATATTTATGAAATAATTATTAATTATTAGCCTTACTTGCACTTTATTCTCCTGATAGCGCATATCTCAGCTTATTCTTATCGTATCTATTAAACATATTTTTTTAAATAAAAAAACGCTACAACACTACTGCCGTCTCAAACAGGCCCTCTATCTGAGTAGCATAGTAAGCGTGTGTTTTTTAGCTACCGTTTTTTGTTCGCCCCGGTTCAATGAGTTTGATAAAGAATTATATTTATGATTAATTGATTACATTCATTTATCTAATTAATAATCTTTACCTTGTTGCTTACTGATCATTTTGAACTTTTTTTAAGTCAATTCAAATTTTTCGAGTTCCTTCTCTTGTTAAAGCCGTAATGTAACTATTTTATTCGCCTCAATCTCTTCTCTGCGTGTATTTGCACGAAAAAAACTTCTAATTTACTAATTTAACAATAATAATAAACTACCTGTTTGTCCATCTCTGAGCTCTGCTACTTTGCGGCCTTCGGATTCAATGACTGACTGATTGATCGATTTATTGTTTGTTTGGGACACCTTTGTTTGAAGCGAAAATTCAATAAAGATCCGTGCTTCATTTCTTTATTTCATTTTCAAATTACAAGTGAAACATTAACACACGCTTGACTTCCTACCGTAAGTAGGTAGACACTGGAATTTATATTTTTAACAACAAAACAATGGTTTAGGTTTCCTAAAGTTAGGCTTTAATCGTAAAACACGAAAATATTGTTTTTATTGGTTTTTAAGCAAAAAATCGATAATCATTTTACAATGGATTTTTAATCCTAAAAGACGGTATTAATATACCTGATTTAAGGGATTTTAGGGAATTTTCGGATACGAACCCCAGACCTCTTGAATCTATTCGCTACAAGTTTGCATTCTTGCTTTTACGCCAGTATTACAATGAAAAAGCAAATCTTAGGAAAAATTAAACAGATGTTTAGACCGGAATTCAGCAATATTAAATTCAGGATGTGCGCGCAAGGAAAGATGTAAATATTATGTCGAATTGGTTGCATTGTAACTTGACAAATTTGATTTCTAAACAATTTACTATATGGAGAATTGAACTCATAAGGAGGCAAATTATTTCCACATGGATATTTTTAATTGTGGATATCCGAAATTGCCAACGAAGCCACTACCGTTGCCATAGCAACAACTGTCTTAGCCGGCGATGAAACCGTTGTAACCATGGCGCTTTTCCTGACGCCACCGCCTGCTGCCGCAGCCGAAGCTCCGGCTTTGAAGTCGCCGATGTTAGAACTAACTGACTGCTGCTGCTGCTGCTGCTGTAGATGACGATTGTTGCTAACAGAGCTGATTGCACTGACTGACTGCTGCTGTCTTAGGTTGTCGGCTGAGATTTTGGCGTGTTAGAGTAGATTTTTAATTGTGCTTTTTTTATTTGTCCCTCGATAGAGGAGTTTCAATCGGAAAAAAATTGAACTATCAATAACAGTTGAAAAAACCACGGCGTATTTGGAAGAACCACATTCCAGAACAGAAGGTAAAAGTTTATTATTTTATTTTACTACTATATTATATTGTTAATTTCAATATTTTTAACAAATATTGATTTGCTATAGAAATCTAGATACGAGCTCGTAGAGCAATACCAGTTGTCCTTGTCACCGGGTGGGTCTTCGACAAGAGTCGCTGAATATTTCGACGATTCTGAGTCGGACGGCTTAGAAAGTTAGTTCATCATGAAAAAGGGAAAATGTTGACTTTCCACATTGTGGACTTTCACGAAAATCGGTCATTCGGTTTGGTTGCTATCGTGAACTAGGCATTTGAAATATCCCCGTGTTCTTTACCCAGGGGGAAATAGCGTGCTCTTTCTCCAACACCTCTTCCTCCAGACCCTTCAGCTCCGATCATCAACCCCTGCTTTCCTTTCGCTATATCAACTTCATTCGCATGTCGGTTCTGCACTCACCGATTCGCACTAAATCCATCCGAGCTTCCACCGGATATCCGCCCGGATTATATAGAGCCACGGCAGCCAGCGACTCTTCCACCGCCTCCAGGTAGGCCGGACTCTCGAAGGCGCCACCGGCGCTGGTGTCGGCGCTGAACAGCAGGCGGCACTGGGCCGAGTCAAAAGCCAGCATTCTGATGACAGACTGGCTGCGGCTCTTCTCGATCAACTGCAGGTGTTTTGGTCGGTGTGCAATTTTCTGAGCGTAAGGAAAGCTTACTTTTGGGGGCCAAGTATTCTGCTTATTCTGCTTTTAAGCCCTGGATAGCACCTTACTCCAGATTTTGTCCCCCCTAGAACAGCCGCTTGACTCTAGGTTCGTCTTCTGGAGGGCCACATAACTCCTAATACGTCACCCTCGGACAGCCACCTCCCTCCAGATTTCATCCCCCTTAAGACAGCCACCTCACCCCAGATTTCGTCCTCCTCAGACAGCCACCTCACTCCAGATTTCGTCCCCTTCAGTCAGCCACACCTCTCCAAATATCGTCCCCCTCGGACAGCAACCTCAATCTATATTTCATCCCTTAGGAGAGCTACCCGACTCCAAATTTTGTCCCTATCGGACAGTCACCCCTCTTTGAACGGCCACCTCACCACCTCCTCATTAAACTCTCTGACAAACATGCACGCTCGTATATTGTAAGCTACTTACCCAGCAATTGTAGAGCCGCTTGCCGTTTTCTACATAATAGGTAACGACAACATGAAATAGCGAGGCCATTGGACTTATAGTTGGATTGAAGGATCCGTAATTAATGTCGTAGCCGCCCAAGCAGCTGTGCTCTAAAGGTAAGAAATGTTTATAGGTGAACTAAATAGTGCTATCGAGTTGACTTGTTAAAGTTGTTAGATCTGCAATCAAGGGCTAGACTCACTTTTCAGTAGGAATCGTAAATCACTCTCGCACATCTCGCTGCCCTCCAAAAACTTAAAATAGAAGTTATCGTAGGCCTGCGAGTTGGACTCGATTCTCAGCAGGCACGGGGTATGACGGCTGGTATTAACGGCGGAGAAGTTGTACTTCGCGTACAAGTTGATCTTGCAGTACATCGAGCTCGCTGGAATGGTTGTTTATCAAGCAAATGCTGTGAGCTAGCAATGTACATTCAAACTTCACGCGATGATTGCGTGATTGGGAAATCCCAGCAAAGCTATTTTTAGCTTCATGTATTTATTAACCATGTTTTCCAGTGCTGTCTCAAATGTACATCTCAATAGCGTCCAAAATTTCACCACCGAAAGCTTCACTCTTCTCTCATTGGCTGAAGTGCTAATCTACAGCCTAATGGTACATTAAATTTCTTACCCATTGTCACTAAAATAATTCTCCTCGAGCAAGATTAGTGCTCTAACTAGTGCTTAGCTGGGTCTTCTCAATCCCTATCAATTGGTCCAGCCAGGAAATAAGGAATCCAAGACTCAGGATTAAAAAACTTGGAAAAAGAAATCAATGAGCCACACAATATACGCACGATTTAGTATCGAATAGTAACCACTTCGAGCGCTATCATCGTACTGTCGCAACAGATTTTCCGAAATCAGTGTGTAGAGATAGGACACAGGCACCCGTCGGATCGTTTCACCGACTCGCTGTTCGATAATCTTCTCCATGAAGCTGCAACTTTTCGGCATTTCATTCTCAGACAGTGCCGTGTCGTGACCTTTTTGTGGAGGTTTGCGCTCAGAGTTCAGGAAATGTATATAGGTAAACCGCAAGTTCAGGTCCAAGTCCAGGTGATAGATTTACACTCACTGATTCGCATGAAAATGACATTCTTTAGGCTTTGAAGTCTGCCGTCTGTTGAAACTGCGCCTGTGCCCGTTGGCACCACCTGCATGCACGACTGGGTGGACGCACTGTGGATGCGCGCGATTGGGGTTGGGACTCATTGGATGGATCAAGCTTAAATATTCTTTTTCTGAGAATTTCTTCACCTTATCAGTAGGACCAGTGTAGGAACTCGTGAGCGTACATTTATTATGTACATTATTTATAATACCCATCTCAGTCTGGGGCCATTTTAGGGGTCATTAGGAATGTACATGTTGTTCAAACAGTCTATCTCACTCCCAGCCTCTCTAATTGCTCTCATATTTGTACACTGTGTTGATAATCCTGTCTTCCGCTCACATCTCCACTCCCGGCCTCTCTAATTGCACTCGATAATGTCTATATCTAAATGCTTATCTAATGCTAATGCTAACGATAATCTCACTCCCGTCCTCTTTATAAGCCCCATAAATATATATTGTGTTCAAAAAGTCCTCCCGTTTAGATTCCACTATTAGACTCACCACATCCTGTCAGAGACCTTGCGAATAACATACACCCCTTCGTGACCGGTCATGGACATTAGTAGGAAATTTTTTCGACAAACAAAATCCGTAGCCGGAAACTGGGCATTGCTCCATCGATGCAGCCGCATCACAGCTCCCGCGGCGTCGAATCCGATGCTGACCTGGCCAAGACGGTCCGGACTGTCGTCACTGTCCAGGCGAACCCAGTTGCCGCGAATGTCATCGCTGTAGCTGCATCGACCCATGTTTGTACTGGCTGGGTGACGGTTGATCGATGTGTCCGTGATCATTTTGTGAGACGCCTGTCTAACAGGTACCTTTTGTATCCAACAGGTAGCTTCTGTATGTAACAGGTAGCTTTTGTATCTACCAGGTAGCTTCTGTATCTAACAGGTAGCTTTTGTATCTAACAGGCAGCTTTTGTATCTAACAGGTATCTTTTGTATCTAACAGGTAGCTTCTGTATCTAACAGGTAGCTTTTGTATCTAACAGGTAGCTTCTGTATCTAACAGGTAGCTTTTGTATCTAACAGGTAGCTTCTATATCTAACAGGTAGCTTTTGTATCTAACAGGTAGCTTTTGTATATAACAGGTAGCTTCTGTATCTAACAGGTAGCTTCTGTATCTAACAGGTAGCTTCTGTATCTAACAGGTAGCTTTTGTATATAACAGGTAGCTTCTGTATCTAACAGGTAGCTTCTGTATCTAACAGGTAGCTTCTGTATCTAACAGGTAGCTTTTGTATCTAACAGGTAGCTTTTGTATATAACAGGTAGCTTTTGTATATAACAGGTAGCTTCTGTATCTAACAGGTAGCTTCTGTATCTAACAGGTAGCTTCTGTATCTAACAGGTAGCTTTTGTATCTAACAGGAAGCTTCGTGTCTAACTGACTCACTGGCGCATTGGTTGCCATCCAGGTCCAGCGACAGTCTGCAGTACAAGCTGCTGAGGTCCACGGAGTTCGTCAGATAGTGCTGCTCGCTGAACTCGCAGCCTCGAATATGGTTGTCGCAGTCGCCGACTGAAGTTTTCAATTTGCGAGTTGGCGAAGTCGTAGAAGCGTGTGAGGATGAGTGTGAGGATGAGTGTGAGGATGAGTGTGAGGATGAGTGTGAGGATGAGTGTGAGGATGAGTGTGAGGATGAGTGTGAGGATGAGTGTGAGGATGAGTGTGTGATAGTGTGATAGACTTAGGGATAAGAGATGGGAAATGATGATGGGAATGGGAAATTGAGATGGGGATGGGGATGCTGATGGTGATGGGGATGGGAAATGGAGATTGGAGTGGGAATGGGAGATAGGGATGGAGAATGGGGATGGGGATGGGGATGGAGATGGGGATGGTGATGGGGATGGAGATGGGGATGGTGATGGGGATGGTGATGGGGATGGAGATGGGGATGGTGATGGGGATGGAGATGGAGATGGGGATGGGGATGGAGATGGGGATGGTGATGGGGATGGAGATGGAGATGGGGATGGGGATGGGAAATGTAGATGGGAATGGATATGGGGATGGGAAATGTAGATGGGAATGGAGATGGGGATGGGAAGTGTAGATGGGAATGGAGATGGGGATGGGATATGGGAGATTAGATTGGGATGGGAAAAGGACGTGAATCTTCCCCATAGAAATGAGGATTTGAAAGCTCTAGAAGGGATGACATCAGAATGTAGACGTTAATTGCGAGTACAAATCGATTATCTAGACTAAGTAATTAAGAAAGCGAAAAGACTAAAACTCACGTGACTTCCTGTAGCTGAGCTGGTATCGGTTTTGTCCGGCCTTGTCACCATCTGGCGGGTTAAGCAAGCCGCTCATGCGCAGGTTCGATCCGACGCCGGGAGACAGGACTTCGGACGCGCCCTCATACAGCATGGCCCGGCTGTAGTTCACCTGGGCAGGCTCGTCCAGCGGCAGCCGCTGAAATGCCCCGTGGTTGAGAAGCTCAGCTACAGATGGGAAATCACTGCAGACAGACAACCGGACCGACACTGGACAGACACCCAGGACAGACAGACACCCAGGACAGACAGACACCCAGGACTGACAGACACCCAGGACAGACAGACACCCAGGACTGACAGACACCCAGGACAGACAGACACCCAGGACTGACAGACACCCAGGACAGACAGACACCCAGGACTGACAGACACCCAGGACAGACAGACACCCAGGACTGACAGACACCCAGGACTGACAGACACCCAGGACTGACAGACACCCAGGACTGACAGACACCCAGGGCAGACAGACACCCAGGACTGACAGACACCCAGGACTGACAGACACCCAGGACTGACAGACACCCAGGGCAGACAGACACCCAGGACAGACAGACACCCAGGACTGACAGACACCCAGGACTGACAGACACCCAGGACAGACAGACACCCAGGACTGACAGACACCCAGGACTGGCAGACACCCAGGACTGACAGACACCCAGGACTGACAGACACCCAGGACTGACAGACACCCAGGACTGACAGACACCCAGGACTGACAGACACCCAGGACTGGCAGACACCCAGGACTGACAGACACCCAGGACTGACAGACACCCAGGACTGACAGACACCCAGGACTGACAGACACCCAGGGCAGACAGACACCCAGGACAGACAGACACCCAGGACAGACAGACACCCAGGACTGACAGACACCCAGGACTGACAGACACCCAGGACTAACAGACACCCAGGACTGACACTGGACAGACTCCCAAGACAGACAGACAGACGCACAGGACAGACACACAGACACCCAGGATAGACAGACACCCAGGACAGACAGACAGACACCCAGGACACACAGACACCCAGGATAGACAGACACCCAGGACATACAGACAGACAGACACCCAGGACAGACAGACACCCAGGACAGACAGACACCCAGGACACACAGACACCCAGGATAGACAGACACCCAGGACAGACAGACAGACACCCAGGACAGACAGACAGACAGACAAATAGACAGACAGACAGACAGACAGACAGACAGACAGACACCGACAAGAAACGGACACCGGCTCGGAGCATTGGGTGACTCACCAGGGTATAAATAGCCTGAGGGAAATCCGGTCTGTAGATCAGGATGAATTGGTAGCTCAGGCCCGAAGTGTTCCTTATCCAAGATCCGGCGCACTGCATGTCTTCTTCTAGAAGTGGGCAGTGGTTTTTATGCACTGGGATAACGATCGACTGTTTAATAGCGTTTGATCCTTTATTATATGGATAATCATTTTATTACGAACTAGCTGTCTAAAGTGTTATATTTTTTGTGAAAAGTTGTGAAGTAGGGCATAGTGAGAGAATAAGATATGAGGGAGGAGAGAGAGGAGAGGGAGGAGAGGGACGAGAGGGAGGAGAGAGAGGAGAGAGAGGAGAGGGAGGAGAGGGAGGAGAGGGAGCAGATGGAGGAGAGGGAGGAAAGGGAGGAGAGAGGAGAGGGAGCAGATGGAGGAGAGGGAGGAAAGGGAGGAGAGAGAGGAGAGGGACGAGAGGGAGGAGAGGGAGGAGAGAGAGGAGAGAGAGGAGAGGGACGAGAGGGAGGAGAGAGAGGAGAGAGAGGAGAGGGACGAGAGGGAGAAGAGAGAGGAGAGAGAGAAGAGGGACGAGAGGGAGGAGAGGGAGCAGATGGAGGAGAGGGAGGAGAGGGAGGAGAGAGAGGAGAGGGACGAGAGGGAGGAGAGAGAGAAGAGGGACGAGAGGGAGGAGAGGGAGCAGATGGAGGAGAGGGAGGAGAGGGAGGAGAGAGAGGAGAGGGACGAGAGGGAGGAGAGAGAGAAGAGGGACGAGAGGGAGGAGAGGGAGCAGATGGAGGAGAGGGAGGAGAGGGACGAGAGGGAGGAGAGGGACGAGAGGGAGGAGAGGGAGCAGATGGAGGAAAGGGAGGAGAGAGAGGAGAGAGAGGAGAGAGAGGAGAGGGACGAGAGGGAGGAGAGGGAGGAGAGGGAGGAGAGAGAAAAGAGAATGGAAAGAACCCATAAGAGGGTTGACAGAAAGTGAACATAAAAATGAAAACATTATACGACCGTATAATAAGAAGAGTGATGAATTTAGATGAAGTATTTTTCAAACTCGAGTTTTAAAAAAGAAATTAATTCTGATCAGCTCGTTTTACAACAGCTTATAATGCTAGCTAATTTGTCGTCAGTTCTGTACTAGCTCAATAATTTACTTTTTAATTTAAAAAACTATACTACTATAGAATCGAACCAGACAGTCTGCTCCTCGCCGATATATTATTCCATCAAAGTGGATTACCAAACGTCTTTTGGGAATTCTGAGATTAGATATTATTTCCGATCGAAAACTCATGCGTCACCACCTCTGCGTTGGTGTTCGGGTGGGCACAATGCCCCAAAATTCCATGATTGAGGTGGATTTTGGGGGAAAAGAGGATAAATAAACTTGAATTCCATCTTCTAGGAGAAAAAATAACCAGTCGGAAAATTGGGGATTCATTTCCTAGTCTCCAATCCAGAGAAGCCGTTGATCAACTCGTGCCCCAACAGGGATTTGGAGTTTTTTTTAACGAGAAAGCTACCTTCCCCGCTATCCTTATAAGGGAGAGATTAATTTCGGTTCAGAAAGAAGGCGGGAAAAAAGAGCACAAAAGTGTCTGGACTCTGGAGATCACGTTTGAGAATAGCGAAAATATTTATAGAGTTCAGTATTCGGACTCTCTCTATTGACTCTAAGTCCAAGTCTAAGTGACTCTATAACTGACTGTCACACTGAACTCTTATCTCTCACTCTCTACTACCATCTGTCACTCTCTACTACTGTCGGTCACTCTCTACTACTGTCGGTCACTCTCTACTACTTTCTGTCACTCTCTACTACTGTCGGTCACTCTCTACTACTTTCTGTCACTCTCTACTACTGTCGGTCACTCTCTACTACTGTCGGTCACTCTCTACTACTTTCTGTCACTCTCTACTACTATCTGTCACTCTCTACTCTTATCTGTCACTCTCTACTCTTATCTGTCACTCTCTACTACTATCTATCACTCTCTACTACTATCTGTCACTCTCTACTACTGTCGGTCACTCTCTACTACTGTCGGTCACCCTCTACTACTTTCTGTCACTCTCTACTACTATCTGTCACTCTCTACTCTTATCTGTCACTCTCTACTCTTATCTGTCACTCTCTACTACTATCTATCACTCTCTACTACTATCTGTCACTCTCTACTACCATATGTCACTCTCTACTATCTCTATCTGTCACTCTCTACTCTTATCTGTCACTCTCTACTCTTATCTGTCACTCTCTACTACTGTCGGTCACTCTTTACTCTTATCTGTCACTCTCTACTACTGTCGGTCACTCTCTACTACTATCTGTCACTCTCTACTATCTTCAACTGTCTACATTTATCATGCAGTATCAATGCCTGCCTGTCAGTCTCTACTCTCCGAACAGTGATTAGTGCCACACCATAGTAGCAGAGAACATTGTTAGCAGCTCAAGATGCAATCTTTGTCACCTATCTGGAGTTCGCAATTAGTCTCTGCTTATTAATTTATCTTTTGCCTGCAGGCTCGGCCAGATAAAAAATTGGCACACACGCTATTGAATCGAACTGTGCTTATGAAAGCAGCGGGGGCTTTTATCTTTCCATATAATCCTAAATTGTGACTTCGGCTTAATATATGTGAAAACAGAATTAGAAATACATATGTGTTTCTGTTTTACGTATGGCCATAAAAATAACGAATTCGGCACAAAATTTTCCCCTCTATCTGATTAAACTACTTTCGAAGTCACAAAACGCTGACGTCAGATATTTACAAGAATTTCACGAAAATCGGTCATTCGGTTTGGTAGGCAAAGTAGGCAGTGGGTATTTAAAAATACTCCATTGGTCTTATCCCACAAGCCTTCATTGAATAAAGTTTGCAGCAAGGAACGTGTGCTAAAATTGGCTAATGGATTTTATTTTAAATAGCGAGATAAATTCACCGTGTTACTTTTGCTTGACTTGCTGCTTTCACATTGTTTAAAGTACGAGTATTTTGTTTTTCCTTGTCTTTGATCTTTAGTTTATTAAAAGCCATTAGTTTCACATTCTATGTCAGAGTTTGTAGGAATCGAAAACGACAGCGAATATCAGGCTTTCGTTTAAAAACATTGTTTATAGGTGCAACACACGGTGGCAAAACCTGTCCCTCTCTTCAGTATCCGTCAGTCTCTTCAGTATCTGTCAGTCTCTTCAGTATCTGTCACTCTCTTCAGTATCTATCACTCTCTTCAGTATCTGTCACTCTCTTCAGTATCTGTCACTCTGTACAGTATCTGTCACTCTCTTCAGTATCTGCCACTCTCTTCAGTATCCGTCACTCTCTTCAGTATCCGTCACTCTCTTCAGTATCTGTCACTCTGTACAGTATCTGTCACTCTGTACAGTATCCGTCACTTTCTTTAGTATCTGTCACTCTGTTTCGTATCCATCACTCTGTACAGTATTCCATCACCTTCTTCAGTATCCGTCAGTCTCTTCAGCATCTGTCAGTCTCTTCAGCATCCGTCAGTTTCTTCAGTATCTGTCACTCTCTTCACTATCTGTCACTCTCTTCAGTATCTATCACTCTCTTCACTATCTGTCACTCTCTTCAGTATCTATCACTCTCTTCAGTATCTATCACTCTCTTCAGTATCTGTCACTCTGTACAGTATTCCGTCACCTTCTTCAGTATCCGTCAGTCTCTTCAGTATCTGTCAGTCTCTTCAGCATCCGTCAGTTTCTTCAGTATCTGTCACTCTCTTCAGTATCTATCACTCTATTCAGTATCTGTCACTCTGTTTGGTATCCATCACTCTGTACAGTATTCCGTCACCTTCTTCAGTATCCGTCAGTCTCTTCAGTATCTGTCACTCTCTTCAGTATCTATCACTCTCTTCAGTATCTGTCACTCTCTTCAGTATCTGTCACTCTCTTCAGTATCTGTCACTCTGTACAGTATTCCGTCGCTCTCTTCAGTATCTGCCACTCTCCTCAGTATCCGTCACTCTCTTCAGTATCTGTCACTATGTACAGTATCTGTCACTCTGTACAGTATCCGTCACTTTCTTTAGTATCTGTCACTCTGTTTCGTATCCATCACTCTGTACAGTATTCCATCACCTTCTTCAGTATCCGTCAGTCTCTTCAGCATCCGTCAGTCTCTTCAGTATATGTCATCCTCTTCAGTATCTATCACTCTCTTCAGTATCTGTCACTCTCTTCAGTATCTGTCACTCTCTTCAGCATCCGTCAGTCTCTTCAGTATCTGTCATCCTCTTCAGTATCTATCACTCTCTTCAGTATCTGTCACTCTCTTCAGTATCTATCACTCTCTTCAGTATCTGTCACTCTCTTCAGTATCTGTCACTCTGTACAGTATTCCGTCACTCTCTTCAGTATCTGCCACTCTCCTCAGTATCCGTCACTCTCTTCAGTATCTGTCACTCTGTACAGTATCTGTCACTCTGTACAGTATCCGTCACTTTCTTTAGTATCTGTCACTCTGTTTCGTATCCATCACTCTGTACAGTATTCCATCACCTTCTTCAGTATCCGTCAGTCTCTTCAGCATCCGTCAGTTTCTTCAGTATCTGTCACTCTCTTCAGTATCTGTCACTCTCTTCAGTATCTATCACTCTCTTCAGTATCCGTCACTCTCTTCACTATCTGTCACTCTCTTCAGTATCTATCACTCTCTTCAGTATCTGTCACTCTCTTTAGTATCTGTCACTCTCTTCAGTATCTGTCACTCTCTTCAGTATCTGTCACTCTGTTTGGTATCCATCACTCTGTACAGTATTCCGTCACCTTCTTCAGTATCCGTCAGTCTCTTCAGTATCTGTCAGTCTCTTCAGCATCCGTCAGTTTCTTCAGTATCTGTCACTCTCTTCAGTATCTATCACTCTCTTCAGTATCTATCACTCTCTTCAGTATCCGTCACTCTCTTCACTATCTGTCACTCTCTTCAGTATCTATCACTCTCTTCAGTATCTATCACTCTCTTCAGTATCCGTCACTCTCTTCAGTATCTGTCACTCTAGATTTTCTCTGCTGTAACCCTCTATCCTTCACTCTGCGGCTCACGAAATTAAGGCACAGAAAATATAATTGAACAGAACTCACGAATCGATTCTAGAGCAGTGATGTCTGACCTAAGCGACAGAACAGCAGCTCGTCGAAAATTTTCCGGCAGAATGTTGTAGTACAGCCAGCTCATGCCTAGGCCGAATATGCACTGGCTCTGAACCAGGGTGAATGTGTTCTGCTGCAGGATGCTGTGACCCGAGCGAGTGTTCTGCAATGAGCCGTCATTTTAGGTTTGGTCATTGGTGACTTTTGACTTTGATCCTAGGTTAGTTGCTATGTCTAGATTGGTCATAGCTGGCATATCTAGATTGGTCATAGCTGGCATATCTAGATTGGTCATAGCTGTCATATCTAGATTGGTCATAGCTGGCATATCTAGATTGGTCATAGCTGTCATATCTAGATTGGTCATAGCTGGCATATCTAGATTGGTCATAGCTGGCATATCTAGATTGGTCATAGCTGGCATATCAAGATTGGTCATAGCTGGCATATCTAGATTGGTCATAGCTGTCATATCTAGATTGGTCATAGCTGGCATATCTAGATTGGTCATAGCTGGCATATCTAGATTGGTCATAGCTGGCATATCTAGATTGGTCATAGCTGGCATATCTAGATTGGTCATAGCTGGCATATCTAGATTGGTCATAGCTGTCATATCTAGATTGGTCATAGCTGGCATATCAAGATTGGTCATAGCTGGCATATCAAGATTTGTCATAGCTGGCATATCTAGATTGGTCATAGCTGGCATATCTAGATTGGTCATAGCTGGCATATCTAGATTGGTCATAGCTGGCATATCTAGATTGGTCATAGCTGGCATATCTAGATTGGTCATAGCTGGCATATCTAGATTGGTCATAGCTGGCATATCTAGATTGGTCATAGCTGGCATATCAAGATTGGTCATAGCTGGCATATCTAGATTGGTCATAGCTGGCATATCTAGATTGGTCATAGCTGGCATATCAAGATTGGTCATAGCTGTCATATCAAGATTGGTCATAGCTGTCATATCTAGATTGGTCATAGCTGGCATATCTAGATTGGTCATAGCTGGCATATCAAGATTGGTCATAGCTGGCATATCTAGATTGGTCATAGCTGGCATATCTAGATTGGTCATAGCTGGCATATCAAGATTGGTCATAGCTGGCATATCTAGATTTGTCATAGCTGGCATATCTAGATTGGTCATAGCTGGCATATCTAGATTGGTCATAGCTGGCATATCTAGATTGGTCATAGCTGGCATATCTAGATTGGTCATAGCTGGCATATCTAGATTGGCCATAGTTGTGACTAATTTTACTCGTAAAAGCAATAAAGTATTGTTGAAACTTTAGAATTTTTCGTATAATTTTGGTCTATAATATTATAGTTTAGTCTAGTGGTATACAATGGTTTCAGTGAGGGTGCATAGGATTAACAATTATGTGGGCCAAGTTAAAATATAATTACTGGCCCATCAGATCGGTCTCTTGCATCATAATTGAGAATAGAAAAATGTCCCTCCAAGGCAAGATGGAGTTCCGGAACCCTTAGCAAGTGTTTCATGGTCTAAGTTATCAGGCAAAGTTGTTGCTAACCGAAATCTGTCAGCACTAATCAGGGACTAGCTGAGAGCACAGACTCACCACTAAACGAGGCTTAGAGGCGTTACTGGCGTCCACCCAGTCAGTGATGACTCGATAAGAAAATTTCCTGGGGCACTGGATGGCCTTGAAGTCGGCGATTTGCGGCTCGGCTGCATTGGCGATTGAAGAGGCAATCTTTTCTGAGATGCTCATAATAGAGTTGCAACACTGGCCACACCTTCTCTGTCCCTGTCACTGTCTGTCACACCTTCTCTATCCCTGTCACTGTATGTCACATCTTCTCTACCCCTGTCACTGTCTGTCACACCTTCTCTATCCCTGTCACTGTCTGCCACACCTTCTCTGTCCCTGTCACTGTCTGTCACATCTTCTCTATCCCTGTCACTGTCTGTCACACCTTCTCTATCCCTGTCACTGTCTGTCACACCTTCTCTATTCCCCCTGTCACTGTCTGTCACATCTTCTCTATTCCCCCTGTCACTGTCTGTCACACCTTCTCTGTCCCCCTGTCACTGTCTGTCACACCTTCTCTGTCCCCCTGTCCCTGTCTGTCACACCTTCTCTGTCCCCCTGTCACTGTGTCACAACTACTTTATTCCTGTCACTGTCTGTCACATCTTCTCTACCCCTGTCACTGTCTGTCACATCTTCTCTATCCCTGTCACTGTCTGCCACACCTTCTCTGTCCCTGTCACTGTCTGTCACATCTTCTCTATCCCTGTCACTGTCTGTCACACCTTCTCTATCCCTGTCACTGACTGTCACACCTTCTCTATTCCCCCTGTCACTGTCTGTCACATCTTCCCTATTCCCCCTGTCACTGTCTGTCACACCTTCTCTGTCCCCCTGTCACTGTCTGTCACACCTTCTCTGTCCCCCTGTCACTGTCTGTCACACCTTCTCTGTCCCCCTGTCACTGTCTGTCACACCTTCTCTGTCCCCCTGTCCCTGTCTGTCACACCTTCTCTGTCCCCCTGTCACTGTGTCACAACTACTCTATTCCTGTCACTGTCTGTCACATCTTCTCTATTCCCCTGTCACTGTCTGTCACATCTTCTCTATTCCCCTGTCACTGTCTGTCACACCTTCTCTATTCATGCCACTGTCTGTCACACGTTCTCTATTCATGTCCATGACTGTCACACGTTCTCTATCCATGTCCCTGACTGTCACACGTTTTCTGTTCCCCCTGTCACTGTCTGTCACACCTTCTCTGTTCCCCTGTCACTGTCTGTCACACCTTCTCTATCCATGTCCCTGACTGTCACACGTTTTCTGTTCCCCCTGTCACTGTCTGTCACACCTTCTCTGTTCCCCTGTCACTGTCTGTCACACCTTCTCTATTCATGCCGCTGTCTGTCACACCTCTGTTTATCCTGTCTCTGTCTGTCACACCTTCTCTATTCATGCCGCTGTCTGTCACACCTCTGTTTATCCTGTCTCTGTCTGTCACACCTTCTCTGTCCTTCCAGTCCCTATCTGTCACACCTCTTGCTAAAAAAAATTTATAAACCCCTTTTCTATCATTTTTTCGTTTTTTACCATAGAAACCAAGGTACGTGAAAGATAATAAATTAAACTCACGAGTCCAAAGCCATTTGTCATTTGCGTCACCGTTTGTGCAGCTGTCAACAGAGAAACTCCTGTCCTCCATGGGTCCTAAAAAGGGCGTCGGTGGCAGAGCGCTTAACGAGTTTGCCTCTCGCGCCAAGGTCCCTGAGCTCGATTCCGCGGCGAGGCAACATTCATTTGGGGCGCAGACGCGGAGAGAAGGCTTTGAGGCTTGTCGTACAAGTTACGTCATTGAGGGCCAACCTCCAAGGCACAGTGAGAGTGTACACTGCCTGACAATGAGAAAGTCAGGGCAGATGTACACACCTGTGTGAGCGAGTGCCTGCGTACAGTATCTGTGTGCGTGTGTGCTCAGGAGTCAGCGAAATGGGCAGAATTGCCTCCTCGCTGGTCTAGTGCCTTAGACCGAAGCTCTCGTGCAATTATTATTATAACTATTAATATGGGTCCTAAAACGAATTTTTGTTATAGTGTGACAATCACTTATTGATTTTTTAATTTAAACTCCAACTTCAGCTGTTCAACTGTGATGCCGTGTACAACTGCTCAGTCCATGGACTGTGCAGGCCGCTAGAAAGCCACCAGATTTCTACCTCAGCTAATGCTGGTACCCATTGTATCTCTTGAAGGTGGGGATCAGATTTTTTTGCTAAAATACGAACTCCAAGTGTCTGAAGCGATTGTTACTAGGCAATAAGCGCGTAAAAAACTCTAATTAACCTCAGAGTTTCATCTAGTTACTATAAAGAAACCAAAAATGAAAACCTAGCGGTAGCGGCATTGTGAGGAACCAGTCCTTGGTCTAGAATCATGTCAATTTTCGTTTCCTTCTCAGAGACATTAACAATCACCGACCCTGCATGGGACAGAGCGGAAGGTATTGCTGCGAGTCACATCCCCCCTTCACCAATGCCTCCTACACCTTCTCCCATTAGGGCCGTCCTAGCAACTAGCAAGTTTGGTAACTCCCCCCCTGAAGTTCTCAATCTTATAAATTTTCTGTTTCTTCTGTCAGGGCTTGGCAATCAAAGACTACGTAAAGTCCCCAAAGAATTCTTCCCGTTAGCAACTAATAGCTTCCCATTTGACAATCAGCAGCAATGCCATTCAACAGCTTACCAATGTCAACTGCTGCAGCGAAGGTCTGAAATCCTGCAGTCTCATCCTTCATCTCCCTGAAGCTGATGCAGGAGAAACCGGACAGTTGACGGGTTGAGCTGAAATTTTTGTTTTCTACTTTTTTTAAAACATCTGTTTCTTCTTCAATAGATTAGAATTTTAGGATTTTAACACCGGAAAATGGACTGTCACGGACTCATTGTCAGATTTGATTGGTTTATTTTTAGATGAGGAAAAATATAGATATTTGCTTTCAGGATTAAGGTAAATTTATCCTACAGTTCAAATTATAGTAGAATCTAGCGATAACTTGCACCAGCTGATTGCAAATATTTGCTTGCTATCAATTGAGATTCATAGAATTGCATTTTAGAGTCCTTTAAATATATCATGGGTAAATTCATTTAGAATTTCAACCGTTTTAACAAAACTTATGTAGTTTGTTCAAATCATTTTATAAAACATCATGGCACTTAATTTCCCGAATCAAAAAATCAGTCACATAATCAACAAGTCACTCTCTCAGTCACCCAGTCACTCTCTCCATCACTCAGTCACTCTCCCGGTCACCCAGTCACTCTCCCGGTCACCCAGTCACTCTCTCAGTCATCCAGTCACTCTCCCGGTCACCCAGTCACTCTCTCGGTCACCCAGTCACTCTCTCAGTCACCCAATCACTCTCCCCATCACTCAGTCACTCTCCCCATCACTCAGTCACTCTCCCCATCACTCAGTCACTCTCCCCATCACTCAGTCACTCTCCCCATCACTCAGTCACTCTCTCAGTCACCCAATCACTCTCCCCATCACTCAGTCACTCTCCCCATCACTCAGTCACTCTCCCCATCACTCAGTCACTCTCCCGGTCACCCAGTCACTCTCACAGTCACCCAGTCACTCTCCCTATCACCCAGTCACTCTCCCCATCACTCAGTCACTCTCCCCATCACTCAGTCACTCTCCCGGTCACCCAGTCACTCTCACAGTCACCCAGTCACTCTCCCTATCACCCAGTCACTCTCCCTATCACCCAGTCACTCTCCCAGTCACCCAGTCACTCTCCCAGTCACCCAGTCACTCTCCCAGTCACCCAGTAACTCTCCAAAATCACCCACTCAATCTCCAAGCACTCTCCCGTCGCCCCCAATCTCTTGAGTACCCACTTCTCATGCTTATAATGAGCTGCCACAAAGGTTTCGCCAAAGTCGCCAGCGTTTGTCGCTGACCGCTCAACGCAGTCAACTGACTCTCGTCGCTCCTCCAGTAGCGACTCCTTGAAGGTGTCGGTGCCTCGGACCAGACGGATCTGAAAGCGACGCAGCACAATGGACCCCATGCTCTGCCGCTTTCTGAGGATGCTGGCCTCGGCGAATTGTACCTCGTCAGTAGCCAGCCGCTCGCCAGTCAAAGGATGTCGCGCCAGTCGGTACTGCAGCATCCAAGGACCCCGCCGATGCAGAAATTCGGGGAACTCGCAGAGGCCGTCGCCGATTGAAGCAGCGGGATCTAGGCGTGAGCGAGGAGGTTTTTGTCGCAAGATTCGAACCTAGGACGTATGCTATGCATTCCCGATGTCATCAGAAAATTTGCACCGAATCTTTGCTGCAGTTGAACAATTAATTTTAATAATTGATTGAATTGTTAGACTGGCGGCAGAGGGACATTTAATTTCACTTCCAAAACTGTCGAAAGGGAATTAAAATTGGTCTCTCGGTCGCTCATTTCCTTAATGGGATAAAGCAATTGTAGGAAGCATTTTTTTTAAAACAAAACCGCCTGGATACAACAAAACCTGCTTCCTTCAAGTCACCCCCCGGCAGATACGAAAGTCGGTTCGCTCAGAATTCTTCTCCTAGTGCAAGGAAGAGGAGGAAAGAGACAATTCTCCCCCTAGTCTGTTCCCTAGAGAGGCGGTGTAGATTTGACCGAGCAGGCTGCTGCTGCTGCTGCTGCTGCTACTTCTGGTGCCCTCCTGAGAGTTTTGCTAACATGGATGCTCGTGTGTCTCTGTGTGAGTAGCGGCCATCTCAAGTTTTTGTTCCTGTCCTTCAATACTCTCTGCCCTTCTGTCTCTGGCGTGTCTTGCCCGTTTATTGCCAAGTTTCCATGCTCAAGATTGTACCAAGACATTTTCGAACCCTAGGACTGTCAATTTTTTCACCTAGATAGATATATAGATAGATAGATAGATAGATAGATAGATAGATAGAAAGATAGATAGATAGATAGATATATAGATAGATAGATAGATAGATAGATAGATAGATAGATAGATAAAAAGATAGATAGATAGATAGATAGATAGATAGATAGATAGATACTCGTAGATAGATAGATAGATAGATAGATAGATAGATAGATAGATAGATAGATAGATAGACAGATAGATAGATAGATATATAGATAGATAGATATTTCAACTAACCAAAAATTTAATATTACGATTCGTTGCCTATTTTTTAAGCGATTTTAACTGTCTAAGGTGTACTTGGGTCCGTAGAGCAGCGGGAATCAGAAAATATCGGTGTAACAGACACATGGTCAGAGGAACAACCAAGCAGATAGCATCGGCAAAAATATTTTCAAGCCGAAGAAAAATACATTGCGGAATACTCGTATGCTCGCAATTATGAAAAAAAAGAACATAAAATATGAAGATTTGACAGGACTGTTTCTGGTTGAGCGAATTCCGCTGCGCTGTTAAAACAGTCGGTGATGTCGAGGAAATTGGAGTGGAGATTATTAAGTCTGATAAATTGGAAACTAAATAGTCACCTACTTATAGGATGGGATGGGATGGGATTAGATGTGATGGGATTAGATGGGATGGGATTAGATGGGATGGGATTAGATGGGATGGGATGTGATTAGATGGGATGGGACTAGATGGGATGGGATCTGATGGGGTGTGATTAGATGGGATGAGATTAGATGGAATGGCATTAGATGGAATGGGATGTGATTAGATGGGATGGGATGTGATTAGATGGGATGCGATGTGATTAGATCGAATGGGATGTGATTAGATAGGATGGGATGTGATTAGATGGGATGGGATTAGATGGAATGTGATTAGATGGGAATGGGATGTGATTAGATGGGATGGGATGTGATTAGATGGGATGGGACTAGATGGAATGGGATTAGATGGAATGGCATTAGATGGAATGGCAATATATGGAATGGGATTAGATGAAATGGGATTAGATGAGATGGGATGGGATTAGATTGGATTGGATGGGACCAGATGGATGGGATTGGATGGAATGGGATTAGATGGAATGGGATTAGATGGGATGGGATTAGATGGGATTGGATGGGACCAGATGGATGGGATTGGATGGAATGGGATTAGATGGAATGGTATTAGATGGGATGGGATTAGATGGGATTGGATGGGACCAGATGGATGGGATTGGATGGAATGGGATTAGATGGAATGGGATTAGATGGGATGGGATTAGATGGGATTGGATGGGACCAGATGGATGGGATGGGATTATAGATATCTGAGGTGTAGTTCTGTAATTCTAAAACCCCAAAGAGTTCAACCCATGCTTCAATGCTGCATCGAATGTTTAAAAAATATTCGATGGCACATAAAATTCAACTCACAGAGATAAGAAGATAGAACAGGTTCCATAGGACAAATAAGCAAATAGGCTTCAGCCCACTATACCACTATAGCAGCGCCCAGTATTTTAAAACGGCTTTCCTAGCCGTAATGTCACGGGGCAAAGTGATAAGTGGGCATGACTGACCAGGCCTAGGCGAGCAGCAACGAGTCGGGAGGCCCTAGTCACTATTGTTGCTAGCGGCCCAAAGGAGATGATGGATGACCAGCGTGCGAAATCGAGCCTCGCCCACCCCCGCCAGTGTGGGGCCTGTAACAGCTCCTGAACGACACAGTTCATTGCGAGTGTGGAGCTAAGATATGGAAGGCACTCGTGCTGCTTACCTTAAAGCGTTGAAACCCAACTGAAGATTGTAGGATGATATCGCGGGGATTGTAGGATGATTTCAAGGGGATTGTAGGATGATATCCAGGGGATTGTAGGATGATATCCAGGGGATTATTGGATGATATCCAGGGGATTGTAGGATGATTTCAAGGGGATTGTAGGATGATATCCAGGGGATTGTAGGATGATATCCAAGGGAATAATTGGATGATATCCAGGGGATTGTAGGATGATTTCAAGGGGATTGTAGGATGATATCCAGGGGATTGTAGGATGATATCCAGGGGATTGTAGGATGATATCCAGGGGATTGTAGGATGATATCCAGGGGATTGTAGGATGATATCCAGGGGATTGTAGGATGATTTCAAGGGGATTGTAGGATGATATCCAGGGGATTGTAGGATGATTTCAAGGGGATTGTAGGATGATATCCAGTGGATTGTAGGATGATATCCAGTGGATTGTAGGATGATATCCAGTGGATTGTAGGATGATATCCAGTGGATTGTAGGATGATATCCAGTGGATTGTAGGATGATATCCAGTGGATTGTAGGATGATATCCAGTGGATTGTAGGATGATATCCAGGGGATTGTAGGATGATATCCAGGGGATTGTTGGATGATATCCAGGGGATTGTTGGATGATATCCAGGGGATTGTAGGATGATATCCAGGGGATTGTAGGATGATATCCAGGGGATTGTTGGATGATATCCAGGGGATTGTAGGATGATATCCAGGGGATTGTAGGATGATATCCAGGGGATTGTAGGATGATATCCAGGGGGATTGTAGGATGATATCCAGGGGGATTGTAGGATGATATCCAGGGGGATTGTAGGATGATATCCAGGGGGATTGTAGGATGATATCCAGGGGATTGTTGGATGATATCCAGGGGATTGTAGGATGATATCCAGGGGATTGTAGGATGATATCCAGTGGATTGTAGGATGATATCCAGGGGGATTGTAGGATGATATCCAGGGGATTGTTGGATGATATCCAGGGGATTGTAGGATGATATCCAGGGGATTGTAGGATGATATCCAGTGGATTGTAGGATGATATCCAGTGGATTGTAGGATGATATCCAGTGGATTGTAGGATGATATCCAGGGGATTATTGGATGATATCCAGTGGATTGTAGGATGCTATCCAGTGGATAGTAGGATGATATCCAGTGGATTGTAGGATGCTATCCAGTGGATTGTAGGATGATATCCAGGGGATTGTAGGATGATATCCAGTGGATTGTTGGATGATATCCAGGGGATTGTAGGATGATATCCAGTGGATTGTTGGATGATATCCAGGGGATTGTAGGATGATATCCAGGGGATTGTAGGATGATATCCAGGGGATTGTAGGATGATATCCAGGGGATTGTAGGATGATATCCAGGGGATTGTAGGATGATATCCAGGGGAATATGTTGGATGATATCCAGGGGATTGTAGGATGATATCCAGTGGATTGTTGGATGATATCCAGGGGATTGTAGGATGATATCCAGTGGATTGTTGGATGATATCCAGGGGATTGTTGGATGATATCCAGGGGATTGTAGGATGATATCCAGGGGATTGTAGGATGATATCCAGGGGATTGTAGGATGATATCCAGGGGATTGTAGGATGATATCCAGGGGATTGTAGGATGATATCCAGGGGATTGTAGGATGATATCCAGGGGATTGTAGGATGATATCCAGGGGAATATGTTGGATGATATCCAGTGGATTGTAGGATGATATCCAGTGGATTGTAGGATGCTATCCAGTGGATTGTAGGATGATATCCAGGGGATTGTAGGATGATATCCAGTGGATTGTTGGATGATATCCAGGGGATTGTAGGATGATATCCAGTGGATTGTTGGATGATATCCAGGGGATTGTAGGATGATATCCAGGGGATTGTAGGATGATATCCAGGGGATTGTAGGATGATATCCAGGGGATTGTAGGATGATATCCAGGGGATTGTAGGATGATATCCAGGGGAATATGTTGGATGATATCCAGGGGATTGTAGGATGATATCCAGGGGATTGTAGGATGATATCCAGGGGATTGTAGGATGATATCCAGGGGATTGTAGGACAATTGAGAATGGAATAAAATGTTAATGGAGAAAGGACTGTTGGAGTAGGGAAAATAGACTGTAGGTTAGTTAATAAGATAGTTTTCTCAAGAGTGTTATGAAGTAGGTTTAGGTTTAGGTGTTGTTCATCTTTTTTTTCAACGACAGGAAATTGAGCTGAGAATTAAGCGGGGTTTCAGGTACGGTAAGACAGTTGCACAATGAGCGCAAAAGGCTGGGCGTTATTTTTGGCTCAAAGAACTTTAAACAGTCAGTTAAGAAAGTGCTGCTCATAAGATGATACGAAGATTATATTGAGTACAATTTAACTGAGCACTGTGCAATAGTACGTATGTCACTTACGACAGTCATACATCGGCTGCTTGGTTATGCTTCATTGAGTTTAGATTGAACTTTCGAGTCACTAACGGGCGATATTTCACAGCCGACATGACACATGAGAATGATATCAGATTGCATTTGAGATATTTGAAGTCAAATATGAGAAGTGTGAGATTAGATATGATTAGTGTGAGATTAGACGTGAGAAGCGTGAGTTTAGATATGAGAAGTGTGAGATTAGATGTGAGAAGAGTGAGATAAGATATGAGAAGTGTGAGATTAGATATGATTAGTGTGAGATTAGACGTGAGAAGTGTGAGTTTAGATATGAGTAGTGTGAGATTAGATGTGAGAAGAGTGAGATTAGATATGAGAAGTGTGAGTTTAGATATGATAAGTGTGAGATTAGATATGATAAGTGTGAGAT
The DNA here is from genome assembly GCA_950097015.1 of Macrostomum hystrix. NCBI lineage: Eukaryota > Metazoa > Platyhelminthes > Macrostomidae > Macrostomum > Macrostomum hystrix. The sequence goes on from CATNEN010000039.1 coordinate 17,272,025, forward strand.
TAGATATGATAAGTGTGATATTAGATATGATAAGTGTGAGATTAGATATGAGAAGTGTGAGGTTAGATATGAGAAGTGTGAGTTTAGATATGACTAGTGTGAGATTAGATATGAGAAGTTTGAGATTAGATATGAGAAGTGTGAGTTTAGATATGATTAGTGTGAGATTAGATGTGAGAAGCGTGAGATTAGATATGAGAAGTGTGAGTTTAGATATGAGTAGTGTGAGATTAGATGTGAGAAGCGTGAGATTAGATATGAGAAGTGTGAGTTTAGATATGATAAGTGTGAGATTAGATATGATAAGTGTGAGATTAGATATGATAAGTGTGAGATTAGATATGATAAGTGTGAGATTAGATATGAGAAGTGTGAGGTTAGATATGAGAAGTGTGAGTTTAGATATGATTAGTGTGAGATTAGATGTGAGAAGCGTGAGATTAGATATGAGAAGTGTGAGTTTAGATATGAGTAGTGTGAGATTAGATGTGAGAAGTGTGAGTTTAGATGTGAGTAGTGTGAGATTAGATATGAGAAGTGTGAGATTAGATATGAGAAGTGTGAGTTTAGATGTGAGTAGTGTGAGATTAGATGTGAGAAGCGGGAGATTATATATGAGAAGTGGGAGATTAGATATGATAAGTGTGAGGTTAGATATGAGACAAGTATGATTAGATAAGAGAATTGTTATGTAGGGTATGATAAGTAAAATGAGATATGAGAAGTGTGATGTAGAATCTATTGATTGTCAGTTATTTTGACACGAATAGTTGAGTCAGGCACACGAGTACATGGGCAGGGCAAGATGAGTCTAGCTCATCGCAAGAGTCAACTAAAATCATCTAGAATGTAAAGTTCAAAAACCAACAGCCCCCGTCACACTGGGAGACGCAATTCTAGAAGCAATCTTTCAGCATTGGCACCGGGTAGTTACTAAAGCTATATCGGCTCGGCCTTTGACCGCGGGGTGCTGTCTTCAAGACGATGGGCACGCTAATTAATCAGTTTTAGCTTGGCATTCGAGCTTTACATTTTCTACGTCTCAATCCAAGTTGCGGCTCGAACTATTGAAAGTTTTTTTTCTCTAGCTGATTCTCCATCTTAATTCGCTGCTCTATCACTCGACCTGCTTCTCTCTCACTGATTTCCTGCTATCCTCTGTCACAGCTGAGACCTTTATGGGCTGACAATTTTGAGATTGTTCTCTGTGAGTTTCATTCTACTTGCTTACTGTTTTATATACTAATGCGACTATAAGAGACAGGACATAAGATAAGGAAAAGAGAAGAGAGGAAAGAGTAGAGAGGAGAAAGGAGAGTCGAGAAAGGAGACAGGAGAGAGAAGAGAGGAGAGAGGAGAAAGGAGAGACGAGAAAGGAGACAGGAGAGAGGAGACAGGAGAGAGGAGACAGGTGAGAGGAGACAGGAGAGAGGAGACAGGTGAGAGGAGATGGGAGAGAGGAGACAGGAGAGAGGAGAGTGGAGAGAGGAGACGGGAGAGAGGAGACAGGAGAGAGAAGAGAGGAGAGAGGAGATGGGAGAGAGGAGACAGGAGAGAGGAGAGTGGAGAGAGGAGACCGGAGAGAGGGGAGACAGGAGAGAGAAGAGAGGGTAGAGGAGATGGGAGAGAGGAGACAGGTGAGAGGAGACAGGTGAGAGGAGACAGGTGAGAGGAGACAGGAGAGAGGAGACAGGAGAGAGGAGAGAGGAGACAGGAGAGAGGAGAGAGGAGATGGGAGAGAGGAGACAGGAGAGAGGAGAGAGGAGACAGGAGAGAGGAGAGTGGAGAGAGGAGACCGGAGAGAGGGGAGACAGGAGAGAGAAGAGAGGGTAGAGGAGATGGGAGAGAGGAGACAGGTGAGAGGAGTGAGAGGAGACAGGTGAGAGGAGACAGGTGAGAGGAGACAGGAGAGAGGAGACAGGAGAGAGGAGAGAGGAGACAGGAGAGAGGAGACAGGAGAGAGGAGAGAGGAGACAGGAGAGAGGAGACGGGAGACGGGAGAGAGGAGACGGGAGAGAGGAGAGAGGAGACACTAGAGTGGAGAGAAAGGAGAGGGGAAGGCGGAAAGTAAGTAGATAAACTGTGAAATCTTTATTGCAGAAACCGATTCTGGTACAGAGTCAGGATTTGAAGTGCTTACAATTGACACACTCAAAACTGCCACAGCCGATTCGCATTATCTAAAACAGATTCAACTTTAAGTTGTACTCAAGTTGGTTTTTCAAATAAAAAGGCTAAGTTGAAAGTGACAGAAATTTTATTATTTTAGTATTCTAGAACCACAACTACATTTTTTCTTCTCTCTTCTCTTGACGTTAAGATTAACAAATCTTGTCCTAGTTTTCTTAATCCATTCTAATCTTTGCTTGAGTCTGTACTCATTCATCGAGAGTAGATTGTTGAGTAGATTGATGGAAACGAAAAACTAAGATATTTGAACTGGATGTATTAGTGATATTAACTAATACAATTATAGGACAGTCAAATCCTAGAAGATGCGTTCAACAAACACATTCAATGGACCTCAATTTGAGTGAAAATATTGGCTTCATTTAGATAGACTTAGATAGCATCCAGGTAGCACACTGGTTAATCTAGGGTAATACAGGTAGCACACTGATTAATCTAGGTTAATACAGGTAGCACACTGGTTAATCTAGGGTAATACGGGTAGCACACTGATTAATCTAGGGTAATACAGGTAGCACACTGATTAATCTAGGTTAATACAGGTAGCACACTGATTAATCTAGGGTAATACAGGTAGCACACTGATTAATCTAGGGTAATACAGGTAGCACACTGGTTAATCTAGGGTAATACAGGTAGCACACTGATTAATCTAGGGTAATACAGGTAGCACACTGGTTAATCTAGGGTAATACAGGTAGCACACTGATTAATCTAGGGTAATACAGGTAGCACACTGATTAATCTAGGGTAATACATGTAGCACACTGATTAATCTAGGGTAATACGGGTAGCACACTGATTAATCTAGGGTAATACAGGTAGCACACTGGTTAATCTAGGGTAATACGGGTAGCACACTGATTAATCTAGGTTAATACAGGTAGCACACTGGTTAATCTAGGGTAATACATGTAGCACACTGATTAATCTAGGGTAATACAGGTAGCACACTGATTAATCTAGGGTAATACAGGTAGCACACTGGTTAATCTAGGCTAATACAGGTAGCACACTGGTTAATCTAGGGTAATACAGGTAGCACACTGGATAATCTAGGGTAATACAGGTAGCACACTGCTTAATCTAGGGTAATACAGGTAGCACACTGATTAATCTAGGGTAATACAGGTAGCACACTGGTTAATCTAGTGTAATACAGGTAGCACACTGTATAATCTAGGGTAATACAGGTAGCACACTGATTAATCTAGGGTAATACAGGTAGCACACTGATTAATCTAGGGTAATACAGGTAGCACACTGGTTAATCTAGGGTAATACAGGTAGCACACTGAATAATCTAGGGTAATACAGGTAGCACACTGGTTAATCTAGGGTAATACAGGTAGCACACTGATTAATCTAGGGTAATACAGGTAGCACACTGGTTAATCTAGGGTAATACAGGTAGCACACAGATTAATCTAGAGTAGCTAGTACATTATAGCTAGTAACATCTGGTAATACAGGTGAAATATTCAGTAAAACAAGTTAAAACAGTTAGCATACACTTTCATGCTAAACAAGTCACCAAAAAACTTCTCATTTGAAAATTGATTAACTTTATTCACTTTAGAATGCTAGGGGTATTTTTGTTGGCGAAATTTTTTTTCAATTCCTACTTCGTAGAATTTTAGCTTTTCAAAAGTTCCGAAATTTTAAGTATAACTTTACAAACACGTAGTTACCTATCACTTGTGATGTGCAGCCAAACATTCTGCAGGCATACGACCTAACTGTAGCACATTTCAGTGTCTTCTGCTTTTTTCCTAGTTGAGACTGGCCTACAACTTTCTCCATGACTGGTTAATTAAAAAAGCTCGCTTATTGTAGCGATTTCGCTGCGAAACTGTTGCGAAACTTGCTTTTTCAAGAACTGAAGCTGACAGAAAATGTATTGAAACTGGAATTCACATTCGCTACTGTTAAACAAACGTGTCACCAGTTGGTCATAGTTGTGTCACCTGTTATATTGGTCATTGATTGTGTTACCTGTTGTATTGGTCATTGATTGTGTCACCTGTAATATTGGTCATGGATTGTGTTACCTGTTATATTGGTCATTGATTGTGTCACCTGTTATATTGGTCATGGATTGTGTCACCTGTTATATTGGTCATTGATTGTGTCACCTGTTGTATTGGACATAGTTGTGTCACCTGTTATATTGGTCATTGATTGTGTCACCTGTTATATTGGTCATGGATTGTGTCACCTGTTATGTTGGTCATTGATTGTGTCACCTGTTGTATTGGTCATGGATTGTGTCACCTGTTATATTGGTCATTGATTGTGTCACCTGTTATATTGGTCATTGATTGTGTCACCTGTTATATTGGTCATGGATTGTGTCACCTGTTATGTTGGTCATTGATTGTGTCACCTGTTGTATTGGTCATGGATTGTGTCACCTGTTATATTGGTCATTGATTGTGTCACATGTTATATTGGTCATGGATTGTGTCACCTGTTATATTGGTCATTGATTGTGTTACCTGTTGTATTGGTCATTGATTGTGTCACCTGTTATATTGGTCATTGATTGTGTCACCTGTTATATTGGTCATGGATTGTGTCACCTGTTATATTGGTCATTGATTGTGTTACCTGTTATATTGGTCATGGATTGTGTCACCTGTTATATTGGTCATTGATTGTGTTACCTGTTATATTGGTCATAGTTGTGTCACCTGTTATATTGGTCATGGATTGTGTCACCTGTTGTATTGGTCATGGATTGTGTTACCTGTTGTATTGGTCATTGATTGTGTTACCTGTTGTATTGGTCATGGATTGTGTCACCTGTTGTATTGGTCATTGATTGTGTCACCTGTTATATTGGTCATTGATTGTGTCACCTGTTATATTGGTCATGGATTGTGTCACCTGTTGTATTGGTCATGGATTGTGTCACCTGTTATATTGGTCATTGATTGTGTCGCCTGTTATATTGGTCATTGATTGTGTCACCTGTTATATTGGTCATTGATTGTGTCACATGTTATATTGGTCATGGATTGTGTCACCTGTTGTATTGGTCATGGATTGTGTTACCTGTTGTATTGGTCATTGATTGTGTTACCTGTTGTATTGGTCATGGATTGTGTCACCTGTTGTATTGGTCATGGATTGTGTTACCTGTTGTATTGGTCATGGATTGTGTCACCTGTTGTATTGGTCATTGATTGTGTCACCTGTTATATTGGTCATTGATTGTGTCACCTGTTATATTGGTCATGGATTGTGTCACCTGTTATATTGGTCATGGATTGTGTCACCTGTTGTATTGGTCATGGATTGTGTCACCTGTTATATTGGTCATTGATTGTGTCACCTGTTATATTGGTCATGGATTGTGTCACCTGTTATATTGGTCATTGATTGTGTCACCTGTTATATTGGTCATTGATTGTGTCACATGTTATATTGGTCATGGATTGTGTCACCTGTTGTATTGGTCATTGATTGTGTCACCTGTTATATTGGTCATTGATTGTGTCACATGTTATATTGGTCATGGATTGTGTCACCTGTTGTATTGGTCATGGATTGTGTCACCTGTTATATTGGTCATTGATTGTGTCACATGTTATATTGGTCATTGATTGTGTCACCTGTTATATTGGTCATGGATTGTGTCACCTGTTGTATTGGTCATGGATTGTGTCACCTATTATATTGGTCATTGATTGTGTCACCTGTTATATTGGTCATGGATTGTGTCACCTGTTATATTGGTCATGGATTGTGTCACCTGTTGTATTGGTCATTGATTGTGTTACCTGTTGTATTGGTCATGGATTGTGTCACCTGTTATATTGGTCATTGATTGTGTCACCTGTTATATTGGTCATTGATTGTGTCACCTGTTATATTGGTCATTAGTTGCGTCACAGATTTTTCCCAGGTTGTTTTAGTTTTAGCCATGAATCTATTTTCCTTTTTTTCGTTTTTTTGCAACGTTTTCACATCCTTTTTGGCTGCATTACGAGCAGGTTGCGGTTGAGAATAGCAAATTGTTAAAAATTCTCAAAAGAAAGAATGAGATACAGTTATTAATACAGATATCTAACAATGTTATTACTCTTATGTACTAATTTAGGAACCATTCGTTAGGTTTGCCGCACAGCCAGTAAAATACTAAAAAAACTCAAGTACTCAAAACACTATTCGAATCCAATATAACTATGATAAACAATAAAAAAGACAAATATACAACAGGTCAACTTACCAACTAACAGGCAGCTAAAGTACAATAGACAGACCGAGAGATATTTCACAAAATGTTTAGTACAGCAATAGCAAGCCATAATAACTTTTCAGTAGCCTAAAGAGAATTTATTTTGCAAGATGGCTCTCCTTGATCACAATTCAGCGACTGAGAGCTGAAATTCATCTATACATCTATAAGGATCTGGCCAGTCACAGGTACTAGCCAATCAGCAACGACCACGAGGCTGGAGTTTCATCGCTAGAATGCTGCTTATTGGTTGATTGCCGCGTCAGCTGCAACGGAACACCAGTTTCCTTCAGGATCAGATCAAGATCACAGCTTGACGGATCTGACATGATTGACAGCTGATGTACTGACGGATCTGACATGATTGAGATTGACAGCTGATGCACTGACAGATCTGACATGATTGACAGCTGATGTACTGAAGGATCTGAAATGATTGACAGCTGATGCACTGACGGATCTGACATGATTGACAGCTGATGTGCTGAAGGATCTGAAATGATTGACAGCTGATGTACTGACAGATCTGACATGATTGACAGCTGATGCACTGACAGATCTGACATAATTGACAGCTGATGTACTGACAGATCTGACATAATTGACAGCTGATGCACTGACAGATCTGACATGATTGACAGCTGATGCACTGACAGATCTGACATGATTGACAGCTGATGCACTGACAGATCTGACATAATTGACAGCTGATGTACTGACAGATCTGACATGATTGCCAGCTGATGTACTGAAGGATCTGACATGATTGACAGCTGATGTACTGACAGATCTGACATGATTGACAGCTGATGTACTGAAGGATCTGACATGATTGACAGCTGATGTACTGACAGATCTGATATGATTGACAGCTGATGCACTGACAGATCTGACATGATTGACAGCTGATGTGCTGACAGATCTGACATGATTGAGATTGACAGCTGATGCACTGACAGATCTGACATGATTGACAGCTGATGCACTGACAGATCTGACATGATTGACAGCTGATGCACACTGAAGGATCTGACATGATTGACAGCTGATGTACTGACGGATCTGACATGATTGACAGCTGATGTGACGGATCTGACATGATTGACAGCTGATGTGCTGACAGATCTGACATGATTGACAGCTGATGTGCTGACAGATCTGACATGATTGACAGCTGATGTACTGACAGATCTGACATGATTGACAGCTGATGTACATTACTGGCTGATCTATGAATTCTTAAGAATCCGGTTATAAAACGAAAATGATTATTGTGTCATCACTTACTTATTTTTTCTTTACTTTATAACTAATAGATATTTCTGCAAACCTGGCATATCGAAATCAAAATACTTATTTTGATTTTTTGTTCTCAGTTTCGTACATAAAATCGTGTCAAACAAGCTTCATTTGGTACGTTTAGCGTTCTTAAAAAGAACTCTTTAGGTTATCTCAAATTTGCAGTAAAAATTAGCTCAATCGACTGGATGTCAGATAATTCCCACGCCCACGTCAAAGCGCAGAAAATATAAATGGAAAAGAAGTTATTAAACTATGAAGAGGCCGTTCTCTCTGATCATTTTTCTGAATCAGTGCGTGATATACTCGCTGTATTAACGAATTTATCACGACTTCTCATTCACAGGAAGCCAGTCACGATTCTATTATTTCGTCAGTTTTTTTACATTTTGCTTTGATCTTTATGCCGGAAATAAAAACGACTTTATGTTTTGTTTTTTTGTCACTTATTCTCACCCCTTCTCTATCGAAATCTCACTTAATCTCACACTTATAATTCTCAATCTCACCCAATATCACCCTTATATTTCTCAATCTCACTCAATTTCACGCTTATATTTCTCAGTCTCACTCAATTTCACGCTTATATTTCTCAGTCTCACTCAATTTCACGCTTATATTTCTCAGTCTCACTCAATCTCACCCCTCTATTGCTATGTGTCACTCAATCTCACCCCTCTATTGCTATGTGTCACTCAATCTCACCCCTCTATTGCTATGTGTCACTCAATCTCACCCCTCTATTGCTATGTGTCACTCAATCTCACCCCTCTATTGCTATGTGTCACTCAATCTCACCCATTCTATGAAATCTTGTCTATTTGACTGTGCAATCAGACTAGGCTAATTTGCAGCACACATTCTCTAGCTATTCATGCCCAGCATCCACTCCTGAAATAATCAAATTTTCTTTCGCGACCAAAGCAGAAACTTAACAGTAGAAAGCGGAACGCAACTGACGGCAATCTATTTGACCCAGCAACGTCTGCTGCCGCACAACAGACTCCTGTTAAAAAATAACCCGGCAATCCCCAGAAACTGTATTCCAGGAAACAGGCCTGCGTTCTAAGAAAGCGCTGAAAAAGAAGATTAGCAAGGAAACTCGGACACTCAAGCAATAAATTGTCCAACGAGAAGTTCTTTTCAAAACATCTATAGGCGCGTTAACTTTGTAGTTTTTCCTGCTTCTATCCGGTTGCTAACCGAACAATTATATCGATTGATTTGTATTCGTTTCTGACAATTATAACTCATTTTATCAACCTTTTACACCCACTGTCTACCCTGCACAGGGGATGACTGGCAGAGCGGTCATTTACCTCTCGCACCAATGTCCGTGACTTCAATTCCACGGCGAGGCCACATTCATTTGGGGCGCAGCCGCGGAGAGTAGGCCTAGAAACTTGTCGTGCAATTTACACCCTTAAGGGCCAACTTCTAAGGAACAGTGAGAGTGTACACTGCCAGACCATGAGAAATTCAGGGCAGATGTACACACCTGCGTGAGCGTGTGCCTGCGTAAAGTTTCTATCTACTGTCTAAACCCACTGTCTAACCCACACACCCACTGTCAAACCCACACACCCACTGTCTACCTCACATACCCACTGTCTACCCCTCACACCCACTGTCTACCCCTCACACTCACTGTCTACCTCTCACACCCACTGTCTACCCCTCACACCCACTGTCTACCCCTCACACTCACTGTCTACCCCTCACACCCACTGTCTGCCCCTCACACCCACTGTCTACCCCTCACACCCACTGTCTAACCCACACACCCACTGTCTAACCCACACACCCACTGTCTAACCCACACACCCACTGTCTACCCCTCACACTCACTGTCTACCCCTCACACCCACTGTCTACCCTTCCCACCCACTATCTACCCCTCACACTCACTGTCTACCCCTCACACCCACTGTCTACCCCTCACACCCACTGTCTACCCCTCACACCCACTGTCTACCCCTCACACCCACTTTCTACCCCTCACACCCACTTTCTACCCCTCACACCCACTGTCTACCCCTCACACCCACTGTCTACCCCTCACACCCACTGTCTACCCCTCACACCCACTGTCTACCCCTCACACCCACTGTCTACCCCTCACACCCACTGTCTACCCCTCACACCCACTGTCTACCCCTCACACCCACTGTCTACCCCTCACACCCACTGTCTACCCCTCACACTCACTGTCTACCCCTCACACCCACTCTCTGCCTATATTCGTTTATCATGTCACATTAATAAGGATGTGCACTGGAACATGATTTGGTGACACCAGACCCGCAGCCAGTGAGGAGGCAATTCTGCCCATTCCGCTGACTCCTGAGCTCACAGGTGTGTACACCTGCCCAGTGTGCACTCTAACTGTGTCTTTCAGGTTGGCCCTTGAGGACGTACATTACACGAAAGCCCCAAACGCGTTGGACCTACAAGATAGATATTTATTTATATAAAACTATTCAAGTTCCATAGACCAGAGAGGAAATCCGTTCAGTATCCTCCATCTGATAGTTAATATAACTACAGGTAGCCTTCCAGCAGGTATTGCAATAGATAGATCCTTGTGCTACCTATAGAAACTTACCTGAACCAATTTTTGGACTTATAAGCCTCGGTTGCTGCTACAGTTAGCACATAGATTAGGACGACCTGCAAGTCATCTTCGTCACTTCGTCACCTTACCTTAATGTTCTTTTCTAGTGCTATAAAATGTGTAACTCCCACCTACTGTAATAAATCCATTGGTTTTAGACACTGTCTGTTCGACAAATGCAAAGCATCATCTAATACAAGCAACAGTGTAGATTATTTAACTCGCTTGCAAAAAAACAATAATGTGTCAGTGCTGGCGTGCAGCAATGCACAAAAGAGAAATATTTTGAGGCTTAAAAATTAAAGGGATGCATTGATAAGCGAAATTACAGAGCCTGTATTTCTAGGATATTACAGAGCCTGTATTTCTAGGATATTACAGAGCCTGTATTTCTAGGATATTACAGAGCCTGTATTTCTAGGATATTACAGAGCCTGTATTTCTAGGATATTACAGAGCCTGTATTTGTAGGATATTACAGAGCCTGTATTTGTAGGATATTACAGAGCCTGTATTTGTAGGATATTACAGAGCCTTAATTGTAGGATATTACAGAGCCTGTATTTGTAGGATATTACAGAGCCTGTATTTCTAGGATATTACAGAGCCTGTATTTGCAGAATATTACAGAGCCTGTACTTCTAGGATATTACAGAGCCTGTATTTCTAGGATATTACAGAGCCTGTATTTGCAGAATATTACAGAGCCTGTATTTGTAGGATATTACAGAGCCTGTATTTCTAGGATATTACAGAGCCTGTATTTGTAGGATATTACAGAGCCTGTATTTGCAGAATATTACAGAGCCTGTATTTCTAGGATATTACAGAGCCTGTATTTGTAGGATATTACAGAGCCTGTATTTCTAGGATATTACAGAGCCTGTATTTGTAGGATATTACAGAGCCTGTATTTCTAGGATATTACAGAGCCTGTATTTCTAGGATATTACAGAGCCTGTATTTCTAGGATATTACAGAGCCTGTATTTCTAGGATATTACAGAGCCTGTATTTCTAGGATATTACAGAGCCTGTATTTCTAGGATATTACAGAGCCTGTATTTGTAGGATATTACAGAGCCTTTATTTGTAGGATATTACAGAGTCTGTATTTGTAGGATATTACAGAGTCTGTATTTGTAGGATATTACAGAGCCTTTATTTGTAGGATATTACAGAGCCTGTATTTCTAGGATATTACAGAGCCTGTATTTCTAGGATATAACAGAGTCTGTATTTCTAGGATATTACAGAGCCTTTATTTCTAGGATATTACAGAGCCTGTATTTCTAGGATATTACAGAGCCTTTATTTCTAGGATATTACAGAGCCTTTATTTCTAGGATATTACAGAGCCTTTATTTCTAGGATATTACAGAGCCTGTATTTGTAGGATATTACAGAGCCTTTATTTGTAGGATATTACAGAGCCTGTATTTGTAGGATATTACAGAGCCTGTATTTCTAGGATATTACAGAGTCTGTATTTGTAGGATATTACAGAGCCTGTATTTCTAGGATATTACAGAGTCTGTATTTGTAGGATATTACAGAGTCTGTATTTGTAGGATATTACAGAGCCTTCATTTGTAGGATATTACAGAGTCTGTATTTGTAGGATATTACAGAGTCTGTATTTGTAGGATATTACAGAGCCTTTATTTGTAGGATATTACAGAGCCTGTATTTCTAGGATATTACAGAGCCTGTATTTCTAGGATATAACAGAGCCTGTATTTGTAGGATATTACAGGGCCTGTATTTGTAGGATATAACAGAGCCTGTATTTGTAGGATATTACAGAGCCTGTATTTGTAGGATATAACAGAGCCTGTATTTGTAGGATATAACAGAGCCTGTATTTGTAGGATATTACAGGGCCTGTAGTATGATTACTACAGGGTGCTATATTTCTGGATATGACGGGCACGCTCAGAAAGCGCCTATCTTCATGTTGCTATCAAGGCAAAAGAGTAGTTCCATTCTATTTCAGTTCCTTGCTTTCATTTCCTGTGAATTTCATCAGTTCTGTGTGAGTTATGAGGCCTGAGCTGAATTGTTCATGAAGCCCAAATATTTATTCTTTTATAGCAGCACGAGCTACTGTCTGCGTTGTGGATTCACAAGAATTTTCGTTAGTAGGAAATGGACCATTGGATTAAACTGATAGGATTTAGTGCAAACAGAACTACCACAGTCTTTTATCAATATCGCGTAATACTCATTACATATTTACTCAAGTTCAACTCTGCGGTTATCCTTATCCTACTCTCACTAGATATCACAGTGTATCCGCTCTCTACTCTCACTAGATATCACAGTGTATCCGCTCTCTACCCTCACTAGATATCACAGTGTATCCGCTCTCTACTCTCACTAGATATCACAGTGTATCCGCTCTCTACTCTCACTAGATATCACAGTGTATCCGCTCTCTACTCTCACTAGATATCACAGTGTATCCGCTCTCTACTCTCACTAGATATCACAGTCTATCCGCTCTCTACTCTCACTAGATATCACAGTCTATCCGCTCTCTACTCTCACTAGATATCACAGTCTATCCGCTCTCTACTCTCACTAGATATCACAGTGTATCCGCTCTCTACTCTCACTAGATATCACAGTCTATCCGCTCTCTACTCTCACTAGATATCACAGTCTATCCGCTCTCTACACTCACTAGATATCACAGTCTATCCGCTCTCTACTCTCACTAGATATCACAGTGTATCCGCTCTCTACACTCACTAGATATCACAGTCTATCCGCTCTCTACTCTCACTAGATATCACAGTCTATCCGCTCTCTACTCTCACTAGATATCACAGTCTATCCGCTCTCTACTCTCACTAGATATCACAGTGTATCCGCTCTCTACTTTCACTAGATATCACAGTGTATCCGCTCTCTACTCTCACTAGATATCACAGTCTATCCACTCTCTACTCTCACTAGATATCACAGTCTATCCGCTCTCTACTCTCACTAGATATCAGTCTATCCACTCTCTACTCTCACTAGATATCAGTCTATCCGCTCTCTACTCTCACTAGATATCACAGTCTATCCGCTCTCTACTCTCACTAGATATCACAGTCTATCCGCTCTCTACTCTCACTAGATATCACAGTCTATCCGCTCTCTACACTCACTAGATATCACAGTCTATCCGCTCTCTACTCTCACTAGATATCACAGTGTATCCGCTCTCTACTCTCACTAGATATCACAGTGTATCCGCTCTCTACTCTCACTAGATATCACAGTCTATCCGCTCTCTACTCTCACTAGATATCACAGTCTATCCGCTCTCTACTCTCACTAGATATCACAGTCTATCCGCTCTCTACTCTCACTAGATATCACAGTGTATCCGCTCTCTACACTCACTAGATATCACAGTCTATCCGCTCTCTACACTCACTAGATATCACAGTGTATCCGCTCTCTACACTCACTAGATATCACAGTGTATCCGCTCTCTACTCTCACTAGATATCACAGTGTATCCGCTCTCTACTCTCACTAGATATCACAGTGTATCCGCTCTCTACTCTCACTAGATATCACAGTCTATCCGCTCTCTACTCTCACTAGATATCACAGTCTATCCGCTCTCTACTCTCACTAGATATCACAGTGTATCCGCTCTCTACTCTCACTAGATATCACAGTGTATCCGCTCTCTACTCTCACTAGATATCACAGTGTATCCGCTCTCTACTCTCACTAGATATCACAGTCTATCCGCTCTCTACTCTCACTAGATATCACAGACCATCCGCTCTCTACACTCACTAGATATCACAGTGTATGCGCTCTCTACACTCACTAGATATCACAGTGTATCCGCTCTCTACACTCACTAGATATCACAGTGTATCCGCTCTCTACTCTCACTAGATATCACAGTCTATCCGCTCTCTACTCTCACTAGATATCACAGTGTATCCGCTCTCTACACTCACTAGATATCACAGTCTATCCGCTCTCTACTCTCACTAGATATCACAGTCTATCCGCTCTCTACTCTCACTAGATATCACAGTCTATCCGCTCTCTACACTCACTAGATATCACAGTGTATCCGCTCTCTACACTCACTAGATATCACAGTGTATCCGCTCTCTACTCTCACTAGATATCACAGTGTATCCGCTCTCTACTCTCACTAGATATCACAGTCTATCCGCTCTCTACTCTCACTAGATATCACAGTGTATCCGCTCTCTACACTCACTAGATATCACAGTCTATCCGCTCTCTACTCTCACTAGATATCACAGTCTATCCGCTCTCTACTCTCACTAGATATCACAGTGTATCCGCTCTCTACACTCACTAGATATCACAGTCTATCCGCTCTCTACTCTCACTAGATATCACAGTCTATCCGCTCTCTACTCTCACTAGATATCACAGTCTATCCGCTCTCTACACTCACTAGATATCACAGACCATCCGCTCTCTACTCTCACTAGATATCACAGTGTATCCGCTCAAATATTAATAATATTAAGACTCCTTCCAGAAGAATACTATCGCTCACAATGTGCTGACATGACTGGGGTAATTCTGACATCAAGTGGAATTGTGTAGCACTATGATAGCAACGAAACGATGGCTAGGTGAATTCTTGTTTCGCATTTTCTGCCCCACTGTGTTATATCAACTTTGATTTCTTCTATATGCAAAGAAGACTTACAAGAATTGTATTCACACACAATGCCTCAATGCGGTGGGGGGTTGAATGAGAATGAAGTGCGTCATCCACGCTCAGGAGTTGATGGATGATTCAGCTGTGGTTGGCAGAAGAAGTGTCTGCAACATATTGGGATTAGAAAACGTTAAGTTGAGATGGGATAGGGAATCTGATATACCATCAATGTTAAAGGTTTGTTCCCAAATTACCGATAGGATTAAAATAACATCGAAAATCTCATTCGTTAACATTTTCCAAACACTTTTGAGCGGCCCTTATTAGGGCCGTTTTCAACGCTCTCAGATTTTCTGCACCTTCTTAAATTGCAGGAGGCCTGCGGGCACCATGGCACATCACTTGGTGACGCTGGACCCGAAGCAAGCGAGGAGACAATTCTGCCCATTCCGCTGACTCCTAAGCACACACTCGAGCAGGCGTGTACATCTGCCCGGACCTTCGCATCGTCATGCAGTGCACACACCCTCTGCCTTGGGTGTACTACACTACAAACCCCAAAGCTTTCTCTCAGCGGCTGCGCCCAAAAAGTCTAGGTTAAGGTTGTGTTACGTTTGCTATATATTGTCAAGAGGACTAAAAATATCTTGGTTTTGATCCTATAAAATGTTATTTTGAAATTGAAATGCGATCTAGCCATAGTAAATATGGATATGGGGAATGGAAAGTGACACCTATCTGGTGGGATAAAAGTTGTAAATGCCTCAGTTTATAACTATTGCTTGTGCTTGTTCTTTTATCACCTTTATTTTGGATGCAGCTGTTTTCGTTGTGTGTTAAATTTCACAGCTATGTTAGAGCGGATTAATGGCTTTGAATCCCTGTGCGAAAGACAAATAATCCCAAAGCTAAACTTATTGAATATTGATATGGCTACAAAACCCAGCCTGATATGCTACTTGAATGATTGCATGCACAAAGACAATCGTTTGGTTTCCATGACAGCAAAGAAAGTTTAATAAATATTGAAATATATATAGATAATATGAACAAGATACGTATCGAGAGAATAAATTGGTCACTTTAGAGGTTGCCTATTAAACGTACCTGAAATAAAAGCTTCTCAGAAAACATGTTTATTTATTTTTATTTTTGAAGATACTACTACTGGCTGATAAGTAGTTTGCGCTCTTCGCTCACTATATCTTAGCGATATAATTTATTCGTTTAATTTTTGCAGTAGATTATAAGTTTATAAAAGTTAGTCAAACCGAATAAAGCTTTGTTACCAGAATAAAGTTATTGATTAGAATTGGGTTAATGCTGCGGCTGCACATCTGACCTAATTGAACAGGTGTAGTTAGTTAGCAGAATTTATCTGGGTACAACTATGTATTTCTAGAGCTATATTTCTTTGAATCGAATCTGTAAAGCTTGTTTAGAGGATTTGAAATTTGATCGCGAACTCGCGTCAGCGAAAGTGCTTATAGACCTATAAAAGTCGAAAGCTGAGCCTTAGCAGCCAATGAACGCCGCCTCGACAACCCGGATGTCGATGGCATTCTCAGAAACCAAAAAGCAGCGAACGCTGCCGAAGAGCCTTGAACCAGAGCTGGCCGCGCCGAGAGAAGCGCACAACGGCGCCGAGGGTATGTCAGAGGCCGACAAGTTAAACTGCGTCAGAACACTGGCGCGTTGGCCATTGCGCCACAGAGTGACATTTCCAGTAGCGGCGTTGAAGATGAAGCCCAGTGTGACGTAGTCAGATTCGCTATTAAACGGAACGCTATCAGTCCAAATGTTGGCACTAGTGCCGCCAGCCGACGCAACCTTAACAGCCAGACGATTCTCGGACGTTTCAAAAACGGAGACAACCGAATTATTGAAGGACGAGCAGCTGTGCAGGCTGAAGTATGCAGCCGGTCCGCCGTTTCCATAGCGACGCACACGCATGAACAGAGACGCGCTGTTCGAGGTGAAGTTCTCCCAGATTGCAAACGGAGTGCCAGCAATGGCTGACAGGTAAGCAAAGTCTGCCACACCACCTCTCATGACCAGACCTTCGGCAGGACTCAAACTGCTATTCCCAGAGAGTGCAAAGCTGCCAATTAAACCGTCAGACAGAAGGAGTCGAATGCCTAGACGAAAGTCCCACAAGCCAGTGATCTTGGAGTCGTGCATCTCGGCGCGGTACAGGGCAACGCACGCGTCAGAAACGGCCCACTGACCAACTACTTGAGTAATTCTGGCCATGGCACAGGACGAGAGCCCGGAGTCCGTGTTGAACACTGAACAGTTTCCACTGAGCAGACAGGCCAACGCGCACTCGGAAGCGCTGGAAGTCTGATTAGAGGGACTGCTGAACTGGTCAGCCGAAGTTGGACACCGATTGATCTTGAAGTAAGCGGCGGAGCCCCACAAACTGACAGAGCTCGGTTGAGCCAGGGTTAAGCTGCTCGCGACAGACACCAGAATAAACAGGGCCAGCAGAGAATGCATGATTGAAACACTAGAGTAGCTCTAAAATTGGTGCTCTCTGCATGAGTATCTTTATTATAGGTTCCTTTAACAATAGAAACATATATTGTGAGCGATAATCCAGTTGACATGGCAACCAGTCCAGGTATGAAACTCGGCTACCAAACATTAATTACACTGATTGTGACGCGGCCGGCCAACCTACTAGTAATAATTTAATTTCCGTTCTTGCTTTCGACGTTAACAAAACAGATTGTACGAGTACCTTGATGAGCACTTCAGTAATCTACTTGTCATCTATGCGTATAATCCGTATGAGTATAATATAATCCAGTTAAAAAAACTATTCTTTCGTTTGTCTGTTTGTCTGACACTTAACTCTCCATTGTTTTACTTCACCCAGCTATTCGATGGTGTTATATCTGCATTAGCATTTAATTAGTAATTAAATAAGTATTAGTAGTAGTAATAGTAGTAGTAGTAGTGGTAGTAGTAGTAGTAGTAGTAGTAGTAGTAGTAGCAGTAGTAGTAGTAGTAGTAGTAGTAGTACTAGTAGTAGTAGTAGTAGTAGTAGTAGTAGTAGTAGTAGTGGTAGTAGTAGTAGTAGTAGTAGTGGTAGTAGTAGTAGTAGTAGTAGTAGTACTAGTAGTAGTAGTAGTAGTACTAGTAGTAGTAGTAGTAGTAGTAGTAGTAGTAGTAGTAGTAGTAGTAGTAGTAGTAGTAGTGGTAGTAGTAGTAGTAGTAGTAGTAGTAGTAGTAGTAGTAGTAGTAGTAGTAGTAGTAGTAGTGGTAGTAGTAGTAGTAGTAGTAGTGGAAGTAGTAGTAGTAGTAGTAGTAGTAGTAGTGGTAGTAGTAGTAGTAGTAGTGGTAGTAGTCGTAGCAGTAGTAGTAGTAGTAGTAGTAGTAGTAGTAGTAGTAGTAGTGGTAGTAGTAGTAGTAGTAGTAGTAGTAGTAGCAGCAGCAGCTTATTTGATCGCTATAAAGCCCAAGCTCAAAATAAGAAAAAACATGATTATTATCTTATGTTACACTGTACTAGCACCAATATATAGTTTAGAAGCGTTGATCTGACAAAATCAATCGTCAAGACTCAAGAAAGTGTGTTACACTGCCGTCAGTTTAAAACAAAAATAGCAGACTTTTATAGTTAGTCGCATTTAAATAAGTCACTACAACTGTGTACATTCACGACAGGATTTGTTCGAATAACTAGACGATCACAGTAAAAATGGTGCCAACAAAACAGCACTGATTGATTTGTCATGGAAAAAGTGTGGCAATTAGAGGAAACAGAGTTACTACAATATTTGCATCTTGTCCTCTCACACCAGCGTTTCCTCACTATATCTTTCGCAATATCTGATGAAACAACTTACTTGAAGATCACAAAACATCCATCGGTATTGACGAGATATTCAACAATTCTCGTCGGGGTATCTAGTGGCCATATGGTGTACTTCCACGAACATCGGTCATTCAGTTTGGGAGCTATCGATAAGTAGGCAGTGGGCATTTGGTCAGTGGTCTTTCTACTAGAAGGCTGAATAGAAGGCTGAGTATATCTGTAGTGTGGCTGTACACTGACTGACAATGAGAAAGTCTGGGCTGACGTACATACCCCCGACCCGAGTCCGTGTCAGCACTCAGCGATCAGTGAAATAATAACATAGTAGTAATTGCACGAAGGCTGGGGGCAATGGCACTAGACCCGCAGCCAGCGAGGAGGCAATTCTGTCCATTTCGCTGACTCCTGAGCACACACGCACACAGATACTGTACGCAGGCATACGCTCACACACGTGTGTACATCTGCCCTGACTTTCTCATCGACCTGACTTTCTCAACGATCAGTGGAAATGGAATAGACAGGATGGCCTCAGGACGATTATAAAATGCCAAAAAAACTGTTTCGTTGCTAATCAAGCTCGGGCCTCAGCAAGCCGCGCTCTAGCAAAGGCCAATGCCTCCTGGCCCAGCTGACCGGCTTCCAGCAGCTCAACTGGCGTGTTGCCGCGCTGGTCGCGCACAGCAAGGCAGGCGGGCGGCAGCTCCGCGGCCAGCCAGTGGAATGCGGAGCTGCCATCCTTGGTGTTGGTGGCAGCTAAGTGCAGGGCGGTGCGCCCCCCACTGCCAGGCAGGATGAAGCCCTCGTTGGAGCCGCCAAGCCGCAGCTGAATGTAGCGAAGCCACTGGGCTGTCTGGTATTCGGCAGCGCAGTGTACAGGCGAGTTGCCAAGCTCGTCCTGCCTGAGCAAGCATCGCTTTCGAGCTTCATCGTCGACCAGTTGTTCGACTAGCCAGATGAAGGCGGCGTTGCTCTCGGTGTTCATAGCCGCGTGGTGCAGCAGAGTCCGACCGCAGCAGCCAGTCAGGCTGACGAGGTTGAAGCCAGAGTTCTCCTTCGCACTCAGCGCGGCAGCGGCCAGCACCAGAGAGTCAACTCCGCGCTGAAACTCTGCGGCCAGATGCAGCGGAGTGTTGCCGTCAGCGTCTCCAGTGATGAGGCACTGTGGCCCGAGTCGATTAACTAGCCAGGCGAGGCCACTGGCACCAACTGGGTTTCTGGCAGCACCGTGAGCCAATGAGCTACCGAGACCGCCAACACAGATTAGCATCTTGTCACGGTTCTCAGGACTGTGGCTCTGTGATCTGAATAGCAATTGCAAACTGGCACTGGCATCCGGATGGCAATACACGGCCAGGTGTAGCGGTGTGTTACCGTCGGCGTCTCTATCCGTGAGACAGTCCCGGCCAAGCTTGGAAGCGAGCCAGACCAGAGCTGGACCTCCGTCGTGAACATTTCTACCGGCACAATGAGCCAGCGAGCTGTGAAACTGGCCTCTAAGTTGCAGCAGCCTATCAAGACTGTCTTTTTCTTTGACTTTTTCACTGACAACTTGCAACACTTCAACAGGTCGACGACTGGACCACATAGCCAGATGCAAAGGCGTGTTACCATCATCGTCCGGCTCACAGAGGCAATCCACCACGGCGTCGATGTTACTAAGCAGCCAAATAAGCGGCAAGTCAGACGCTGCAGAGTTTGACGCAGCCCAATGAGCGGATGTTCTGCCGCGATGGCCACGCTTCAGAAACGCTGACAAACAATTCTGACCACCGCTTGACAGCCTGTTGAGCATCAGCTGCAACCAGTCGTTAGCATTCGGCTGACACCACGCAGCTAGATGCACGGCTGTGTTGCCTTCACTGTCCTCCTCGGTGATGCAGTTAAGAGCTCCCAGCTGGTTCATCAGCCAGACAAAGCACGCGCAGCTAGCCTTATTGCAGGCAGCCCAGAGCACCGCGCTGCGACCATACTTACCACCGCGGGACACCAGTTGGGAGATGACATCGCCGCCTGCTTGCTGCACCAGGTAAGCCAGGTATTCAGGACTAGCCTGCTTAGAGGCAGCCACAGCCAAGAAGAATTGCCATCGCAGTCGGGCTCGCTCAAACAGCCGGGTCCCAGTTCGCTGACCAGCCAGCAGAGGGCCGACATGTCGTCCACATTGCGCACGGCGCTGTGCACCGGGCCGGCGCCCCACTGGCCTGGAGTGCGAAGCCACGCAGCGGCAACAGCAGCATCAGCAGAAGCCACGACCGTCTTTTTCATCAGTTGCAACGAATCGCCACTCTGAAAATTGGCCGCTATGTGAACCGGCGTGTCTCCGGAGAAGTCTTTGTCCAAAAGACAGCCGGGGCCCAGCTCAGCAAGCAGCCACGCCAGGGTGGCGGCCTGCCCCGGGCGGGCAGCTGCCCAGTGGATGACGCGGCGGCCGCACTGGCCGCGCTCAGCGAAGCAACGCGGTGCCAATCCTCTGGATTTGACAAGCTGCAGAGCTTTCGGTGGCTGATTGTACGCGGCCAGGTGTACAAGTGTGTTGCCGCAGCTGTCGCGAATGCTGAAGGCCGAATCGCCGAAGACTCGTTCGACAAGAGCTCGCAAAGCTTGGAAACCATCGGGATCGCTAGCAGCAGCCAGCAGTACTCCAGCTGCGGTGCCGCTACCCTCTTGGCTGCCGATTTGAGCAATGACGGAATCAATCTCGGAGACTGATGCGGCATCGCCACTAATAAGTCGCTTGAAACGCAAGTACAAGCTCTTTGGAGTTAACTCATCGCCCGACATTGACGTCTATGTTTAGATCTTGGTTGAGCTTAATTCCGCTGAAATCAACGATTGACGCACGAGAATAAAACTCGTATTAACGTGCATGCTACTTAAAGTAGAACACTGTAAATAAAATTTTGTTCTAGGCTTCATTGTGTTCCACTGCCTGGAAGACAAAAATCTAAGCAACTTGAAATCTGGGATTTTATCTGTCGAGTCAAGTTTCGATCCGAAGGCGGTGAACAGCTGTTCAGTATGTGGACTGGGCAACCGTCACACCCACCGTATTTCTAAGTAACGGGCCTATAAGAAAAATATTTTGCACGAAGGCTGGGGGCAATGGCACATCATTTGGTAACACTAGACCCGCAGCCAGCGAGGAGGCACTTCTGCACATTCCGCTGACTCCTGAGCACATACACACACAGATACCGTACGCTGGCATTCGCTCACACAGGTGTGTACATCTGCCCTGACTTTCTCATCGTCAGACAGTGTGCATTTTCACTGTGCCTTGGAGGTTGGCCCTCAAGGGCGTAAATTGCACGACAAGCCCCCAAGCCTTCTCTCCGCGGCTGCGCCCCAAATGAATGTGGCCTCGCCACAGAATCGAGCTCAGTGACCATCGCGCGAGAGGCAGACGCGTTAGACTGCTCGGCCACTCACCCCCCACCGGACCTATTACTGGTAACCACTTTACAATTTCGAATACGGAGATCATTGTACGCTCGCATATCTAAAAGTCTTGCTTAAGAACCCCGTTTCTTTGCCAAGATTCACCTCGGCACTTGGTAAAAAGGATCGGGAGATATAGTAAATTATTTTATAAATGAACGAGAGTTGAAGACAACTCCAGAATTAAGTCGAGTTTATTAATTTATTAGCGCGGCACAATAAGAAAGCTTAGAATTGTTAACCCGATTAAAAAAAGCCAAATAGGGTTTAAGCAGACTAGATGGTGAAATCTCAATTAGTTGAAAAGAAGCCTGAGGTAAAAACTGATTGCACAAATATTTTCTAAACTGGTTATGAATGTACGCAAAATGCACATTAGCAAAATCATTGCATAGATATTGAACACTAATTAAGGGCAAGAACTAAAAACTGAGTATATGCACAAGAAATTACTAAGCACATGAAGGTAAAATTAATTTACAACTGGAAAAAATATAACTCGGTAAAAGACAATACTTTAGTTCATAATATGAAAAATCATATGTAGTCAAATTTGAATGACAATTAATAAATAACAAACAATTAAATTAAAATGAATATCAAGCCTTCTAAATTTTCATGCATGACAAGCCATCGTCAATTAATAAAACTGACAATCCATCAGATTCAAAGAATGACAATCCATCAGATTAAAAAAATGAGAATCCATCAGATTCTAAGAATGACAATCTATCAGATTCTAAGAATGACAATCCATCAGATTCTAAGAATGACAATCCATCAGATTCTAAGAATGACAATCCATCAGATTCTAAGAATGACAATCCATCAGATTTTAAGAATGACAATCCATCAGATTCTAAGAATGACAATCCATCAGATTCTAAGAATGACAATCCATCAGATTCTAAGAATGACAATCCATCAGATTCTAAGAGTGACAATCCATCAGATTTTAAGAATAACAATTTATCAGATTCTAAGAATGACAATCCATCAGATTCTAAGAATGACAATCCATCAGATTCTAAGAATAACAATCCATCAGATTCTAAGAATGACAATCCATCAGATTCTAAACAACGAAAATCCATCAAGCTGTAAACAAAGACAATCCATCAAGTTCACCCTCAGGACTCGGCGGGCGCAGTGGCCAGCTCAGGAAGGTAAATAGCAAACCTGTCGTTGCAGGCCGTATCGTAGCCCGCAGCGCAGGGATTGGCTAGCAGCAGCAGGTGGCAGGCCCAGCTGCAGGCCATAGACAATTCGAAGGTGGCCATCCTGTCCAGCTCCGAGTAGCAGACAATGGGAAATGCGAAAGTAAAGATAGGCGACTGGCACGCCAGGCAGAGAGCGGTGGGACAGCCGACCAACTCCTGCAGTCGGCGAGGCAGGCGGCTGTTGATATAGGTGGACTGGATTCCCACAGACCGGTTGATGAAATGACAATGAATAGAACGAATAGGCTGGGAATACGGCTCTCAGCGTTGCCAACTGAAACAATCTCGCCAGGTAGGACTAGCCAAGCCGGCTCATCAGACCAGGGATTAACCACTCGTAGGCAGCAGTGATTGGCCAGGGCGTGATCCGCTGGAGCCAGCTTGCCACAGCGGTACATATAAGACTGGAACGGAGGCGATCTGTCCCAGCGTTTGAGCAGGCTGCCCGGAATGTAAGACAGACGCGCATTGCTGTCAGCAAACAGATTCTGTAAACTGGTCATTGAACCTAGGCCTGGATGGATGGGCAGTGCAGGAAAAGGCAGGGTAAAATGTACAGTTGCCACGTCTAGAACAAATTTCTGAGAATCTCATGCGAGATGGAGAGTCAGGGTCTCAGAATCTCATGGGAGATGGAGAGTCAGGGTCTCAGAATCTCATGCGAGATAGAGAGTCAGGGTCTCAGAATCTCATGGGAGATTGAGAGTCAGGGTCTCAGAATCTCATGGCAGATGGAGAGTCAGGGTCTCAGAATCTCATGGGAGATAGAGAGTCAGGATTGATAATCTCATGAGAGATAGAGAGTCAGGGTCTCAGAATCTCATGGGAGATAGAGAGTCAGGATTGATAATCTCATGAGAGATAGAGAGTCAGGGTCTCAGAATCTCATGGGAGATAGAGAGTCAGGGTCTCAGAATCTCATGGGAGATAGAGAGTCAGGGTCTCAGAATCTCATGGGAGATAGAGAGTCAGGGTCTCAGAATCTCATGGGAGATCTACGATCATCGAACCTACACTGAGGCAAATACAGCAGCTCCAGTGACGATATGTACAGAGATTTGAGCTGATGAAGAAAGCACAGCTGCCTCGGCAGACTTTGAATTGGATTTGCGTCCAAGCTAAGGTAGGCCAAGGATTTCAAGTGGCAAATGCTGGCTGGCAACTCGCTGATGCTGTTGGAATACAGCGCCAGAATCTCCAGCTCGGGCCACGCCATGGTCGGTATGTGCGGCAGGCTAGTCAAGCAGTTGTGACCCAGGTTCAGCTTCAGCAGGCGGCTCAGGCTAAACAGAACCGGTGGCAGCTCGGATAGACGATTGCCGCACAAGTTGAGCTCGGTCAGGTTGGTGAGCAGGCTTGCTGATTGGGGCACTGTGCTCAAAATGTTGTTCGGCATGTGCAGCAGGCTGATGCAGTGCGGCTGCTGGGCGGAGGTGAGATCGCCCTGGATACGGCAGATTGGGGTGGGATAAGGAAGTGTACATTAGGGCAGATTGGGGTGGGATAAGGAAGTGTACATTAGGGCAGATTGGGGTGGGATAAGGAAGTGTACTTTGGGGCATATTGGGGTGGGCAGTGTACATTGGGGCAGATTGGGGTGGGATAAGGCAGTGTACTTTGGGGCATATTGGGGTGGGCACTGTACATTGGGGCAGATTGGGGTGGGATAGGGCTGTGTACATCGGGGCAGATTGGGTTGGATAGGGCAGTGTACATTGTGGCAGATTGGGGTGAGATAGGGCAGTGTACATTGGGGCATATTGGGGTGGGCAGTGTACATTGGGGCAGATTGGGTTTGGATAGGGCAGTGTACGTTTCGGTAGATTCGGGTGGATTAGGCAGTGTACATTGAGATAGATTGGGGTGTGATTGGGCAGTGAACTTCACAGTTTAGGTAGTGGATAAGGAGTGAATGAGTGTACATTAGTTTGGAGTGTCCTGTAATCCTAAAGGTGCGCAGTGCACGCACCAAAGTTGCCATGTAGCAGCCCTTCAGGTATAGCCGTGCATCTCGGGCCAATCGTCCAGACTGGGTCAGCTCAGTAAGAAGCTGAGACAGATCCTCAATCCGCTCCTGGTTGAGATGAAATGCTGGGCCCGGCTCCTCTAGGCTGGCCTGGAAATTTACATTTCAATTCATTTTTCGGTTATTGATTGGGGTTTAGGGGGAATATGCCCAATAACTAATGAAGAGCATCAAGCTAATGGGAAGAGGATGGGGGAAAAAGGGAGAGGATGGAGAGAAAGCGGAGAGGATGGGTATAAAGGGGAGAGGATGGAGAGAAAGGGGAGAGGATGGAGAGAAAGGGAAGAGGATGGAGAGAAAGCGGAGAGGATGAGTATAAAGGGGAGAGGATGGAGAGAAAGCGGAGAGGATGGAGAGAAAGGGAGAGGATGGAGAGAAATGGGAGAGGATGGAGAGAAAGCGGATAGGATGGATAGAAAGGGGAGAGGATGGATAGAAAGGGGAGAGGATGGAGAGAAGGGGAGAGGATGGAGAGAAGGGGAGAGGATGGAGAGAAATGGCAGAGGATGGAGAGAAAGCGGAGAGGATGGAGAGAGAGTGGGTTTAGAAAGGAAAAAGGATAAAGAGAAAAGGCATAGGGATTAGCAAAGGTGGGAAGATGCAGGAGTTGAGTTATAGTGACGATTGACAGGGCAAGGAAAGCTAGCAAGGGAAGAGGATTTGAAGCCAAAGCTGAGAGATGAAAAATGCGACCTGTCAACTGAAAGACAGGCGACACCAATATAAAATGAGAAAATTAACGAGTCACTGTTTCAGGGCATGAGAGTATGACGTCAGAAGATATACTCGAATAGCAGAATAAATGCGAAGCTATAAGACACGCTAGGTTTTTGGTCGTCTCCACGCTAGAAAATGGAAGACAGAAACACACACACAAACACACACATTATCCCCGCAAAAAATGGTTTCCTCTTTTGAGCGAGCAAAATACTCTGTCTCTCTCTCCCCCCTCAATTCCTGCTTCACTCGGCACCCAGAGACGCATGGCAACGCGAGTCTATAGCCTCCAGTCCAACGCGTTAACTGCGAATCCCAGTTGAGGAAAAATGTATGATTCCCCGAGGTAATAAGCTGGCTGCAGGCGAACACAGATATGGGACGTAGAGCGCCAAAAAATTTCACTGTTCTAGAATAGTACAGTAGGAAATGTAAAAATGGGGTGTTGGGTCAATAACAGAAGAGTGTACAATGGGGTGGTGGGTTAAAAAGTGGAAAGTGTACATTGGGGTGGTGGGTTTAGAACTGGCGAGTGTACATTGGGGTTTTGGTTTAGAAGGGGAAATGTACATAGGGGTGGTGGGTTTAGAACTGAAGAGTGTACATAAGGGGAACAATTTTGACAAAGAAATATTTCCGTAGAAATTAAAAGTTAATTTTATATTTACGAATAAAGTTTATTTTCAAATCCATCACTTTTAAGCATGTTCATTAATATTAATGCCAGTCTAGATATTTCCTATATAAAAAAGTTATATCGTCAACAATCCAGTTAAACAACGAATCTGCTCATAGAAATTTGACACCCTCATGACTGTCAAACATCATGATGACAGCTTGGCCATTTCGCTCCAGATGCTTCAGGGCCAATAGCAGGACGTCTTTGTCGAGGCCGTGAAACGGCTGGTCGATCGTATCGTCGCCGTCAGTGAGTTCGAACAGGGTGCAGACCGTATTAACAAGGCCGCGCTCTCTGGCATAGCCATAGACTAAAGCTGCCCATTGCTCGGTGGTTCGCCAGACAATCTTACAGCTGCGCCTGTCCTTGTCCAGCCATTCGAGATTGCCTCTCAGCTTCAAGTCGGCCAGAATGGCGTCTAGAAACGGGCGATTCAATCGGCGATTGATTCTGGGATTGTGAAACAGTGGACTAGACGCCAGGGCTTCATTAACATCCAGTGTGTGCAACTGTCTGTGCTTGCAGTAGGACAAAATGAGGCTGGACCATTGGTCTAATTGTTTTCGGCGAGTTTCCGCGTTCGGTTGCAGGGTGAAAAAAGGCGGAAATTCAAACACGGCTGGCCAAGGAAAATTATTGCCCGCTGACATTTGAATGCGCGCTCGTTGTTGAGCTTCTGAAGAAAGAGTTTGTTGTTGTGTGTTTGTTATCGGTTTGGAGATTCTGGCGTCGATATAACCTCCTTACAGGTCCTACAGGTACAGTTACAGAGCTAGTCAAGGTCACGAGTACACTAAGGTGAACATGTGAAGTATGTACATGCGAAGGTCATGCTGATGTACATGCAGAGGTCGCATGCACAGGAGGGAAAACTGGAAAAGCTTGTCAATATTGTCTGTACATTAGGGGGACGGAAACTGGGAAATTTTGTCAAGGTCGGTTGTACATTAGGGTGATGGAAAACTCGGAGAGTTTGTTAAGGTCATTTGTACATTAGGGTGATGGAAAACTGGGAAATTTTGTCCAGGTCGGTTGTACATTAGGGTGATGGAAAACTGGGAAATTTTGTCAAGGTCGGTTGTACATTAGGGTGATGGAAAACTGGGAAATTTTGTCAAGGTCGGTTGTACATTAGGGTGATGGAAAACTGGGAAATTTTGTCAAGGTCGGTTGTACATTAGGGTGATGGAAAACTGGGAGAGTTTGTCAAGGTTAGTTGTACATTAGGGTGATGGGAAACTGGGAGAGTTTGTCAAGGTCGGTTGTACATTAGGGTGATGGAAAACTGGGAAATTTTGTCAAGGTTAGTTGTACATTAGGGTGATGGAAAACTGGGAGAGTTTGTCAAGGTCAGTTGTACATTAGGGTGATGGGAAACTGGGAGAGTTTGTCAAGGTCGGTTGTACATTAGGGTGATGGAAAACTGAGAGAGTTTGTCAAGGTCGGTTGTACATTAGGGTGATGGAAAATGAGACGTGTTGTCAAGGTCGAATGTACATGATGCAAGTGATTGCCAGTTTCAAGGACTTAGGATTTGTTGAAGGGGCTCGTTTTTACGGAGTTTAATTTGCTAGCTATATTCCGTCACTATGTTAACGGGTCAAAGGTGACAATGTAAGCTTTGAAATACGAAAGCAAACAATGTATATATAGCAAATAAATTTACTTCTGAACAAGAGTACACAGGTAGGAAAGTGGCGTTTATTGATAAAAATCAAAGTAAGCATGTACACTGGTCAAAACAATTTTTATGCAGAAAAATATTAAAAAGGAGAGAAAAACAAGCAAGTGATAGATGAAGAAAAAAATCTAAGCCTGTTCAGCAGCACAAACCAGAACAGTTGAAAAAATAGCCGAAACAATTAACACAGAACAAAACGGAAAACACAAAATGGGGAAAAAAATAAAAGCAATCCACTTTTGTCTACCTGCCAATTATTGATAATGCAGGTTAGATTAATTTTTTATAAAGAACGGAAATTGTTCAAGGACAATTGTTTATAATGTTCATTTAAAAAACGTTAATGCGTAAAAATAAAATCATTTCGATATAATGACACCGCAGTATTTATTTTTTATAATGTAACAAATCTTGTTTTCAAATAAAGCTAATATTAGGTTTTAGGTTACTTATAAACGTTTGGCTTACAAGAATAACATAAGAACAGAATTGCAAAGGCAGTACCAAAATGTGTAAATTAAAAAGATAATTAATTTAAAGAAATTAGTACTTTTTTATTACTCAAACTTAATGACGATGATTATTGTAATGTAAATGGTAAGCATAGAAATTAAGAATATAGTTATATGCTAAGCGAGATTTACAAACACTAAATAGATAGTTAGAAATTATTTGAAATCAAGTTAGACAGATGTACAGCTGTTCTGCCCTAAATTTCAATCCATAAAATTTTTCCACTGTAGTCGGGAATCGAACCACCGACCGTTAGATTATTAGTCTTGGGGGTTCTAACCCCCATCCATGGCATATTGAGATTTTAGTCTGCCTGTGATTGCATAAGTACCAATACAGCACAGAAAAATCAATAATGTATTACTTAACACTCATCCAAGACACAAATAGCCAGTATAGATCTCATATATTAAAGTACATTAACTTTTAGAACCTCTCTTCATTATATAAAAAGTGTTGAAATATTTTAAAATACAATCAGAAGACAACGATTAAGAGCTTTCATATTGTAACAATGCGACAGGGATATACTGACAAATGTTTAATATATGAAGCTATCGCTTATTTTTATGCTTATAACAGATACTGATTATCACTGGTAAAATAGGTAAAAACGTTTATTAAGGAAAACCAGCCAAAGTGACATTGTCTGACAATAGTTGTCAGCAAAATCTGCTCAGATAAATGTCATCAGGCTATACTCAGACAAATTTATAATTTACTAAATTAGACAGTTTTGTCTGAAAAAAAACAAAATGTTGTGGATAATGTACAACAAATATGAGAATTCTAGTCAGGAAATGATCTTGTCAGGAAAGATCTTGTCAGGAAATGATCTTGTCATGATATTCTAGTCAGGAAATGATCTTGTCAGGAAAGATCTTGTCAGGAAATGATCTTGTCATGATATTCTAGTTAGGAAATGATCTTGTCAAGATATTCTAGTCAGGAAATGATCTTGTCAGGAAAGATCTTGTCAGGAAATGATCTTGTCATGATATTCTAGTTAGGAAATGATCTTGTCAGGAAAGATCTTGTCAGGAAATGATCTTGTCATGATATTCTAGTTAGGAAATGATCTTGTCAGGATTGTCTTGTAGGGAAGATATTTAGGAAAAATATAGGCAATTTAATTTTATCTGAGAAAAGTTAGTCAAAAAACCGAGAATGAAAATTGATTCTCACAGACCAGGATCTCATCCCAACGCACACAGTCAAGGCCCATAGTACGGAGGCGGGGCGCTAGCGTTCAGCATTGGCGCCTGCGGCTGTACACCGGCATCGAAGCCGCTAGGCGGGTAGGGCTGAAACGGCTGCTGAGCTCGCTCAACAGGTGGGCCAGCCTTGATGCCTCGCTTACGCATCCACTGGCAGAGCTGGTCGGGAAGCTCTTCCAGTACAGCCTTGGTCAGGGCGGATTTAGCCAACTCGGACGGATTATCGGCTCTAAAGAAATCCCTGAGCGGCACAAACTGTACAATGTCGGCTTCGGCTATTAGGCCGCCGATTTGCAGCCTCTTATTGTCGGCGTCCAATTCTTCCATGGCGCTGAAATCTTCCCGACCAACGCCGACAATAATGATTGACATGGGCAAACGACTGGCCTCTATAATGCTCAGCTTGGTATCATAGAAATCCGTTATAATACCATCGGTAATGATAAGCAATACAAAATACTGCCGGCCGGTCTGATTGGCCTGGGCCAGCTGCATCACGTGACGTATGATGGGAGAGAAATTGGTCGGCCCATAGAGTGTGACGCAGCGCAGGCAGGATCTGTAGGCGGACAACAGGCCGGCCAATCCGGCGCATAACGGATTGGTCTCATTGAAGGTCAGCGGGAAGCAGTGACTAACGTCGCCTCGCGGCGGCACCCGAGCGCCGAAGCCGAACGCGGGGAAAGCTCGCCTATAATCGTAGTCCTGAACTATTTCGCCAACGGATGTGACGGCCAGTTCGTATTGATTTAAGCGGCCGGATGGGTCGATGTAGTGCAGCGACTGGGGCGTGGCCGGGTTGCCATTTGAGGCGGTGAAATCCACGCCAACAGTGAAGAGCAGCTCGCAGCCGCCTTGAATATAATCAACGAATGTGTCCTCCACGATGATGTCAAGGCGTTGAAATACTAGATGACCGGCTGGCTTATTCCGGCGAGAGGTTAATACGAAACGGGCACCGGTCGCATTGCTGCTGGCACCCTGCGGGGTATAGGAAGAGAACGGTTATGGGATTGGGGAACGACGGGGAAGAGTGACAGATCTATGAGAACAATGGGGAAGAGTGACAGATCTATGAGAACAATGGGTAGAGTGACAGATCTATGGGAACAATGGGTAGAGTGACAGATCTATGGGAACAATAGGTAGAGTGACAGATCTATGGGAACAATGGGTAGAGTGACAGATCTATGGGAACAATGGGTAGAGTGACAGATCTATGGGAACAATGGGTAGAGTGACAGATCTATGAGAACAATGGGCAGAGTGACAGATCTATGAGAACAATGGGTAAGAGTGACAGATGTGAGGATTTGGAAACAATGGGAAAAAAGAGTGATAGACATGACAGATAATTGAATAAAAGCGAGCTAGTACTCACCCGAGAAGCATTTGAGTTGCCGTACTCTCTCAGAATTTCAGTCACAGAGGCGTAGAAAGTGCCAATATGCGAGTGCTTCATTCGCTTATTCCAATCGATGCAATCCCAGCGCAATATGAGATTCTTGTTGCCATTGCACAGCTGAGATAGTTTTAGGAGGGCCGACTGCCAGCTGGGATTCAAAGTCTTGCGGATAAACTCGGATCTGGCCATGATGGGAGAGGATAGTGGGAAAAACATAATCAAATTTTATCCCTTTCGATTCCAGCGGAGCTAGGGATTTGTAAACTGAGGAGACCGAGCAAAATGTTCCGATTCTCTTCAGGATGGGAAGACAATTCTCTTCTGGATGGGAAGACAATTCTCTTCCGGATGGGAAGACGATTCTCTTCTGGATGGGAAGACGATTCTCTTCAGGATGGGAAGACGATTCTCTTCGGATGGGAAGACAATTCTCTTCTGGATGGGAAGACAATTCTCTTCAGGATGGGAAGACGATTCTCTTCTGGATGGGAAGACGATTCTCTTCTGGATGGGAAGACAATTCTCTTCCGGATGGGAAGACGATTCTCTTCTGGATGGGAAGACGATTCTCTTCAGGATGGGAAGACGATTCTCTTCGGATGGGAAGACAATTCTCTTCTGGATGGGAAGACAATTCTCTTCAGGATGGGAAGACGATTCTCTTCTGGATGGGAAGACGATTCTCTTCTGGATGGGAAGACAATTCTCTTCTGGATGGGAAGACAATTCTCTTCTGGATGGGAAGACAATTCTCTTCTGGATGGGAAGACGATTCTCTTCAGGATGGGAAGACAATTCTCTTCTGGATGGGAAGACAATTCTCTTCTGGATGGGAAGACGATTCTCTTCTGGATGGGAAGACAATTCTCTTCTGGATGGGAAGACGATTCTCTTCTGGATGGGAAGACAATTCTCTTCTGGATGGGAAGACAATTCTCTTCTGGATGGGAAGACAATTCTCTTCTGGATGGGAAGACAATTCTCTTCTGGATGGGAAGACGATTCTTTTCTGGATGGGAAGACAATTCTCTTCAGGATGGGAAGACGATTCTCTTCTGGATGGGAAGACAATTCTCTACCGGATGGGAAGATGCTTCTCTTCTGGATGGGAAGACAATTCTCTTCTGGATGGGAAGACGATTCTCTTCTGGATGGGAAGACAATTCTCTTCTGGATGGGAAGACGATTCTTTTCTGGATGGGAAGACAATTCTCTTCAGGATGGGAAGACGATTCTCTTCTGGATGGGAAGACAATTCTCTTCTGGATGGGAAGACGATTCTCTTCTGGATGGGAAGATGATTCTCTTCTGGATGGGAAGACAATTCTCTTCTGGATGGGAAGACAATTCTCTTCTGGATGGGAAGACGATTCTCTTCAGGATGGGAAGACAATTCTCTTCTGGATGGGATAACGATTCTCTTCTGGATGGGAAGACAATTCTCTTCTGGATGGGAAGACAATTCTCTTCTGGATGGGAAGACGATTCTCTTCTGGATGGGAAGACGATTCTCTTCTGGATGGGAAGATGATTCTCTTCTGGATGGGAAGACGATTCTCTTCAGGATGGGAAGACAATTCTCTTCTGGATGGGAAGACGATTCTCTTCTGGATGGGAAGACGATTCTCTTCTGGATGGGAAGACAATTCTCTTCAGGATGGGAAGACAATTCTCTTCCGGATGGGAAGACAATTCTCTTCTGGATGGGAAGACGATTCTCTTCTGGATGGGAAGACAATTCTCTTCAGGATGGGAAGACGATTCTCTTCTGGATGGGATAACGATTCTCTTCTGGATGGGAAGACGATTCTCTTCTGGATGGGAAGACGATTCTCTTCTGGATGGGAAGACAATTCTCTTCTGGATGGGAAGACGATTCTCTTCTGGATGGGAAGATGATTCTCTTCTGGATGGGAAGACGATTCTCTTCAGGATGGGAAGACAATTCTCTTCTGGATGGGAAGACGATTCTCTTCTGGATGGGAAGACGATTCTCTTCTGGATGGGAAGACAATTCTCTTCAGGATGGGAAGACAATTCTCTTCCGGATGGGAAGACAATTCTCTTCTGGATGGGAAGACGATTCTCTTCTGGATGGGAAGACAATTCTCTTCAGGATGGGAAGACGATTCTCTTCTGGATGGGATAACGATTCTCTTCTGGATGGGAAGACGATTCTCTTCTGGATGGGAAGACGATTCTCTTCTGGATGGGAAGACAATTCTCTTCTGGATGGGAAGACAATTCTCTTCTGGATGGGAAGACGATTCTCTTCTGGATGGGAAGACAATTCTCTTCAGGATGGGAAGACGATTCTCTTCTGGATGGGATAACGATTCTCTTCTGGATGGGAAGACGATTCTCTTCTGGATGGGAAGACGATTCTCTTCTGGATGGGAAGACGATTCTCTTCTGGATGGGAAGACAATTCTCTTCTGGATGGGAAGACGATTCTCTTCCGGATGGGAAGACGATTCTCTTCCGAATGGGTAGACGATTCTCTGCTGGATGGGAAGACGATTCTCTGCTGGATGGGAAGACGATTCTCTACCGGATGGGAAGACGATTCTCTACCGGATGGGAAGATGATTCTTTCCGGATGGGAAGACGATTCTCTACCGGATGGGAAGACGATTCTCTTCCGGATGGGAAGACGATTCTCTACCGGATGGGAAGACGATTCTCTTCCGGATGGGAAGATGATTCTTTCCGGATGGGAAGACGATTCTCTACCGGATGGGAAGACGATTCTCTGCTGGATGGGAAGACGATTCTCTTCTGGATGGGAAGACGATTCTCTTCTGGATGGGAAGACGATTCTCTTCTGGATGGGAAGACGATTCTCTTCTGGATGGGAAGACGATTCTCTTCTGGATGGGAAGACGATTCTTTTCTGGATGGGAAGATGCTTCTCTTCTGGATGGGAAGACGATTCTCTTCCGGATGGGAAGACGATTCTCTACCGGATGGGAAGATGATTCTCTTCTGGATGGGAAGACGATTCTCTTCTGGATGGGAAGACGATTCTTTTCTGGATGGGAAGATGATTCTCTTCTGGATGGGAAGACGATTCTCTTCTGGATCGGAAGATGATTCTCTTCTGGATGGGAAGACGATTCTCTACCGGATGGGAAGATGATTCTCTTTTGGATGGGAAGACGATTCTTTTCTGGATGGGAAGACGATTCTCTTCTGGATGGGAAGATGATTCTCTTCTGGATGGGAAGACGATTCTCTACCGGATGGGAAGATGATTCTCTTCTGGATGGGAAGACGATTCTCTTCTGGATGGGAAGACGATTCTCTTCAGGATGGGAAGACAATTCTCTTCCGGATGGGAAGACAATTCTCTTCAGGATGGGAAGACGATTCTCTTCTGGATGGGAAGACAATTCTCTACCGGATGGGAAGATGCTTCTCTTCTGGATGGGAAGACAATTCTCTTCTGGATGGGAAGACGATTCTCTTCTGGATGGGAAGACAATTCTCTTCTGGATGGGAAGACGATTCTTTTCTGGATGGGAAGACAATTCTCTTCAGGATGGGAAGACGATTCTCTTCTGGATGGGAAGACAATTCTCTTCTGGATGGGAAGACGATTCTCTTCTGGATGGGAAGATGATTCTCTTCTGGATGGGAAGACAATTCTCTTCTGGATGGGAAGACAATTCTCTTCTGGATGGGAAGACGATTCTCTTCAGGATGGGAAGACAATTCTCTTCTGGATGGGATAACGATTCTCTTCTGGATGGGAAGACAATTCTCTTCTGGATGGGAAGACAATTCTCTTCTGGATGGGAAGACGATTCTCTTCTGGATGGGAAGACGATTCTCTTCTGGATGGGAAGATGATTCTCTTCTGGATGGGAAGACGATTCTCTTCAGGATGGGAAGACAATTCTCTTCTGGATGGGAAGACGATTCTCTTCTGGATGGGAAGACGATTCTCTTCTGGATGGGAAGACAATTCTCTTCAGGATGGGAAGACAATTCTCTTCCGGATG
Organism: Macrostomum hystrix; assembly: GCA_950097015.1. Taxonomy (NCBI): domain Eukaryota; kingdom Metazoa; phylum Platyhelminthes; family Macrostomidae; genus Macrostomum; species Macrostomum hystrix. The sequence goes on from CATNEN010000039.1 coordinate 17,307,759, forward strand.
GGAAGACAATTCTCTTCTGGATGGGAAGACGATTCTCTTCTGGATGGGAAGACAATTCTCTTCAGGATGGGAAGACGATTCTCTTCTGGATGGGATAACGATTCTCTTCTGGATGGGAAGACGATTCTCTTCTGGATGGGAAGACGATTCTCTTCTGGATGGGAAGACAATTCTCTTCTGGATGGGAAGACGATTCTCTTCTGGATGGGAAGATGATTCTCTTCTGGATGGGAAGACGATTCTCTTCAGGATGGGAAGACAATTCTCTTCTGGATGGGAAGACGATTCTCTTCTGGATGGGAAGACGATTCTCTTCTGGATGGGAAGACAATTCTCTTCAGGATGGGAAGACAATTCTCTTCCGGATGGGAAGACAATTCTCTTCTGGATGGGAAGACGATTCTCTTCTGGATGGGAAGACAATTCTCTTCAGGATGGGAAGACGATTCTCTTCTGGATGGGATAACGATTCTCTTCTGGATGGGAAGACGATTCTCTTCTGGATGGGAAGACGATTCTCTTCTGGATGGGAAGACAATTCTCTTCTGGATGGGAAGACGATTCTCTTCTGGATGGGAAGACGATTCTCTTCTGGATGGGAAGACAATTCTCTTCAGGATGGGAAGACGATTCTCTTCTGGATGGGATAACGATTCTCTTCTGGATGGGAAGACGATTCTCTTCTGGATGGGAAGACGATTCTCTTCTGGATGGGAAGACGATTCTCTTCTGGATGGGAAGACAATTCTCTTCTGGATGGGAAGACGATTCTCTTCCGGATGGGAAGACGATTCTCTTCCGAATGGGTAGACGATTCTCTGCTGGATGGGAAGACGATTCTCTGCTGGATGGGAAGACGATTCTCTACCGGATGGGAAGACGATTCTCTACCGGATGGGAAGATGATTCTTTCCGGATGGGAAGACGATTCTCTACCGGATGGGAAGACGATTCTCTTCCGGATGGGAAGACGATTCTCTACCGGATGGGAAGACGATTCTCTTCCGGATGGGAAGATGATTCTTTCCGGATGGGAAGACGATTCTCTACCGGATGGGAAGACGATTCTCTGCTGGATGGGAAGACGATTCTCTTCTGGATGGGAAGACGATTCTCTTCTGGATGGGAAGACGATTCTCTTCTGGATGGGAAGACGATTCTCTTCTGGATGGGAAGACGATTCTCTTCTGGATGGGAAGACGATTCTTTTCTGGATGGGAAGATGCTTCTCTTCTGGATGGGAAGACGATTCTCTTCCGGATGGGAAGACGATTCTCTACCGGATGGGAAGATGATTCTCTTCTGGATGGGAAGACGATTCTCTTCTGGATGGGAAGACGATTCTTTTCTGGATGGGAAGATGATTCTCTTCTGGATGGGAAGACGATTCTCTTCTGGATCGGAAGATGATTCTCTTCTGGATGGGAAGACGATTCTCTACCGGATGGGAAGATGATTCTCTTTTGGATGGGAAGACGATTCTTTTCTGGATGGGAAGACGATTCTCTTCTGGATGGGAAGATGATTCTCTTCTGGATGGGAAGACGATTCTCTACCGGATGGGAAGATGATTCTCTTCTGGATGGGAAGACGATTCTCTTCTGGATGGGAAGACGATTCTCTTCAGGATGGGAAGACAATTCTCTTCTGGATGGGAAGACAATTCTCTTCTGGATGGGAAGACGATTCTCTTCTGGATGGGAAGACAATTCTCTTCAGGATGGGAAGACGATTCTCTTCTGGATGGGATAACGATTCTCTTCTGGATGGGAAGACGATTCTCTTCTGGATGGGAAGACGATTCTCTTCTGGATGGGAAGACAATTCTCTTCTGGATGGGAAGACGATTCTCTTCTGGATGGGAAGACGATTCTCTTCTGGATGGGAAGACAATTCTCTTCAGGATGGGAAGACGATTCTCTTCTGGATGGGATAACGATTCTCTTCTGGATGGGAAGACGATTCTCTTCTGGATGGGAAGACGATTCTCTTCTGGATGGGAAGACGATTCTCTTCTGGATGGGAAGACAATTCTCTTCTGGATGGGAAGACGATTCTCTTCCGGATGGGAAGACGATTCTCTTCCGAATGGGTAGACGATTCTCTGCTGGATGGGAAGACGATTCTCTGCTGGATGGGAAGACGATTCTCTACCGGATGGGAAGACGATTCTCTACCGGATGGGAAGATGATTCTTTCCGGATGGGAAGACGATTCTCTACCGGATGGGAAGACGATTCTCTTCCGGATGGGAAGACGATTCTCTACCGGATGGGAAGACGATTCTCTTCCGGATGGGAAGATGATTCTTTCCGGATGGGAAGACGATTCTCTACCGGATGGGAAGACAATTCTCTTCTGGATGGGATAACGATTCTCTTCTGGATGGGAAGACGATTCTCTTCTGGATGGGAAGACGATTCTCTTCTGGATGGGAAGACGATTCTCTTCTGGATGGGAAGACGATTCTCTTCTGGATGGGAAGATGATTCTCTTCTGGATGGGAAGACGATTCTCTTCAGGATGGGAAGACAATTCTCTTCTGGATGGGAAGACGATTCTCTTCTGGATGGGAAGACGATTCTCTTCTGGATGGGAAGACAATTCTCTTCAGGATGGGAAGACAATTCTCTTCCGGATGGGAAGACAATTCTCTTCTGGATGGGAAGACGATTCTCTTCTGGATGGGAAGACAATTCTCTTCAGGATGGGAAGACGATTCTCTTCTGGATGGGATAACGATTCTCTTCTGGATGGGAAGACGATTCTCTTCTGGATGGGAAGACGATTCTCTTCTGGATGGGAAGACAATTCTCTTCTGGATGGGAAGACGATTCTCTTCTGGATGGGAAGATGATTCTCTTCTGGATGGGAAGACGATTCTCTTCAGGATGGGAAGACAATTCTCTTCTGGATGGGAAGACGATTCTCTTCTGGATGGGAAGACGATTCTCTTCTGGATGGGAAGACGATTCTCTTCTGGATGGGAAGACGATTCTCTTCTGGATGGGAAGACAATTCTCTTCTGGATGGGAAGACGATTCTCTTCTGGATGGGAAGACAATTCTCTTCTGGATGGGAAGACGATTCTCTTCCGGATGGGAAGACGATTCTCTTCCGAATGGGTAGACGATTCTCTGCTGGATGGGAAGACGATTCTCTGCTGGATGGGAAGACGATTCTCTACCGGATGGGAAGACGATTCTCTACCGGATGGGAAGATGATTCTTTCCGGATGGGAAGACGATTCTTTTCTGGATGGGAAGACGATTCTCTTCCGGATGGGAAGACGATTCTCTTCCGAATGGGTAGACGATTCTCTTCCGGATGGGAAGACAATTCTCTTCCGGATGGGAAGACGATTCTCTTCCGAATGGGTAGACGATTCTCTGCTGGATGGGAAGACGATTCTCTGCTGGATGGGAAGACGATTCTCTACCGGATGGGAAGACGATTCTCTTCCGGATGGGAAGATGATTCTTTCCGGATGGGAAGACGATTCTCTACCGGATGGGAAGACGATTCTCTGCTGGATGGGAAGACGATTCTCTTCTGGATGGGAAGACGATTCTCTTCTGGATGGGAAGACGATTCTCTACCGGATGGGAAGACGATTTTCTTCCGGATGGGAAGACGATTCTCTACCGGATGGGAAGACGATTCTCTTCCGGATGGGAAGACGATTCTCTTCCGAATGGGTAGACGATTCTCTGCTGGATGGGAAGACGATTCTCTTCCGGATGGGAAGACGATTCTCTTCCGAATGGGTAGACGATTCTCTGCTGGATGGGAAGACGATTCTCTGCTGGATGGGAAGACGATTCTCTACCGGATGGGAAGACGATTCTCTACCGGATGGGAAGATGATTCTTTCCGGATGGGAAGACGATTCTCTACCGGATGGGAAGACGATTCTCTTCCGGATGGGAAGACGATTCTCTACCGGATGGGAAGACGATTCTCTTCCGGATGGGAAGATGATTCTTTCCGGATGGGAAGACGATTCTCTACCGGATGGGAAGACGATTCTCTGCTGGATGGGAAGACGATTCTCTTCTGGATGGGAAGACGATTCTCTTCTGGATGGGAAGACGATTCTCTTCCGGATGGGAAGACGATTCTCTTCCGAATGGGTAGACGATTCTCTGCTGGATGGGAAGACGATTCTCTGCTGGATGGGAAGACGATTCTCTAACGGATGGGAAGACGATTCTCTACCGGATGGGAAGATGATTCTTTCCGGATGGGAAGACGATGCTCTACCGGATGGGAAGACGATTCTCTTCCGGATGGGAAGACGATTCTCTACCGGATGGGAAGACGATTCTCTTCCGGATGGGAAGACGATTCTCTTCCGAATGGGTAGACGATTCTCTGCTGGATGGGAAGACGATTCTCTTCCGAATGGGTAGACGATTCTCTGCTGGATGGGAAGACGATTCTCTGCTGGATGGGAAGACGATTCTCTAACGGATGGGAAGACGATTCTCTACCGGATGGGAAGATGATTCTTTCCGGATGGGAAGGCGATTCTCTACCGGATGGGAAGACGATTCTCTTCCGGATGGGAAGACGATTCTCTACCGGATGGGAAGACGATTCTCTTCCGGATGGGAAGACGATTCTCTTCCGAATGGGTAGACGATTCTCTGCTGGATGGGAAGACGATTCTCTGCTGGATGGGAAGACGATTCTCTTCCGAATGGGTAGACGATTCTCTGCTGGATGGGAAGACGATTCTCTACCGGATGGGAAGATGATTCTCTTCTGGATGGATAGACGATTCTCTTCCGGATGGGAAGACAATTCTCTTCCGGATGGGAAGATGATTCTCTTCTGGATGGATAGACGATTCTCTTCCGGATGGGAAGACGATTTTCTTTAGGATGGGAAGACAATTCTCTTCAGTATAGGAAGACGATTCTCTTCTGGATGGATAGACGATTCTCTTCCGGATGGGAAGATAATTCTCTTCAGGATGGGAAGACGATTCTGAGGTAGCACAGTGCTCACCTGTACACCAGAGTCCAGTGAGTGCGAGCCAGCTCGCTAGGATTGGCATCCACAATAGGCGTCAAAGGTTTGTAAACTTCAAAATAGGGATCCGATTTTCCTAGGAAATCCTTCTTGTCTAGCTGGCTGCCGCACAGCTGCATCTGAAGAAGCTCCTTGCAGTGCTGCAGCTCCACGCAGGTGATGATGATGACAGAATCTCGACGCGACGATTTCGCTAGAGGTGCCTCAAATCTGCGCCGGCTAACCAGCTCACCAATGGTGGACTCAAACTGGCCGAGAAAGTCGTGATCGCTTAGTTGAGCACTGTGTGAGTCGATGTCGTAGATTGAAAACATTACCTGCAAGGTGAGAACATCACGGCACAAAGGATGCGATAATTAATTAAGTTCTTAAGAACTTGGAGGAAAAGGGAGTTTTTGGGATCTGATGATAATCCTAGAGAATCTCCTTGGATTATGGGTATCTGATGGGATTTTGAGGATTATGGTATCTGATGGGAATCCAACGGGGGGACTCTGAGGATTATGGGATCTGATGGGAATCCAACGGAGAGAACCTGGGAATTATGGGATCTGATGGGAGTCTAACAGAGAGACTCTGGGGATTATGGGATCTGATGGGAATCCAACGGAGAGAACCTGGGAATTATGGGATCTGATGGGAATCCAACGGAGAGAATCTGAGGATTATCGGATCTGATAGGACTCCAACGGGGATTCTGAGGATTCTTGGGTATTGGGGGATATGGATGGGAATATCTGACAGAAATAGCCAACCTTTTGATGCTCTTCAAAGTGAAAGTCAACAATAAACTTGTGCTGAAAGTCTGGGTTGAGTGTATCCTTGATCATCTCGGTGCGATCGTGCTCTCGGTAATTGCGCGTTCCTGGCGGGCAGATCATGAGTACACACATTGGGTCAGACTTTGACGTCAAATCCATGTCGGCAAGCTTGCGGCAGGAGACACTGATCTCTACTTTGCTTACTAGGCCCTGCTGACTGTAGCCAGGCGCTGTTGCCATGCTAGCCAGCAACCAATAGTACAATTTAATCGATAAATAGGTAGCACTTTATCACTCGACCTGAAAGACAGTTTCATTTTTTACTTTAATTAGAGTAAAAATGTCATACAAACCATAAAATTACACATCATATGGAAAATAAGAGGAACCTAATTATCGATATGGTTATCTTTATAAAAATAAATATAAATTGGATTGCAAGGTAGAATGAACATTTGTATATATCATACAGTTGGAGATATTGGATTGATATTAGCTTTAGCTTCTAAAAAGTAGCTACAAGAAATACTATTTGTCATTCATTTAGATACAAACTTAATACAACTAACTAACTTATAATTAGGTTCGATGCATAGATAAGTGATATTGCCTGCACACTACACTTATAGTTTCTCATTCAAGAATTTATATAAAAATTAGACTTTTGTTACTATGGCCAAAATTGCTAGCAATGTATACTTATTTTTAACTCATTAAGTTAGCTCAAGTGAAAAAACTTGATTTATTTGTGAACAGTGCACTAAACACTGGCATATACAGGGGATGGGGGACATATCCCATGTCAATTCTCTTTCAACAGTTTGCAAGATTTAATGAAGTTAAGTGTCAAAGGTAGGTTGCAGGGTCAAGAAATAAAACAAAATATTTATACCCACAAAACAAAATCTTAATATACTAGTTAGATACAAAACTAAAGTATCTAATGGGATTGAGGGAGACATTTATTTAATAATTACATATCAGCCAATCAGATTTGAAGGGCAACTATTCATAAGGCAATCAAGTGGTGTCACAAAGTAAGGATAAGAGAAGAACAACAAATGACAAGAAAGGCAAAGAGAAAATTGTAAAAGCTTTTATGTCGAAATGGCCACTTGACACAATGGCCACATGCCAAAACTGCCACATATCTAAATGGCCACAAATAATAAAACAGTTCCAGTCTTTGAATTTAACAGTTAGGAAAATGAATAATAAGAAATAGAACCATTATAAAAAAGGATATATTTTTATTTTATACAATAATATTTTTCTTTAATCATACAAACATAGCCAAATGTGAAACAACTATATTTTGCACATTAACAAACAGCAACACATACCATAGTCTGGTAGGTGGCTTGTATGTCAAACTAGTTTGGCATACATTTGGATCTTCAATGGCTGTTGGCAAGTAAATCAAGGTGGCATATAAATTCCAGTTTCAAAGTGGCATGTATGATGTATAGACATCTGTAAAAACAAATATTTACACAAATATTACAAATTAAAAAACACTTCTACTTCATGTAGCAAAAACAATATCTTTTTTAAACTTCACTTTAAATATAAGCCCAATTTTCTTAAAAAGTTTAATAAAAATATATCATCATAATCATGTTCTTAGAGACTAGAGTAGATACATAGGTAGGCTTGGTGTAGGCAATGGTAGCAATGAAAACATTAGGCAAATGCAAATATGTCACAATAGCTAAGCCTATAAGTAAGAAATATGTCAAATCAAGCTGAATAATTAGCTACTAAAACAATCTACAAAGTGGTGTTGTTTCACCATTGCCATATTATATGAGTGCCTATCAGATACAACCTGTATTCAGCAATGAGATATTAAAGCTCGATACTATGGCTATAGAGGTGTAATTTCTGATTGGCTACTAGTGATACTACTATGACCTATGTTTTATGCATAATACTATAATATGTTATATGTAAAAATAATGTAAAAAAATATCTTTTTACAGCGCCTGCTGCTACTAATGTTGTAAAATATTCTCTTGTTATATTTAGAATCATGACCAAAACCAGAAAAACGTAGTTATACAATTGCAAAGTTTAAAAAACATGCCATTAACTATATATATTGTGTAATGTATGAAAAAACGCATGTTTCCTGCAAAAACTCAATTCTAAATATTCAGATTTTTCGTACTAGCGACTTCATACACGTAAATAACGACATTTGTAGCATAACTATTTCACTGAAAAATAAAAAGAGAACTCAGGTAAAGTTGCTCGCTGTGCAAGTAGGATGAAGAGAAATGCGAAAATCAACATTTTCGATTTAATTTGATTAAAAACGCATTTCGCACAATAGTGTGCATCTTTAAATAAAGCTGATGATGCACACTGTTGTGCGAAACGCGCCATTTATAATTAAATCAAATAGAGAACTCCAAGGAGCCTCCAATATTGCAGTATATCATCCTCAGGGGCGTAGCTAAGGGGCGTCATGGAGGTCATGACCTAGATCTAGTCTAGATCACATGACCTAGCCGGCTGATCCAGGTAAAATTTTTCAAGAGTCCTAGGACCCCCTGCCCCCCGGTTGCCGCTATGAGCCTGTGACTGTGACCCCCCGGAAGGAAATCCTGGCTACGCCACTGATCATCCTGATAAATGATAGTTTGGTAGAGTCAGCAACCTCTTTGCAGTTTTATTGCAATAGCCAATTGTAATTATGCACGTGACACAGCAATGCAAATAATATACGTCAGAAGTTGTTGCACTTATCCTAACTTGCAGATCACATGTATAAAAAGAAACTATGCTTTATATGCTCGAGTAATTAATTAACTGTGTACGCATACACGTGTACAGTTTAAATCCATGCAGACTTCAATATTGCGATCCAAATAACTACATAGCAAATGCCAAACGGTGGCATATTCTACCTTAGGTTTAAATGTATTACTGCTTCGAATTGTTGTCCATCTGCCACAGCACTTCGTTCAGGTGAATCGGGTTTGACCGGCCGAGCGTGCGCCTGAGGTCCCCAGTGTGTCGGACAAAGTCGATGAAGTACTGGCCACCGACCTTGGTGTTGGGCGGAGTTGTACAGATGGAGACTCGTTTGTTTGGCGTGAATGCCACCAGCAGCATTGTCTTCTTGTCTGAGATGGACCTCCTGGTCACTGTCAGCCTGGAGTCCTCAGATCCCAGCCAGCAGCGATTGTCTGCCCTTTCTGCTTTCGCCATCCAGGTGGAGCCAGGACTCATCCTCAACAACCAGGCAGTTTAGGATTTACTCCAAGCCCCGGCTGCTGAACACCTTGCGGATCTGCTTGGCGCAGTTCACACGGGCCTGACGTTGGTCCGCAGTGAGGTCATGGGGCACCCAGACCGAGCAGACGTTTCGGAGATGGAGATCCTGTGTCAAAATGCGATGGACTGTCTTGAAATCAATCTCCCAGCAGTCCGCTAGCTCCCTGACAGACTGCCGCGGGCCTTCCTTCACCAGCAGGTCGCTGATGACTTCGATGTTCTCTATTGTCCTGGTTGAACATGGTCGGCCAGATCTGGCGGCATCTTCAAATTCGAACCCAGGATCAGTAAAGTTCTGAAACCACCTGTAAATTGTCCTGCGAGTTTGGGCAGTTGTCTGGCAGGGTGGTCCGGAGATCCTCCTCTACTTCTGCTGCAGATTTTCCAAGCTTAAAGCGAACGAAAGCGTAGAACTGGACGTGCGTCTTGTCACGATTCATGTTGAGTTTTGCTCGTTGCAAAAAGAATTTTTCATCGCGTTGCGCTTGCTAAATCTGATTCTTGCGACAGTTTTGGCCATAGACATCAAAATTGGTGCTGCGGTGTGGTGGCAACTTCTCAAGAAATGTACTTTCAGAATATAATATATTTGGATGCTTAATGGCTTTGGGTTTCTGCATAACAACCACAGTGACATTACTAATGACACACCCGCCCGCACAACAAAGATACGTATGGATACGTAAGTACAACGTTAGTTTTAGGTATCCATGCAACGTATGGGATACGTGTTTTTCGTGGTTGCAGTTACGTATCTATCTCGTTTCTGAAACGTTCCCAAGATACGTAACAGATACGTCGCATTTGGCGTCAAATGTGCAGGATATATAGCAGAAATTTTTGTGATGAAAATTACCAACTGCATTTGCGTTTGCAACAATTTCAAGACGCTCCGTGGATCGTAAAAATTTAATTTTTAGATCATAATTATATAGCAGCACCCAATAGAAAAATAAACATTAATAAGATAGTCTTAATAAAATATTTTTTATACTGAATATAATGAGTAAATGAGATAAACTTTAATTTTTTTGCTACTTTTGGTGTTAAAGGGTATCGTTATATTTATTTAATGTTTTTTATTCTTATATACATTAAAGTACTTAAATGTCTTTTAAATCAACTAAAAAAAGAAATAAATTTTGAATAAAAAACAAGTGTTGCATTGATAAGGGCATTATTGATTAAGTGCATTTTTAAACAAGGAGTGGAAGTAAGGCTTACGAAATAAGCAATGACAGGTAGCGGAGCTTAGCAATGACAGGGGACCAGTGACAAATTGAGAGAGTGGTAGACAACGAAAGTTGGGGATTGCTGCTGTCGTGCTGGCCTCTAGAGCAGTGCCGGCGGGCAGGGTCGGGACAGTTCTCTTTTGGCCAGTACGGTTGCCGGGCAGGACAATCACGAAAGGGGATGAGTCTTCCAGTACAGTCCCGGGGCAAGATAAAAGCATGGGAGAAATCCATGGTCGCAATCGGCAGGCGTCAAGTGAGTCAAGAGTTTAAGGCGCGATATAAAATATTCTATTTAAAAGAGTCGCAAATTGAGGTCATTGAGGCCACTCTCTCGCTCTCTGATTCGACACTGTGTCCGAAACCGACATCGAGAATGTGAGAAGCGCATGATAAAAGAAAAATGAGGGTTCGGAGGGGGGGTAGCCGGTAGTTTCGCTCAGGGGAGGCTGTTAATCATGGCCTCCTGGTATGCGGTTACGAAATAGTGGACAGAATAGTGTTAAGAACAATAGTTGCACAACACAGCAACAGGTTAGGAGTCCAATAGGGGGGTAATCGCTGACATGATTGCATAATCGAGAAGGAACAATCAATAATCGCTACCCTCCTCCCAATCGCTCGCCTCCCGATCGCTCGCCTCTCGATCGCTCGCCTCTCGATCGCTCGCCTCTCGATCGCTTGTCTCCTGATCACTTGCCTCTCGATCGCTTGTCTCCTCACGACCGCTTGCCTCTTCCTGAACCTCCCCAGCAGCCCGCCTCTTCATTCTCTTGAGGACTTCACCAATGCAGCTACGCGGTTTATTGTTACCCAACTGTCGGCGGTAAACTTTAGATCCAACAAGAATATCTGAAAAGTTTTTTTACATAAAGCCTAAATGTGAATCCTTAGTCCAGATCCCAGAAAGCTGCACTCAAATAGATTATTTTAAACTGGAATACTTACGAACAATGCTCTCGGCCACTGCAGGTGGCAATCTTTGCTTGCCCTTTCGGCCTTCCATACTGAGGTGCTGAAGCACTGTCGGGGTGGCCAAGGTACAGAGCAGCATCATTGTAATTGCGTCGGTCAGCTTCGGGTGGGTCTCTATCCACAGAGCTAACTGCTGGAGCTGTTATAAGTACAAAAAAATAAATTAACTTGAAGTTTCACAGATTTGAGGCCAGCATTTTAAAACTTACGAAGGCTGCCTTCACAGTAGGAACCTCATCCACCTGCTTGACAAATTGCTTCAGTGCATCAAGAGAGCGCACTGGAAGACCTTGGAGGCTTGTCGGCTTTTTGCTGCTATTGCCACTTAATGATGACTTCCAAAACTCATCACTATCACTAGACATCTCACTAGACTGGTCATCAGAAATAGTTGAACTGGAGCTATTTTCACTTTCTGGGTTATACATTTCCAACTTCTTTTCAGAAACTGTTCTACACAAGCTCCAGATTACTGTTCAAATAGTTGAGAATCATCAGAACTACTATTAGTTGGTTGGATGATGAAATTTAGTAGATGGTTCTAAATATAGTTCAGTAGATCCTGAGTCATTAATACTATCTACTAAACAGTGACTAATTTTCATTAGCCTTGCAGCTGATTTTTTATGTTTGCTCATGAGCTGAAAAAGTTAAAGAGTATTTTTTATTAGTTGTCAACTTTATAAATGAGCCAAATACTATGTTATGGTATGTTAGCTATTCAATAGTCTACTAGAATATATATTTAATTGTTATTTTATACTAGAGTAAAGTATCATGGAACTAAATAGCATATTATCAAAACCAAACATGAGATTAGTCTTGTTAAAATATTTTCTTAGGTGAAGGCTCTTTAGAAAGAAGACTTCATTGACCAAATATAAGTGCAAAAGATTATCTGTGGAGAATCAAAGACAAAATTATAAAATCTAAGACAGCCATTTTTATAGTTAAAAGTAAGAAATGGTCCTTTATTGTTTTTGTAGAAACTTTTTTCTATAGGAAACATTAAACTATTTTCTTTTGAAATTGTTTTACTTTAGATCTCTAATAACTTTTATTATGACTGTTTGAAGTTGAAAACTTGACAACAGATTTCTATTTTTGGTCTAACAATACCAAAATCAATGTTTGTTTTGATGATTAAATTGTCATAGCATTTTTAATAATCTATTTATTTAAAGTCACACTTTTTTGAAAAAAAAAGAATTATTATATACAATTTCCTTTTGAAAGAAACAATGTTATGCCATTTTTTATAGCAGTTTTTTTAATTTGAAACAAATCTCAAATTATTGTTCAGTTTGATAATACACTACACCAACATAATTTAGTGTCTTTCCTCTTTTTTGTTTACTTAATTTAAGACAAAAGACTTCTTTATAATTACAAATTACAAGTTATATATGTCCTATGTAAAAGTTCAAAGATTTTGGTTGATTGCGAGTGGTGAGTGCAATGCAAGGTGGTTTAGCATTAATGTAGAAAGAGCGCTCTGTACACGCGCGTTTTTGCATTCAAAAAAATAATTTATAGTACTAATTTAAACTAATTTAAATTGCGTACATAAACACATTGCTAAGGCATGCATTAAAAAGTCAAGCCTGTCGGATAATTCTTATTAGTAAATAGTATACATTTATATAAGTCAAAATATTTTTGTCCATACGGCATAACATCGAAGGTTTTAGCGATACGTATTGATACGTATAAGTGACTTTTGCTGCCTGCTCAAAATGGTCTAAAAATAATATTTTCGACTTCCTTTAATTTTTCAAATCAGGGTAAAGCAAAAGCCAGCTTTGAAAATAAAACATTGGACAAAAAGGTCATTTTTTCCGAACGTTTCCGGTGATACGTATATGTCACCTAAATGATACGTCCCTTTGCTGTGCGGGCCGAAGTATTAAAGAAAAAGAGCCCTGTAGCATTAAAGTAAAATAAAAAACACACGATCCACAAACCTTAAAGAGTCTAAGAAAGTAGATTGCCGTACAATTTGCTGCCGAATTTCACATCGGAGCTGGATGGAGTCAGTTCCATGTTCATCTCCAACAGACTGGGCTCAGTATCTCATAGGTGGAGATGCCCTGCTGCTGCTGCTGTCGGTGGTGATGACGCGATGTCAGGTGCTGCTAACAAGTTTTTTAGGTTATATATAAATGTTGTAGCCACACTGTAGCTCAAAAAAAGCGCGATCGTTACTATATAGTATGCGACAAAATATGCCAAGTATCTGAACTATTATGCATGCGCATACGATATAAAATACAATTCAGAAACTATAGACTATAAAGATAGATTACAAGACCAGGACACATGGACTAGCATAGTGATTATTATTTATATGCATAGTGATCCTAATTGACATCACCACCACGGGCATTATTTTCTTTTAACTTTTCCAAATCTCGTTCTTCATGCTGCACCCACAAATATATGGACCTAAACGCTAAAAGAGCGTTTTAAAGATTATGTTTACCTATTTCGAAAAGGGGCGAGTGGGTCAGCGGCTAACGTCGCTGCCTCGCACTCCAATGGACGCTAGTTCGATTTACCCTTCAAGTCACGATTAATTTCGGGGCTTGTTGGGGGGTTTGGACTGTAGCGACCGGCGGAGGTGCACCATATTTCGTGCAATCAAAGCTTGAAATAATAGCTTCGCTCCTACCTTCTGTGTGCCTGTTCTGCGTTGCGTGAGTTGTGTGCGTTGGGGCGTGAGACCTTGCGGGGGTGGCTGGAGGGCGGGTGTACACCGCCGCGCGCTTTCTGGACTTCCGTCAGCGCGATTGGATAAGCCGTCCCTGGCTGGTCTGTGCCGCTGTGTGTGGTGCCTGCTCAGGGGAGGCGGCGCGATCGCCGGTCTGGGGGCGTGCCGCTCCGTCGCTTGTGCGACAAGTGCCCCGGGCCCCCCTGCAAAATAGATAGATAGATTTCCTATTTCGAACGAAATAGGAACGAAATTAGTTTTCTAAAGTGAAATTAAAAGCGCTAGCTAGTCGCTCAACACTTTAGCCGCTGACATTAGAGAGAGGCCGGACCATGAATTAAGCCCCCCAAAATTTGCATCAGCGAGCCAATATAGCTCATATTGACGTCTAGTCTGCCAAATCCATGTTGAAATGGATTTATAACATCAATAGCTAGCTCTCCGTGAAATGTCAACATGCCAGCATTCGCCGAGAAAGAAAATGACGAAAGCTTGAATGAGCAATGCATATGCATAATGGATGTCAATATTCTCTTTCTATGCATGAAGGTGTATTGGCGTCTGTGAGACTGCTTTTGCATAGACTGCGTGATCTGCGGAATAATTGATTGATCAATGATGATACTGCAGCTCCCGAATCCATGTACTTGAATGTACTGTATTAGTATAATAGGCACAATTTGCTCCTTAAGTCTAAGATGCATTTATGATCGCTTTAGATTAAGAATACACTTTCATACCTTTTAATTAGCTTTAATGTCGCATTGAACATGCAGCTAGTCCTGGGAGTAATTATTTGCATGACGACAATGTCCATAAAAAACTACTTTTAAAAGTCCACTATATGATTATTAAAGAAAAGTGTACACGTTTACTTTTCTCAGAAACATTGTTGATCTGTTGTTGTATCTCAACCATAGACAGGATCAAGATTAATTGTGATCTTGATAAACCAAGATAAAAGTGGTTTATTAATTGTGAGTAAATAAACAGTCACTATTAATTACAAACAGTTTGATTGGAATTCACTTATGGCTACAAATTAAATTAAACATGTTATCTGCAGCAATATTCAAGCAGACTAATAATTACAAAGCGTCCTCCTGACAAAGCCATGCAGCATGATTTGATAAGCAGCAATTAAAATCACAGTTTCCGGGTTTGCCTATCAAGCTTCTAGCGACTCGTATCTTGATGGTTGTCTGAAGTTCTCAAATCAGAAAGCCAATTTTTTATAATTGAGGCTTGAAATGGAGTTGGTGTTATGTTTGCAATTCAGCTTAGATAAACTAATTTCAACTGGCACAAGCATGAGTGAGCGTGACAAAGAAGACAACACATAATGCTTTAAGTACACGGTGATTTGCCACGAATAAGACTCAAGTGGGTGAGAGGGCCTCGAGCTGAGGCCTGATACTTTCCAACAGATAATGCACATCGATAAGTGGTATTTGCGGATAAGAATCTGTGATCAACTGGGTGGCATCTATATTCAAGTATGCAGGTAATTTAAAATGCATCGAGAAGATTACTGTTGAATCTAATAAAAACGACACAATGTGTGAATACTTTACTATACTGCTCAAAAATTCGTGATTCGTGTTGAGGCCGCGTTCATTTTGGGCGCAGCCGCGAAGAGAAGTCTTGGGGGCTAGTCGTGCAATTTGAAAGTGTGCACATTCTGACGATGAGAAAGTCACGCAGATGTACACACGTGTGCGAGCGTATGCCTGTGTACAGCATCCGTGTGCGTGTGTGCTCAGGAGTCAGCGAAATGGGCAGAATCGCCTCGTCGCTGGCTGCGGGTCTAGTGTCACCAACTGATGATGTGCCATTGCCCACAGCCCTCCTGCAATTACATTTTTTCTTATTCAGGGACTAAAACGGTATCGTTATTTAGTGAGACACTTGACCCTTAATTGCTTTCTGGATAGCATTAACTCGACTAATTAAGAGTGAATAGTCCATGAACCGAACAGCAGTAGTCTACTTTAGTAGTCCTTGGTATTCGCACCATTCACCGAGACTTTGTTAGCTGGCGCAACGAATCCTGCAGCCTGGCAACCGTTGTCAATGCGTTTCGGGCCCTCTTAGTGTCGGCGGCAAAGTGCTGATTGATGAAATGGAACTGGCGAACTTGCTCGCCTCGCTGATTTCTCTGCTCGCTGAGGTTCTGATGCCACAGTCGAAATCCCACCTGGTCGAGCTGGGCCAGGACTCTGAGCTCGTCTCGCTTTAGCTCAACAGTGGCATTGCGACTGATGGGAACAGCCAGTAGCATCTGTTTCACATTGAGCAGGGACTCGTCTGTGATAGCTGTTTCAATCGGCTTCCATCCGAAATCGCCGATATTTACTTCGAGCACATCAACGATAACGCCATCAGCTCCAAGACGTTTCAAATGCTCCAAATATGTGTCGGTGACCCAGGCTCCCAAGGACTTCTTGGTAGGGAGGCTCTCTTTCAGGTGCACCAAGCTGCTAGTTCGAGTTTGCAGACGCGGCATTGTGGGGTCGAACAAAATCACCTGACAGCCAAACTTTGTAGCGAAGCTATAGGCTTCGAACTGCCACCGAGCGTTGCTGTCAAAGGAGATTGCGAAGCATGGCGACAAGGGGCTGAACGGCCCGGCTGAGCAAAGTCGCCAGGAAGTGTCGCGCCGCTTACCGAGCTGCGTGGCGCTGCTACAGTTTGCGGTGACACGCAGAGTTGCCCGGCTGTTGTAGATGATGTACACGCTAGCGTCGCTCAGGCGATCCACACGGTCAGCGTATAGTCGGTGGTGGCCGTGAATCACCGACACCTGGTCGTTGCCGAAGCGGAACACTGTCGGACCGCTGTTCCGTCCGCCTGGCCTGGCAGATCCGAACAAGAAGCGACTCAACGCTCTGTAGGGATTGCCAATGAAAGTTAGCAAGAAAATCAATGTTGAAATCAGAGCAACTGCGAGAAGCGCTTTTCGTCTGGAGTCCAGGAATCTTCTAGCCATATTTGTCTGCTGGGTGCAGCTCTGGTTGCTGTTATTCAGTCGGCTGTAGGCACAATATTCCTATATTTTAAAAAGAAGAAATACTACTTCGTAAAAGGGCTTGTAAATCTGTTTTGAGTCGGCTCCTGAGAGGTGGGTGCTGCTTCTATAATGGAGCTTCTGAGTGTACACAGGTTGGGGCGTGTCACGCGCCACTAACTCTGGGGTGTGGGGGTCAAGCTATAGTGTACATACATACATGTCTAAATTACACTGTGAGCAGAGGTGAGGCACAGCCAAGTACCACATTCTTCTTCTTTAGTCATTATGGGTGCGGCTAGGGAAGGGTGGAAAGAGAGAAAATGAATAGAAAATACACCACAACCTGTACGGGCCGTTGTACGATACAGGCTAAAAATTGATTCATCGCACAGGCAAAATTAATTGAAGTTGTGTGGGATTTTAACTCAGGTATCGGCTAAATTTCTTGGAGATAACCAATTATGACTATTGGAATTTAAAATAATATATAAATATTTCATTAGAGTTTGATAAATTTGGTATGTCCTAATAATAATTTGGCATTTAATTATTTTTTAATGCTAAGAGTGTACATTAATTCCCACAACCCAACCAGTGGCATATCATTCCCACAACCAATCAGTGGCATATCATTCCCACAACCAATCATAGGCATATCATTCCAACAACCAATCAGTGCATATCATTCCCACAACCAATCAGTGGCATATCATTCCCACAACCAACCAGTGGCATATCATTCCCACAACCAATCAGTGGCATATCATTCCAACAACCAATCAGTGCATATCATTCCCACAACCAATCAGAGGCATATCATTCCCACAACCAATCAGTGCATATCATTCCCACAACCAATCAGTGCATATCATTCCCACAACCAATCAGTGCATATCATTCCCACAACCAATCAGTGGCATATCATTCCCACAACCAATCAGTGGCATATCATTCCCACAACCAGAGAGACAAAAAGAAAATTCCAGTATGAGAAATAAGCAATTAGATTCAAAAAATGTCGTTAAAAAGTGACTGGCTGAATAGTGGAAATAGATCTGTGAACGTGAAAAAAGTTAATAGTGAAAAAAGCAACTCACTTTCGCTGTTTCTGTTTTGGCTTAATTAATTGAGCAAGCAATATACCTTGACACTGACTTAAAAATCGATAGAGCATTTCAGCAATAAATTAGAAACTATCTAAATTGAATGCAACGCCCTCAAGCGGAGCAGTACGGAGATTGTCACACAGCATGCTTATGAACATGAGTGGATTGCTAGCTAGTCAATATGCTCAAAACAGACAAGGGATCGATAGCAGTGAAAGATCAGAACTCTATAACCTGGATTGAAAATAGTTTGTGTTCTTGCAAAGCAGTTTTTATTGTGAATCAAATTTCATGTCTCCAGTGATATTCGGAAAGCTTTAACGATTCAGTTAGAACTGTTATAATACTCGTATTTTAGGAGTGACTAATACAATCAGGGTCAATACTAGAGGGACACTGCAGAAGACAGAGTCAATACTACACGGAGACTGCAGAAGACAGGGTCAATTCTACAGGCCATTGCAGAAGACAGGGTCAATTCTACACGGAGACTGCAGAAGACAGAGTCAATTCTACACGGAGACTGCAGAAGACAGGGTTAATTCTGCACGGAGACTGCAGAAGACAGAGTCAATTCTACACGGAGACTACAGAAGACAGGGTTAATTCTGCACGGAGACTGCAGAAGACAGGGTTAATTCTGCACGGAGACTGCAGAAGACAGGGTTAATTCTACATGGAGACTGCAGAAGACAGAGTCAATTCTACATGGAGACTGCAGAAGACAGAGTCAATTCTACATGGAGACTGCAGAAGACAGGGTCAATTCTACACGGAGACTGCAGAAGACAGGGTTAATTCTACACGGACACTGCAGAAGACAGAGTCAATTCTACACGGAGACTGCAGAAGACAGAGTCAATTCTACATGGAGACTGCAGAAGACAGGGTTAATTCTGCACCGAAACTGCAGAAGTCTGAATCAATTCTACAAAGAGGCTTATACCTAAAGAGTTTTCAGAAATCCAATTTTTATGTGCATGCTTGTCATTCAGCCGTAAATAAAAAATCTGTTTTATTCGACGCTTACACCAGCGACTGTCTCTTCTTTGATTCTGCCTCGATTCATGAACTCAAATTACCGCTTGAGAAATTTATTTAAAAATTAACCGATTTAGACTGCAACTGAGCTAAAGATAATTGCGTGACTTCTTTTGTTATCATGCTGATTTTGCAACTCGTAATCAAATAACTCGAAGCTCAAAGCTAGACAGAATTGCGTCACGCCGATTGAGCACAGCTACGAGTAGTAGAGCGATCACAGAGCGATCACAGAGAAGGAACACATTTTTGAGGTCAAAAAGTTCGATGCAATCCTTAATTTTGCAGTTTCTTCTTTAGCTTAATTCTTTCGCTTTTCGCGGCAATGAACACGGTAAGGTAATTACAAGCATAACTATTCTGAGAACTCTGCTCAGAACTCTGTCAGCGGTGAAACTTAATCAACTCGAATATCGCTGCGTCTAAGACTGAAGTCTCTAAGCGCAACTTTAAGAGGCAATTTTGTCACAATGGGAGGTTGTAGCTAGAGCTTTGGGGGGCTGAGTGGCAGAGCGGTTAACGCATTTGCCTCTCGCACCAAGGTCCCTGAGCTCGATTCCGCGGCGAGGCCGCATTCATTTGGGGCGCAGCCGCGGAGAGAAGGCTTGGAGGCTTGTCGTGCAATTTACGCCCTTGAGGGCCAACCTCCAAGGCACTGTGAGGGTGTACACTGCCTGACAATGAGAAACTCAGGGCTCAGATGTACACACCTGTGTGAGCGTATGCCTGATTACAGTATCTGTGTGTGTGTGCTCAGGAGTCAGCGAAACTGTCAGAGTCGCCTCCTCGCTGGCTGCGGGTCCAGTGTCACCAACTGATGATGTGCCATTGCCCGCAGCCCTCCTGCAATTATTCCTACCCTTAAAAGTGGAGGTCCATTGAATGGAGGGATCAGGTACAACCGAACTGTGCTTGTGCAGCTGTTACTCGGCACTCGTTACTCTTTACTTATTATATCCAGTGTCCTATTGTGGATATACTATTTCATAACGAACCAGAAAGCTACACGCATTTCATGAAGAGCGGGAGTATTAGTGCAGAGACAAGGCTATCATGCAGAAGCATTTCTACTGACGCAAAAATTGTTGGATTCTCAATCCATTCTCGCATTACAGTGAGTGGAAGAGAGAGAGAGCGAGTGAGAGTGAACCCAGATGCAATCCCTGATAACAATATCATGATGGAGCAAGGCGCCGAGGAGGATATATTCTGGTTCCGTGCTCTGATCCGGGCGAGCAAATTGACAGAACGGGAGCAGGGAATTCTGCACTACCCAGCCATTGCACTGACCATGCGGCAATGCAGCATCTTGTTGGATTATGGTCACAAATCTGATGATTATGGGGCTGGAATTCTCATCAAGCATTGCTAATGATGCCACTCATTCATTGATTATTTATTTTGGCTATTGCAATGCGACCGAGCTGATGAAAGAAGACAAAGGACATGCGATAAAGGCGCTGTCACAGTGTCAGTATAATTTGTGAACGAGCTACTGCTGTTTAGTATGCGCCAGCAGGATGAAAAAGTCTGAAGCATATTCTACTCTCACAAATTGCTCTTTAAAGTATGAACAGGAGCGCCCTATAACTAAGAATAAACCAGGAATAGGCCAGGAAAATTCGGATGTTCTCAGGGCTTCGACCTATTTCAATCGGCCACCTGTCAGGCGTTAATTAAAGAAGTTCTAGACCGCTAGCCAACCTAAAAGAACTGCAAACCCTTATATACGAGTGTATTGTAATTTGTAATATTGTATTGTAATTTTAATATTGTATTGTAATTGTAATATTATAATTTGCAGGACGGCAGTGGACGCTGCATGTGGACAGAAGAGCCAGCGAGAAATAATTCAGTCACACGGATACTGTGTGCGTACTGTGTAGTATAGAGTCGAGCTAATGCATGAGCTTTCGTCATCGGTCATTTAATTCATTTGGTCTAAGCCGCAGGGGTAGGCAAACTTATTTGCTGGCGGGCCAAAGAGAGAGCCTAAAAGACGACAGCGGGCCGCATTGACTGTATAAATATGAGATAGGGGAGAGATGAGACACGGGAGAGATGAGACACGGGAGAGATGAGACACGGGAGAGATTAGACACAGGAGAGATTAGACACGGGAGAGATTAGACACGGGAGAAATTAGACACGGGAGAGATTAGACACGGGAGAAATTAGACACGGGAGAGATTAGACACAGGAGAGATTAGACACGGGAGAAATTAGACACAGGAGAGATTAGACACGGGAGAAATTAGACACGGGAGAGATTAGATACAGGAGAGATGGGACACAGGAAAGATGGGACACGAGAGAGATGAGACACGGGAGAGATTAGACACAGGAGAGATTAGACACGGGAGAGATTAGACACGGGAGAAATTAGACACGGGAGAGATTAGACACGGGAGAGATTAGACACGGGAGAAATTAGACACGGGAGAGATTAGACACGTGAGAGATTAGACACGGGAGAGATTAGACACAGGAGAGATTAGACACGGGAGAAATTAGACACGGGAGAGATTAGATACAGGAGAGATGAGACGCGAGAGAGATTAGACACAGGAGAGATTAGACACGGGAGAAATTAGACACGGGAGAGATTAGATACAGGAGAGATGAGACGCGAGAGAGATGAAACAGGACACTGTAGATGTCAGAAGGGGCAACGGGCCGGATTTGGGAGCTTCGAGGGCCGCATCTGGCCCGCGGGCCGGAGTTTGCCGACCCCTGCTGTAGATGTCAGAAGGGGCAACGGGCCGGATTTGGGAGCTTCGAGGGCCGCATCTGGCCCGCGGGCCGGAGTTTGCCGACCCCTGGTCTAAGGCCTACAACCTGAGGGTGAGTGGCAGAGCGGTTGACGCATTTGCATCTCGCACCAAGATCCCTAAGCTCGATTTCTCAGGGCATCCAATGCAACCTCCAATGCACTGTGACAGTGTACACTGCCTGACGATGAGAAAGTCAGGGCAGATGTACAGACCTGTGTGCTTGTGTGCTCAGGAGCCCTCCTGCAAGTTTTAAAATAATAAAATAAAAATATCCATATTTATCGTCTTTTTTATCGATTAAAGCGAATCAGTGCTAATCAAAGCTGCACAATATTGATGCGAATATTAATTCAAAATACAGCGAGTATACGATTATCCAAGCCAGATTCACGAACTACAAATATTGCAGAGTGCACTTTGCAGTGAAAATAAGCATCTAGTGCTTCCAAGCGACAAACAGTCGGTGGATCGCTACATTTAATGTGAGGGCTTTTCCTCAATCCTGGGAGAAAAGCAGTAAACAGGTGTGAAAGTCTTGATGTTATTTACTGTCATTTCCGCTAAGACAGGGGTAGGCAAACTTATTTGCTGGCGGGCCAAAGAGAGAGCCTAAAAGACGACAGCGGGCCGCATTGACTGTATAAATATGAGATAGGGGAGAGATGAGACACGGGAGAGATGAGACACGGGAGAGATGAGACACAGGAGAGATGAGACACGGGAGAGATGAGACAAAGGAAAGATGGGACACGAGAGAGATGAGACACGGGAGAGATTAGACACAGGAGAGATTAGACACGGGAGAGATTAGACACATGAGAGATTAGACACAGGAGAGATGAGACACGGGAGAGATTAGACACAGGAGAGATTAGACACGGGAGAGATTAGACACATGAGAGATTAGATTCAGGAGAGATGAGACACGGGAGAGATTAGACACGGGAGAAATTAGACACGGGAGAGATTAGACACAGGAGAGATTAGACACGGGAGAGATTAGACACGGGAGAAATTAGACACGGGAGAGATTAGACACGGGAGAGATTAGACACGGGAGAAATTAGACAGGGGAGAGATTAGACACGGGAGAGATTAGACACGGGAGAGATTAGACACGGGAGAGACGCGAGAGAGATGAAACAGGACACTGTAGATGTCAGAAGGGGCAATGGGCCGGATTTGGGAGCTTCGAGGGCCGCATCTGGCCCGCGGGCCGGAGTTTGCCGACCGCTGCCGCTAAGACAAAGGATAAAAAGTAGCAGATATAATGAATCAACAAGCAATAGACAAGACAAGAAATCTGAAAATAGGTTTGTCGTCACAACAATCAATGCAAAAATGTGATAGAAAGCCTCTATGTGACAAAGATATCATTGAAAAATACATTTTTTATCTCACAATGTCAGTTGGTTTGTCAGCTCTCGGTAGTAAAAGGTTACCTAAAAAAATTCCTCTTTAAAATAGAATGAGACAGACAAGCATATTGCATATTAATTTGACAAGGAGTTTACACAAAAGACAACAATTCTACAGCCTCAGTGTCAATATGCGATATGGCACGTACCATACTCTGACTCACTATTGAGTGTAACCATAAAAACTAATATTAACAAAACGTGCGCCCTAAACAAGCTCTAATCCCTAGGCTCCCGACAAAAGTTTTCAAAACTGCCTGACTGTTTGGTCAGCAGCGAAATAATGATAAATCTAGGTACAGTAGAATTAGTCCTTTAACTTTGCAGCTACTACAATCGGGCGCATAGTTATCACGCTCCGTTTCAGAAGAAAACTCCAACAAAGATTTGTCAGCTCAGTCAGACCTTCGGGCTGAGGGTCCTCAGGCCGTCATTGTCGTGGCCGCAGTCGCGCCAACATGACAGATGACCGTGCCGACAGTACAGCTGGTGCTGCTGGCCTAAGTTGTTCGCTGCATCTTCGCGGAGCTGCTGTGGTTGGATCACCTGGACGCCGCCGTACTGTACGCGACGCCGGCGCTGGTTCTGACGATCGCAGCAGCCGCGTCTTCGGCGGAACAGATTCCAAAGGCAGCGTCGATATGCAGCGTCGGTGGCGAATAGGAATAGCGGATTGGCTAAC
Source organism: Macrostomum hystrix (assembly GCA_950097015.1). NCBI lineage: Eukaryota > Metazoa > Platyhelminthes > Macrostomidae > Macrostomum > Macrostomum hystrix. The sequence continues at coordinate 17,331,787 of CATNEN010000039.1, forward strand.
GAGTTCGCCAGGGCCAGCGACATAAACGCCAGGTAAACATCCTTCGCAATGATCAGGAACCGTAAGCTCGCTTCGTCAAAACTGTTGCCTCCGAGGTTCCAGGCGTCGATGCCGATGTTCCATAGATGGATGGGCGACCAGAAGCAGGCAAAGATAACGATCAGGACAATCGACAGGCGAAAGATGCGCTGAGACCTGGCCAAGCGGCTTCGTCCTATTACGCGATGCTGCTGCTGCTGCTTCTGCTCATGGCAATGCTGATAGCGTCGATGATGGCGATTCTGGAGGTTCTGCTGCAGCTGGAGCTGTCGGTTGAACTGGCGCAATGATCGACTGGCCCTGGCCACCAGGCGGCAGACGCGCATGTAGGCCACGCCAATTACGCTGAGCGGCAGCACAAGCACTCCCAGCAGAATGAATGTTGAATAAAACAGTCTAGCGCGTGTCTCATCCTCGGGTGTTGGCGGTCGCGATCGCAACAGCATGGACAGAGTGTCGTTCCAGCTCTCCGTGCACACGTGGCAGGTCTCGTCGGCAGTCTGGCTGAACGGACAAGGCTCCAGACGGTAGTTGAAAGCGCAGGGCAGCGCAGCCAGAGCCGAGAGAGTCCAAATGGCCACCAGAGCCTTGGCGCAGCCGACGCTCATGGCCGGCTGTCTAGTTCCGGACGCTCGCGCTTGAACCAGGCTGCGAACTCCGAAACTGCGACGCCAGCTAATGGCCGTCAAGGTGAACACCGAGGCGAACATCACCGCCAGGTTGGCGAAGTGAACCCCGCTGCAAGCCGCTCCGCCAGCGTGCCATTGAATATCACGAAACTGGGCGCCGGTGACTGGCACGACGGCCAGGGCGATAAAAAGGTCGCATAGGCAGAGGTTGTACAGCAGAGGCGTCACGGAGCTCCGCTTGACCAGCCTGGCGGCGGAAATGGCGTACGTTAGCAGCAGGTTGGCAAGCGTGGCCGTAGCGCAGATCAGCCCCAGCATCACCAGCATGGCTCGGTTGAAATGCGCGCTATCCATCATCATGTTGCTGTGCTGACTTTGCAGCAGCTGCTCGTGGCTGGAGTTGTCTGCCTCGATTGTCAGCATTTGACTGACCGTTGCCTAGACGATTTTCGACTTGCTATGCTGATTCAAGGGAAGCAGAAAATTGGCTTGTCCGAAAGAGGAAGACTAGCGGCTTCAAATCGCATGAAATTATAGCCCCCGCTCCTAGAGGAGGCTGGCTTGACTGTCTCAGCCAATCAGGGCAGGGGAATACGATGGGTATACGAGAAAGCCGAGACAGAGTTTATTCCGTCTGAGCTGTGTTATCGGAAGCCCTCATTTAGGATATTTCTGCCTCCGTTTAGGATTGAAAACACCTTCTAGCTGGGTACCAATTATCTTGTTGATTTCAGGACGTTGAAAAATACGTAACTGCCTCACCGCTCTCAATCAATAGACGGTCTGTCTCTGCAGGTGCTAGCGTTCGTCATTTCCAATCAACCAAATCAATTATACAACGGCGGCAGAATGCTTGATTGCAACAATACGCAATTAAAGAAATTGGTAGGCAAAAGTCTGAACATGTAAGTTTCGCCAGAAAATAATAATCAAATTACCTGCTAGCTTAAACACAAAGCTAGAACTAGTCCAACACTGCCCGAACGTTTCGTAGCAACAATATCCAGCACGACGAATTAAGATAAAAACAAGCCGCCACGTAAAAAAATGCGTACAGAGCATGCAGTCGGGGGAGAGAGGTTGGTTGCAAGAGGGACGAAAAATGGAGTGAGGTGGTCGCTCATGGGTGTACTTTTAACCAATAAGAAAATCGAAACAAAATTGGCTAGGTTTACAGATAGCTGCATTCTATACTGCTAAAAATCAGCAATTTAGTGACTTGCCCAGAACCACAAATGACTTACCTTGGGCTGAGATTCGAGCTCACGAACTCTCGTAAAATTAAAATATTTTTAAAAATAAAATTGTCCAAAAATTTACGGGAATGAACAATCCAACAGGTTATTTTAGAGTCCTGCAGTGTTTTTTTCTATAAACCAGTAAACTATCTGATGGCAGACTTCCTATAATACAATGAAACTATTTTCTATGCTTATCCGTTCGATTTCACTAACCGAAGTTTAAAAAAATCAATTAATTTAAACGCTTTCGTTTTTTTATTTAACTGACTCCTGATGCGACAGGTTAATTATCATGTGCATGGGTAAAACCCAAATTTACCGTTTCTGTTTCTACGTTTTAATCCGAAGAAAATGTAAAAGTACTTTCTGCGGCACTGAATGTAGGCACAGAAGGTCAGTAATCAATCTTTCACGTTTTTTGTATTTTCTAAGCCTCAAACAGTTTTTTTGTAAGCCAAGCCAAGCCGTACGGTCCTACGAGTATTAAATTGATTAGATGAAAAAGTTCATATTAGTCTTCACCAGCTGTCCATACAGAGAATATATAGTTTCTCTTAATAAAAGCATCTGGGCTGGCCCCATGCGTCTGGCTGGCGATAAGAGAAATGGTCGCAGCTTCTACTGGGTAGACTTGACAGACCATGGAGGGAACGGATGCTCAGTGACAACTTCATAGCTAAAATATTAGAAGACCTTTGGCGTCCGCTCAGAGACTGCTATACTCAAATAACTGGGTCTGTGATTCATGAGCTCGGCCATCAATCATTTCATAAAGCGCGAGTTACTTAAGTTCGTAGCTCTGCTCAGTATAATTATACCAGTGATTTGATTTGACGACAAATTTAGTTTGGGCTATATAATGCAGGCATGCGGTGCCATATTTGTTAGACAAATACGAGCATTATTGTTAAGAAATAAATAACTGTTTGGGCTAGTAAACAGGTTCAGACAGATTCGGATAGAAAGGAGGGTGTGGAAACCCTGGAGAAGACAAAAAGGGGTGGTTAACGGCGATCGATAAGTCGATAAAGGGGGGAGAGATCGAAAAAAAGGGGTAGAGAGACTAAAGAGTGCAGCGGGCTAGGACCCTAGACGGGAGGGGTGACGCGAGGGGTCACGGGGGGAAATCGATAACAAATTACGCGGACTGGGCAGGCGGACTACAGGGGGAGTGGCTAGAAGGCGCGCGCCAGTGAATATGATTGGCTGACTCATACAAGCACAATGGACCAGAATATTTCCTCGGTTTTTATGAAATAAATTGAGTATTTTGTGCAAATTATCCAGAGAACTCGTCTAATAGAAGCTGTCCTCAGAAAAGTACGCGTCATAAAAGGCAAAAAGCTATTGTTACAAAACCAACTACGAATAGAGAACGAAGCCAAATGATTGAAATTCAAAGATGAATGGGAAATTTTACTCGCAGTCTTAAAAAGCGGTGAAAAACGCTAGCATTGAAATAGAACTCAAAATAGAATTGCAAAAACTAGTTATTGTCAGGCTAACAGGAGACGCAGTTTGAGCTAGCTCAAAGGCCTTAGGCAGCGCTTTCTTATTTATCGTTCTCACAAAAATGTATCTTCAATGAGTAATTTATTTTTTTCTGTCTTCATTTAACTGTAAGCAGCTTAGAGTTCGCGGCACGCGGGGGTAGAGCGGGGGTAGAGCGTACATGCCTGCGTGCGTGCTTGTGTGGCGTGATTGGAGGGCGGGTACGCCCACCCCAGTGTTGCTGGCCAAATATAATAGTGCTAGCGAGCCAGTATGGCTCTTCGCGTTTTATGTGCGTGCTACCTGACAAACCAGCGTCTTACACTGGTGACAGCGGTGGCAGCGGTGGCAGCATTATTTTTAACGGACGGAAATTTCGATTCGCCGAAAAATATACAGCTGGCATCAATAAAGTAGTTTTTTAATCAGAGAAGCACTACAGAATGTGGATCTTTTAAATGCATACAGAATTCGAGTGTTTCTAGGCTGGGATGGGAAATTTAATGCCTTCAAAACGTTTTTATTTCCTACTAAATAGAAATGAGTCGAGTGGAGAGGAGTGCTTACGCGACCGACATTCGCATCAAGGTCCTGAGCTTGGATCAACTCCAATTATATTTTGTGGCGCAGCTGCGGAGAAATGTAGACGCCAATGTGAGTTGTGCTCAATGGGGATTAGTCGGTTCAATTACCTACTTGCTAGTGGTGAGTCATATTTCGATGCAATTGTACTCATGGCAATCCAAAATAAAAGAGACTATCTTGAAAATTTTAGTTTCTATAGAAGCGACCACCCATCTAGTTGATTGCGCAGCAGGGGCGTAGCCAGGGGCGGGGGCAATCGGCTGTCAAAACTATTTGGCGCCCCATAGTACGAGTAGTGGCGCCCCATAGTACGAGTAGTGGCGCCCCATAGTACGAGTAGTGGCGCCCCCTAGTACGAGTAGTGGCGCCCCCCATGTGGTAGGGGCGAACCCATGTGGTTGGGGCGAACCCATGTGGTAGGGGCGAACCCATGCGCTAGGGGCGAACCCGTGTGGTAGGCGCGAACGCGTGTGCTAGAGGCGCCGCCATGTGGTAGGGGCGAACCCATGTGGTAGGGGCGAACCCATGTGGTAGGGGCGAACCCATGTGGTAGGGGCGAACCCATGTGGTTGGGGCGAACCCATGCGGTAGGGGCGAACCCGTGTGGTAGGGGCGAACCCGTGTGGTAGGCGCGAACCCATGTGGTAGGGGCGAACCAATGTAGTAGGGGCGAACCCATGTGGTAGTGGCGCCCCCGTGCGGTAGGGGCGAACCCGTGTGATAGTGGCGCCCTAAAAGAACGTGGCCCCCGAAAAAAAAATCCTGGCTACGCCACTGTTGCACAGAAAGTCAGACTAATGATTTCGCTAGTCTTCTTTGTTTCGAGCTCTCGAAACACCTCTCTGCGTGAAGCAGAGACTTCGAAACTTCACAATGGCCTGTTTATAAGTGGCAATATAGCTGTCACCCAACTGTCACCCAACAAGTTGAAATTAATTCACGGCTCTAAGCTGACGCTGAGGCGACTGCAGCAGTACAGCTTTGAGCGTAATAAATCTATTTTTTGTAGAGGCTGTACACTCTTGCTTAGGGCTGGATTAATGGAATTAAATTGGTGCCTGGGGAGTGCCGAAATTGTGGGTAGGCGGTCGACTTCTGGCAATTTTACCGAGCGATAAAATTCTGTTTTGCGAACCGTGGCTTGAGCACGATTTTTAATCAAACTGTAATATATGAGTAACATTTTCTCAGGGGTCGCTGAATATAGTTTCTATCGACTTTTTCGCTTTTAAATTTAGACGCTTGCGTAAAAATTAATTCCTTTTCAATTAAAAAAGTTATGGCCCTTGACGTTTTAAACATCTTGACATTTTAAATAGAAATCTCGACAATCTTTCATCTACTCCAACCCATCAATTCCATCAATTCATTATTCCATAAATCCATCAATCTATAGATCGATCAATCCATACATAGATCCATTAATACAGAAATCCATCAACCCATAGATCCATTAATACATAGATCCACCAATCCATCAATCCATTAATACATACATCCATCAATCCATCAATCCATCAATCCATCAATCCATCAATCCATCAATCTATCAATCTATCAATCCATCAATCCATCAATCCATTAATCCATCAATCCATAGATCCACCAATCCATAGATCGACGAATCCATAGATGCACCAATCCATAGATGCACCAATCCATAGATCCACCAATCCATAGATCGACCAATCCATATATCGACCAATCCATAGATCGACCAATCCATAGA